>OY294069.1:38937913-39555648 GCA_958510875.1 Endomychus coccineus
AGAGAGCAACCAATGCTTGTATGGCAGAAATCTATTGAAAAACATGCGGAATCTCTAGCTGTATCATTAGATATCTTCAAAGCATTCAACCGAGTCTGGCATAAAAGCCTTCTTGGGAAACTTCCGGTCTATGGTTTGCCGCCTCAACTTTGTCGCTTACTATAGAGTTTTCCCTCAGATAGATCACCACATGTGGTGGTGGACGGAAAACCCTCCGATACGATGACTATTAACGCTGCTGTTCCACAGGGATCTGTCCTGGCACCAGCTTTGTTTTTGTTCCATATCGACGATCCGCTGGAAGTGACCACCATTCCCATCCACAGCTTTGCAGATGATGGTACACTTCATACCACTTTCCCATCAAGAGCCCCTATACCATCCAATGAAACCAGAGGAGTGAGGTAGGGACATGTTGACGCATTAGTGGAGATTTTGTGAATATCTTGAAATGGGGATCCGATAATCTAGTAGAGTTTAATGCAAATCAAAACTTGCGTCTTCTCCAGGAAGACGGAACCCACAATCCCTAATATGATGATGTCAGGTACAACTATTCCTATGAAGTCTTTCATAACAATGCTCGGGATCACCTCCAACAGCACACCTCATGGGACGCTCATGTGAGGTACATTGCAAAAACCGCTTAACAAAAACCTGGTTTTCTATTCCGTGCCAAGAGGTACTGTACATCTCAGCAGCTCCTCATAATCTACAAAGCACAGATTTGACATGTCCTGGAGAACTGTTCATATGCTTGGAGTTCGGCTCCCATACATACGCTCAAGCTCTTGGATTCTTTCCGGAAGAGAGCTATTTGTTCGATTGATTGAGCTCATTGATCTCTCTAGAACATCGTAGAAAGGTGGGAGATTTCTGCCTTTTCTACAGATATTTCCATGGTCGGTCCAACAGGAATCCCGTTGTTCCACCACGAGTGATTCCAGATAGGAGGACTAGACGGGCTCAAACTAGTCAATGTCAAGCTCGAGACCTGCCGAATTTCTTCCCACCAGACTTTTAACATTGAATATGTTTTTACGGAGGACCTAATTGATGGAAAGTGTTACGCGAGAACCGTTACGTGGATCCGTAACAGGTCTTATTCGTCCAAATCACCAATAGGTTTTTCCTTGTTTTATATACCAGCGCCGAGCGAACGCAGAAACAACCCAAGCCCAGAGGAGTGTTTACGTAACTGTGAGCACATTCGTATAAGACAGTCTACTAGGACACAATAAAAGTTTATTAAATATAATTACGTTTTCAGTTTAGATTACATTGTAATTCTGATTCAGCCTTGTTCAGAATTATCAATTTATTTTTTTGTTTTATTTGCCGGGAAAAAAGATCATTTAACATGTTCTATGTTATTCGTTTTTATCATATAAAAACAGTACATTATTTTAGCGAACAACGAATTTGTGGAGCTCTCCACCTAGTGAGGTCTTTTCCTATGCCTATAACCTCCAAACTTCCAAGAAAATACGAATGCCTATTTCCTCTCCCTACATTCCACTGCTGGCTCATATGAGGTTCTTCAAACATTATAGGTTTCCCTCTCGTGTAGTCAAAGTATAAAAAAAAGTTGGATGGACTGAAAAATGTGATATATGAATTGGTGAGGCTTACAAAAAATTCAGAAGCTTGAGAACTTACCCATAGTATGAGGAGAAAAAGATGATTGAAAGCGGTGGTGCTGGCAGTAAGCCAGTGAAATGGTTTCCTTCCGATGCGATATCGTCTATTTTTAGTCAAGATACCTCGAATGCAGGATTGGACTGTGGAAATGCAACAAGTAAGGTAAGTATCTTCATCATTATATTATACAGATTGATAATGTAGGTACCCACTGAGCAAAAAAAATTTCAGTTGTTTTAAAATAAAAACGTAACTGGAATCTTGAAGTTTCATTTCAAAATGGACTTTTTGTAATGTAGTCATTGAAAACGCGAACGGATATATAACGAAATATTCTACGCAAATTGGATGTAAAAGGAGTGAGATATTTTTTTGCCCGATGGATAACTTTATAGTATTATACAGATTAATGATAACAACTTCTTTGTGCTAAATATTTATCTCGCCAGTCCACTCGACCCTTCCTGTCATAAAATAATTAATAAGCTCGTCTGTCATTGCTTTTACTCTTGTGGTTGCTTTCCTTCGCAGTTATGTTGAATCTGCTAAACGTTGTTCATCCAGTCTCCACGACCCTGGTATTACTGTTCCAACGTCAATATCTTCACTGTCAAAGGACCCAGATGATGAATACAAAGCTTGTGCTGTAGTGTTTCGTCGCAAAAAATTGTAAATATGTACAAGCTGGAACTATATTTTGTACATATTTTGAGTCAACATTGATACTTTTGCGTAATATACAGAAAACTGGAGCTAAGATCTCAAAAAAGTTTTTCAAAATAAATTCGTAATCACTTTTTGACATTCTTGAAAAGTTTTTGAATAACTTGTTGTCAAAACTTATTCCTAGACTTATGTTATCCTAAGTTTCACGCCTATTGGAGTAAGGTCGAATCTACTCTTTTTTTCTCTAAATTTTCTGTCAAAACAATATAAACCGCTGCGACGCGAATGATCTCGGCAGTCGTTGTAACCCAATTGTATAGCCCGTCTAGGGAACAAATTATTTGCAATTAATGGGCCATACTGTGGCAGACAATATTGCCATAATATTTGCCCAGTCATATGCTGCTGACAAATTATGTCATGATGGCTGGGCTATAGCCAAAATTGTATCCATATATTGCAGTAAAAGTATACAAAAGGGACCATCATTTCCGATAATCAAGCAGTCATAAAAATGCTGAGCCCTAACGAGGGTCCTTACCGTCAAACCAAACTAAACACCATAGGAGTACAGAACAGAATCGCCATTCAACAATACGTTCCAAATATATCTGATATGACCTGAACCCTCCTGTAGATTCGAACTATACTGAAAATGTTCAGACCACAAGACTAAGAACTCAGTAAGGGATACTGGAGTTCTCTTCCGGGGCAAAGATTGTCCACGATCCTCCTAGATGAATTTACGAAGGAGGACGTCTTGAGAAGCATGAGAGGAAACAGAAATATAATGAACCAAAAATCATAATAGCCTTCATAATGAGACACTCCAAACTCAACGGCAATATGACAAAAATTGGCTTAGTGAATGATGATGTGTTTATTTTTTCGTAGGTTGGTGCAGTCATTAGATCTATTCTGGTTATAGTTTTCCAGCATTTTTTTTGCTTGCCTTAATCCTTGCAGTGTTAGCCAGTGAGCGAATCTTTTTTATATACATTTCTTATTCACTCCAGTTTTGTGCTGGTGCTTATCGCGCGAAGGTGTTCAGCTCTTAGAAATAGTGTTACGGCTCCTTTTTTGCTGTAAGTTCATCTGCTTTTTTATTCTTCTTCACACTCAGGAGAATAACCTCATTATTTTAGCTTAGTTCTTCCAGTTTCTGTGAGCATTTTCAGACCATTTTGGAGCTGATTACATATACATATTGTTTAGAAGCATCTGTGTACCATTTAGTGACGTTCCTGTTGAGTCTAGAGATGCTCATTTGTCCCAATCTTCCACAAAACCATAATATCATCTTCATACGTGGGAAGTGTCGATAGTTACGTTTGGTGATTCCCTTCTAGGTCAGTCTAAAGTATGAGAAAATACGTATATTTCCTATCAATTTTCAATATTGTTGAAGGGACACCATTCCAAACTTATCCATACCATTATTTATTCCTCATCTTGCTTCTATTACAGGCAGTGGCGTATCCACGGGGAGGGAGGGGTGAAGAGGCAATCCCCACTAGGATAAAATTTTTGAATATATTCAGTTATCGTCAGGCCAGAGTCGATTGAATGGACTTGCTTCACTCTATATTGCTCCTTCTATTGCGATCACTGAAGACGCAGAAGTTAATTAGCAGAAAAAGTTATTGTTCTTGTAAGTGTATAGTATTTTAGAGTATTTTGGCAAATTAAAATACAAACATACTTTCATGAATTTTCCATCACCCCGAAAAATGCATCACGGGCTCTCATTTGAGCAGAAAAAACAATCTTTTGCAACAATTTATTAAAAAGCGTTGAATTGGATTATTGATTGAAGCTAGGAGGCGTAATTTATAGCAAAGCATTCCCTTAAACGTAAATCGGAAATTAATCGACCGTACACGATGCCATTAATCATAATACCGAGAAGACAAAAACTACTTTATCAATTTCAGGGTACAAAGCTGACACAAGTCAGCGACTCGCCAAATAAAAACATCACAAACTGCACAATTTCTGTCACATTCGAAAATATAGTTTAAAGTAACAATGAGAAACTTATTGCCGTCTCAGTTTAATTATCCAACTTCTAAGTGATTCTCGAGAACAATATAAATTGGAATATGGAACGATCGTGATAATTATGAAATTGAGCGTGTCCAGATCCATTTATTCTATCTAAGTATGTCACAATCTCTTTGTTCTTAGTTCCTCCTTTCAATTGGAACTAGTCTATAGCATATGCGTTCTCAGAAATCTTCCTTGGGTGGGACAAAACAGAATTGCACAAGCCTAATAAGTATATGTGTATGAATATAAACTTATTTATGAAATTCAATAAAAAATAAAATTCCCTTTTGAAAAATATTGAAACAAAACTCATTATGAAAAACTTATCACAAATAAACACTATACTGAATAATGCACTGTAGAAAAATTCCCAAATAAACTTCTGCTATAAAAATAAAAATAAATACTACATGTTTCGTCCCACCAGTTTCTTCTTCAAAGTATTACTAGTTATATATACATACAAGAATAATGATCAAGAGGCCTGGCTATCTTAATGATTAGTAATTAAGATTGTTTAACGCTAACATGATTTGATGATTACAAGAATACAGGCTGTTTAGAACAGAGGAACTGAGACAAAGAATCGGAGAATATGAAAAATCTACCTGACATTACTGTGCTTATGTCTATTAATTTCTCAGTACTTATACTGAAGTTATTTTGAAATCTACTATTATTCACCGCAGGTACCTTTACTCTAACAAATGTGTAGCATATGTGTCATTTCTATACCTCGTAAAATGTTCACCCGCTATACCAAAGGGAGACCTACCACTTTGACCACTGGCGGCTGGTACTAAAGGGCACAAGGGCATGTGCCCACCCAACTATCAACGTGCCCACCCAATCACCAAGATAAACACAGGAAAAAATTCGCATGTAATTGGTGGGATTATTTTATTTCGCACGTCAATCGCATGCAATGCTAACGCTCAGAAATATGTTCCGGAGAATGTTCTGGAGTGTACCTATTTCAAGTATCATTCAGCTGACTACGGTTATTTTCGCCATACACGCTTATATCGTCGGTTTGAGGCACAAGCAGCCTATCTCCAGTGTGTTAGTACTTTAAGAAGCAGTAGTTAAATTCACGTCTTATATCATTCGGGATTTCACCAGAGCTTTCATGTAATGTTTCTATAACTTTCCGATTTTTTGTGATTCAAAGAAAAATTTCCTCCAGTAGTAATCTCACTTCCTACTTTTCAACAAATATCAACTATCAGTTTATGTTCAAATTTATTGTCAATTACTATCGGTTTTATATTATTTAGTTCCTTTTGGAACTTGGTAATTCACCCAGAACACTACCCTGGATGTACACCAGCAGCTCGTATCTCCGTTCCTTTAAATTTGCCGGTGTGTGTATTTCGGATATGCTCCAGATATCATCAGAGTAATATTTAACCTAGTCTGATTGGCTTATCGAGTATAACGAATTTCCATGTAAATATAACAGTTCACAAATATTTACCATTTGCGATGAAATTAAATGTACCTATCTAATTACCCTCATGATATATCGAATACTTAATTAAACTGTTTACGGAAATTATTCTATTTGCATTCGTGTTGCAAATATGGGTTATATTTTACTATTCAGTTGAAACAACTTATTTTGGCTCAAAATATATTGCAGCTGTCGATGTTCTGTATAACATATTTCAAGTTTATGTTTGCGATGTTGAATTCACAGGACAGAATTTCATTACAAACACTCGGAAGTAGTTGAAAGATAGCCGTAGTTTCAGAATTTAACCGACCGTCATCTGTGTTTTAATAGCGAAAATCGATAATTCCAATAATGCGCGAAAACTAAAGATGTCTCACGACACGTGAAGAGAGGATGAATAGAAAACAGAAATTGACAGAATCTCATCTTGGTTTGTGAATTCATTTGGGTGAGTCGTATTCTTATCGTTCATCTTATCTGTTATTAATTGGCTATATTGAAAGATTATTATGGACAGCGAAGACGTAATTTGATGTCTAATTGTATCTAAACCTAGTTGCAGATGTGTATATTCTCTGATCGATGATATTTTTCAATGACTATATGAATATCGACTCATCCACATACTCATACTAGATCACTTCTGCTTGCTCGAATCTAAATTAGATAGTCATTTACTATATTCTTCTTGAAGGATCTTGTCTTCCGGATGGATTCCGCGTCACAACCATCCGAAAGACAAGATTTTTCGAAATTAGCTGTCCGCGGAAGTCTACTATCCAAGATATATTCTTCCTCTTGTCTTCATGCAGAATCTAATTTGTCCAGTTAGTAGTGAGAATGTTTTATGTCATTCTCTAAAGTTAATTTAACCTAGCAATTACCTACTTGGTTGAGTGGTATTCCGTATCTTCTGTATTCAACCTTCCTCATATAAATTTGTAATGAATATATCCTTTTAGGCTAGTGTTGGCGAGATAACGGAATGATTATTGATCTGGGTGAACTCAAATGAAGCCGAAATTCTCATTGACTGCTTCATGAAATCACCGAGTGATCATGTGATATTGCTTGAACAGATAGTTGGGATCATCGAACACAAGTGCAGATACTGGGCAAGTAGTTGAAAAAGAGCCGTCGTCTCAGAATCGAACAGACCGACAGACAAACAGATTTTTGGGAATAATCCCATAAAGATTCAGAAATTAGATGTCCTCAATTAGAATACTAAGTGCAGCCACTCGGCAGGCAGTTTGAAAAGAGTCGTAGTTTCAGAATCGAACAGACCGAGAGACATCAAACTTTTTAAATTTGTCTGATGTCGGCTGTTATAGTTTTTAGCAATACTGAGGTTTGATAATAGTTCTGGAAGTGAGCCTTGTGTAACTGTTCAAAACAATGGAAACGAGGTCATCGAAATAAGGAAAAATGTTTCAAGATTTCACAATATCCGACTTTAAGGAATTTGGATACGATGCATCTATACCTGGCACTGTGGTAATACCTCCATGGATTGATGGATTTGTGAAACATGCATTGCCTTTAAAACAAAATTGGCCTTGATTACATTTCTCCAAATATGGCACACGGTGGAAAAAATCTAATTAATATTTATGACGGAACGTTAGACTGGTCCACTACGGCTGATGTAAATGATAAAGTAAAATTTATAATTTTTTTTAATTTAAGTTCAATTCAGTCAATTTGTTATTTGAGGGTGGAATAAAATTTGATTTCTTCTAATTTTCGATTTTTTTGATTGGAAAAAAATTCTAAAGTTTAGAAGGGTAAGTATTTCAAATTACAAATATTGCATTCTTCAAAAACTACCAGCAAAATTGATTACTTTCCTCATTTTTATTATCCCTTAATAACCTTTCCATGAAACATACCAGTAAGATATAATTAAAATATGCAAGTTATCAATTTTCGTTGATTATCAAAACTGTAGTTACCCTCATGGACCTAGCGATTCAATTATTATGTAATGGCCAAAGTTCTTGATATCTTCATAGACTAAGACAACTACAAGAAGAATCAATTTATTTCTAGTTTCAGTTTCATGGAAATATGTTTCGTCTCATTATATTTTTGGGGCTATTAGTATAGTAGTGATTATGTTCTACAATTGATATGCATCTATTTATAAATCCTAGCTTGTATTTTTTCCATAAGGCAAATCCCACAATCCCTAATATCAGGATTTCAGGTACAACTATTCCTATGAAGGTATGAAGTCTCTCATATCCTTTCTTGTAATCACCACAAAGCTCTTAAGGAGGGATCATCATGTGAGTCCATTGCGAAAGACGCTTTACTGAAACTTGGTTTACTATTCCGTGCCGAAAATTACTTCACACCCCAGCCCAGCAGCTCCCCCTGATCTACAAAGCACAGATTCAACCTGTCCTGGAGTACTGTTCACCAGGGCGGGTCACTCCACAGGTTCATATAGAACGCCTTTTTAGTAATTAATGGAAAATTGAATAATGCATAATTTTTATTTGGTACAATTGAAATGGAATCTTTGATAATAAGAATACCTTTTTTGTTAAGTAAAATTCAATTGGGCCAAATTTAATTTTATTATACTTTCAGTTATGATTGATTTTATACTACGTTGGTACCTTAAACATGTCTAAATTGTTGTTTCTTTATTTATTCATTTTATTTATTCACTTAATTACACTAGCTCAACGGGAGGAATCCCTTGGAGAGCTAGGAGTACATATAATATAATTACAGTGTAGGAATTAAAATCAACTGATATACACAGCTTTACAAATGTCATCAGGGTTATATATTACAACAAAATATCTACACATTTGGAATATTGGGGAAAATAATGAAGTGTTTGTTCTGCAGAGTGGTAGATACAATGTTTGTGTGGAACGGGTGCAAGCAGATGAAACGTGTAAATTCAACCTTGATGAAATCAACCTCGTTATGAATGATTATACAAGAATAAAATACCATGGATTCCCCTACGTTTATATAACTCTAGGCAAGAGAATATATCTAATAGAGCCTGGTGTGAAAATCCAATTGATGGATAATTACCATCAGCTTTAAAGGCTAAATATTTTGAAAACTCCAAATCACGCTCTCTATTTTGTTTATATACATTTTATAATGAGGTTTCCACACAATTGAAGCATATCCGAGCTTAGAACGAAAAAATGAATTGTATGATATTGTTATTGAATCACTATTGTTAATCAGACGGTGATGCGAGATGATGCAGCCCAGCATTATGTAGGCTCTATAAACAATTGATTCAATGTGAGACGCAAATAACAATTTCACGTCAAACAAAACTCCTTAGTCTCTGGAACTATAGGAACGAGCAAGGGTTTGTTAATAATAGGCGTAGTTTTCTTAGTGGCAGTCATTACAGTGTACTCACTAATACTAAGCTCCAGATGATTGATTACACATCAAGTACTGAGTGCATCCAAGTCATGCTGCAGTGAGATACAAGAAAAAGATTGCTTTACAACCGAGTAAAGTTTTGAATCGTCTGCGTAAAGAATAAAATAACAGACGGATAAATAAGAAATGTCATTGATAAATAAATTGAATAAGAATTGGTCCAAATACTGGCCCT
This sequence comes from Endomychus coccineus, assembly GCA_958510875.1. NCBI lineage: Eukaryota > Metazoa > Arthropoda > Insecta > Coleoptera > Endomychidae > Endomychus > Endomychus coccineus. The sequence goes on from OY294069.1 coordinate 38,947,333, forward strand.
TGAGGTACACCTGAGGTGGCATGAAATGAATACGATTGAACTCCATCAGGGTTGTTCTGGAAAAAAATTATACTGTGAAATATAAATTCATAACATCTATCAGATTCCCTAATTGACATTAAAATCACCCCATCCTGTAAAATAATACACTGGTGTTTCGGATCAAATCTGTACACACTGTATATTAAAACGCTGTTGCATAATTTCCTACTTCTTCGTGATATTTTTGAATTACTTAGCATTTCTATAGACAACTATACACATAATATATTTAAATCGCCGATGTCTGTCATTGTAAAAGGCATAATTTGCGCATATATATTCGTGTCAAAACAACATGGACATCAGAATTGCGTAAGAAGAGAATGCCAACTGAATTTCTTAGCGAGAAAAATAAACGTAGTTTGTGGCAAAAAATTATCCCTCGCACAAAAAAGAGTTGAAGAAGCACAAGATAAATTACAAAACAGACTAATCCGAGCCAGTAGACAGCTCCACTAGAGTGGGAGACATTTGTGCATAAATGAATCTTTAAATCTTAAACATCCACTTCATTAGAGTAAATATTTTTAACAAGAATTGTGTAGCGCAGGATGATTTTAATTGTGTTCGAAAATAGTAATGGATAGATACTATATCATTTTTGTTTCACCAAAAAATTATTTCTTTTTCATTCGATCGTGAATGAATATAATTATTTTCTTCATTATTAAACAATACAACTGATACATGTCTATCTAAATAACACCGGAAAAATGTAAGGGTTGATTCTCTGTCGAGATTGGAGGGTGGTCTTTGGTATAGAATTTTTTGAAAAAACCCCTCAAAAAAATTGTTTTTCTTTCTTATCTTCCTTGTATATTTAGCTAAAGAAACGAAACTTGGTGAACATTATCTGTCAATAAAACTACTCTTTTTAAAATTTTTTCAACCCAGAAGTATTTTTGTAAGGAGTTGGAATAATCAACCCCTAAGTCATTTTATCTTAGAACTCCTTTTGACAAGACTTTTTCCTTTTAGAAAACTCATCCAAAAATCTTCATTCATTTACTTTTTAATCTCCTCAAGTTTTTTCGAGAAGTTAAGGATTTACGAGAGAAAAGAAAATGTATTGCAATACATTTTCACGGGAGATTGTAAAAAGTTATTAAATAAAGGTGTTGATCGCGGCCTGTTCTCCAAATGTATTGTTTTGAAATTATTTAACATTAGATTTATTATTTGGTTAGGTTAGTTTGAGTAGGGTTAGTTAATTTCGGGGTAATATGAAAAGATGTATGATTGAGAAAAGTTGGGAACATTAGGGCTCATGTTAAATAATATTTTATTAAACAGTAGTCAACCAAATAGTTAACCTATGATTCTACTAGGCTAGGAAACTTAGAACTACACGTAGGAATAAAAGTGAACAAATGATGAATAAATTAATGTTATAGCAATTTTAACAAAAAACAAAAACATGTCGAATATTGACAATACAATCTACAAAAAATGTTGAAAGCGATCGCCTTCAGCTTCAATACGAGCGCCTAGTCTTTTTCTAATAGAATTGCGTATGCGTTGAAATATTCCTGGTGAATTTCTTATCGCTTCACACCCCGCAAGAATGCAGTTTCGCAAATCATCGATATTTTCAACTGTGCTTGAATAAACCATGGATTTCAGATATCCCCATATTCAAAAATCCATAGGATTAAGCTCAGGAGAGCGGTCTGGCCAGTTAACAGGTGCTCCTCGGCCTATCCATCGATTGGCATGTACCTCATCAAAGCGACTTCTTACTACACGTATACTAAAATAGGCTGACGAACCATCGTGAATAAGCCATGAATGTCACCTAAGTTGAATGGGAACGTTTTCAAGAGGAACAGGTGATTCTTAAAGAAGATGACAATAGTTCCATCTCAGACGAGCCACCCCGTATATTTCTTATCCCATAGTGAGTGGAAAAATCTCCCGAAACACGTCGAATGATTTTGTTTGGAGGACATCTTTTGACGTATTTTGACTAATAGGGGGCGCTTCAACCCCTCAAAATTGAATAGGGGAAAGGGGTTGAGTGATCCATCATTTGAAAGGTCTTGGAAGCCTCTTTACCACGGTGTATGAAAAACGTAACACAAGTTCCATCCGTACAAAATTTAATTAATTCAGGAATTAAATGATGATAATTGGGACCGAAGGCAAGAGTTTTGCGAAATTATGGTCGAGCGTATCAACAATAACCCAAATTTCTTGTACAACGTTTGCTTTTCTGACGAATGCACTTTTTTACTTAATGGAGAGGTTAACCGGCATAACTGTAGAATTTGGAGCGATACAAATCCTCATGTATTTCGAGAAGCTCACACTCAACAACGGGAAAAGCTAAACGTTTGGGTAGAAATTTTGGGAGATCACCTAATTGGACCTCTGTTTATTCCTGGTAATTTAAATGGCGAAATATATCTTGAAATGTTGGAAAATGCGATTGATCCGTTAATAACTGAACAATTAGAGAACGATCCTCTACTACTTGAACAACAATTGCATTTCCAACAAGATGGAGCTGCTACTCATTACGCCGCACCAGTTCGCCAATACCTCAGTTTGCAATACCCCGGTCATTGGATTGGAAGAAGAGGTCCTATGGAGTGGCCTGCCCAATCTCCTGACCTGAACCCTCTGGACTTCTTCTTGTGGGGACATCTTGAGTCCAAGATTTTTGTGACTCAGCCTGAAAATTTGGATGAACTACGCCAACGAATTGTAAATGAGTGTCGTCAAATAACTCCAATTATGCTGGACCATGTTAGAGACAATTTTCAGTCAAGATTGTATTATTGTATGGAAGTCAATGGAGGACAATTTGAACATTTGATTTAAACACGCTTGATTTAATTTTTTTCATTGTAAGCATGACAACACAATTTAATTTTTTTACGAATGTGATTTTTTGAAGATTGTTTAAGTTTGTAGAAAAGGCTTAATAAAAATGAGCTTGTGCATTGTACAAATAACCAAAATATTCGACCAACAAAATTAATTTTTGGCGAAAACGGTTCATCTAATCTACGTTTTTCATACACCGTTGTAGAGGCTTCCAAGACTTTCAAATGACGTATCACTCAACCCCTCTCCCCTATTCAATTTTGAGGGGTTGAAGCGCTACCCATTAGGGGGTTGCTCGTTCAAACCTCCAATATACGTCAAAAGATGTCCCTCAAACAAAATCATTGGACGTGTTTCGGGAGATTTTTCCACTCACTATGGGATAAGAAATATACGGGGTGGCTCGTCTGAGATGGAACACCCTGTATAAGTCACCATCTTATCGTAGTGGGAGAAAATAGGGACCAATTAGATGATCGTCAATAAATCCGAGCCGAATATTTGATGAACATTGATACTGATGATTTCCTTCAAAAAAACCATGATGATTTTCTTCAGCCCAAATGTGATGGTTACGAAAATTTCTGATACAATCTCTTGAGAAATTCGCCTCATTAGTTAATAGAGATATTTCTCAAGAAATGTAGCGCTTGGCCTGTCATATTAATAAGCCATTGACAACAACGATTCAGTAGCGCCTGCACCCGTTGAAGATGATAGAAATATAACTGCTGTTCTTTCGAAATTCTAAAACCTACAAAATGGCTCACATGCAGCACACGAGCTATTTTCCTGGTAGGTACTGGTTTCAGAGAATTCTTCAATTGAATTAAATACGACTTCTTCTACAGCGTCAGTTCTAACTTCTAGGGTACGGCCAAAGTCATAAGTTCTCTTTTCAAAATTACCAAGTTCTCGCAGGCGTCGATCAATATTTGTGACCACAGTGTGACGAGGTAATCAACGCTCTGGGTATTGTCAAGCATAAAGTCTTTCCGCTTCCAATGCATTAGCACGCCCATATTTAAAATGCATATCTCCGGCAGGCTGCAAAACCGGATCTAGCCGCACCAACTACACCTGCGGTGCATCGCAACATATCTGGTAGAGCAAGCCTACTCCAAAACATCGAAGTTGATCTTAGAACTAGGAGAACCCGAATCAACGGAAGAATCTCCGTACGACTACACGAGCGAGTAGAATTGGACACGTTGATTGACGACGAGCTGCCGGAATACGCCGACCTCTGGGAAATCAACGAGGACGTGAATGGTGCCGCAAAGCGACTCTTTCCGAAACGGCAGAGTGAGAGACTACCAGATTGAAAAAACCGAATGGCGTCTACACAAAGTTGGGGCCAAAATCAAGTCGGCGAGGCAGCAAGTATCTCGAATCCAGTGTGTGATGGATTTTGTTTCTAGCGGAAAGGCTTTCATGCCAAAAATAAGGCGTATAACCGCCAAACTGCACCGTCACCATCACACACTAAAACGTACAGTGTTGCAGACCATCATGCAACATTGTGCGGATAGGCTTCGAGCCCTGGACGTTGTAAGGAGGAACCTGGCTAAATGGGTTAGACGCATCAGGTAGAATTCCTTGATTCGCGATATCCTGTCTCGCATCTACAATTGCATCTACTGGAATTACCCGTTTCCGACCTTCCGGTCCATACCAGCAACTAGGCCTGACGTTGTCCTCCTCGATGAAGAAAGCAAGACTATCTATATCATCGAATTCTCCCCTCCGGCAGAGAAGAACATAATCTTCAAAGAGGATAAAAATTGACAAAGTATCAAGATCTCTTCATCGAGCTCGGCACGCTATACCACAAGGTCCTATTAGTAGTTCTGATCATCGGTATTTTGGGCGGAATTCGGTCTTCGCTGCATTCGAACTTGAAGATTATTCCGGCCTGTAAGAATTCGGTGCAGATCTTGATAGACCGGATGAAGAAGGCAGTCATTCAGGGTTCAATAAGACTACTTAGGACACACGATTTGGTAACCTGAAGCTATCTACCGACCGGGGGAAGAGTAGCTTCGGAAAAACTGATTCTGATGCGATTACTGCTATGTCGTCCCCCACCTAGCAGGTGGGCGTGTTAGTGACACTCGATTTTGAATGTCCCATACTTCACTTTTATCAAAAAAAAATGAATGTTGTCTCGATTTCTGGAAATAGGCATTCTCTTGTATAATTTCCCTGAACTAGTAGCACTTTTATCATCAAAAGTATTTTATTGAAATAACTTTTATGGAATGAGATAAGAGTGAGAAGTTGTTTATTACTGTATAAATAGTTTATCGAATTGTAATGTGATATATAATGTACATAATAAATATAAGCACATCCCATCTACGGGAACTGTTATGTAGGCTCAAATGTGTAACTTTTATTCAGCTGGGACCTTGCCCTCTGACACTAATCAGTCAAACCAACCGGTTGATATGGAAACAGCTTTACGAGTATGTGGATCTCCGGAATTCGCTCTCGAGTTCTTTCAGTGTCTATACTAAATTTAGTCATGGTGAAAGCTAAGATAAGGGTAGCTAGTATATACCTAGATGCAAAAATAAAGTGGCAAACTGGAATCACTAGACAATCTCAATAGGTGCCGGTTAGCATCAGACAAGTTTGAATAGCCAATGTTTAACGAGTAAACGATGTAAGTTTGGAACTTGCCATTCTCGATGAGCCTTCATTAAGTTTCTGAGTGCTGGTGAGAACAAAGTTGCGACTTATGAACGTAATTAAATCCTTATGCCTAGTTACTTCAATATTTAGGGATGATGTAATTTACCACACTGTTGCGAGTTCCCATAGTTATATTGCTGCATCATGTTACTTGTTATCTGACTGCTTTTTCACTTAGTTTACTCATGCTAAAGTATATTATGGATGATCCATCTTGTATTGTATGTTTTATTGGAACAAATTTGCCAACATTCACAGTGATGTTCCAGTTGTGTCTTTTCATGTCATTAACTCTTTCACATTTTTATATAGTTGGTGTATATATGAAGACTCTTTGGAATATAGGGAATCCCCTCAACGGTAGAATTTTCATTTCACTACGTCTAGTCCTCGCTATCCCAGATCTGATTGTCAAGCGAAAAAATCTTTTCAGATAGCAAAAAACATGTTGAAAAAATTCTATGATAATTAATTAATTAAGTTGATTGATTGATTAAATCAATTGTAATTAGTACAGAAATATTCCCATATCTGAATCACATAAATAACAGACATTTCCGAAGGAAACTTTCAATCAGGCACAAACTGTTCCAGACAGAAGCATTTGATTTTTAGGAGACACAGAAAATAGGAAATAAAAGACAGTTGTACAAGTATTACTATGACGAAACAACTGCTGACAGGATACAACCATGATCTTGATTCATCTTTCATTCTGGCTTAGTAAGTTACGCCGAGAATTTTGGCGATGGATCTTTAACGAACTCTTTGGCCTGTCTCATTCTCGGCGCTTTTTTTTCATTCCCTATTTTACAATTTCATCCAAGTTGTGTTTTGCAACACTTTTGCCTCACCACAGGAAGGTTTTGGGCACAACTTGCTTCTCGTCAGGCTAATGGATCAGCCTCTCCATTGCCCTTGTAACATGTGCGTCCTTGCTAAAGACAATACGTTTCGACTCTCCAATCTTGTAAACCATTTTTGTCAAGTCTGAAGTTAACTTGCATTGAGCTGATTGCTCTTATAGCAGATTGGCTGTCAGAGTATATGGCGATGGTCTCTTTCTTGAACTCTTCCCTTAATAATCGTTTGGCACAGTGATGTATTGCTCCAATTTTTGCCTGAAATATTGTCACTTGTTCACCAACTCTCAGTGAGACTCTTGTCTTTGGCTTGACTATATATTCCAGCAATGTGAAGCAGTTCATTTTTGCATTAATTGAGGTTCGTCCTTCCCATGCTTCTGTGCCTATTATGACTGTTTGAAAGATTTTCTCGAAGCTGTTCTTAGGAAGCATCTCATCCGATGTCATTCCCATTACGGATTCGGTTACCAACTGTTTGTATAGCTAGTGGTACATCTTACAGTGTAATCTACTTATGTGAGCTTGCCCTCAGGTCGGCCTGCTAGTGACTGACCTTGCTTCACCTTTAATGTACACATGTTGTGGCGATAGACTTCTGAAGCAGCTGTTGGGGGGGGGGGGGGTCGTCATAGCTCCCGTAGCAGCCAGGCAACTTTGCCTTTGAATTCCCTCTAGCCTTCAAATGGCCTCAGCTTGCTAAGTCTCTGGCCACGATACCCCCGAGCCATAAGCCGGTGTGTAGTCATATAATCATTTCTGGTTGTAGCCTCTAGGTTTCCCCACACATTCTTTTGCACAGGTTGAGGACTATAGCGCTTTTTTGGATTATTTTCTGTAGGTATTAGTTATATATCAACTTGTAATTGGAACTAACTCCCAAGTACTTTGTCTCTTGTGCAATTTGAATTTCTACCCTATTCAGAACGGTGGATTCAAATTTACTTTTATTAAAAACAACTATTGCGGTTTTGAGAGTATTTACACTTAGTTCCTCCTCTTGGCACTACTTATTCATTAACTGGCGCTTATCCATTCATACAGGAGGGATGGAACCTCGTTCCTTCCTAGAGCTCTGATTAACTTTGTTGATGCATTATTGGAAGCATTCTAGATGTTGATAAGTGTCTATCTCTTTGTCCTAGAGGGATTCTGTTAGTAGGCTGTTAAGATCATCCAATGCCAAATATGTTGACTTGCCTGGCTGATACGCGTATTAGCGTTCGTTGAGGGGGTCTGTTGATAAAGTCTCATCTTTCGTACTTTTTTTTTCTATTATTCGACTATTAGTATTTCTAGTGCTTCAAGTAGGAAGGACACTAAACTAATTGGCGTCATTCGATTTATTCTCATCACCTCATCATCCAAGGTGTATAAATAGCAGGCTAGAATTTCTATGGAAGAATCTTGAAAGTGACAAACTGAGTTACAAGCTTCTAATACCGTGAATTGCATCCAGAGGGCGGTAGAATTACCAGATAGTTTTACCAGATATTGTTCTGTCTTAAATAGAAATCATTAGAGTAAACCAAATTAGAAATCAAAATAAACCTGTTTAAACACTATTTCGAATCAATGAGGTATATAAGGGATTACCCTTAGCTGGAGATAAATCTGAATTCATTAAATTGCTTCTTCGCTCATACATTCCCATTCCAATACTGCTTTTTTGAGAAATGGTGTGACCTATATTTAAAATATGTTCGTCTAACGCTATATTATTCACCATTATTGTCCTTTATATGGACAGAATACCGCGCTATAATGTTTCTTGTGGTTTGACCTACATAGCATTTTGAATATGACCAACAATCAATTTTGTAAATTCCTGTATTATCCAAGTCGGCAACTTTAAGAAGATATCGATTGGGATTTTTTAGATTGTTCTCAGATAGCATTTTGTAGAAGACTCACAATCCTACTCCGACAAATCTGGGATTCCGTGTTACAAGGAATACTGTTAAAACAGTAATTTCATATGTTGAGGTAACTCTCATAAGACAAACTATCACAATAGTCATAATTCTTACATGATAATGCATGACTGTGTTGAGTTCTAGTATAGTGCAGGTTTACTTATATTTAATTCAATTTTCATATCTGACACAATCGAAAACAGCATGATGTATTTGCAACTTTTAAAACAGAAGTCTTATTAAAAGTTGATGGAGAGAGCAGTCCCCTATATAAGACTTCAGTTACTATAGGGAAATCTTTCAGACAAGAAAACTTTTTTTCCTTGATTCAACATCATTCCTTACTTGGAAATAATCATCTGGTGAGCCTGTATATTTCTACACATTCATTATGCTGATTTAACCAGATTCACTTCATGTTAATCGAACACACAACGTTGTCAAACATAATAAAGTGTATATTGTAAAGACGTACATGAATGACTAATGTAAACGAAAACGACTGGACTGTGCTAGAAATTGCCAGATAACGGAGTTAATGGTACAGAAACTAATGTATGAGCGAGTGCAAATCATTCGTTAATTCAGTTAACCATTTGCAATCAATTTCGTAACAACGAACTTCCATACGTTAACTACTCCAAAAAAATTCTCATTTATGGTTTTTAGATATTGAGCTGCCAAGCCAAATTCAAGGTAAATACGAGAGGGGATCTAAGCTCTAGGAAATTGTTTTAGTGAGAGTCAAAGGAGGTGGTAAGAGGAAATGATTTTTAAACGGACTTGTTGCAACATTTGACGTGAACAAATCGAAGAGGTCAGTGCAAGTGGTAAAGTCAAAATGTTGGTGAACTTGAATTAGGAGTGCCTTCTACCTAAATTTCTCCAAAGTATCGATTAGTGAGGTCATATTTTCGGAAAAACTATAATGTGTGAATGTAGGCGACAGGAATTGAATTTATCAATAGCTGCTGAAGACGTGCTTTGCAATAATAACATTATCATACGAGGGCAAGGCGAAAAGTCCCTGAAAAATAAAACAGATGGCGCCACGATCAAAAATCCCATGTAACATTTGTAATTTACCATATTTAACTAGAACTCATTAAAATTTTCAGACTGATATGTCATTCAGTTCTGTTTTGACACCCTTCGAAAGCAACAAACCTTGAAGATTAATCATTATTTCAAGCGGGAAAAATATTACGCAAGCCAAAGCATCGCTTGTTGAACATCATGTGGATTGTAACGATTCAAAAGTGGGTTACTGATTTTCGTTGTGGTGGTATGACCAAATGGATGCCGCATTCGCTCTCTGTTGCCAACAAGCGCCACCGTGTGATAAATGAGTTTTTGGCGATGTTCGAGCGCGATAAGAAGGCCGTTTCGTAACCGAAACATGGCATCACACTCATCATTAGGACTCGTAATTTGCTGAGACATTTGACAAATTAGATTATAGGAGATATTGTTAAGTAGAGTTTTAGTAAAATTTTTAAGCTGATCGATATAGTCGACGACTTTTTAGCATTTCTGAATCCATCTGGACTATTTTTGAAGAGGGGCTTTTCAGAGTAATATAAGTATAATAATTTATAGAACCATAATGATGACAGTATTATATGTCACGTTTTCTTGGTATTTTGGTTCTTTAATACTACTAGAAATAAAATACGATTTTTTCTTTTTGACCTTTCGATATTTTATTTACATCTTTATCAAAAATTGCGTATGGTAATTAGTGTTTCCATGTTATTTAGAGAAGAATAGATGAATTTGAATAATGAAATGCGTCTGCAGCTGACTTATGTTTTTTTAAGTCCGATCAAATACCTAAGATAATATTCTATGATTTACAAATCCAAATATAACTATGATTATTTTATGAATTACTTATTCTATGATTTATATAATATATTATCTTTTTAGGTTGAATTAAATAGTAAGTGGTTATCAAAAATATCTGAATTTGGTTAAATTTGAATCAGATTATTATAGAGCTTATAATTTTTCCATAATAGCCCACCTGGTGGCATCGGGGCAAGAGTTTCATTGTTCTATTCTCCCCCATCAGTGATGAGGATTCTTGTACGGGGCACTTGGAAGTGGCCTCACACCAGATGACTGAGTGTCCACTAGAAAAGCGCGATTCAGTCTAGTGCCCCTGACCTCCTGACCTCCTGTATTGTCGACAATGCCCATCAGGCTTCCTTTATTGTATCATTGTATCGTCTGTGAAAAGAAATTTTCTTCACTGATTGATGTTCATTTCAGTATTTCCAGTTATCTTGCAAATTGTAACCGTCCGATATAGTGACATGGTAGAATCCGAGGAACTCTGGTAGAGCGTTATGGATTGAAACGGACCTCCTTAAGCTTCCTCATTATTGTTTCGACAGGTACCTTGACTTGTCTCGTATTTAGTAATTCATTTTCTCTGCGGAACTGAAAGTGTGCGATTCCAGAAAGATTAAATTCTCAAATATTGGTATTGACGTTGTAAATTTTTTTCATCACCGCCCAGGTAGCATGTTATATTCTCCAGACCCATTGTATCCTTTAATATGGGAGAAATAGTCGATTGACGGAAATTCAATGTCGGTGCAATTTATTTTTGCCTATATCCCTGATTAGCTAAGCATACAATTCCAACAGAAACTAACTAGAATGTGCCGAAACGACAAATTTAAGGTATTATAAAAGCGTTAGAAATGTAATTCTGACATTAAATGAAGAGCACGATTTAATCGTTAAGGCGCACTATTCTATGATTAAAATACTATATTTCTGTCTTCTAGTACATTTCGGTTTCAGGACCATCATCAGAAGAAGTTTGAAAAATAATTCAAGTTACTAAAGCGCGGTATTATATGAAAGAAATATGTATTTTTATAACCGATAATGGAAGCAATACGTTGGTCTACAAATGTAAGTCATAGCAAATATCTTGTAGGCAAAATGATGTGAATCCTCCAAATCCCTCACAATCCAGTGATAAGCAAAACGAGAAGCATTACAATTATTATGTTTGAAACTAAACGAAAAAACGTGAAGTAGGTAATATGCCAGAAATTAAGTTGGATGAACCAAAGTAAGATCTGATTTGTTCACGAAAAATGTTGCCGTTTTTACTGTCTCTGATTCAATAATTGGCAACGATAGTTTCATTGGAAACCCATTATTTGACTCACTTCGCCATGTCCAATCGAACTTTTAACATATTTGCGGTAACCTCACACCTTACACTCGCCCTCACCACACAGATGCTAATATTTCGATAGACCCTAGTCCAGGCTGTAAACCAGGATTTTAGCTATAATTAAAAAAAAAACATGTTAGTTCGAATCAACACTTTTTTCTCGCATTAGCTTCAAGGGGTTCTCAGGATCATTCATACACCTTAAAACCTCTTGGGAAACCCAACCCCACTCATTGGGGGCGAAAATGGCCCGAAATCTCCAAGTCTTGAATTGCATTTTCTACAAAAAAAGGTATTTTGGCATTTCGAGTGCACCTAGGAAGTTTTTTGGGTCGCTGAACATGAATCCGTAGCCAGATTTACTTGCAATCCATCGTAGGGGTGGTCAAATCGACAAAATTGGCCGATTTCGCACCCCTAATATGTTATTTTGCAATTTACGTGTTTTAGGCATTTCGAATGCACCAAGGAGGTTTTTTGGGTCGCTGATCACGAATCCGTAGCCACATTTATTTGCAATCCATCGTAGGGGTGATAAAATCGACGAAATTGGCCGATTTTGCCATTTACGTGTTTTTGGCATTTCGAATGCACCAAGGAGGTTTGTTGGGTCGCTGAATACGATTCCGAAGCCAGATTCACTCCGAAATAATTTTAAAATGCAAAAATAATAAGATTTTAGAAGCATGTCAAATTAGCCTTTTTTGTAAGTTTCCCACCCCTACGATGATATTCGAGTAAATCTGGCTTCGGAATCGTATCCAACGAACCAAAAAACTCCTTGGTGCATTCGAAATGCCTAAAACACGTAAATTGCAAAATAACATGTAGGGGTGCAAAATTGGCCAATAACGTCGATTTTTATACCCCTAAGATGGATTGCAAGTAAATCTGGCTACGGATTCGTGTTCAGCGACTCAAAAAACCCGTCAGGGGCACTCGAAATGCCAAAATAACTCTTTTTGTAGAAAATACAATTCAAGACTTGAAGATTTCGGGCCATTTCCGCCCCCAATGGGTGAGGGTGTGGTTCCCAAGAGGTTTTAAGGTGTATGAATGATCCTGACAACCTCCTGAAGCTAATGCAAAAAAAATTCTTTGGTTCGAACTTACATGTTTTTTTTTTCGGTTCATAGCCTGGACTTACGCAGTATTATGAGTGCATTTTAAGAGGTAAAACAAAAGTGATAGCAAACTATTAATATTTAATTTTCCAATATGAATACAACTTCATAATCACATAAACATAATGAAGAGTAAACCGATAAACATTTCTGAGAAAAACCAAAATAAATTTGCTTTCTTTGGAAAGCAAATATGCTCGTCAAATGTTTTGAATTTCACATTAGTTTTTGTGATTTCTAAGATATCTTATTTCTCTCTTCGCAGAAAACTTTATAATTTGTTTTGACTTCGTCTTGCAAGATAAAATAAAAAGTTGCATATTTTAGATGATTCTGCTGAAATCAACAATATTCTTCAAAATTGCCACGGCAAACTGAAGTAATCATCACGTATTATAGCCGAGTATTAGCTGGACCACCCAGTCACAGTCCATTCGGTTGAATTTACTGAATATTTTACATGATAAGGTTTATTATAATCTATAGAAGTCATGTGTGGGCATTAAACGATATAAGAATAGTAATTAATGTTGTTTTTGTTGTTATTTTAATAACCTATTCTTTCATTGTTCTCATTGTTCCAAAGGCTCGAATGACCATCTTACATGCCATCTTACATACAAAAGCAAACAATTGTCTGTATATTGGCTTGTCTTTGTATACTAAACAGTTATGGAGATGATGACGTGAAGAAACAATATTTATTCAATAATATGCGTGAAAATGGTTTTTAACACTTTATTCTTTCTACACACTACGGAGACTTATTTTCATATTATCGTTATTCTCCTAGGTATTTTAAATTTTGGATTGTGTGCAGATTTTGTGGAACCATTTGTAAATGTATATTTTATTGGTTTTCTTTCTATTCTAGTTCTATATTATCACTATGAATGAATTGAGTCTTCCCTATAACGTTTCGATAGTTTCGATATCCATTTTTACATTATGTTTTTGATATTACGTTAATATTCAGGTTCTACTATATGACTGTGGATGAAATAGGATTTGTTGTTGACGTTTCGACAGCTTATTCCTATCTTCATCAAAATTTGTTGGATGTAATTTAGAAAAGAATAAGTGACCTTGTTAAATGAAATGTGTCTGCAGCTGACTTGTGTTCTAAAATCCAAATAAAACTAGAGAAAACATTGAATCGGTAGTGTGAAATAGTACTATGAGAAAATGTCAGTGAAGCATAATTATGATCCATGAAGAAGAACATGATAAATTATTGAAATTTGGACATTCTTCAAAATATTAAAGTACCTTAAGGGCGTATTCAATGAATTTGTCATACAGGCTCTACTTCAATTCGGTTCAAACATTCCAAATCCACAGCTCAGCTTATAAATATTACATTAAGTTGGCAGAAAATAATGAATCTAAAAGATTCTCACAGAAAGTAACGATCAAGGGATATTTTCCAGGAACCTATTCAAAGGTAACTCAGAGGATTATTCGAAAATCTAGTTTTCAAGCAATTTTTTCAAATGGTTAGATACGTGGGAGTCTAGTTCGGCTTTGACTGAATTAACAACACTGACACATACTGCATGATCACACACAGTTCACGAAATTTCAGAAATAATCTCGTATTGTTCAAATGAGCTCAATTTAAATTACTTATTAGTATAGGAAAATTTCAAATAGATTTATCAGAAGATAATTTTTGTACTTAATGAAAGCAAATGGGGTGCAACTAAGGACTCAGTTCACGTCTGGCAACTCCGCTTAAACAGGAAGTCCTAAAAATCAAACAATACTTTTGTTTTACTGTCGGCATTGCAGTATTGTGCCGTAACGAACAAATGACCAGCTGCAATATAACATCTGGCTTGTGACATCACTATCCAGCTTTCAGGCCTTGATACTATGTAGCAGAAACAGACTCTGCTAATTTATACTTTACCGTGCCTACTTTCATACGTATACCATCGTATTTAAGAAAAGGGAGACACAGTTTGGTCAAAGAATTGTTGATAGAACAGAATAGAATTCATTCGTTCCAAGGGTACATAACTGGTACATAGAACTTGTCATAAACATACACTATGTGAATATTCTAAATTTCTCGAATAGTACTAAATTTAATACATATAAGAATAGCCTTATTATAGTTCGAAATGTATAGGTACTATGATTGAAACATCAGAATAATAAAAAAACACATATCTCGTGGACGTGGAAGTTTAAGATTTTTCAATTCCTGTAACAATAATATTTAAGACATGTAGAAATAAAAACTTATCTTATAAAGAAAATCATATGACGAAATTATTGTCATTCAGGAACTCTGATAAACTATAATATGCTTTTTTTGTTAAACAGTTCCTCAGAGATAATTTTATTTTGTTGAGACTTTCTTCCTTAATGAAACTTGGCATTTTATTATGAATTCTCAGTACGTTGTATGAGATATTTTTCTGGATGTATCTCTTATCAAATTGTTTTTATTTCTTGTATCATACGAATGCTCTCTACTCCAAGATTCGAAGAGCTTGGGATTTTTTTTTGATAAATATAACGGATTCATAGATATAGAGACCGGTAATAGTGAATATATTTTTATCCATGAAAAATTGCTTGCAGCTGTCAGTTTTTGATAACAGGAGTATGTTTCTTAAACATTTCTTCTGAAGTCTGAGTATTCGTTAGATTTCTGACGAATTTCCCCAAACATGTAAATGTTTTGTTAAATCATCTAAGTGATAATGCCAATCTAATCTTGACTCGATATAAATTCCTAAGAACTCCACTACAGGTTCTGATTCTATAAATTCGAGGAATACATAATTTGGTTGTGTTTGTCCAAAATGAAAAATTCAATAACTGCGGCTTATACACAGTTACCTGAAAATTATTTGAATCGAACCATTGTTCCAGTGAATAGATCGTAGTTTGAATTTTTTCCATCAACTCCTCCTTTTTGTCAATACTCAATAAACTAGATGTATCATGCGCAAATTGTGAAAGCGGTTTTGGGGAGAGCACTTTTTTTTAGGTTGAGAAGAAATTATGCACAACGACTGCTTATTATCAATCGCAAGTCAGGAGTGCCGGATTCGCACATCTATTTGTTCATACCGGCTTAAACCTCTCATTTCTTCATCATTATCCCGTAACCGCTTATCGCATTACTTCAGGATAAGGAGTGCATCCTTGGTGTCGTGTCCTCATTTAGTTTCTCTTTATATTTGGTTTAGAGGACAGGAATTCCTTCCTGTTCCTCTTTTTTTTTACTGAAGATTATGGTTTTAATAAGGTCTCCGTATTTGGTCCATGATTGTTCTTCTCCGATCATTTTCTCTACCACTGTTTTCAGGTCAGTTGCTTCTTCATTGAATTTATCGATTCTTTCTCTTTCGTTATCCCATCTTGGGCATACTATTATAGTATGATTGGGTGAGTCGATGTTGTCACAATACAGACATATGCTGTTGTTTGCCAGTTTGAATCTGTGTAGATAATCTCGGAAGCACCCATCCCTCTGAGGACTTGGGTTATATAGTAGTTCACTTGACCATGTCTTCTATCAATCCATTTCTCTATGTTTGGGATTAGGTTTTTTGTGTATGATGCTTTTGTTGTGGTGTCCCATCTTTCCTGCCAGCTATGCAATAAATTGATCCTGGCCTCTATTTTAGTCACTCCTTAGTAAGTTTCTCTGCGTTCCTGTGGTATTAAATGTAGTGGAGGAGAGTCCGCTTCGCTAGATAACTTCATTGTATTGAATGTTCCATAGAGTAGGATCCAATATTGATCCTTGAGGCACGGCGCTATTAACGTTTCTGGACGATTTAGTGTCATCGTAGATACCTTCGATGGTTCTATTTGATGTATAGTTTCCTATCATTTTCTTGAGGTCACTATCTAGACCAATAGCAACTAACTTCTCTAGTAGTATTTTCCAAGATGCGGAATTGAACGCATTCTTTATGTTCAGGGTGATTATGCACCCTATTTTCTTTCTGTTGTATGGTCCTGATATTACCATGGTCAATTTTCCCATAATCATCTTTATTGCGTCAATTGTGGACTTGCCTTTCCGGAATCCAAATTGGCTATTCGAAATGACCTTCTGTTCGTCTAAAAAGGTACTCAGTCTATTTAGTATCAGATGTTCTGGGACCTTCCCCTCCGCATCTAATGAGCAGATTGGCCTATATGAAGATGGGACAGCTTCTGGTTCATTTGGTTCCTTAAGGGGATAGCACTTGGTAGATCATTTGTATATAATAAGTATAAAAGAGGTCCCAAAATTTGTACCTGAGGGACGCCTCTGACAACGTTTCTAGTATTTGATCGAAAGGTATTTCCGGATATGTCATAAATGAACTGTTTCCTATTTATTAAGTATTATTGGATCAAAGATAAGCAAATTCCTCTTATCCCTTGCGTATACAGTTTTTTGACTAATATGTTATGGTCAAAGCTATCGAACGCTTTGCTTAAGTTGAGAAATATAGCTGCAGTCAATTTATCGTTGTTTATCGATTCAATAATCTGACAGAGGGTATATACTGATCTAATAGTTGACCGCCCCTTTCTGAAACAATTTTTATTTTCAGAGAGAATTTTATGTTCCTCAATGAAGTCTACAATTTTTTTGTATAGTATTTTCTCGCAAATTTTATGAATATTTGATAGAAGTACAGTTGGGCTATAGTTGGTGATAAAGCTTTTATCTCCTTTCTTATGTAAAGATCTTACTTTAGCCAACTTTAATTGTGATGGATTATTACCGTTACTAAAATAAATATTGATTACATTTTTATTATTATTGAAGTACATATTTGTTATTCTGCTAATCTATTTAAATGAAATCGAATTATTGTATATTTTCATGGCTCATGTCTGCGGTTCTAATTTTTACCGAGAATAATCTGAACTCAACCCACTAATGGAATAGTTCACATTTTCAGATCAATTTACGGAATTAATAATGCAGATACTTTCAGCTACACAGTTCATTCTGGTGGATGTTCCATGATGAACCCTTAGCCTGTCGCACGCATGTATACTTATGTTGTTTACATAATTCATATTTTATGAAAGTCTGTTTTTCTCGCAGTCTGAGAAGACCTACTAAGTTTTTTATGGTAATAACAGATTTAGCGTTTTATACTGGGGGAGCCAAGGATGAGAATAAGCAAAATAAAAATCTATGATCAGCAGTCACATAAACGAGACAATTCAGGGAGGTTATGAATAAATCATTGAGCGAATCTCCGTAAAAAACAATGATAATGATAATAAAATATGGTTATGTCGTTAGGAACATTAAGATTAGCGTATCGTATAAGGGTCTTCTATAGAAGGATCGATTCGGATTCTTTCGTAAATTTAATGTAGGACTGTTTATTTCAATGACTTTCTGTTATTTCTTATTTCCTCCAGTCTTGTTCAAACCGTCTGAACCGCAAAGACGCCGGTTTATCCGCGACAGTCACATTTAAGAAAGTACAATTAAAAATACAGTCAACCTTAAAGAAACAAACAGGCTACGCATCTCACAGACGCTCGCGGACTATTTTAATTAAAAGCTTATTAAGTCGGTTTTCGGTTTCCTTGATTAAAATTTATTAAACGGGGCTGAAATATTTAAATAGCGGTATGAAATCTTAACGCATATTTTTGAATTTTTTTAAATATCATATCAAGGGTACCTTGACTGATACGTTTTACATTACTGAACAACATGAAATATCTGGAACGACAATTGAAATTTTTTGAAATGAATGGCACTGATTGGATTCACGGGATGGTTTTTTACGTTCGTAAATGGCTGAAATGCAATGTGCAATTAATGTGAAACAAATATAATGTTACTTTCCAACGGGGGAGTACGTTGTATTTCCGGCTCAAAAATGTTATGTAATGAATGATGTGATGGTAGGCTACGAAAAATGTCTAGTCTTTAAATGTTTCTCAGCCAATTGAAACACATTACGAAAGCGAACGGTTATTTAACTAGCAAAGTTACACAAATGAATAGGTTATAACTTACTACCGGTATAAAAGTCCCAAATTGTCTTGTCGACAACAAACCATTTTTCCGCAATCTGTAGCAATGCACTGCATTAACGACATCATAATTGTATAGTTCTGAGACATTTTACTGCATGGCAACCAGTACTGTATAAAACATTAGTATCATTTAAAATACAATTTAACAAAAAAGGTTGTATCATGTCAATAAATATCAAAAGAGCAGTTGTTTAAGTTAGAAAAAGTTACAACTTCTGACCGCGCTGCATTAACTAATTATTGTTGCTAAACATTTTTTTCATTCACCACAATTTCTAAAGGAGCTTCTTAAGATTGTTCAAGTTTGGCATTGTTGAATATCCTTTTAAAATTTCTTATTTTACTCCAATTCTTTCTTCCACGTATCCTTGAGCTACGATTGTAGCCATCCCCCATGCCGTTTAAGAATCTGAATATCAGCGCCACTGTTAGCAAGTTGCTTTCTCAGGCAATGGTCAGTGTAACTTGAAGCATCAGGAAGATTCAAATATTTCTCGCTGGAATAAAGAACAGTTCATCGGATTTGAATCTAAGTTGCTTTTAACCTTTTAAAAACTTCTTGTTAACTATTCAGGTTCCTTTAAAGGTTCTTCCAATTACCATGACATCGTCAAGGTACACAATACATGTCTTCAATGTTAATCCTCTCGACACCAATTGCATCAACCCCTCAAATGTAGCAGGTGCATCGTAGCAACCAAACATCAATCTACTAAAGGCCACAACCAGCAGAAGATAGAGTTTTTCTTCCTCATCTGAATGCAAAGCCATTTGCCAATATCCACATTTCAGATCCATGGTGGACAACCACTTTGATCCAGCTAATACAGGTAAGGTATCATCAATTCTTAGTAGAGGATAACTATCTTCCTTTCAATCTTCTGTAATCAACACAAGAGCGCATAATACCGTCCTTTTTAGTCACTGATACTATATAAAGTCCACGGACTTGTTGATTTCTCTATATTACCATCGTCCAGCAGTTGTTAATTATTTGATTTGCTTCCTCCTGTTTTCAAATGGTAATTTAATGGGACGTTGTCTTATCAACTGTGCATTTACGAAATTATGCTTTACAATATTATTTAGGTCTGTGCTTTTTCCATCTAAGGATAAAACATTTCATGATTTTCCACAAAATTCCAAGCAGTATCAAATTCTTGTTTGGTCAGATGTTGCCACGTTTCCCGGAAATTGTTTTCAATAAACTCAGTGTCCTTAAAATAGGTGTATCTCCATTTCTACGTCACAACGTGTTATACAGGTAATGGGCTCGAAAAATTCTATAACCTCTTGAGTGTTGTCATGGAAAATTTTTAAACTCCCTCTTGCCAACAACACCACCTTGCCCCCTCACCCCTATAGGATTAACTCGAATACGTTTAATTTTTTCGAATAAGAAAATGATAATATGTTTTGTGCACTGTATGAACTCAATATTGAGCACTCAGACTTGTTAACATGTAGGATTAAAATGAATTCTTATTTAACTGTATTTGACAAATGATGTTATATGATGTTGTTGAATAATAATTCAATTGTCAATACCCTCAACGTAATTCACAAACATATTTTTTCTTACGACCATTCCTTCACGATGCAATATTTATTCGTGAAATTGTAAAATCTTATTCCTATAATCCAGATGACGAAATGTGCGATTCTACTATCTATGTATCTTTTTTCAATGACCTCTTGACCACACTATGTTCCACATTCAATAGAAACATCTTGCGGTTGAAAGTAACACGATATTCTCTCTCTATTCTGAATATCCTCACTCTTGAGATCACACGAATATTTTCACATTATATTTTCTCCAACACATGAAACACTTAGAAATATACATTAAGCTTTAGAGGAAGTTATTTTCGAATGCGGTATTCAAGTTCTTTGCGTTAAGCCAAATCAGTATCGGTTTCCTAATCCTTCTATTGAAAGGAAATTCAATTGAATCTGTGACCGCTCATTCGAGGAATATTTTCATATCGGCCGCATTGAAAACCAGCAGTGTATTGTAGAGGGATAATCCCTAATATGAATGCCCGGTGCTGTAACAATACCTTTGCCTCCTTATTGTACAAAGTGAGCATCAACATGGGTCACATATCTTGACGTTTAGGTAAACGAAACCAATATCATTCTGCACGTACAGGCCAAGGTACAATAACATGAAATAATTGATGTATGAAATATTAGACAATTTATTACTTATATAATAAATCCCCAAGGAATAATACACATTAATGTGTTACAATTTCGACTATTCGTGTTTCTGTTCTTTTCCGCGACGAGGGCATTTTTGATTGAAACTGGTACGATAAGGAAGCTTTGTGCTGATACAATTAATTTTAAGAAATTCCGTTTCAGACATAACAGTTCTTCTGATGGTGATCGGAAACCGAAACGTACGTAAAAACGAGAATGATAAGCATATGTAATAGTATGACCTATTTCCCGAGAATTTATATATAATAGATCACAGTAAACATAAGTTAACTATTTCAGTCTTTACTAACGCTTCGGTGTCACGACCATCATCAGAGACGGATTAAAAATAATCTAATTGTATCAAGTACAAAGCTTCCTTATCGCATTAATTTCAATTATAATTATAAAATGTAAGTCTTATCTAATGTGAGAATAAGACTGAAGAAGAAACTCTAATACGTTCTAGTATTCACTTTCAAATCAGATGTTGAATTTTTATAACGTAATAGGAAAACGGTGTCGGACCTGACTAAAAAATATTGATTTTTCTCAGCATTCTGCCTGAAATATACTTTTAACATCATAAAGACGTCCGTAGGAATTTGCAAGGGTTTAATTTGTATAAATATGACTCAATGATTGTACATCGGTTCTACTGATAACAGAATTATGGTCACGTTTTATTTGTATTATCTCCAGGATAGGTCTTTTATAAGGTTCCTTCAGCTAAAATATTTTGCCTTTAGTACTATATTTATGGTAATAGTGCTCCCAACTGAAGAAACATTACTTTGTAGTGGCTTTCTAATACACATAATTTTAGATATCAATGTCTTACAATTTAAATTTTTCATGTCTCGTTCGTTATGGCGACTTTCAATTGAAACTAATGGGACATAGGTGCTCAGTGCTTAGTTTAACGAATCCCGTGCTTTAGTTGATGTAAGTTAGTGTTAAAAAGTCATCTGATGCTGGTCATAAGACCGAAACGTATGTAAAAATGAATGAATGTACAAACATATGTGTTAATGTGACCTATTTCACGAAAACTCACATAATTCATAACTATGTAAAGAGTCTCTGTAAATTCATAACCTCTATCAAACTATCCATTTATATAATTGGAAATATTGTTACTAGAAATCAAAGAAATTATCATATAGCTATCTGTATTTTTTTCTCTACTTTGACTACACGAGAGGAAAACGTTTAATGTTCGAAGAACATCGTATGAGTCAGCGGTGGAATGTAGGGAGAGAAGATAGGCATTCGATTTTTTCTTAAAGGTTTGAGGTTATAGGCGCAGGGGAAAACCTCACAAGCCAAAGAGTTCCACAACGTCGCTGTTCGGTGTCTGGTAGGAAGAAATTTAGCAGGTCTCGAGCTTGATAAAGAAAGACTTAAACAAGCATTCATTCTTGAAAGATACAAATCGCTATTTTCCCATAATAATTGATTGTGTTGATTTCTTAGTGAATTTGTAACGTGTAAATTCCACTCAACGGCTTAGAAATGGCCGCTGTAGTACAATCGGTTAACTCCTGTGACGTCAGCTATGCTAGACCGTATATTCTAAGTCATGGACTGTATATTCTAAGGGTCATGGTTGCTCGGTGTCAGATCCGTTTCTATTCCGAGGGTGTTCTGTGAGACAACGAAAATGGCGACACTTCTGGTAAATTCGTTCAAGTGAGAAGTGCGTCGCTAGGTTATTTTCAACAGGGAGGTGATACCAAGCTTATTGTTTCAAACCAAATTCTAGGAATATTCTTCCGTTGAAAACAAAGACATCGTTCACCAATTTGGATTGGAATATTTGGAGTTAATTGGGTAATTAATGTGCCTTAGGGAATCTAAACCTAGTTTCGACGTGACTGGTTGTAAACGGAAATAAAGTTACCTTATTTGAAGGAAAACTCTATCGTGATAGAGGTAAATATCTTTGTAATTCCATTTGATTCATTCACTGACTTCAGGAATTAATTTGCCTTCATAGGTGGTATCTGACAGAACATAGGCTAGTCCCAATTTGTTAACAATTGTTATGTATTTTGTTCATGTCTGTTTTCTGAGGACAGTAGAACAATAGAGGTTTGAACATTTCGTGATTTCAGGGTTCTTCTTCTTCCTCTTTTTTTTATCTTTGTTGTGGAAAATTCAACAAGAAGTGTGTTGAGGATTGGTTGAATCTGCTGTGGAAAGATTACTTAGGAGTCGCTGATTTATTTGTGCTGTACAATCGTGGAAACGATATTACAATTGTGACAGGAACCCCTACATGAAGTAGAAGTAATTAAACATCACCAAGCAAGTACAACATTCGGCTCTCACAGGTCAGGCTATCGATTTTGGTTTATCTAACAATCTAAATAATCATTGAGTATTGTATATAGGGTAAATTCAACTGTTCATTGTTTTATTGATTTAAGTAATTTACTTCATCCATATTTTCTAATCATTCGCTTCATATCTCATTAATATAAGTTCTGTCATAAATTATATCAATATTAGTATTCCAAAGTAAATTTCAATCATTCTGGGTACAGGTCTTTTATTTTCTTTTCTTTCAGGGTAATTTAACCTGGGGACCTGAGTATTTGCATCCCCTAGTTATATACATAATTCATTGGTTGGTTAAAATACTCTGGCGCCCGAATTTTTAACATCTAAAATATAACCTACGACCTTCTTGACTGTAGCTGTCGGCAACCAAGTGATAAAATAGAGCTTTTAATTTATCCTTTAGTAAGAGTGAATTGTAACCCTTACGAATGAATGAAAATATTAGGTAAGTATTCCGAATAAAATGAAGATTAATAACCATTCTCAAATTATAAATAGTATTCAGAAGCAAATCATGTACACCACTTATTCAAGTCTAAATCACTAAAACTGCAGATCAGTATTTCAATTATATCCTTGATATAATTGCATCACCTCTGGAAAATATGGAGTAATAATAAGCTACATTCTTGAAGGATTTAATTGGCCGAAATACCTATGAGAAGCCTTGACTTTCATGTGAGATAAGTATCACATAGCAATTAATACAATAAAATAGAAATATTTGGATTAAAAGTAAAATTGTACGTAATCACCAATAAAAATACCTGACAAATGATACCGCAAGCAGTTAATCGGTGAAATAAAAAGCATTTAATTCAGTAAACATTTAGTCTGACATTTGGACGATTCCGAGCGATCAAACTTAGCTATCCGTCGCACAAAGAAATAATCAGGAGTTCTTCATAAAAACAGGTTGAGATAATGGGCGCTGGATTATAACAGAAATATTCAAGACAAACGAGACAAATCCATCATCCCCATTGGAGTCGTCGTAGTTTTTTGCAATCCTCGCCAATTATCATTTAGTTGACACGTTTCTTTATCTGTGCTCGTTATTTCTGCAAATTGTTAGACTTTTTTTCGCTGTTGGTATATAGATCAATTACGTGTACAGTCGTCCTCTTTAGACCTGCAATGTCTTCAAGGTAATGAAAAATATCTGCATTGAAGCCAGGAACGTTTTCAGTTATTCAACTGGAAACTAACAATTTAGCTATCCACACATATCTGTGACATATTCATCTCCAATTATAAATAGGTTGTTTATTCGAGTACCTATTCGTTATCATAATAAATTGATAATTTTTATAATATTTCTCGTTTCCAAATAATTTCTAGTACAGTGAATAATTCTATTCCTCAATTTTTGCTATGTTATGAAAATGGGACAAAAATTTAATAGAATCAGCCATTACGTAACGAAAATTCATTCTAAAATTGAATAAAATAACAATTAAAATATCGATTTTCACTAGTACTAGACTATAGTCACAACGAATAACGAAAACGAAACAACATTTTCAAAATAGTTTACATAAACTACAGAAATAAACTAAATGAAGTAACCAGAAGCGCGAAGACAAACTATTATGAGATTAAAACTGAAAAATCTAGAAATAAAAATATTAAATTGTAGGAAATAATGAATGAACTCACGAATAATTTAAAACCTCATGGAATAACCCGAAAATAAAACGATGAAAATGTGATACTTACAGATAAAAAAAGTATAAGAAATAAATTCAATAAAATAAAACATTTTCAAAAATGGGAACAAAATTAGCTTCAAAAATTATTTCACAAGATAAATTAAGTCTTGGCGAGTCATCACCACATCCAATATTCTTGAATCCAACTAGCAAAGATGAAATAAGTATAATATAATAAAAAATAAAGAAGCTACAGGTAGAGACAACATAAAAGCTGATACTCTGAAAAATGTGATAATATTTCTGAGACACTTAATATCATTATCAATAAGACATTTGAAACAGGAATTTGCGAATTTGAAGTATCAACTATCATACCCATATTCAAAATGGAATCCCTAAGATGATGTCAGATACAACTATCCCTATGAATTCTTCAATATCCATGCTGGGGATCACCACCAATAGCACCCTCTCATGGGACGATCATGTGAGGTAAATTGCGAAAATCCCTTTACAAAAATTTGAATCTTCATTCCCTGCCAAGAGCTACATCAAATCCCAGCAGCTCCTCATAATCTACAAAGCACAGATACGACCTGTCCTGAAGTACTGTTCACATGTTTGGAGTTCGGCTCCCAAACACACTATCATAGATAACTCTACTACTAGTAGGGGAGATCGGTGACGGTTGTAACAAAAATTACATTACATGTTTTTCTGCCCTTATAGTAAGCCCTAGCTGACTCATTTTTTAAATATAAATGCTTTATAATCTTATGAGTGGCCTGGTATTTTTAAAGTTTCGAAAAAACTTAAGATGTTTTGGGTAAAAATTCAAAGACACGTCACTGACAATT
This sequence comes from Endomychus coccineus, assembly GCA_958510875.1. NCBI lineage: Eukaryota > Metazoa > Arthropoda > Insecta > Coleoptera > Endomychidae > Endomychus > Endomychus coccineus. Next base: position 38,973,099 of record OY294069.1, read on the forward strand.
GTTACAATTGACACCCAAAAGGTGTCAGTTGTAACAGGGGTAGGTGTCGATTGTAACAAGCATCTCGTATCGGAAGATAATTCAAATAAAATACTTTTTTGATACTATTTATTGACTTCCAAAAATGGTTACATAATAAAAAACAAACAAAACGCATTCTGCAAGAAGAAATAAAAAAATATATTTTTATGTTAATAAATCTAACATTAAAGTTTTTAATAGTTTTTAGTCAGAATCCACAGAATCAGCAGAGTCGCAATTCTGACAAATAAAAGGAGGATTATTCTTGGCACATGTAGCATGAGCCCATTTTCTGCACTGTCGACACTGTAACCAGTCTTCAGAGCTTTTATGGTACGAATCTGAACAAACTATGCAATATGTGTCTTCCTCTTCAGATGTCGAGGATTCCCTATGTTTCTTAGGTTTTTGTTTCTTCGCACATTTTTTTGTTTTGTTTTTAGCTGGTGCTTCCCCCATGACTCTCTTCTTAACACCTTTGGTATTTTTATTAGCAAGACGTTGTTCTATTAGCATTTTCTCGGGAGTGTCAGTGAGTACGGCAGTTTTTCCCTTTTGTCTTCCAACTTGTTTTGGCTTACTAAAGTCTGCTTTCGGTAAAGGCCTTATTTGTTCAGGAGTGGAATCTTTCTTACTAGGTGGTAAAACATGTTCTTCTTTAGTATTTGGTGAAGAAGGTGAAGTTGACTGCTCCATATTTTTTGATGCTAAGCTTGTTTGTTTTGAGGTAGATGGTGCAAAAGATACCTGTGTAGCGGAGCTTGTTGATGGACACTGATTTCCGTTTGGTTCTTTTGGACGATTATTAGTGTGATAGTTGGCATTATTATTTTCTTCAAGAGGCCTATCGGTTACAGTGCTAGGCGCAAAATCTTCGTCTCCAAATATTTCTCTATTAAATGGCCATATTCCCGTACATCTGAAGCCAGACATTAAGTTCTGAGGGGTAATGGCTTGAGGTAAAGCATTTCGAATTATACCTGGAATGTTATAAATAGTAATTCGTTTCCCGAGGTTGTTTCTCATCAAATTGTCACACTCGTTATTATAAGCTCTTTTAAATGGCCCAAATACGGTACGGTCAAGCGGTTGAAACTTGTGGGAAGTGTGGGGAGGGAAGGAGAGCAGTGTTATGAAATTATCTCTGCAAAAATTTATCACTGGAAGGGATAGGTGAGAAGAATGATTATCCAGAATTATCAAAACTCTACTGTTCTCCGAGGGCTTAGCATAATTTGCGAAATGCCTAATAAATACGAAAAATTCCTCCTCCTTCATCCAGCCGCTTTTGTTAGCTGCTCCGTGGCATCCGGGTGGCCCATCTCTGATGAAATGGTCATGATATCTAGCCAAAGGAAATATCAACATAGGTGGGACACTGTTTCCTATTGCACTAACAGCTAAACACATCGTTACCAAAGTACCCCTTTCTTGAGAAGTTGTAGAGCCTACTTGCTTAACTCCTTTTTCAGCTAAAACTTTGGTTGGCTTCTGTACAGTGGTGCAGCCTGTTTCGTCTACATTATAAATATTTTGTGGTTCGAAATGATGCCGATCGAACACATCAGCCAGGTTGTCAAAAAAACGTTTAACATTTTCTTTATTAAAATTCATTGCTCGGGCCAAGCTTGTAGATTCAGCCGTTCTGATTGACAAATAATGATTTCGTTTGAGAAATGCTGTTAACCAGTCTTTACTAGCCATTTCAAATTCATCCCAGTTTTTTGGGTATGCCAAGTTTTCTCATGTCTCTCGTGGAAAGACCGAAATACATCTTGGCTGCATCCTGTACGTACCCTATTTGTGTTTCTCCCCCTTGGTTTCATTTTGCCTAGGGAATAAAAAAAACTGTAAGAATTTATATGGAATTTTTATTGGTGTCGGTTGTAACACGTTACAACCGCCACCCGTGGTAATGTTACAACTGGCACCAACAGACACATCAACGTAATGTTCACCAAACAAACTATCTAACCATAAAATTTAAATTCACTTAATTGTTGATTTCATACACAAATATAAGCTGATTCAAACGGTCTAAATAAAGTAGACATAAAACATATGTTGAGGAAGATATTCACAAAAGAATCTAAAAATGAATACTTACTTGATGTAGCAAAAACAATATTTTCTTAAATTACGCCTAGTCTTATTCGTGTTTCGCAAATTACTAACCGGCAATACGTCGGGTATCGAAACGTGTTAAATGTGACCAAGTTGCTCGCGCTTACGATCATAGATGGCGGCTGTAGATCGAATGGTACAAACGACACCCGTTACAACCGTCACCGATCTCCCCTAGAGTTATCTATGCATACGATGAAGCTCTTGGATTGTATCCAGAACAACATCTGATTGACCTCTCTCGAACATCGTGAAAAGGTGAGAGATCTCTCCATTTTCTATGGATATTTTCATGATCGGTGCTCATCGGAAATCTCGCCTGTTCTCCCACCACTAGAGATTCCAGACAGGCGGACTAGACGAGCTCAAACTAGTCATCAATTCATTGTAAAGCTCGAGATCTGCCGAACTTCTTCCTACCAGACTTAATTTTTCTATCGAACAGCGAAATTGTGTAACTCTCCACTCAGTGAGGTTTTTCCCTATGCCTATAACCTCCTGACCTTCTGATGTTCATCTCCTCTCCCAACATTCCACCGCTGGCTCACACGATGTTCCTCGAACATTAAAGGTTTCCCTCTATTGTAGTTAGAGAATAAATGAAAATAAAAGAAAAACATCCATGTAATACTGATGGGAACACAATACTTATTTATCAGGTTTGTTCTGATGGCACGACCTCTCATATCTTATGTTTGTTTTCTTCCAACTTGGTATAGTTTCATTTTGAGTTACAGGTCAACAGAGGTTTCAATGAGATTATGGTTTTCTAGAAGAGAATTATGAAAGACGTGGTCATCCAGAGTTCCAAAAACATTTTAGTGAGCTAAGCCGCTTCTGATTCTTTCGTATAGTATAGTTCATATTATACCGTTGACTTTTACCGCAATAAACAGACTAGCTAATTAAACCCCATTATATTGGTCCCAACATCTTCAAATTGCAAGAAATGGGTGCAGGATAGATAGAAAATATAACTACATACTGCTTTATTTTTATTTCAAATTTAAAAGGCATTTTACACTGAAGGAAAATAATGTTTTATTTCAGTAATAAAGATATGATAAGTACAGTAAAACTTAATGTGATTACATGGAAAAGTTTTAGAATAATTAATTTTAACAACTTAATTATATTGTGCATTAAATTTAGTTCTGTGTCACTATCACTATTATTTTCATCTGGAGCTAAACTTATTATTACTTACATTAGTAATCATACACGTATAAGAGTTTTCCCTCTCAATTACATGTATACATTTTTTCCAACCGTCTATAGTAATTTTACTTACTATGTTTTTTACTAATTTATTCATTAATTTTATTAATTAAATTCATTTAATAATCAATAATTGGTTGGGGTATATTTAATGTGGGAGAAATATTATTCCTTCTAATATTTTAATTGACTTAGTAGCATATTAGTCCGATTGGATTATTATAGAAAAGAATCTGTTACGTTTTTAGGTGAAAGCAACAAACAGTTTGAAACCAATATACTCTCTGAATCTGCATGTGTTCTTCTGCCTTTATTTAAAGGAGTTTTGGTTCTGCATTTTTTGAAAAATCATTCCATCTTCTTTCCGCAGTGTCATGTGTATCAAATCATGTTTCGTCAAGATAGATAATCGGACCCATTTCAAGCAAAATTCTATTAAGACTTGAAATATTACAGGAAATATTTCTTTCGTCGCTGGTCAGCCTATTTTTTAGGGAGGTGTTGGTACATACTCAATACATTTTATAAATCGACGTTCTTAATAAATCATTCTCGTTAGTACTTCTCAATGTGGCAGAGTCAGTCGCTTCATTCTAGGAATAATAGGCTTCTGTACTATATCCTTTTCTGAAGATAAAAAGTATTTGTTGAAGCAAACGTTTCAGCTAACGCTTCGCTTGGAACAGAATATCTTTCCAGCAAAGATTGATATACATCTCCAATTATTTGTTAAGCGTCGAGAGATAAATGTTTTGTCTGAAAGTGATAACACTTTAACATGCCCCACTATCAGCAGTAACCAAGGACGCCACTTTCTAACCCTAGTGCAACAAAAATCACTCGCCTGGAAAACCAATAACAACTAAAAATAAAATTTCAATTTCATATTTATATTATTTGGCATATAATATCTCTGAACGGTCTATTTCTACCTACTTGAAGTTGTATAATTAAGGTAGCTGGATAATAAAATTTGCACTCCGGCTTTGCCCGAAAAAGTGGTAAATTTGGTGTTTTTTTACAGCCAGAGGCATAATTAGGCTTTCATTGCAGTCAAAAAGTCAATGGTTTGATATGAACAATACTCTACCTCATCATTCGTACATCATTGTAGATGTCAAAGACATGATTTTCATACCTTCACTTCTACTGCTCCTTCTCAAATTTCAGTTACCTTGGTTCGAAACTTGAATTTGCATCAAGAGTTATTAACACTGCAATGACGCTTATATTTTCCGTATGATAGTCTGCTGTAAAGTTATTTGTTTATTCTCAATTAGCAATGTTTTTGTACATCGCCGCTACTGAGGTTCGCTTCAGAGTAGTATAAAAGCATTGTGTCTATTTTTTACAATGTAGGGTTCCATATCTATGACAACCGTGATATGATGTAAGGTGATGTAGGTATAATCCTTATCCCATGCACGTATTCTGTAAACACGCAGAGAAACCGAAGCGCAAAATCAGTGGGTTACGATCTATTAAAATGAATTCTTTCCTGAATCTTTGATCTTTTAGATACTTTTTCAACAGATGGTTCCGCTCAAATATTGTTAGCAATTACTATTCACAACTCATGTTGATTTTCGGTACGCAACGGAAGTCTTATATCGAATTCACGACAGAAATGGACAGCACTAATAGTGCCCCGATTCAACTGTTTCAAAACAAATAAACATATGTGTTTACCATTTAGGTATCATGAATCAACATAGATATCACTGAACATAAGCCATTGTCAACGAGTTAGAAATGAGAAGTATAAATATCCAAGCAAACTACATCGTTTTATTCAGAGAAATCTAAACTTTTTTGGCGAGATTTGTAATGAAAGTGAACAACCATTTATTATAGATAAGATAACATTCTAGAAGTCTCCTTCTCAGGGCAAGTTAATGAATCAATAGACACACGTCTAGAAATAGTGGAGTTGAACAATTTCCATTTGCAGAAACAAAACTTGTACATCAAATTAATTCTGAAGTAGTGGTTCATAATAGTATAGATATTGGAAAAACGACTTGTCACCAATAGTTAGTCAGAGTGATCTTCATCATAAATTTTCAACTCCGAATAAACTCATGCATGAGATTGTCATACATTTCGCCGGCTTATCGCCAGTAACAGGATCTGACATAACAACTACAGAAAATTCCAAGATCAACATTTTTTCCGACGTTTATTACGCTACAAACTTAATCAAACACAATAAAAAAACTGCCCCAAACTACCACAAGCTCTGAAGAGATACCACCAGGAAAACGTCCAAATGTTACCATATCCTACATTTTGTCTGTTCTATTTAAAGTCTTTAAAACATCTTTTGTTAACACGCCTCATGCCAATACTTGAAGAAAATCTAATTCAAGTCACCAATTTGGATTTAGGAACAATTCAACAAATACACCGAACTGTAAAACACCTAAATAACGACTTAGAAGAAAAGATATACTTTTCAGCTGTTTTTCTTGGGATTGGCCAGACTTTTACATATTCATACAATTCAGCAGCATACTATTCACTGGTGTAACTAGAGCATTTCCGTAGAACTAACATTTATATTTTATTAACAGGACCATACAATTTGAAATAGCTTAGTATAATTTCATACTTTAAATAGTTGAGTAATTAAGTAAAACATAATGTGTTGTTTTTTCTAAATGAGCTTTCATTATCTACAGCGTCCATTTCTCTTTGTATTCTCAACTTAGGAACAGCCAGGTATATGAGTTAGCAATATCAAAATGTGTTAATCTATAGGATTGGAGTCCGGAGACCATGAAGACCAGTGATTTGGTACACCTCTATATCCACATGTTGGTAAAATAATTGTTCAGAAAAATACAATCCGGCTTCGTCGATTTCTTCATTATCTAACAACACTGTTCAAAATGTTGTAGTGAAAATCTAAGTAAATTTCACCTGTTATAGTCTATCACTGAATATTTATGAGGTGCAATCAATTCATTGTACACGACACCTCACCAGACATGGATTGAAAATTGTGTCGTGCATGGGATTGTCCAGGAGAAAAGTGTTTATCTTCTGCTAAAATGTGTTAGTTCCTCAAATTATAGACATCATCCCTTGTGATTCGGATTCATAGCCATTTTGGATAAGCCACTTATTGCAATTCAATCTCAGAATGTTGTCTCCTAGCCTATGTACTTCTGACACATTAATTGGATATTGACAATGTTTCGTATTCGTCGCCAAACAGTAACGTGAGGCGCACCATATTAACGATACGAATTAAAAAAATCGTTCTTAAGCTATTTTTCATGAGTTTTTATTTCCCAAGATGGATTGTCACATTATTTTTTATACATGAGAGAACGATCCTCAGATAACAATGTTATTTAATCGAATTATCATCACATATTCTTATGCAAAGATCATATTTCAGTGAAAATTTTAAACCGACATATTTTTAGTGTGGTTTTTCTAGCATCATCATCGCAACCCAGGTATTTTTCGTAAATTTCTTTTTGTAAGGGTGCCCTGATGCGAATTAAAATGGAAATTTTTTGATGTAATCATGAAATGATTTTGTACCAAATGTAGTACCTACTTCAAATTTACGTAATATAAGATTCATTCCAGAGATGATTAACCTAAAACGTGACTCCAACTCTGTAAATCATAGAGCAGACGTTCAATCATTAGGTCAGATTTATACTAATTTAGTTAGTTAAAACCATTGTAAATTACATGTGTCTTATAATGTTAAAAGTATATTCTAGGTAGAACCCTCAAATAGCAATATTCCCAATAAGATCTTTTTCTATTACCTCATAATTCTTTAACATCTGGTTCGAAAGTAGATACCTGAGCGTATTATAGTTTGGATTCATTCTTATTAAAACATTGCATGAGATGATTCCGAATATTGGAAGTAGATTGCTACTCAGTGCGGCGTAATATTTTTTGGTTTCAGTCGTATCCAAATAGTGCTTTGAAATGACTTCGAATTTCATAAGAAAATTGCTAAGTAGTGGATTCTTGATTCATATACTTAAAACATTAGTGTGTTACAATTTCGTATACTTCTGCTTCTGTACATTTCCCCGACGTGCAACGGCGGATCCAGGGGGGGGGGGGTCATGGGGGTCCAGGAGCTGGTTCCAGGACTAAGGTGGACCACTAATTGAACATAATGATTTTATTTATATATTTTGTCACCATACAGATTTTATGTAACTACATACCTTCAATATTCAATTAATTTAATATAATAACTTTGTATGATGGCAAACGTTTGGGAACGAACGCATCGAAAATTTGAATTTTACCGCGCCACACTTGCGCGTGCTAGTCGACTACGTAACGTCTAGCTAGACCTAACCTCAATCGAAATCGGAACGACTAAGCTTCAACATATCATAACATAGTTCTAAGTTAAACAACTAAAATTTCTTTCTACCTATAATGTGTTAATAAGTGTACCTTTATAAGTATTCTTAAAAATTGTTGCTGCAAATTCATTAATTACAAGAAATGGTAAGTAATCAGTTTCTCATTATTTCAGTGAGTGCGTGTGTTTTAACTTAAATGTTATTGTTGTTAATGCTCATAAAGTACCTCATAGGTAGATATGTAGGTACCTACTTACTGAAAGAGTGCTGCGTTGACTTATGTACCTACTTATATATTTTTTTGGACGAGGGAGATTGAAGAGCATTAAGGCGTTACCCGGTCCCAATCCCGTTCTTTCGGTATCTTTAGATGTTATACCCTTAAAAACAAAAACTGAAGTAAATGAATATCGGCTGTGGATGGTGAAGTGGCAGGCGTGGCAGCGGAGCCAGGACATACCGCAGTCGATTTCTGATCTTATTTTCAATTGTGACATCGATATGTATCCTAATATAAGAAAATTTTTATGTATTATGGCTACACTACCTGTCAGCGTAGCGACAGCAGAAAGGCTTTTCTCTACGTTGCGCAGAATTGAATCGTGGCTAAGATCTTCAATGGTTGAAGATAGCCTAACCGGACTGGCACTTCTCCACGTTCATAAAAACGTACCCATTGACGTAAATGACGTAATAACGCGTTTCGGGAAGACGTAAAAGAAAAATTGATTTCGTTATTTAAATATATGTATTTTGTCTATTTCTATTTTGTTTGTTGGAAACCCTTGTCGTACAACCTCTTAACTTTTGCGGAGTTTTACGTCATACCCCTCGACATACCTCTAGCTGTTATGACAAATCATTCACCACGGTTATGGAATATAAATGGGCTGCCCCATTACGTGCGTGATAGTGCTTCTCTGGATGTCTTCAAGAGAAGATGGCAATATGTACGTGTATATGTACAAGCTATTATGTGTTAAGTTTTTCAAGTGTACAATAAAGAATAAATAAGTACAGTACTTACGTACATTAATAAAATACCTAATTTTAAGTTGTATCTATTGTTATCAAAATTAAATTATAAGGTCTTGACTTGACCACGACTATGTGACCCCCTCCTGGCGCTAAAGCTGGATCCGCCCTTGCCGACGTGGGCATTTTTAATTGAAATTGGTGTGATAAGGAAGCTTTGTGATACAATTAGCTTTAGGCAATCCCGGTTTAGACATTGATATGTTTTCTGATGATGGTCGTGAGACGAAAGCGTACGTTAAGACGAAAATAATAAGCATATGTGTTAGTGTGACCTATTACCCAAGAATTTATATATAACTTATCAGAATAGTTTCCTTTGAGTTTGAATTGAATTTACAAGAGGAAGTGATTTATTCATCTATTTTTCGATAACCACCTTTTTTTTATTGATATCACCATTATCAAACCTGGTCATAAAAACTCAATCTATACAGAAAGCCGACTCAAATGAATATGTACTCCTGCGGTTTGAGTGTTACCATTTAATTATAAAATAACTCCATTTAATAGTCTAGTTCATAGATTATCAAACGTCCCTTTGATCCAGCGAAATAATAAGGACGAGGTTGAGAAACTTCAGCAAATGGCGTTTAGTGCCCTATTTTCTGAAATTTTTTGTAAAATAAAATATAAGATTGTACTATGTTTAGTATTAAAATGATATTCCTGTGCAAGTACAATCTATCGGGGAGAATAACTACGAATCAAAATATATCTGTTAAAATAACAAAAATTGATGAAATCAATGAATTTCTATACAACTACAGTTGAGAAAATAGAGAATTGAAAGCTCATGATTTTAACTAATTATAACTATATACTATAAATTAGAAACGATCACCCTTACACACTGGAAATACTGTCAAAGTACTGTGAATCTTTCGGCTATCAACTAACCTTCATCAGAGTAAACTAAATTATAAATGAAAATGTGTCTCTTTAAATAATATTTGGGGGTGATAATGCAAACAAGGGGCTGGAGATAGATAGGAATTTAATAAATTGCTTTTTCGCTAAGTTACCTAGATTTTTGTTTGTAATGAGTTTTAAAAGTGAATAGATTTCTTGAGAAATGGTGTGACTTGTATTCAAAATAAGTTCGACTAATGCTGATTTTCCAATATTATTTTTCTTTATATGAGCTAAATGTTCTTTATACCGAGTTAAGTTTGTGTATCCACAGTGTGAACTCTTTTATAGTTTATCATCACTATTTACAACAATAATTAGAAGAATATAATTTTCTACCAGTTGTATAGTATGCCAAACCTGACGTACTACAAAAGTATGTACTGTGTTAAATCTTAGACTTGTATTTCTGTGCAACTGCAGTTGGTCCTACATACTGACAAAAGCAAAAATATAAATTATTTAGGTAAATGAAATATGGTCTGAAATGTTCTTACCGATAACTGATAACCGATAGTACTGTTTCTTTCATGAAAAGCTATCTATCTGGTCGCATGGGCGCCGACTCCATGGGGCCCAAGGGGCTCGAGCCTCCCCAATGTCGTGGGAAGGGGAGCTCAGCCCCCCAATATTCAGAAAGGCGGGCTAAGCCCCCTTCCCAAAAAAGTACCATTCAAACCATAAACAAACTATCAAAAACTGTAAGCAAACTTTCGTATCTATATTTTGTTTAAAAAAAATGATTTATTCACTTGCACGAATGAATACATAATCTACTGCCGTTGTAATGTGATGAAGTTTTGTTGTGTAAAACAATCGTCAAGCATCTTTGGGTGAGTCGGGGAATTTTCAGTTTGTGCGTAAACGCACCATCACCATCGCCATTTATAATTTTGTACGAGTAAAAGAATTTAATTTGTTTTTAGGTCTCTAGACTGATTATATTTGTTCTTACATTTGCTTTACTAATCTCTTATGTAATACAACCATTGAAGGATGTCAAAGTTCATGGAAGTTATGAGGACGACATTTATTTAAAATGTACTAAACTATTGATCTATCAATCTACTAATGTACTGTAGTTTTATCTTTATGTATATGACAAAGAACCAGGTTACTGTGACTACTGTACTCTTTCGTCATGTTATTCGGTCCTAAGAAAAAGAAAGATAGCGCTAAGCCCTTCATAAATATTCAGCTGAACGATGAGTTTCTCCCACTGGTTCAGGAAAGCAAAAATCTGGGACTTTACTTTGATTCAGAATTACGTTTCAACAAACATGTCAACCACCAATGTCAAGCCTCGTTCAACGTTCTGAGGCAGCTCTTCCCGAATAGAGACATACTTTCCACTCAACTAAAACTCAAACTTTGCGAGTCTCTTATTTTTTCTAAGCTGTCATACTGTGATTGTATACATGGTCCTGCATTATTACGTAGTTACTCGCATCGCCTTCAAAGAATTCAAAATGCCTGCCTCCGCTTCTCCTACCGTAAAAGGAAATACGATCCCATTGGATCTAAAATGCTGGAATCAGGCTGGTTGAGGTTGGATAAGAAACGTAAAATGCATCTACTGATTATCACCCATGAGGTCTTGACTTCAAAAAAACCGGAATACTTAGTTGCAAAACTCTGCACGTTCCAATCACGTAATAACACCAACACCCGTAATAAATATGCACTTGCGATTCCTAAACATTCAACCTCCTTTTTCACTCGCAGATTCTCGTACAACGCACCCAATTTGTATAATGATCTTCCCAGTGAGTACAGACATTATACAATCTCCAAATTCAAAAAGAGACTTAAGCGTCACTTAGGTACTAGAAAAGCGACTGACAGTTTGGCCTTTAACCTGGCGTATTCTCTTTGGCTAAATTCTCTTCTCCGAGAGGTACTCGTAGATATTTTACTTATTTCCGCTTTTTCTAGGAGTAAATTACATACATTTATATTTTTCCCTTTTATTAATCTACTATATTCCGCTATATTTTATAATAACGTTTATTTGTAAAGATCCCCTAGAAGGATCTCCTTAGGGTTGATTTGAAAAACAGCTACTGCTGACACTCCACCTTTTCTTATGAATGAAGTCGATTTATTATTATTATTATTATTATTATTATTATTATTATTATTATATTTATGTACAACTACAGTTGAGATAATAGGAAACTTTGAGATTGTCATGAGCAAAAATATAAATTTTGGAATAATTTATTCAAATACAATATGATGCAAAATTTTCTTACCGAAACCACCCGTGCTTAAATTATTTCTGGATGGTTTTTCTTGGCTTAGTGTATTTGAAGAAAATTTTTTCAAACAATTTGTGAATTAGGAAATACCTCCGGAAATAATTTAAACACTAGTGATCACACGTGATATTACTAGTGTTTGTTTCAAATAATATGCAAAACGAGCAACAAATTATTGTACATCGCACACTTCAGAAAAGAACTTTCTACATAATCTCAAGCAATGTTTGCCTTCTGTTGGTCTTCATTTATCAATAACAAATCAACGTAAAAAAAATCTGGAGCACATAAGTCGTAATGAACAGTTTCAAATCTCTGTCTTAGAAATATTTGAATTAAAGACTCCATCTAACATTAAATTAAATTCAGAAGAGCTGCGTCAGTCGTTTAACCAGATTTACATCTATATTTGCGAGACAACTCTCGAACTTTCAAACTGATATTAAATTTCATCAGTAAGACGCTAGAAAGATTTTCTGCACTTAGTGCAATACAAAAAGATGATGTTCTGAAATCTGCAATTTTTCCAGTTGAATTCATAAATACATTCCCTTGAGATGTTTGATGTCAAATTGCTGAATATTATTTTAATGTTGCTTCCTTTGTGCTTCACAAATGATGTTTTGTAAATAAAGCTTCTATGTTTGATGAGAGAAAATTCCTATATTTGCATTTGTTTCAATCGGAAATGAATATCCAACGGTTGTCTTTCATTTCAAAATGAATTTCATGCAATCTTTTACCGTTTCAATTTAGGTAATGTACAAGGGGTAATTAATTCCATAATGTGAATATAAAATTCAGTAATTAGATGACCGAGGCGAAATAGCGGAAGGTTTAGGGGTGTCAGAAAACCCAAATGATGTATGTACATTCAAAATGTATATAACATAACCGATAAGAGTTAGTTTTGATAGCTTTGTTGGGATATTTATAACATTATTATAACTCAAAAACATTTTCATGGAATTTCATTTTCTACCACAGCAAATGAAAGAGGTAGGAACTTGAAATAAAGTTACAATAGTTGAAACCAACAAAACACAGTTTCTGGACACATTTTTGCAGTATTTGTATAAACAAAACTGGTATATCCTGTTAAAATAATGAAGTATATTCTTTGAACATCGTATTATAATTATGACAACGAATGTTATTAATTTATAGTTGAATGTAATTTTAAGTATAATTGAAACATGAAGTTGTTTTGTTTGTTTAAATATTATTAGATATCTCGGCTACTTTATCGGAGGCCTTCTCGTCCATTTTTGTATTATTAATTTTCATAAGTTCATTTTCGTCAGAAAAAATGTTCTATTCATTATAAACAACAAACCTTTTCTTGGAAGTTTCAAACAAGGATTTGTAACTTCCATTTGTCGTTAAATGCTCATGACATGACCAGGTTGTCTATATAGAAGGTCGGCGACATGGAAATACAGATGCTTTTTCTCATCTACCTTTGCGTATATAAGCCTTGGGATGAGTTTTCGGAGCTTGCGGTTATATACCTTCTGGAAATCAAGCAAAGTACAGTAAGGTGTTCGGAAGTTGCTTCTCCTACATTGAACTATGGTATCCTTGTCAATCATCTGGATTTAGTAGTCAAAATATGGCCAAATTCAGTATCAGAAGATCTGAACATATTTCAGAACAATTCCTGTACAACAGGAGAAACAGATCAATAACCACAGTGATGATAACGGTAATGGAAAAAATCCTGGCCGCACTCGATAATGCTGAAGAGGTTGAACTCATTTGTATTGATCTGAGTAAAGCTTCTGATTGTGTAGATCATAAGAAGCTCCTAGAGGAAATGTATTATTACGGACTACATGGACCAATATATAGAATATTATCATCATACCTTGCAAATAGATACCGAATCGTAGATTGAGAAGGAGAGCAGTCTACAAGAGAGAAAGTGGAACTGGGTGTACCACAAGGCTCAATTTTGAGCCCAATTTTGTTAATTCTCCCTATAAATGACCTTATGTATATTGTTAAATCGGCAACAATGTGCGTACTGGTTGACGAAAGTGTTTGGTTAACAATACAAAAATACGACAAGAACTGAAGGATAAATTTGATACTTCCCTTGAGGATGCAGTTGGATAACGGCTTTTCACTGAATACAGATGAGACGCAGAAATTAATCTTCATTATGAAACAACCACCTGAACCAGGAAGTATAAAGTTGCTTGGTTTTACATTGGAAAATGGATATTGCATATCGGTCAAGCAACAACTTTCATCGGCAAATCATACCATTTGGAGGATTAGATACATTCTGGGCGAAAGAGCCGTTCTACTTTTCTGTTATGCTCTATTGCACAGTGTTGCAATATACGGTATCATATTGTGAGAAGCATCCGCTGATGCTCACCAAATATTTCTAAAACAAAAAAGACCAAACAAGGGGGACTTCGGTAGTCATTCAAACTTCCATGGCTACAACACCAGATGCCACAAACATTTAATTCTACTACAGTCCCGCCTGCAAACTACCCAAAAAACGTTCAAATTTCTGGGAATAAAATTGTATAATAACCTTCCTGAGAATATTAAAGTCCTAAGTCAAGAACACTCTAAAATCAACATGAAAACAATGCAAGTGTAATTTAGAACGTAAATGAATTTCTAACATACAGAATTTAATTCTCAATTTTTACCTACTAGATCTTCACCTATTAGATTCTTATTAATTTAATATTTGATGAATTGTCATTCTTCATTTCTCAAATCAAAATAAGCACATATTATTCGAGGTTAACTTTGATTATTTGTAAATCTCAAAATTTAGAAATATTTAAAGTTGTTGAATATTGTTTGTGACGTAGTTTGTAAATGATTGAAGTGAAATAAACTATACTATACTATACTATATTATACTATACTACACTATTCTATACTATAGTTCTTGATACGATTCTTTCATCTCATGATGGCATTGTTCGGACGATAATTGCTGCACGCACTTACGTTTGGTGGCCTGGATTAAACAAGGATGTCGAAAACTCTAGGCAATGCCAAGTTTGTTAAGAAAACTGAAATAATCCATTGTCTTGGCCGACAGCAGCTCGATCTTGGGAATATTCCAGCGGATTCATGTACAACAATTTATTACAAGCTAGCTGCATTATACATTTATAAAGGATGGATGAATAAAGAAAAAAATTCTCAAGTTGAGAGTAACCTCTTGTTTGCATTAATAATCCCAAATAGTATCTAAATAGACACATTTTGATTTCTAATTTAGTTTACTCTGGTAATGTCTAGTTGGTAACCAAGAGATTCTCAGCATTTTAACAGAATTTTCAGTGGATAAGGGTGATTATATCTTATTTATATGGATATTTCTTTTGTGGTGGGGTTTGTAATTGACATTGTGTGAATAACTGTGTCAGCTGTTGGGCATATAAAGGTCACCTGATTTTTCATTTTGAGGACCTGGTGTTTGTCAGTTTGTCACAGTTAGTCTGAGCTGTGCACTGATCTCTATTTTAGAGATCAGTGGAGCTGTGATCGACCATCAATTTATGAGCTAATTAACCTTAAAACGAGGTATAACAAACAGTGGCAGCTGGTACAAAAGGGCACAAGGGCTCGTGCCCACCCAACCACCAACGTGCTCACCCAACAACCAAAATAAACGAAGAAAGAAATTCGCATGTAATTCAGTGCATTATTTTATTCCGCACGTCAGGCGCATCAAATACTAACGCTCAAAACTATGTTCCGGGGCACTTTCTGAAGTGTACCTATTTTAAGTATGATTCGGCTGACTACTGTTATCTTCGCCATAAGCGCTTATACCGTCGGTTTGGGGCACAAAGAATCGTGTCTCCAGTAAACGTCTTGCCTTCATAGTGTACAATGTGTGAATTGAATTCGAAGACGTGAAGTCTGAAGTGCGTCTATTATCAATGATGGAAGTTAATTGTGTGCAAAATCTTATAAAAAACCCGTTAACATTTAAGGAAAAACTTTCAATTAAAAATAAAGGAAGGCTTAATTTTTAGGAAATAGGTTAGTGCATGGAATAAACAATGGTTGAATAATTTGAAACACATCGCAGAGAGAGCAAAGAAACACCGAAATTCCGTTTGTCACATAAGTGCATACATGGATTTTAGTGTTTAAGAAAAGTGGATATACGTGAACTGTTAGACGGTGTTTATTTGCGATATAAAATTAAGTACAACGAAGTTGTGGAAAAAAATCGTCATATTTTGCGCCGGTTAATGTTTATAAAAAAATGCGGAGCCTTTGAATTGGCGTTACAAGGCCATTATGTGACATTGCTACCGGAAAATCCAGGTATTTATGTAGACTCAATCAACTTTGCAGCTGAATTAGATGCTGTGCTTGCAATACATATGAAAGGTTTGGGTTCACAAGTGTTCGAAGGCGTTTCAAAAACTATTCAGAACGTATTACTAGATGCAACGTTGTATAAATTTACAAGCAAGAAATATTTAAAAAGAAGAAATCTACAAATTTCATTGCTTTGGAGGCCGATGAAACCTCTAATCATCAGCAAATGGTTGTTATTATTCGATAAGTGTTTAATGGACAAATTTTTGAGCGCTTTTGGTCTTTTTTCAAGCCGGGTGGATATAATGCTGATGTGTTGACAAAAACATTGCTGAATGAATTGCAAACTATTTTAAATTCTTCTTGTGGGTCTGATAATAATAAACTAATCGCTCAAAGTTACGATGGGGCGTCCGTGATGAGTGGTGAGACAAATGGTGTCCCTGCCATTAGCAAAAGAACATTTCCACATGCACATTATATTCACTGTTACGCGCATTAATTTGATCCAATTATTAAACGAGCGGCACAGTACGATAAAAAAGTAAAAATTTTCTTTGCAAATTTGCAGTCCATTTCAAGCTTCTTTCCTCGATCGCCAAAACGAACGATGAAATAGTAAAACAAAAAAGAAATCTATCCAGGACTTTGACAACAAAGTCATAGACTTTTTTCCAGCATGAATTTTATGCAGAAAAAATAAGTAAGTTTTTCTTGTGCCCACCTCCTTTCATAACTCACGATCCGCCACTGATAACAAGTAGGATTTTAAGAAGTGATAGCTTAAGTTGAGGCTCTGAATTATATAAATGTAAGTTGTAGATGAGGATATGAAAATATACGTCTCAATATGAAAATGTCCGTGTCCCGGCTCGTAGTTTCTGAGAATGGGTCCTTTTGAAAAAATATCGCCTTGTATAATAAAGGTACAAATACTATCTAGAATTGAACAAGAAAACAATAAAACAAGAATTATACATTAAACGTTGGAACAAGTTCATATTCAAAATATTCAAGTTAAATATGGAGAAAGAAAATAATTTTCATATGCAAACACGACATTCAAATTGATTTAGTTATAAAAAGCCTTAAGCGATTGTTTGTTTGTTTTATGTGAAACTCGAAGAAGTGTTTGTTACATATTCTCCTCATAATTAATTCAAGGGCCTCCTTACATGTTAAACAGTGAGTGGCTGCTGGTAACATAATGTGTCTAGAGTTTGCGATTGAACGGATGGTTACGGTTATGTCATACTTAGGACTATCCTAATGGTTACAAGACGCCCTATACCGCCCATGACCTCCCTCTGTCAGGCATCGTCTTTCCTAAGTTCGTGAAGATATGGGACTACGGTAAGCTTTGACGTGTCCGTCCACTTTCACTGCTAACAACAAGATACTTAATAGGTGTGTGCTGTTTATTTAGAGTCGTTTATGATAGATACACAGAACAGTATATGATACGGAACATCTGCCGTCTTGCAGCTTATATTACGGAAGAGATGCATTTCATTCTTAAACATGCCCTAAAATACATAAGTACACTGATATTTATATTCTTGCTTCTTACGTTATGATACCCAGTTGGTTGAAACCACGTTTTTCGTTGAGACGTGCTGAAAAAAAAAGGGTATGGATATTTTACCATCGCGATAGCGATAATATCTGATGATATTTCACCAATTCATCGACTCAAATGAAACAAAATGATGTCACGTTAGTACGTGACTTGTAATCGATTTGGTAAATCCCGGATTTGAAGGAGTCGGAAACTTTAATAATGGTGTTACCTAAACGGTTTTTTTAGCCAGTTCTTACATCTATAAACGGGTTGTAAATTTGGAAAACAGATTATGGAATTTAATAATTACTGTATGATAAGTGAAAGATTAGAATTTTATTGAGCTAATTGAAGTTAGTGACTCTGAACTGGTTAAGTTTTTGTTCAGAAGTTAATTTATTATTCGAAAAATTGTCGCAACCATTACCCAACGCCATTTATTGAAGTTTCTCAACTTCTTTCTTATAATTTCGCTGGATCAAAGAGACGTCTAATAATCTATGAACAATACTATCGAATGGAGCTGTTCTATAATCAATTGGTGTAACTCAAACCTATTTGTTTGAGTGGGTTTTCCGTATATATTGAATTCTAAGTTATGATTGATAATGCTAATATCGAGGAAAAGAAGCTGGTTATCGAAAAATAGATAAATGAATCACTTCCTCTTCCATTATTTTTTTTAATTCAATTTATCATTAAATACATGGAATGATCTACCTATTTAAATACAGAACAGTATATCAAGTATTTAATTCATGGAAGACATATTGAAATCTAAAACATGGAAGAGCCATGTTAGATATTTTATTAGTATTCGAAATTGAGAAATCTGCGAGTATCGTCATGTTCGAGTCATGTTTGAAGCAACTTGTAGTCTCTATATTTTAAAAGCTGTGTTGGAACATGAGGCGGAGAATGTCGTTTTATATGCAGAAATTGCGTTCGTTCAGTAGATACCATGGAAGATTATCAGTAGTTCAGGGACAAGTCCATTGAGCTATTATTGGAAGCAAAAATGAACTTTG
The DNA here is from genome assembly GCA_958510875.1 of Endomychus coccineus. Classification (NCBI taxonomy): domain Eukaryota; kingdom Metazoa; phylum Arthropoda; class Insecta; order Coleoptera; family Endomychidae; genus Endomychus; species Endomychus coccineus. Next base: position 38,991,931 of record OY294069.1, read on the forward strand.
AACTATGGATGTCAAACCTGGACGAGAAGAATGATCCAACTACACACAGTATCAGTACTAGAAATGATATGGGGTAGAGAGAATAATAAATTGTATGTCAACATAGAGGGGATATCAGTCTCAGCAGTCGTGGCTGAGAGAGTTCTTTTGTTTGCAACTCAAAAAGTTTACGACCCATTGGGTATAGTGTGCCCAGCCGTTATTCCAGTGAAACTTATGCTTTAAAAAGCTCATATCAATATATTCAAATGGGGATCAGCCATTGAAAGATGAAGATAAGGAGATCTTTTGGTAATGAAGTCTCAAATTAAACTCTCAAATCAAATTCGGATTCCTCATGTATTCTCTGGAGGAAATAGTGAACGTAAGTGTTGGAGTTTTACGGATGCTAGTAAGGTTGCTTATGTTGTGACAGTATTTCTGAGAGTAGAATTACCTGGATACACATCAATATAACTTTTGGAAGCAAAGTCTCAAGCTGCTCCAATGAAGAAAATGACAATTCAGAGATTTGAACTGACTGGCTGCCTAATTTCTGCGAAGCTGTTGGACTCAATTAGGAAAGCATGGAGATTATAAAATGTTCGAGTAATTTTTTAGTTCAATTCTACTACGGCGTTGACCTAACGATTTGGGGAGACTATGTGGGCAACGGGGTAAAGGAAATCATTAATCTCGATATCTGAAGATATGTTCCTGGACCAATAAATCCTGCAGATTTACCTTCTCGTGGTTGTTCATTCAAACAACTAGGTTATAATATGTGGTATGAGAGTGTTGGATTTTCAAAGAAGATGAGGTAAAAGAGGAATTGATTTCTTCGATGTTTCTTGTGGAAATGCCGAGATTGAGAGTGACTTTTTATCAATATATTCGTGTGATGGTATACTGTCACCATCATATATACAATTTGAAATCATCGAAGTGGACCATTCAGTTTTGAAGAGATCGAATTCGCCGAGGAGACTTTAATTAAGAACATTCAGAAGAACAGAAGGAAGCTTTTGAAGATGAGAGAGTTCTGAAAGGATTGGATACCTTTGTGGATGTAAAAGGTATTATTCTGATTGAGACCGAAACCTTATATCGAGATCGTCACTATTTCAGATGTCCAGCTGTACTTCCACATGAATATGACTCGGTGAAACAGTTGATTTTGGATAAACATACACTACATTGTCATGCTGTAGTGGGATTCATGATGACCCTGTTACGTGAAAAGTATTGGATCCGTAAATAAGTGAGGAAAACTATCAAATCCATGATAGGGAACTGTATTCGATGTCGGAGGTATGCGGTCATACATGTTGTGAGTAGTTCACCTCCACTGCCAGTCGATCGTGTTCGAAATGCGGAACTCTTTGGAGTTATTGCAGTGGACCTTACTGGACCTTTGCATTTAATTTTCACTTGTGCAGTGTTTGGAGCTATTGGGTTGGAAGTTCTAACTTGGCTGAGTATAGCTTCTTTTATTGATGCTCTAAGGCAGTTCTTTAGGATGAATGGTCGTTCGACAGTTATCTTCGGTGATAACGGAACTAATTTTCATGGAGCAGGCAATTTGTCCCGATCGTTAAATTGAAATGCCACCCAGAAAGTGGAACATTTGAAACCTATTCAAAGGAAGTTGAATGTGACTGGAGCACCATGGAGGGGAGGTTTTTATGAACGTCTCATTCGTGTGATGAAAGACCTAATGAAAAGGACCATAGGAAGCTCAACATTGTGCCAAAGGGAACTTGATGATATCATTTTGATCATGAAGGAAGTAATTAATGGAAGACTACTTACGTTTGTCTCCGAAGTTGGAGGTAAATTGAAACCATCGGCTCCTTCACTATTTATGAAGAATCCAGGAGTATCGAAATTTCCTGAAGGATGCGATATGGATGGAGATTTAATAAGATTCCGTTGGAAATGTCCCAGTACATTGAAGAAAGAAGTCCATGAATGGAGCTCATTATAAGTCGAGTCGCCCATTGAGCTAATACCCGAAAAGGATAGAATAGTTCGAGTTGTGAGAGTTAAAATGAAAGAAAAAGTTGTGGAGAAGCCTGTACAACGTTTGTACCCATTAGAACTCCATGTAACCTCAACATTTTCTCATAAAATACTTTCATACACTACCAATTCAATATTTTAGCAGTTTTAATTGGATTTTAACTCACAAGTCGGCTACGGACGTATTCATTGAACATATTCATTTATTCCTTCCCAAATTACATGTAAACACTAATAAACAGAACAATTTTTGATAGAAATGAAAATAAATTATTGTAAAGTAGAAAAACGAATTTTAATTATATTCACAGTAGAAGAAAGGACCAGAATTCCAAGAATGAATTCGAAATATTTACATATCGATTTATGATTGAAAGTTTCAATGTATTACTGTTATAAATTGCAATATGATGGCATTTTGGCATCTGTGATTCATTAAATTTGTATTCTTATATAGTTCTGGACTAAACTTAAGAATTAAGTTTGGTCACGAAGCCGGTAGATCGGTTAACTATAGTTTCATTCCCTAGAGAGGTTGCAATAACTCAATTATCCTCGTGGAGAAGTTAATATTTACAAAATTAGAGCTGTTCAAGGAGTTTTTAAACGTCTACCAAAAAATAATCATCAAGCGTATTCATGAATATTCGTACAACAAAAGGGATAACAAAACTGTGAGTTTATAATAGCGTATTTAATGCCTTACACAGCGACGTGTTGAAAGTTACTTGCAATTGTTTATTGTTTTAAATCTCAGGTGAGGGTAGTAGAGAAGAGACATTAAATTAACAGTCAAAGCAGCAACTTCCTGCGAAGTTGGGATTTCTTTTTGCTTTCAACTCGAATTTAATGCATTTTAAACGTTTTCTCCGAAATACGGCTGTGCCTAATATAAGCGTCTTGGAATTCGTAAATCTCATAAATGATATTGTAATTCCTAAAGCTTGGTCTCCACTTTCGGTTCACATTAATGTTTAACTGGAAATAGAGCTGGGTATACATCCCGTCAACGTTACCCCCTCCTCCAAGTTTGTGACACATTTTTATAGCAATCCCAATATCACTATAGTGATATATTAAAGAGCGATAACCAATAAACAATTATGCTCGAATTCGTGTTTGTGAAGAAAAAAACGCAATCTCTTAATTTCTTATAAAATAAAAATGTTTAACTGCCCGTTGAGGGTAACAGTGTTAACAGTGTTAACAATAAGTTTGATTTCCAATGAGAAACAATAAATCTTCAATAACAATAACATCATGAATTCTGAAGAATGATTAAGATAACAAAAGCTATTAGTAAACACACTAAATAAGTATCGCAAAATTTGGATGACCATCATTTGCGGAGTCTACAAATTTAAAATATTCTAGTCTCGATAGCCAAATTTGCCCCATTCGCAGCCAAATCAGAGATATATAGTTCAGCATTACAGCTGATTTGTAAAGACATCCAAATCATCACCTCCCGGCGATTGAATTTTCACATGGGTGCAGTCTATACAGATTATCACTCGGGGGAACATAGCTTTTTTATAACCTTCCTTCCTTATTTCTTGCTCATCAGCAGGCATTTTCATGAATTCAGAAGAGAGCTATTCGTTTGATTGATTATGTCACACTTACAAGTTCTTGACCTCTCTGTAATATTGTAGAAAGCTGGGAGATCTCTCCCTTTTATAGATATTTCCATAGTCGGTGTTTATCAGCTACAAAATGCCTTGGCACCATGTCAAATATGTTAATTTGGTGTTAAAGAATAACCAATATGAATGCCAATGTATTTTTCCCAATATAATCCGTCCCTCAAGCCCGAAAACCTTCTCCAAAGAAAAATCAGTAGTGTTGATACTGTCTAGATAATCTCGGTAATTGGATTGGTAGGACGACGTTTGATCACAAGGTTATTATTTACACTACTCACTGCCTTCCTTCACAACGTAATTCAAATTAACAGAAACTGCCTATGAATATATAATTTTCTAGAATCTGTATGAAGATTAGATGAGATAGTATGGAGCCTATGGGCTAAGAGCCTCACCACCGCGACCTTTGCAGATCTATAGTGTATGCCTTATTGTTATGTTAGAGTTCCCTGTGTAGATCCACCTTTATTACTAAACTTCATAGGCCAGACCTCAGGTCCTCCATATAATGGGAGGGTTGTGGTTTTTCCTATCCTGTCGTTGAGATCTTAAACCTCGTTGGGCCTGCGAGTAGCACAGCATATGTACTGAGGTCTCCTCGTCTTCTTGACTGAACCTACAAAGAGTTGTATCTGCCGGTCTGATATTGTTCATGTGTTTGTTGAGTCCTCGATGCCCTGTCAGGAGTTCAACCATTATTCTAATTGATATTCTATTCTGGCTAAGTAGGTACTTCGTGAATTTAGACGATAGTTCTTTATTGAACACTTTGGCCCGTCTCATTTCCGGCGCCTTGACCCACCATTCTCGAAATTCATTTTTGAACCAGGTACTGTTATATTATTTGCGCAGCGCTTTCGCTATACCACAGAAGGCTTCTGAACCAATTAGAGCTCTACGTGTTCCTTCTCGCCATTGTATCAGCCTCTTGGTTGCCTTTGTAACCTGTATGGCCTGGTATCCAGGCTAAAGGCAGTCTGTAGGGTCTCTAAACAGTTCCAGACTGGAATTGACCTGTAAAAAACTGAATGCTTTCGTAGCTTCGTGGCTGTCAGAGTATATGGCGATGGGTTTTCCCTGAAACTCTTGGCTTAATAGCTCTTCGGCACAATGATGTATTGCAGCAACTTCTGCCTGGGATATTCATTGGATGTATTCCCTTCCATGCCTTTCTGCCCATTATATCTATTTTAAAGAGTCTGAATGATTGAGTTATTCATCAAATCAAATTTATTGATATCAAAATTACTGATTTTTTTTTGGGGGGTAGGTTTTCGGGCTTGAGGGATGGGTTATATTCTTTGACATAAAATTGATGTATTTGACAAGGTGACAAGGTATTTTGTTGTAATTCACCCATTTCAGCCGCAAAGCGATCAAAAAGTCCATTTTTGGTCCAAATAATGGCAGTTACGGAAACGCCCCGAAAAAAAACCTTGGCATGTGTTTTCAACAACTGGCAACGATAACAAACAATTTCCATCAGGTTAGTATCTGTTTTCGTATATTCCATTCAGTCTACTGAATTAACTATACAACTCCGAAAAAGGGTTCGTGCAATAAAAAAGTCCAAAATTTGCAAACGCCTGACAATACACGATTCGGCCTGTGTGAGCTATTGTACATTGAATCTTTCTCCACCAATATATACCTAGTAGTGCCAAGGTGTATTCATTCAGGCCCACCATATCGCTCTAGTCTTGTAGGCTATAAGGAACATTTAAATGGTGCCTACCTGACATACAGTAAGTACCATCGACATATACATATGGACTGCGCGTGGCAATGATAAGCGCGGGTAGTACCGGCGTGAGAGAGGGGAAAACGAAGAGGACTAATACTGTCTTTATCTGCTTTATCTCTCGCGTTTCTATTGGCCGCTGCGTTGCCATGGAAATGCAACATGACTGTAGCTAGTATGTTTACGTCCCGAGCCGATAGATAAAGACAGTATTAGTCCTCTTCGTTTTCCCATCTCTCACGCCGGCATTGCCACGCGCAGTCCATATGTATATGTCGATGGTAAGTACCAAATCTTTGATTACGGCAAATATGTTTGAAATAGACGAAATTCGGTTATTTTTATCGAATTGGAATAAACTGATGATGTCAATTGAGAAGTTATTTGTTGTCTTGATTTGTTAATTTGAAGATATTGATAAGAAAGTATTTGAATACTACCATTGAACTTTGATTAAGTAAACAAAGCTTCATCAAACACAATTGTGTATGTTTTTCTTTTAACATCTCACGTAGACAAGGTGTCTACTTTTGTTTGATTTTACTTACAAAGGCGTCATCCGTTTCTCTCTTACACTCGTGTATGTTGAGCCACTACTGTGAGTAATTATGAAAATCTGCAATTATAAACTGTTCAAACATATTCTGACTGAATTAAAGTACCTCGGCGTGTGTAGGGCCCTTAAGGAACGGTTACATTTCAGACATCAGGTAGGTTTATTCCGAAAGCGTCAACTTTGATATGAATGCTGTTAATCCTTCCGGTGTAAAGCTGGCGTTGAATTATAAAATTAAACCCCTGCGTTGCTTTGTTTTACCTCGTTTCCTAGTTTAGCGGTGCGATTCACTAAGTGTGCTCGATTCTTCTAACGATTATTCAGATCGCCACCCTTTTTTATGATATTCACGTGTGAACGGAAATATCCAGTGAACTTGAGGGATAACATTATCGAGTGAGTTAGAAAAAAAGGCTAAATCAATATACAAGTATCACGTTAGAATATTTTAGAATCGATCGTTAACTTGAGATGAAAGATCTAGAAGCAAAATTGTTTAATCTCGGAGCAACTATAATCATATTATGGTTTTGAATATGATATAATAATTCCATAACGTGGTATCGTCCCTGCTTTGTACGACAGTAAAAAATTAGCGGTAATGGGATAGCAATAAAAAAAAGCTGTTATCTGTTCAGCGATGTTTCGACCATATATTTATATTATTGCTAAACTGTTGAGGTTACATATAGGTATGGCAAATAAAAACATAAGAACGTAAAGCTGGAAAATACTTGAAGAAATTAATTAAGAATTGCAGCAATAAGTCAAACTCTGTAGACCTCTCGCCACTACCAGAATGGTACTCTTCAGTAATGATGTTATATTTGGAATACTGAAGAAGACCAAAAAATATATGGTCGAAACGTCGCCGAACAGATAACAATGTCTTTTTTGCTGTCCTATTTCCGCTAATGTTTCACTTATGATATAATAATGATGCCAGTGCACTAATATTTGGATCAAATTCTACAAAAATAAAACATTTTGGAAATACTCAGACTACATCAAGCACAAATACTTTCGTCTGATATAAATGGTATAGGTGTAACACTCCATTGAATGGAAAATCAAACACATGGATGTACCTTGCATCTTCAGACATCAATTATTGAATAGATCAGAAACTATTTGAGGAAAATCCATTCTAAACTCGAATATAACAACTATTAAAGGTTTGATTTTCTCTAATTCAATAAATGAATGTTGCTATAGAACAGATTACTCAACGTACCGATGTCAAACGATAATTTTGATTAAGCAAGTCGCGATAAATAAAGGTTACTCTGACTGATGGATCAGATCATATCGAAACACGATATACGAGGCCAAGGTTAAAAGTTCCTGGAAATGAAACAAGAAACGATTTATTTGGTCAAAACTCATTTTATTTCTCAACATAATCTTCTTGTAACCCGATACACTCACATTTTTCAAATTTTTCGATCCCTCCGATACGATTTCTGCAATCCTTCAAAATAGGCGTTTGTTTCAGCGACAACTTCCTCGTTCTGCGCCAAATTTCTTTCCGCCGAGACATTGCTTCAAGTTTATATATAGATGAAAATCGCAGGGGAACAAATCTGGAACATATGGGGGATGACACACCAATTCGTAGTGCAATTTATGCAAGTTTGCCATTGTGACTGTGGACCTATGCGCCGGTATACGTTGTTGCTGGTGGAAGAGCACTTTTTACTTTGCCAAATGCGGCCGCTTTTGCGTCAATTTGGCTTCGAATCGATCCAGCAACTCTGCATAATATATGCCAGTGATCGGTTTGCCCATTTCGATGTTATCAATATGGACGTTACCGTGTGCATCCCAAAAAACACCATGTTTTGGTTGACAGATAAACTCACTTTGGCCTTTTTTACTTCGATTCCACTGTTACGACTGTTCTTTGGTCTCTGGTCTATTATGAGGAACTCATGTTCCATCCAAGGTTGGAAAAAAAGTACTTCTTATCGCATTTGAACATTGCCAAACACTTGTTAGAAGCTGTCACACGGTCGCACATGTTGCTAACAGAGTGAGCAAATGCGACACAGATGTACAGAGAGATTCTGGGAGTCTATAATCGACTCATTGATTCGTGTCCACATGCTCCATATAGATCATGAATCTTCAGTGTCTTCACGCTTAGACAAGTCTACACACCGGCATAATGCACAAAGTACCCGGCACGTCAAGGTCCTGTCACCTCTAGGGGCTGCAGGAAATAATATCAATCAATAAATCAATCAATCGAAATGGGGGCGGACGAGTCCGGAGCACTTGAACTGCTTGGTTGGGTCCATTGTGCGCCCCACAATGCAATAATCAGTCCATCAAGCCTAAGGCAGTACCAAAGGCTAAGATTTCGAATGGACTGATATCTCTTATGGCTTCAAGCGGCATATGTGTACTGCCGAGGTTTTGTAGCCTGAGAGAAGCCAGTGCTGGACATTCTGCTAGGATGTGAGAAGCAGTCTCATCCGCCTCTCCACATCTACTACAATCTGAGTCTTCAACAATGGCCATTGTGTGTAGATGTTTATTCAGATGACAGTATCCTGTGAGGAGTCCTGTCACCAGCTTCAGACCTATCCTGCTCATAGGGTGTAGGGTTTTAGAGAGCTTAGGCGAGAACTCCCTGATCTGGAGCTTTGGCTGTCTCATGCCTGGGGAACCACGCCAGACCGAGAGCCACTGTCTATGCAGTAGCTTCTTTAGGGCGTGGATTCCGGTGGTCGAGGAAATTCCGATCGTGGAATAGGGTCCGGGGCGCTCAAAGAACCCCGTTTGGTCAGTTTATCGACCATTTTGTTTCCCTTCACGCCAGAATGGGCAGGTATCCACACTAGCTTGAGTTTCCTCCTTCTGCCTAATTCAACTAGAGTTTCCCTGCACTCCAAGACAAACCTAGACGTCGGTCTGGGGCTGTCAGTGAAGATGTAAGTCCGCCTACCTCGGTAATTTAATTCGAGGTTTTCCATGGCACATATATTTGTATTGCACAGACCTTAGCCTGGGAAACGGTTGCGTGGTCACCTAGTCTACACGAGTAAACTCCGGCTCCGCTAGACACGCCAGTCTTAGACCCGTCCGTGAACCACACGAGTCCCCCTGGCGGAAGTGGCTCAGAGTCTTTGTTCCCCCAGTCCGTCGTCTGGGTTATGAGGACGTCTGGAACTTCAACTATTGCCTCCGTTGGCACTTAGGCCTGCTGGACCATTGTACCTCACCTTTGTGTCGTTTCTTTACGGTATGCACTCGAGTATTTTTGTACCTTATACGAGTCCTTCACTGAGTAGGAATTGTATAATTCTGGTTTGCAAAATGATTTTCCAAAAATGATCGTCTTTTTCAGTCCATTGCCTCGCATTCACACAGTTTGTGTGTCACTGTTTCTGTATCCTTACCACAAAGTCTACATGCCAGGTCACCATTGTACAGTTCTATTTTGTTTTTTCCCTATATGTGCTAATGGGTCTGTCGTTCTTTTGTTACACGGGGTTTTGATGTATTTCTCTCCATGTTCGTTTCATGGGATTTTTTCGAATATTTCATTTGGTTTTCCATGATCCAGTCTTCTACAGACTTTCGTCCTGTACGTTTTGGTACCATCGTGGTCTGTTTTGGATCTGGAGCATTCTCCGAGCCTCTTCTTGCAAGTTCGTCGGGTTTTGCATTGCCTGTCGTTCCCTGATATCCAGGCATCCAGATCAGCTTAACGCGGTTTCGGTCTGCCAGTATTTCAAGTTCTTCTTTGCATGTCCATACCAGACGGGATGTCACTTTCCGATTTTCTCATTGGCTTAAGTGACTGTCTTTCGTTATGTGAATCTTCCTTCACGCATTGAAGGATTGCATATATCTGCTTGGAAGACAGGTGTGTTCACTCAAACAATAGCAAAAATGTGGAATGTCTCACGATTTTCCGTGCCTTCCTTGCTTCAGATAGAGAGGTATGTGTTACACACGTTGCCCTGAAGTACATCTAATTTGAGAGCTACTTTGTTCAACTAGCTACTGTTTATATCAATCGGTTGATATCTATAGCTCAGATAAGATTAATGAGATCTTCACTGCTTTGGTTGAAATTATAAAACTAAATTTTCCAAGAAGACCTGGGTGAGGTACTCATTCAAAAATTTCAGAGGTGAGGAAATAACGATAATGAATACAATCCTCAATACATTGAATTGTGTTATTCACAAAGCTAAGAATAGCATGAGTTGTATTATATGGTTTTTAGTAGGCAAATTCAAATAACGTTTCACAAAAATTTTGGTATTACTGGTACAAGCAGTATAGTCGGAAATCATTTACATCACTCTTTTTAAACAGTGGTACTTTCACTACTTCCATAAATAAATAATATTTGATGTTCTCAGAATGATACTTTGAAAGGAGAAAACAGATAATACAATTTCCTGACTGCATAGCTGAGCATCTTGAAATTATATATCGATTATCCAATGTTCTACTGTTTCAGCAGCGTGTTCGCATTGAAATTCAATACAGAGCTCCTTATAGCGATGGACTCGAACGTCACGGATATAAAAGGACGAAATCAAGCAATTATTTTGATGGCACCTCTTTCCGAACATTCAACTCAACTATTTATCTAGAAAGCTCTCCAATACTATTAGCCTAAAATATTGTTCTTCGTATTGTTTGCGCCTTGTTTATCTCTCTGCGAAGCATGCTGTGTATCCCGAGCACGGATGGTTAATACAAATCAAGAGGATTACGTTATTCCGGTGGTTAGACTCATACGTGACATCAAACCGATGTAGCACAAGTAAATATCTTGCGTTTTCCGACTGACGTGAACTCAATATAGGTGTGATCCCAATCACATTTGACGGCGGTTTGCTCCCACTGTATATCGACAAATTTTGAATACTTGCCCACTCAATCGTGCATGTTGATTCAGGTGAGTTGAGCTTTAAGGGTGAGTCGCTTCACAAACCGTATATTCATGAAAAATCCAAATGCTATCCCATATAGTGTAATTCTCATCTTTAAGTAAAGAATCTGACTACGTATTCAATATTCGAACTATTTAAATACTGGGTACACAGAATTTGAATGGAGCTCTCCATTACTTTGTGATATTCCATTTTTACAAATAAAAACAAGAGATCTTACCATGTTAAATATCACTTTATTCAAGAGAAAGTTGATTACAATTCCGAACTTTACAGTTCATTATCAAATTGTCGAAGGAATAAAGTATAAAAATTACCCCCAGCTAGATAATTTTTGCTCCAAGATGGATCAGGATGCGATTTTTTGCATTATATTCTGGAAACTTTGTCCGTTTTTTTAATTTCAGAAGAAATGTTGTGTTGCATTTTTAAGTGTAAAAATGTATTTTTCCAATGCACTTCTTTCACATCTAATATTATTTCAAAGTATCCACTAAAATTTGTAAATTAGTCCGAGTCGGTAACTAGGAGAGGGGTGAAGGGTCGCTGATCATGATTCTGATGTTTAAATAGTGCTACAATGCATCTGGGGACCTGAGCGACCAGGGTGTCAGGTGGTCCTCGGTGAATGTTCGTCAATGCTCTCTAAAATAAAATAAAACTTCTTTTCCGGGGGTTTTTCGTATCACTCTGATCACATATCTGCAATTTAACTTGTTATCTGGGGGTTTTTGAAATGTCACTAGCTCCTTTGCCAACACATTTCCTCGATGAAGTTATGAGCCTTTGGTCTGTGACGGTGATGCACAACTAAATCATGTTGGTGCTAAGGCAGATCCCTTGTGGAATACAGCGTTATTATCCAATCTATCGGAGGAGATTTCGTCAATCCTGCATTGAGCGATCCCTCTGAGAGTAAATGACTGAGTTGAGGTGGCAAACACTTGGGAAGTTCCCCAAGGTGTGCTAAACTCGGTCAAATGCTATGCAAATATCCAATTCCACATGTTATTTTTTGCGGAGGTGAAGAAAACCCTTTCTGTGGAGGTTATGAGTCTTTGTGTCCCATGGTCTACTGTGAGAGTCACTTTTCCATGCATATACAGAAGAACTTCACCCCCGTTGAAGGCTTGTCTGGCTATTGCCTCCGGTGGCACTTAGGCCTGCTGTCCTCATTGTACCTTGCCTTAGTTTGGCTTCTTTACGGTATGCACTCGAGTATTTTTGTACCTTATACGAGTTTGTACAAGTCCTTCATAGGGTGGGAATTGTTTAATTCTGGTTCGCCGTTAGGCTTTCCAAAAATGACTGTATTTTGCGGTCCAGTGCCTCGCATTCACACAGTATGTGTGTCACTGTTTGTGTATCCTTCCCACAAAGTCTACATGCCAGGTCACCACTGTACAGTCCCATTTTGTGTTTCCCCTATTTATTGCTAATAGGTCTGTCGTTCTTTTGTTACACGGGGCTTTGATGTATTTCTTCCCATGTTCGTTTCATGGGATTTTTTCCCAGTATTCTTTGTGGTTTTCCATGATCCAGTCTTCTACAGACCTTCGTCCTATACGTTTTGGTACCCCCGTGGTCTGTTTTTGAATCTCTAAAATAAAATAGAACTTCTTTTCAGGGGCGTTTTCGTATCTCTGATCACATGTATTTCATTGAAATCATACCTGAAGTCCAAGATATCTTAGTTACCTAGGTCATCTTCAGGACACTCCCTTGAAATGTTTTAAATATGCAATTTAATTTGTTATCTGGGGGGTTTTGGGATCTCTGATCACGATTCTTATGTCTAAATAATGCTGGCGAACAGCACAACAAGCAACTGCTTGTTACCTCATTCCTGAAAAATTTAATTCGCTGTAAAATGAAATGAAATTTTAAAACCAATTGTAACAAACCATGATAAAAGGCACCTTGAGGTAGATATATCAATCGTAATAAAACGCCTAGGCTATAATTTTATTTCTTCTCACACAAAGGAGATGGAATTGTTAAGAATATTTTATTGATATTTTAAAACAAATGAAATGAAAACAATTCAGACTTGATTTTATTGGCAGATACTCATCAGTCACGGTGAAACAGAAGGACAGGTAAATCACGCATAAAAATTGGCCCATCATGTGCTTATAATTTAGTAGATTCATTTGAGAATAATAATGATCGTTGTATATGAAGTAAAAATAGGTTGAAATTAACATAATAATAGTACAAAATCATTTGCATCTCCTTTCCTTTTTACCAACTTCCTTCAATCAATTATTTTTTTTACTTTTCATATTTAAACTGGAAGATCATATATGAAGACCATTATAAGAATATTTCCATTTTCAATAGAAAAAAAACTTCAAACGATTCAGGATCTACCTATTTTACCAATGTATAGAGCATTACATTCCTCACAAGTTAACTAATAACTTCCTGACTTCAGAAATTTACTATAATTAGTTTTTGCATTAAAAAATATATTTAAAAGTTTTTGACTAGGTCTGAAAGCCGCATTTAACTTTTGTTTCTTGAAGATATCCGAGATTTTATCAGATGTTGACTCAAAGTACGTCAAGGTAACATATTTTTTTTCAGTTTCTTGTTGCATGTTGGGATAAATTTAGTTAATTGTTATTTTTTTAGGTTTTCTCTTGATTAAATTATTTATTAGCGATACAGAATAGCCATTATGTAGGTACACAAGTCAAGTCCATGAAATTTTGGAAATCAAACCTTCTACATGATTGTCTTAACCCAGATATGCCTAAAACATATTTTGATTCGTGTAGGCATTTCACATTATGTTGGTTGTGTAAGGTGTCACGAAATTCGTAAACTTCAGGACGAGATTAAACACGGAAAAATGGTGAACAAAAATCACCAAGTTGTCCAGAAATGCTTCAATAAAGAGCCAGGTGCTTCAAAGATGAGACTGAAAGATGGTTTTCTTTTTATATCTCAGGAACCATAAATTTCGGTAATTTAACTATTATCAATGAGATAATTTTTTATACGGTACCGGTCAACGAAATATCTCACTAGGGGCGGCACATCTACAATACATTTGCTGATTTATTCTTAATCGCATCAATTTTTTTCATTTTATTGATATTTATAGTTTTTGGTTTTTGTCTGATGAACCATTTTGGTGAAAAACGATTTGAAAATGGAAACTCTACTAGATTATCAGATCCATATTTCAAAAGCATTGCCAGATCTCCATCAATTGCGTTAACCTGTCTCTGTCTCTCTCTTCTGGCTTTATTGGATGTTATGCGGGCTCTAGATGAGAAAATGGTATGGAGCGTACCATCATCTGCAAAGCTGTAAACGAGACAGGTTGATCACCTTCCTGCAGATCGTTAATATGGAGCAGAAACAAAGTTGATGCCAAGACAGATCCCTGTGGAACACCAGCGTTGATAACCACTGTATCAGATATTCCATCAACCACCAAATGGAGTGATCTATCTGAGAGGAAACTCAATAGTAAGTTACAAAGTTGAGGCGGCAAACCATATGACGGAAGTTTACCAAGAAGGCTTTGCTGCCAGACTTGGTACAATGCTACAGATAGAGAATCTCCATGTTTTTCAATAGATTTATGCCATACATTTCAGGTTTTTGGGCTCCCTAAATATTAGATTAGCTCGATTTTGATTGCTTTAGCGATCACAGATGATAGTGAAATGGGTCTATAATTATTAGGAAGGGTCTCTGCATTCTTTTTTTTTTGGGATTGGTTGAACTCTATCTGTCTTCCAGTTGGAAGGAAACACACTAAGTTTGTATGAAAGGGTAAGCAACCTGGAGAAAATTGGAATTGATTTCGAGGCATATTGCCTGAGAACGAGAGGGTGAATTCCGTCTGGTCCCATAGACTACCACGTATAGTGAGGGAAATGAAAACACTATTTGGATATTATATGCAATAATCCAGGCAATGAGCCGGGATTTCAGATTTATTAAAAAAAGACATGTAGATCAGAATCGAAAAATTTTATGGGATTCGATCTGTGGGGTTATCAGGATCATTCATAATATATAAAACCTCACCGGTCAACTTCCCGCCCCCCCCCCGCCCTTGGAGATCATAAATGGTCCCCAAAAGGGTAATTTCCAATTTAAATCGCACCAAGGTGTTTTGGGTTCGCTAATCAAAATTTTGACGTCAGATTTACTTGAAATCAATTCTGCGGTAGAAAATCGTTCAAAGTGGCAATTTTTGCACCCTTATAGATTATTTTGGCAATATATATTATTTTTGGATTTTAAATCGAATCCCACAAAAATTTTTCGATTCTGACCTACATGTCTTTTTTATTATTTTCCGGTTCGTCGCCTGGACTACAAACCACATATTGAAAACTGAAAGAAAAGAGTAAATGTAACTTTTACAAATCAAAGATAAAGTTTTGGTAAAATAGGCCGTCATAATATGTTAACTAA
Organism: Endomychus coccineus; assembly: GCA_958510875.1. NCBI lineage: Eukaryota > Metazoa > Arthropoda > Insecta > Coleoptera > Endomychidae > Endomychus > Endomychus coccineus. The sequence goes on from OY294069.1 coordinate 39,007,237, forward strand.
GCTAAACAATGAGGTCTTACATGAAATTACACAGACAAGTATTAAAAATTAGTTCTAAAAAAATATATGTATTGAAAATATATGTTGAGTCGCGATATGTCAGACAGATTGAAATCAGTAATGTTCTAACTACGTGAACATGTGAATAATCTTTTGATACTCTTCGGCAAAATTAATATGCTCCTTTATATTCTTTCAAAATATTAATGTTTACTGGAATACTAGAACCAGTATTTATGTTAAATTGTTATGAGTATCAACCCCTACTTAAACAATATCTTTGAATTTATTCCTCATTAGCTTCTTCTAAATACTAATATTCAAAAGTTCGATATTACATACAACACCCTACTTAAATATGCAATAGCCACAAAGTTAACAGATTCTTGGAATAGAAAACGTGAAATTCCAACCAACTGGAATTGGGCCATAAACAAGAAGAGAATATACAGCTTGATAAATAAATCATATTGATGTTTTTATTACTAAATCACCCGCCGTAAAACCATTCACTCTGCGGGAGCACCATAATTTCTTCCCACAAAATTGCCCCAACCCTTAAGTCGGCAATACCACAATATTTAAAACAAAGATAACGGACAATTTATCAAATCCATCATAAAAATCGATAACCACATGACAATGAAGTTTGCCATAGAACCCTGCTAAGCATTTCCTCTGTTGATTACTTGAGGGTGAATTTTACCAGTATACCGTTAATCTGAAGGACTCGTTTGTAGTTGCCATAAATTCTCTCAAAACAAAGTCTCATAAATAGTAATGACTTCATAAAATATTCGAATCTTGGAAATATTGACCACATTTAATGACTTTAGAAAGCCGGTTCTCTGTTTACTTTGTGTTAGATGATAAGTCAAGATAAGGGTTAACCATAATGAATAATATTTCTGTTAGGACCATTAGATAACTTAGGGCTATTAAAATGTGATTATTTTTCAATCTCAGCACTTCGGTCAAACGTAATTAGCTGTGACTTTTAACTGTTTCCACTACTATATAAACAGAATTGATGTCCGATCTACGAATTTGCAGATTGTCTGATAATAAAAGTACTGATTCAGCATGATTATAATAATTTATGTTAGATAGACAACATATGTTTGTTATATCGGTTAATATTAGGGGATGCACAAAAATTCACTAAGAACTTCAAACCTGTAAATATTTGTTAATTTATGAGCAATTACTTTTTAGGAATCAATCTAATCCGCAAAGGTGGTATAGGGCACTCCAGATCGAACAGCTAAATAGTTCCGGATAGCTGTTTCGCCTTCTTGGGCTCATCAGCGGAAAAACTTGATATCTCCGCTTACGTATATATTACCATCAACAGAAAGTGCTAGTGAGGTAACAACTAACGTCATCTACCTCCGAATAGAGGACTATAAATAAGTACAACGCAATATGGAGAACATTGACTGAATGGATTTTCCGTACTTCATAGAAATCACTGTGGGTGAAGTTGGGACCAAGTGGGCCGAAAGGGAGATATGTTTTGTGTGTGTCCTATAGCGAAATAATCTGCGTTGTTTGAACCTGTAGTGAACATGCTGCAAACAGAAGATCTTGCTTTAATATAATGCTCACAGCTTATCAAGCGAGTTACATTATCACTGTGTAAAACTTATTGCCGTTGACGAACACATAAAGAAACTTGACCTCATTCAGCAGAACTATCCAGCAGCTGAAATTATCTTCATTGGGAATTTCTACGCTCACTTGGCTCAAGTTCTCAAACAAGACGGATGATGCTGGACGACCGGCTGAGGACTTCCCCATTACCAAAAATCTCGAACAGCTAATTAATGAACCAACACGGATCCCTGATAACAAATATCTACGACCTGACACTCTATCACTTCACGAACCGATTCAACATATCCACGCACAGTTTGGCATTACAACTCTGTGGACCGGAATGGTCTACTCATGTTTTTTCGCGTGTTCCTTGGGGAAGGTTATGTTTTGAATATGACGACCCAACGGAATCAGCTGAACGGATCTCGGATATTATTATGCTGAGAATGGAAACTTCCATATCCCATACCAACAAAACATATGACGGACCATGAATTAATAAGATCGGTTCTAGGGCCGTCGGTTCCAAAAACAAACAGCATACAACTGATGGCTCGGGAACCCCTGACTGGAGACTAGAACAGAATATTTTGAAGCCGGAAATATGTATTTTCAATCACACTGGAGACGATTCAAAAGAGGCAAATAACGCCAAAATTAGATGGAAACGTATCGAATGCCCAAAAGGCTCCCGTTCGTTTTGGACTTTCGCCAAAATAATTGAACCAAAAATTTCACTACCAGTTCATTTCCTCCACAACCAAAGATGATGGCACACTGGCTACTACATCATAAGCAAAGACCAACCTTTTTGCTGGAACGGAATTTGCCCACTTTAAATCCATAAGAGAAGGACCTGTTGTTCTCAAGGAATATGCGCCAGAATTAACGGACGTTGCAAGCTATTTCCTTTCTACTAGAAGACAGCTAGAGTCCAACAAATTCCAAAAAATGGAAAGGCGACCCTTTCTTCTAGTTATAGACCCATTGTACTATTATCTGTTATCTCTAAGGTATAGGGAAAAGAAATCAAAATCAAGCACATTCTCTACCTAGAGAGCTCCTAAATCGAGAATGATCGGCAATATGGCTTACGTCAGAGGAGCTCAACAGGAGACCTGCTTGCCTACATAACATATGTATGGCAGAAATATATTGGAAAATACAGTAAATCTCTCGTTGCAGCATTGAATATCCCCAAATATCTCCAAGGCATTTGACTGATTCTCGCCTTCTTGAGAAACTTATGTCATTTTGTTGCTGCCTCAACTTTGTCGCTTAGTATCGTCACAGATTTTCTCTCAGATAGATCACTTCATTTGGTTCTTGATATAGTTTCATTCGACACAATGGCTATCAATGCTAGTGTTTCACAAGAATCTGTCTTGGCACCATATTTGTTGAGAGTGATCTCTTGTCCCATACATAGCCTTGCAGATGTTGTTGAACTTCATATTGTATCTCATCTGGAGCCCCTATTTGATCCAGAGGAGCCAGACAGAGACAAGTCGATGCAATTGATGAAGATTTAGACGAGTATGATTCAAAAAAAACTCAAGCTTGTGTTTGCTCTAGGAAGGCAGATCCAACAATCCCTAATATGATGATGTAGGCTACAACTATTACTTATTCGATATCTATGGTCGGTATCACCACCGACAGCAACCTTTTATGATGGATGACCATGTGAGGTCCATTACCAGAACTGCTTCACAAAATTTGGTTTACGATTCGTTACAAAGAGCTTCGTTACATCCCAGCAGCTCCTCACAATCTATAAAGCACAGATTCTGTTCTGGTGTACTGTTGACATGTTTGGAGTGTAGCCTCCAACCATACGCTGAAGCTCTTAGATTCTACGCGGAAGAGATCCATTCGTCTGATTGAAGATGTCGCACTTACGAATCTATTGACCTCTCTAGAAGATCGTAGAGAGGTGAACGATATTTCCCTTTTCTATAGATATCTCCATGGTCGGTGTTCATGAGTGATCTCGTCTCTCTTTGCCAAGTAGGGTATTGCCTTATGCCTGAAAAACCACTGCAGATCGAAATTGAGCTGTGGTCAATCTGGGTGAAAAAATGAAGTATGTTGAGAAAAAAGATCGCTCAACCTTGTTGACGTTCTGAAGATCACAGAAAACATTCTTACTCTCATAAAGCAGGTATTGATGCTTCGTCTTGTACAATCATGAACACCTCAACGACTGAGAGGACATTCAGTAATCAGATCGTCTCAGCGACGAAATTGGTGAAAAAGACAAGAATTCCAAAGAAAAACTGCCACGATTTCGAGAAGATAGCTCTGATATTTTGCACTTCATATGTTTAAGTTCAGAGGCCTACCTATGTAATATTAGGTACACTTTTCAAAATTTACACGAATTCCATCAATATATTCTCCATGCTGAAAATTTTGCCCATGTCCAGAAATGTAGAAGGCGAAACCAAAAATATTATAGAGTTGTGTCACTTTTCTTCCAAACATACGCTGATTCTATCCAGATGAGATGTTCGTCTGATTGATGACGTCAAACTTACGAATATGTTGACGTCTTTAGAAGATCGTAGGAAGCTGGACGATCTCTCCCTTTTCTATAGATATTTCCATTGTCGGTGATCATCAGAAACCTTCTCTTCTGTCACCCCTTCATTGTCAAGCTGTCGAATTTATACCTAACAGATTTACTTTTTTCCATAGAACTTTGGAGTTGAGCAACTCTTTGCCTAATGGAGTCTTTCCAAATGCCTGTAATCTCCAAACTTTCAAGAATAATTCCTATGGCAATCTTCTCTCCTAATATACTGCCGCTAGCTCACACGTTTTTCTTCGAACATTATAGGTTCTCCTCTCGTCTAGTCAACATATAAAAAAACTGTTGAAGATATGAGAAAACGTATCTACTTCGCCCTATAATAGGTCAAGGATTTGTCATTAGCAATAGTCAGATTTCGTTTAGTGTTGATCCTGTTCAACTAGGTTATTCAGAGCATTATAGCATAATCAACGTGAACATGCCATTGTGATCTGGTGCCTAAATTACCAGCTACAAATAAATAATATAGACAAAATACAGATAAGATTTTCAAAATACTGGTCGATGAATACCTACCTGTTTTAAATCATTATTTCCACTAAATATGTACACCTCACATGTTGATTTTGAAGATTTTTCTGTTATATTTCCTAATAACCTCAACTTTTCCAATTTATTGACTGAGGTTGACTCCAATTGCTTCCAAAAATACCCTATCTGCTCTAGTTTTTCCCCACCAAAAGCAAACGCTAGTATGTTAATGTTATGACTATTTTCTACGATATGTTCGCAAATATGTATAATATTACCATTCTGATATTTTTAACTGCAATATATCAACAATTAAGCAATACTTCTATTTCAATATACCATAGAAGTGAACAAAAACATACAGTTCCTAGATATGAACATTAGGCATGATGCAGATGGAAAAATGGAAACTTCGAGGTTTACTAAAGAATTTTGGTCTCAACGTTATTTTCTCTTCAATTCCGTTGCACCAGCTTGTTATGAAAAAGTGTCATAAACAGCCTTACAGACCGTGCGGTTAAATTGTTTCGCCCAGAGGAGCGTCCCAAAAATTTAAAAATTGTTCGTAATACACTGGGAATGAACGGCTACCCGAAAACATTCTTCAATCCTATCATCAAAGAGAGAATAAACAAGATCTATAATGGATCGTCTTATAAAAATAACATAAAAGGTGATACAGACAATTATATAACTCTACCATACATTCCGGAGACCTCAGAGAAAATTAAGAAATGTTTGAAAAAGTATGATATGAATGTTGCGCATAAGCCTACTAGCAGTGTTGGAAAATATTTCTCAAATCTAAAATCTGTAATACCTAAAGATAAACAAAACCACACAGTTTATGAATTAAATTGTTCAGATTGTGATGGGACTTGGAATCTCTGAACAATATTTACAAGAAAGAATGTATGGCCATAAGTATAACACAAGAAACAAAAACTTAGAAAATTCCACCGCCCTTGCTAAACATTCCTTTGATTATAGCCATCAATTCGATTACAAAAATGTTAATATTCTAACTGAGGAAACCAATTATTATAAAAGAACTATTCTGGAGATGATTCACGTAAAGCGTGACTCCAAATCTGTAAATCATAGGACTGAAATTCAAAAACTAAGTCATATATTTATACTAACTTAATAAATTAATATTCTTGCAAATTCTCACTTGCGTTCTCATAATGTTAAAAGTATATTTTGGGTAGAATTGTCAAAATTATATCTCAGAGGCCAGACCTTCTCTTATTACCTAATAAATCAAGACATCTGGTTCGAAAGTAAATACTTGAACTCGTCTCTTTTGTTAGTCGTTCATAGACTAGGATGAAATGTGTGCGTATTTTTTGAAAGAGCTAAATAGTGGCTTCTTGGTATATTACAGTTATAGCATTGTTGTGTTACAATTTCGATTTCGTGTTTCTGTTCGTTTCGGCGACGTTGGCATTTTAAACGAAATTGGTGCGATTGAGGACGCTTGATGTTAATACAATTAGTTCTAAGTAATCAGGTTATTGAAATAATAAGTCTTCTGATGATGGTCGTGAGACCGAAACGTACGTAAAAACTAAAATATAAGATATAAGTGATAATGTGACCTATTTTCCGAGAATTTATATCTAATTTAATATACCTCTTTGCTGTAAGTTTTGTTTTTAGATAAATACTTTAATTTGCAATATTTTTACTCTTCCTATCTGAATTCAAAATTTTTGTCACACTAAGTGATTATTACGGCTGTAGCTCATTATGTTAGCATTGCAACTGTAGCTTTCTTCCTGTCTTCTCGTGACCAATAAAATTGGAATATTTTTTAAGGTAATATATTCTAAATGAATGAATTAATAACATAAAAAGCTAACTTTCACTCTTTGTTTAAATCATCAACTTCAGCTGCAATCAGTGGAATGATTGGTCACTTGAGGATAGGAAAATCCATAGTGCTTGATAATGTTGATTTACTTGTAATAACAGAAATATTTGTGATTCAGAGAACTTCGTTGACTCCTGATCAATTATACTTTTTTATAGTATGATTCACGAAAATGTTTAGTTTTATACGAACAGGAGCTGTGCTGTAAACATTCAAATTTAGTTTTGTTGCGTTAGTACATAGAAAACTGATCCTAGGAGTTTTCTTCATTGGAATAAGAATGAGAACTTCATAAATAACTGAATTCTTTTGTTCCTGCCGTTTTATAAAGAAAACAAAGTAATTCCTACAAAATTTTTCTGTATTTGCCTCGGATGTAAATTTATTCTCGGGGCTAATTTATTATTTACATCTCCTTTAGAATGAAATGGGAAATTTCGTTCCAATGCTAAGCGATTCTTTACACCCGCAATTATTTTTAATGAAAATCTTACCAACTTCAGTTGAGTGGCTCATTCAGAAATGATCTACAATCTGTTCTTATTCCGGTGCGAATGGAATATTCACTTGTTCTACATAATTCACCGTTATTTATGGTTTCATTTTTCATTGTAGTTGTGGCATCTGACAGCTCAGGTAATATTCCATGTTTAAAATCACCCAGAACGTTGTTGCTCTCATGAAATATACATCAAGTATCCAAGCATTTGATTTTCGGGGCTCGGGACTACTCCCTCCAATTCTCGAAATGTGATTTTGGTTAAAGGATCCCTGGACACATCAAAACTGGTAACACATAGTTCAAGTACAGGGTGTGATCTGATATCCAAAACAATCCATCCTAGAGATTATTTTGGTAAGGTTTGCATAATTATGTACTTAACCTTGACATTTTCCATTGAAACAAGTGAAAATAAACAAATCAAATACTTTAAAAATATCGAATATATGTGAGGATGAAAATGTTAAAGAACTAAATAAAGTAACTTCTTGTTAAAATATTCATAGCCTCGGAAAAAAATGCAGATCTTTTAGTAGCATATAAAGAATTGAAAGTCTTGTATGATAAAGCAATTAAAAAGGTCGAACATAACTATCTTCACAACAAAGTTATGAAATCAGACAACAGAACAAAAACTAGGTGGAACAAAGTTACCTTCATTACAGGGAAAACTAAAGGTGAGATAGAATACAATTTATCAGGTGATAGGCTGACTGGCAGAAAACTTCAATTCTCACTTTGTCAACATTGCGTCTGAGCTATGGAAGAATATTCCTTCAAATTCTGGGGGCAAATTACTGATACCAGTATTAAAAAACTCATTCTGCTCATTTCAAGTAACAGAGGAATAGATAATTAGAACTTCCTGTCTTATAAAAAATAAAACCAGCTCTGGCTATGATGAAATACCTCTATCAACTTTTAAAGAGACAATTATGAATATAGAATATAGTGAGTCCATTATGCCACATTTTGAACAGTTCTTCCAGAAGTGGAGTTTTTCCTCACCCTCTGAAAACCGGGTTGATAATACCACTCTACAAAAAAAATGATCTAGAAGATCCAGGGAACTAATGACCAATCAGCTTGCTTTCTTCATCCTCCAAATTATGTGATAAGCTACTAGGCAATAGATTCATGGATTTTTCCACAAAATTCCATGGTTTTCTTGAGGACCATGATTCGTAAACAGCAGTTTTTAAATTCATTGAATCCATTATAATATCTTTGGAAAACAAAGAAATCCCGTGCGGACTTCTTGTTGATCTTTCCAAGACTTTTGACATGGTCGATCATGAAATACTTCTTGCCAAACTGGAGAAACACGGAGTCAGAGATAAACAAGTAGCCTTGATGGAAAGCTATTCAGTATGTAGAATGCAAAGAGGGAAAATTTCGGAAGGTAGACAAGATTTCATATCTGGAGAATTGTCACTACAAATGGGAGTTCCTCAATGTAGCATAATTGGCCCACTTTTGCTCTTAATCTATATTGATGATCTATCACAAGTTATTGCTGATGCTAGAAAATTACTTATCAATCATGCAGATGATAGTAACAATAAAGTATCTGCAAATCACCTTTGCCTTCCCGAAACTGAAATTGCCTCTGCGTTCCCGAAGATTGAACATTGGTGTATGAATAACAAACTCACATTGAACAAAAGTAAGAGAAACTGCATCATCTTTACGTCAACCCATAGTAGACTGCAAATTCCAGAAACATTAAATTTAAATAACACCCTTTTGGAAATGAAGGATTATTCGGAATGTCTTGGAATAAATATAGATAACAATCTCAACTGGAGTAAAGAAATCGAGCTACCATGTAAAAGGCTGAGTTCTATCAATTATAGTTTACGTGTCTTGAAACCACAACTTGAGGAAAATACATTAAAAGTTTTTTCATATGCCAACTTTCACTCTCTGTTGAGTTTTGAGATAATTTTTTGGGAAAACAGTTACCAGGTTCGTATGATATTCAGGCAGCAAAAAAGAGCAATACGAATAATCTTTGAATTAGGGTGTGAAGAAAGTTGCTGAGGTTTTTTCAGGAAAAACAATTGCTAACTGTTATTCGAATATACATTTATCAATTCCTTCTTTTCATTTTCAAACATAGAAGATTCTTTACAGATTTCGAAAAATCTTCCAATTACAACACACGTAGCATTCCATATATATTCAGCACATACGCTTACACTAACAGAGAAAAATTGTCTCTATATGTGCATCGTATTATTCAATAACATGCCAATTGATATTTAATGTATAAAGAATTTCGGTAAATTTAAAAATCAAATATTCAATATTATTGTGCAATGTGAACCATACACGTTTATTGAATACTTGAATAAGTAAGTTTTTCTTTCTGTATTTTATTTTAAATTTCTTTTGTATTGTTTGACTTGTTTTCTCATAATCTTGTTATTATTTTGCAACAATTATTATTATTGAGAAAATTAATTTAGAAAAAAGAGGTTTTGGAGCTAGTATACTATAGATCAGTTTGCACGGAATGTCATCGGCCATGGAGAGCGTTACAAATTAGGTAAGGTTAGGCTAGGTTAGGTTGAGTTAGGTTAGGTTAGAAGTTGAAAGTTTTTTTGTAAAGTTGAGCTTATTACAACAACTTTCTACCTTGTAAGATTGAACGAAATGTCATTGTTATGATCATGACCATTAATACTTCATGAAAATGACAGCAAAATCCGAAATACGTATCTCTAAGTGAAGAGTAGAATTAAGATTTAATTTTATCGTATGCGGTAGGTTCGCTTCAACTGATTCATTAACTAACTTTATCTGCTCACATCAAGAAGCCGTGACGATAATAATGAATGAAATTGATTAGGAATGGAACAGAGTAGAGGAAACTGTGAAAGACGGTTAAACATATTAGAGCTATTTCAGATATATCAGGCGAAGATAGCGTCGAATTTAGTGAGGAAGACTGAATTCTGCGGTTTATAGCGCGTCGTAAGCTTCTTCAATCGAACGATGTTGCGAAAACTAATACGATTAAATCAAGGAACGGATCGAGAACATAAACATACAAGATTATTCAGGATTCGATACTTTCCTATTCCACTAGTAGATATCTATTTTGGCAGTAATAGAAAAGTTCGCAGAAAATTAATTAACACATAGGACTAAAGAGCGTCGTTGTCCAATCAAATAACTTGAAAGCGCAATCTGAAATATACAAGTGATCTTAATGAACGTCTTCCTCTCCACAAAATTATTTTGAGTACCTACTTAATAATTATACTGGTGCATCTTTCCTAGATATAATATCAATCTACTGCTTCAGATTTTTTTTGGCCACATTGTGAAAGAAAATACGAAAATCACAGGTAGGAATAGCGACATAGTTAATATATCAATTTCTCCAAGTTTTCTGATCCCTCTACCTAAACAACTGGTTCGTACGAATATACGTATAAGTAAGCTGTTCGTCTTACAGATTATGAGAAGCGAAGCAAAAGTCATCATCATCATCAATGAAGGTCTGGGGTTTGATACCTAGATGCATAATCCGATGGATTGAGCCCATTGTGCGCCTCCTGATCAGAAGCCTATTCTTTTCTAGCTGGTTTGTGGTCGCTAAAAATCCAAAATATTGAATGCGGTGGTTTCCATGAGTTCCTCTGGAAGCAGTTTTGCTTCACCGAAGTAACGGTGCTTGAGAAATGTCAAAGCTGTATCCAGGGAACTTTGATCGTTCTGGCTAGCTCTGCCAGTGCATCTGTGCCTTCTTTGACCAGCCTTGATGCGACTCTAGGTCCCAGGTGCAAATATGTATACGCTCATTTATTTAGCTTCTTCTCAGGTATTCCATGGCGCATGTTAAAATTATATAGACCTCCGCCTGAAAAACCGTTCAGTACGCTCCTAGGGCCACTAATATAGTGATCCTTGCCTGAGCTGACAAAACTAACCTGACCGTAGCAGGTCAGGTGTTCCAAATCAGCACCCAAGCTAAATACCAGGAGTTCTCTCAGACAAGAAACTTCTATGGACACCACAACTAGAACAACAGTGCCGCAAATTCACTGTAGCCTTTTGGTTGTGCATGAGGCATATTGGTTACACTCATCATGAATGTTACATCAAAAATTGCTGAAATTAACATTTAATCAAAGATAAAATAAACGTGTTTCAAAAAAAATCCAAGATTTTTCTCATTTATAAAAGTTTGTAAATGTTTATTCAAAGCAAAATCTTCCGTTTGAAATACATTTCGTTCAAAATAAATCTTAAAAATAATTTAAATATACAGGTCCTCGAACTGCGTAGCCAAAATAAAGCCGAAGATTCTTTGATTCGAAAAAAAGTTGATGAGCCTTTTTACTTTTGCCTCAAGTGTCTTGTTTACCCGGTAGAGGGCTTCAAAATTGCAAAAATAATTTTGTTTTTTCGGTATAACTTGAGAACGTGATGAAGAACTTTTACAATATTCAGCAGGTGAGTTACTGTTAATAATGGCCATTTTTGAGAGTGGAGCACAGAGCCTTAGAGACCATAGAAATGGCTCAAACTTGAGGATGTAACGAGAAAAGTGTCCAGAACTTTTTTGTGGTCAATGTAATTCACTCGATATTTTTTACGTAGATAGCTTATCTAATTTGAAAACTTTTCTTACTCTTAGAAAATTTTGATAAAATCAACGGATTAGCTTGAAAAAATTAATTTTCGAGTCTCTGCAATTTTGGCTTACCAATTTTACTTGATTAAAATAACTTAGTTGCCTTTGCTTTTCTAATGTCATTTTGGCATTTGAAGAATTTATTTTCAAAACTGTCAGTTTTTACTTTGCTTTCCGTAAAAATTTTATAAAATTATGGCTCAAAATTTCACTAACACTGAAATGGTTGATATGTTATTGATTTATGGACTTTGTCGTTGCAATGGCCGGAGAAGGGAAAGATATCTGCATCGCAGAATCCCAAATCGGCAAACCTTCGCGAAACTGGCAAATTTGAAGCAAATCGCAGAGAAACTGGACGCAGACGGACAAGAAGGACGTTAGAGCTCGAAGAAGCGATACTGGAAGCGGCTGAAACTGAACCTGGGATAAGCACACTACGTTTGGGACTTCGTATTGGAGCCTCAAAATCAGTAGTTCATAATGTACTGAAAGAAGAACTGTTGTATCCCTATCATATTAAAACAGTTCAAGACTTATTGCCCATGGATCCAGGTCATCGGCTAGATTTCTGTCGCCTTATTGTCCAAAGACAAAACGCAAACCCCAATTTTTGTAGAAGAATTCTGTTCACGGACGAAGATACTTTCAGGAGATGTGCTCTTTTTAACCTCCATAATGAACATTTCTATGCTGATGAAAATCCTCATGAAACGAAAGTTACATATTTTCAGAATCAAACTAAAATCAATGTTTGGGTTGGAATTGTGGATAACTTTATCATTGGCCCTACCGTTATAACCGATCGATTGAACGGGGAGCACTACTTGAACTTTTTGGAACAAAGGCTACTTGAACTGTTGGAAGACTTGCCCTTACACATTCGTCGTGGCCTGGTTCATCCATGATGGTGCACCTCCTCATTTCACATTAGCTGTGAGGCGACATTTGAATGCGGAATATCCAGATCGCTGGATAGGTAGAGGACACGATGCACCAGTGAACTGCCTGGCCCGCTCCCCTCATTTGACGCCCTGCGACTTCTTTCTATGGGGCGCTTCGAAGTCGAAAGTTTATGCAGCTCCAGTAAACACACGAGAGGAATTGTTGCAACGAATTAATCATGAAGCGGATTTATTGAAGAATGATCCTGAAGTACTAGCCAGAGTTCAATCCAATTTCTTGAAACGAATTAATTTGTGTATTCAGGAAAATGGGCAACATTTCGAACAATTGATTCCTTAGCGATTTCCCAAAAAGTTTTGTTATTTCTTTTAATTTAGCATTTGTCTTTCCTAAATAATCACATCGTTTCCCCATTTCTATTGTTTTTATTATTCGTGTTTTACCGAGATTCAACCATTTCAGTGTTAGTGAAATTTTGAGCCATCATTTTATAAAATTTTTACGGAAAGCAAAGTAAAAACTTACAGTTTTGAGAATAAATTCTTCAAATGCCAAAATGACATTAGAAAAGCAAAGGCAACTTAAGGTATTTTAATCAAGTAAAATTAGTAAGCCAAAATTGCAGGGACTCGAAAATTATTTTTTTCAAGCTAATCCGTTGATTTTATCAAAATTTTCTAGGAGTAAGAAAAGTTTTCAAATTAGATAAGCTATCTACATAAAAAATATAGAGTGAATTACATCGACCACAAAAAAGTTCTGGACACTTTTCCCGTTACATCCTCAAGTTTGAGCCAATTCTATGGTCTCTAAGGCTCCGCTCTCAAAAACGGCTATTATTGACAGTAACTCATCTGCCAAATATTGTAAAAGGAGGACTCAAGTTATACCGAAAAAACCAAAATTATTTTTGCAACTTTGAATCCCTCTACCGGCTAAACAAGACACTTGAGGCAAAAGTAAAAAGGCTCATCAATTTTTTTTCGAATCAAAGAATCTTCGGTATTATTTTAGACACGCAGTTCGAGGACACCCTGTATATAATATCGAATTGGGCATAATTTATTTACAATCATCTGGATCATCATTTTCAAGTATTTTCAAACAACATTATATTTTTAAACATTTCTAATATCAAATTCATAATGAGCGCACCAAAAAACTCATACGTAGACACATCGTAAGGTCATTTCAATGGCATTACAATGTTTTTTATTGGCATTTTCTTTGTTCTTTCCGCAATGTTTTCTCTGGCGTTAATTTTGACATTCCAAAATGAACATTGAAAAAGTAAACGAAAATAAACACAAAGCTGGAACAATGACATTGAAAAGGAAACGTAATTGATAATACAATTTTCCGGGGAATGTTTTTTTTCAACATTTCAAATATAAAATCCGTGATCAACGACCCAAAAAACTCCCATAGAGACTTATCACATGATCATTCCAACAAAATTGAAAAATTTTCTTACCATTTTTCACCTGAAATTTTCATGGTTTCTCGTTATTCGTAAGCGTTATAGGTGACTGGTTACCTAGATGACGTAGAAAACGCAAATAGCGTGCAAAATGAGTAAATTTTCGGGAAAATGCCAACGGATTCATGATCAGCGACCAGGAAAAGAACCCCTAGACCCTATTTTCGAGGCTTAATTGTCATTTTTTCAAAAATTAAATATCAATCAAAAAAAGAGGATGAGAATTAGGTGTATTTAATAGTATAGGGGGGATCAGGAGGGTTTGGTAGGTTGGTAGAGATTCACGGATGATCTTAAGGGTTCATAGAATATGATGAAAAACATTTTTTTATTAAACCTTCTGTACAAAACATAGTTAGTCGGCATAATTCCCCAGCTCACAGACTGAAATATTTCACTAATTTCTACCTATTGAAATAAAGAGATATCGTAGCCAACTAATACATAGAATTTGGAAACATTCAAGAGTATAATCTCACAAAGGTGGCTGTTGAATCTATCTCGCAGGCAATATCTGATTCGACAACATTTATTCTACTAGTCTTCCTTCCTCCCTGACAGTTCCCAGCACAATATTGCCGCTATTTTTAATGTTACTTCACAATATTACCTCACACAAACAGAAAAACATGACGAGTGCATCTCGTTTATTGTCGAGATGGCGTTACTCTTTGTAGAATACGTGAACTATCTGCTTCTAACGGCACAATAACCGTGCTGACGGTGGAACATTTACTATGCAACACTGTCGCGAGTCCAGGCCTTATCAGGCTTAACGTCAAATCCTCATAAGGTGGAAGGGAAAGCACGTTGTACACGACATGCACAGCTTGGTCGCCCCAGTTTGATGGAATTTCTAATGGAATTATACTAAAAATAAGAAATAATAAGCAGCTTTTTCTATGCCAAACTATAGAATAACCTATGCAATTTACGATAATTGCAAAAAACGTGCTATATCGGATTTTATTCTACAAAAAGATAACAATCTGAGAGTATACGCTATGGAAGCTAAGTGTAATGGATACCGATCAATATTCTCAATTCATTGGATTTATAGTTAGTTCAAAACCAATTGGCGCAAAAGTTAATAAAGACTATTAGATGGTGATCTCCGCCAGGACGGCAAATTATATTCGAACAAGGTCCTTCCAACTTTATAATTGGAAATATTAAGTTGACCAATAGTTTTTCCAGCTCAAAAATGAACAAATGGACTCGCCTAATCTTATCAAAATTTTATTTTGTCTTCTTAGAGTTTTTTATGTTGTGTTATCCAGGAGTATACTTTATTTTTTTCTGCGGAGGTGAAGTAAACCCTTTAAAGGCCATGAGCCTTTGGGTCTCATGGTCTACTGTGAGAGTTACATTTCCAAGCATACTGACTGAGAACTTCATCCCCTTTGTAGGCTTGTCTGGCTATTGCTCCCGGTGACACTTAGGCCTTCTGGCCCATTGTATCTCGCCTTTGTTTTGTTTCTTTACGGCATCCACTCGAGTATTTTTATACCTTGTATGAGTTTGTAAAAGTCCTTCACTGGTTTGGCATTAGGCTTTCCAAAAATTAACTGTCCTTTGCGTTACAGTGCCTTGCATTTACACAGTATGTGTGTCACTATTTCCGTATACTTACCGCAAAGTCTGCATGTCAGGTCGCCATTGTATAGTCCCACTTTGTTTAGGTGCCCTTTCACTGGCGCGTGGCTAGTCATGAGTCCTGTTATGAGTCCTGTTACGACTTTTATTTTTTCCCTATTTAGTGCTAATAGGTCTGTTGTTCTTTCATTAAACATGGCTTAGGTGTATTCCTTCTCATGTTCGTTTCCTGAGATTTTCCCAGATTTCTCTGTCGGTTTCGACGGTCCAGTCTCCTACAGACCTTCGTGCTGTACGTTTTGGTACCCCCGTGGAGTATTCTGGATCTGGAGCGTTCTCCGACCCTCTTCTTGCAAGTTGGTCGGCTTTATCATTGCCTGTCGTTCCCTGATGTCCCGGCACCCAGATCAGTTTAATGCGGTTTCGGTCTGCCAGTATTTCAAGTTCTTCTTTATGTTAATAGGCCCCCGGACAGCCGGCCGACCCTGCAAGCTGTCAAGTCACATCAAGGTCTGCCAAAGAATGCAAGGAGAGACTGGCTGAACTAGCCAAGAGAAATAAAGTGGAACTCGTCTGTGTCCCTGGATATAGTGGAGTTGGAGGAAATGAAATGACCTACTCCCTGGCCAGGAGTTGGTAGTCTGGCGCCCATGTCAGACTGAAGCCAATGGTCGCTTTGTAAAATTGCGTCGGGGGTATCGCCCTTCTGAGCCGAGTGAACAAAGAGTGGTCCTAACGAGTCAGTGTCGTCTTAACAAACACCTTCATACTATGGGCATCGGAGATGATAAGCTTAATTGAGAAGTGGTTTGACCTTTACTTGAAATATGTTCAGCTGACGCTGAAGTCTCACCATAATTTTTGTTTATGTGGGTAAAATTGTCTTTATATCAAGTATAAATGTTCTTTCTAATTTGGCCCACATAACATTTTGAACACAACTCACCATCGATTTTGTATCCATTGTCCAACGCTATTTGCTAAAGTTTCTCAACTTCGTTGTTGTAATTTCGATGGCTCAAAGGGACATTTGATAATCTATGAACGAGCTATTTTCTAATTAATTCGTTCAACTGAATCCGCGGGGATATATCCATTAATTCGGGTGAGTCTTCTATATATATTGAATTCCAAGTGATCATCATCTTTGATGATGTTAATATCAAGGGAAGGAACTGGCTATCTGTTTCTATTTCTATAGTGAATTTGAGTGAATCAAATAAGCTATTTGGCGTCTTCAAAAAGCCATGTAAACGAAAATCTTCACTTACAAAGACGATAAAATCAACGACATATATAATGCTAAACTATTGGAAACTGATTTAGTTTTAATTTTAACGAAGTTTCACGTCCGAAAAACCGAAAACTGAAAGAATGCATTGTCCATTACGCATCCGCTTGTTTGTTCGTAGTAGGTTTTGTTAGAAGTGAAATAATAATTTTCCTCCATACATAAAGACGTACCTAAGCATCACGTCTTCTGTGGAGATATTAATATTTGAAAGCCGTTCCTTCCGAATGTTTTACTACTCAAGGATTGGGATATCTGTAACCAATTGAAACGAAAAGATCAAATTGAGTCTTTCAATTTTGCAATTAGTTCCATTTCACAATAATTTTGTACTGACTAACTTGCTGGGGCTTGAAAGTTGCTAAATTTTTTAACTAACAATTTCGTTATGTTATATGTGGGACGACCTTGTTAATTTTTTATTGCATAGAGAAGGGGAAATCTTACATAGATGCCTCGGGGGGCCCTGCCCCGGGTGTGCCGGATTATCTACAAAAACCTCTCCCCGTGATGTTGGTTCTCTTTCCCCGAGGGTGCCCAACTACACTGCGGTCATCAGTGTTTTATTGTGCCCCCACGTATTGCTATCCCCTTATCAGTCCGAAGTACTCTATGAAATATAGTAGCCTCATGTAAGGGGATACATCTGATTTCCTCAGGTGTAGTTTTATCGTCTCCAAGGTATGTCCGACGACCAACCGCATATGCCATCCACTGACCCAGCACATGCATTGGTGCCTCTTCTTCCACGTCGCAACCCCTGGTTGTGGGCTGATCTACCAAACCCACCTTGCAGAGATTTCTGTTGCCTGGGGCGTGTCCGGTCAGAAATGCAACAAGATTTCGTATTTCTTGTCTGCTGAACGTCAGTAGACTTTTCTCTCATTTCTTCTGGAGATCTCCCATCAGTTATTTGGAGCTTGGTGCCTCCAATAGGCACGGTGCTCTGCCTCCAGCCATTTTTGGATCACAGTTTTCGCTGTGGCATGAGAAATCCCACAGGTTGGCTCTGGTTAGTTTCTGATTCACTTTGAGTTCTTCCCTGATGCACCATGTTTCCACGGTGTTCGAAACTCGTTGCATCAGAGATCCTATTGTGCTCTAGAACTCCCCTTGTACTATAATGATGATGTCATCTGCATATCTGATTACGCAAAATCATTTACTCTCAAGGACATCCTCCCACGACCTGCACCTCCTCCTCAACCTCATTGAGAGTTCCTATGACTGTCCTGCTTCGGACCATGTCGTGGATTCATCTCCACAGCAGACCCTCTATCCCTTGCTCTAGCCTTGCTCGAACAATTGATTCGAAAGAGGTATTATCAAAAGCTCCCTCCATGTCCAGAAAGCACGCTATGCATAATTTCTTTGCAATCCAGCGATTCCTCGGCTCTCTGTATTAGCTCGTATACCACCATTCTGCAGTATTTCATGGTTTGGTGGGCATACTGGTTAGGATGTAGGGGATTTCTCATAAGAGTTCCATCCCTGACATGCCTGTCGATACGTTTCTTACAGTTTTCAGGAGAAACGATGTTAGACTGTTCGGACAGAAAGATTTTAGCTGGACGTAAGGCTCTTATCCTGGCTTTGATATAAAGTCCACCTTTGTCGCCCTCCACTCTTGGGTATGTAACTCAGTGCTAAGCTGGGCTCTCAGCATTCCACACAGGATGGAGGCCAGTAAATCGATTACGCGCTGCAGTAAAGCTGGCAGTAGGTATCCCATCGGTTTCTGGCGACTTATATGGTTGAAATGAGTATACTGCCCATTTGATTTTTGATTTGTTAACAATACTCGCAGCCTGAACCTTGCTAGTTATAAAAACGTGGGTACGAAAATCATTGAAACGAGAGCATGCAGATATGTTGCCTCATTCAGAATTCGTACTCGTTTCTTATGAGAGTTAAATCTGTGTCAGAATTATTGCTTTGTGGTTTTTATTTTCGACGCCCCCTATAAAAATAATCTCGTCTTCTGTGTTCCGGAGCGTTTGATAAAGAATTGCGGGAAACATATTTTCGACATGGTAACTGGCACATTTCCGTTTTTTAATAATACTTTTTCTCCAGCGGCAACTTCCGTGTTATTTATCACGGAAAGGAACAGTAGCGTCGGTATGCGAGTGCCAAGTTTCTACGAAGTAGCAGCTTCTTGTTAATTACAGCTTCTCGCATCGGTCAGTGACTCTTGCAGGCTAGTTCTAGTAGTTAATTATTTCCCGTTTTGCTTCTGTATTTGTATTTGCAGATTGCTTGACAATGTTGTTAATAATCAGTCTCGCCGCTTTAATTTACTATTTATCTAAGTTCATTACCGGCTTAGAAATATTGCGAGTCTGTAATGGATTTAGCTATCTTTGGTTCTATAATGTGAACTTGCATGACGACGTTATCACACATTTATTAATGCAATCTTTACATAGAATAACGGATTATTTATGATAGCGTCAATTTCTAATATTTCAATATTCAATTTTTAATAACTGGGGTATAAATAAAATCGAGACAAATAGTAATCTTCATACCAGTGTTTGTTTACGACTTAGCGCTTTTGATTTCATAGAATCCGGCAAACTACGTTTTCTGTTATTTATACGCAATCTGGAGCATTCGGTTTCTCGTAGATTTCCAATCATGTAAGAACCAACAACGTGCCGTATAAGCCGATCAAGAGCGCGAGCCGCAGTCTGTCTAGAAAGCGAGCTCGATTCTTAAGCACTGCTAATAGTATGAATGGGCTTGCGGAAACTGTTATAAGAAAACGGCTTCTGCGGTACGACATTGAATTCACAAACTAGTGAATATGACGCATTATAACCTATGTTCTGTTAAAATTTTGTGTAAGTCGGAGACATCGTTCCACCACTATGTAGAAACCAACAACATGCAATACGAACGGAGAGGAGGAAATATTTCGTTAGCTACGAACACTCCGGCTTCATTACCGTAATGATAGATCACAGTGTCATGTAGTGACTACCGTACCTTTTTTCTTTTTCCATTATTTGACTACACTAGAGGGAAACATATAATGTTCGAAAAATATCGTGTGAGCCAGCTGTGAAATGTAGAAAGATGAGATAGGCATTCGTATTTTTCTTGAAGGTTTGGAGGCTATAGACATAGCCTACTTCACAAGGGAAATAGTTCCATAACTTCACTGTTCGATACAAAAAATTAAGTCTGCACAGTAAAAAATTTGGTCCGTGTAAAACAGCTAGTGTGATGGGTGAAAAATTTAGAGTGAATTTTGAGTGTTAAATGACTATTTTTTGTAACACTAGAGTTAGTGAGCGATGCTGTTTACACTAAACTACTCTAGTTGAGTAGTTCTACTTTTTAATGTTCATTACTTGAACTACAAAATTACATTTAGATTGTTTTAGTGTCGAATATTCTAGGTTTACACTAGGAGTGTCAAATGCATAGAAATAGTTCACTAACTAGAGTGTTCTGACACTGCCAATTGCGAAATGCCGTTCGGTTCAATCCGCATCCAACACGTTACCCTGAGTACCCGCATTGGCGTTACGTTAGCTTTTATTCTTCCTTCAAGCTTCAACCTGTGTTGTGTGTTTACTGAACTTAAATCGTGACCTGTGTAGTTTTATTTGTTCTTATAAGGTAAGTGTTCTTAATATAATCTACTTAGTAGTAAACTGGACATAGTCAAATAATAGAGGTGATGAAATGTGTTTTAGTTCAAATCAAACGCCTTAACCCCAATTTCTGGTTCATAATATTAATCAGAGGCACCACCGACTGTAAAGTTACTCGTACATCTAGTTCTAATAAATACCAATAGTGATGCCTTTAAATTACTGAGCTCAGTCAGTCATAGTAGACATAACCTAATAGTGAGGTACATCGTACATTATTTTTTGATATTACATTTACTGCCATTTGTGAAGGTTCAGTTGTGACCCCACATTGCAAATACTGTGGCGAAGGTCAAATAGGGATTCCAACGAACCGATCTGAACGATCTGAAGTGTGGGTCATATTGATCGATTCGTCAAATATGTATAATGGATTATATTCTCACAAAGATAATATGTTACAGGAAACCTATATGATGAATTTTATTAAGCTGAAGTATATTCATTGCTCGAAGGGGGCCAAAGTGGAGCAACACTGTATATATGAAGAATACGAACAATTAGTTTAGCTATTATACAAGGTCATACAAACCTCTGACTTTTATATTATTTTTCAAATACTGTTTAAGTTTTATGTATCATATATTCGATAGTATTTAGATTTAAATGTTCCACATATTCGTCAATTCATCGGAATTGCTCAGTTGTACCTATTATGCCATAAATTTATTTTTAAATAAATATTTTGTATTTGCAAGTTGTGTATTATTCATTTATCCAACACTAGGTAGTGCAGAGCTAGAGTTAACGTACACTAAAAACAGTATTTTGTTTACAAAAATCAGTGTAAATCCAACACTAGGTAGAGTTAACATACACTGAAAACGATATTTTTTTACCAAAGTCAGTGTAATATTACACTAAAATAGTAATTTGGATACACTTACATTTGTTAATTTACACAATTTAGAGTTTCTCAGTGTATATTTGAACACTAGCTAGATTTGTTTCCAACTCTAGGTTATGTAGCATCTCATCTGCTGTAGTGTAAAAGATACTCTAAATAAAGCTACTATTTAACACTAACGTTAGAGTAAATTTACCATTAAAATATACTCTAGATGCAGAGTGAATATTTCACACCAAAAACATTGGACTTATATTTAATGTTTTTAGTGTAACTTAGAGTGAAATTTTCACTCTAAATTTTTTACTGTGTGGTAGGAAGGATTTCGGCAGGTCTCGAATTTGACAGTGAAGGGATGACTAGTTTGAGCTCGTCTAGTCCACCTATCTGGAGTCTCTCGTGGTGGAACAACAGACAAGATTTCTGATGAAAACCGACCGTGTAAATATCAAATAGCTCTCTTCTGGATAGAATCCAAGAGCTTCAGCGTGAACAGTACGCCAGGACAAGTCGAGTCTGGCTTTGTAAACTATGAGGAGCTGCTGGGATGTAAAATAGCTCTTGGCACGGAATAGAAAACCAAGTTATTGTGAAGCGGTTCTCACAATGGACCTCACATGATCGTCCAGAGAGAGGGTGCTATTGGTGGTGATCCCGTGCATTGTCATGGAAAGCTTCATAGGAATAGTTGTACCTGTCATCATCAAATTAGGGATTGTGGGATTTGCCTTTCTGGAGAAGACGTAAGCTTGAGTTTTCATTGCACTAAGCTCTACTAGAATATCAGAATCTCATTCCAAACATTTTGCCAGATCTACATTAATTGCGTCAAACTGTCCCTGTCTCGCTCCTCTGACGATTCTTGGACAGATTTTATTGAACCATCGTTCATGATAATGATATTAAAGATAGTGATATCAAAAATACATCACATTTCCCAATCATGTGTGTGTGTGTGTGTGTGTGTGTGGGGGGGGGGTGATTTTCCTTGACGACCCAGGTTGACGATCCCGGACCCAGTTATCTCCAAATAATGCCCATTGACCAAATGTACAACTAAACCCTCGAATGAACTTCAATAATCCCTGGCTGCACGCCTCACGAATCTCTGGCTTGTTAGAAGTTTTTGCTTCGAAGACTCACACACACACACACACACACAATTGATACTTCAACATCATCAGTTCAGAACGGTGAACAAATAATGAACCCTCAAGTTGCTATGGTATGCACATCAATTATGTTGATGTCAAAAACAATATTAAATTTACAGAAACTTCACACATTGAATGGCGATAGGCGATTTGCTATGAATAACATATAAACTGTAGTAGTGCGCATTAATTCATATGAAAATTCCTTTGAATCCATAGGGAAATATATTATAATGATTATTTCCCACTTAATTGTGAAATTGTTTAACACAAATGATAGATGAATAGAGGTGAAACAGAAAAGGGAAATTTTCTCATAATAACAAGATTAAAAATAATGGAATACAATAACATTATCTGAAAATATACAGATGTCCCGCATAAGAAGGGGACCCCAAAATATGATGATTGAAGGCAACTTACCTCTATACCAAGTTGACCTGAGGAGTTATAGGCCCTCAAAGTGAGACTTTGAATTTTGAAAAAAATTGATATCTCAATTATACTTAGAAAAACAAAATTTGGTACACGTTGTATGCGTTCCGAGAGTATTAATCGGCAGTAGGTAGGGTTTGGTTTGATCATTTCAAAAGGTTGATAAGGGATGATGCACACTTAAAATTTGACAGAATTTTTCAACCCAATCGCGATAAAAAAAATTTATTGGAAAAATAAACAACTTTATTACTAGAAATAACATAATACAATTTACTTAAGTTATAAAAATGGTTCAAAATGATCACCGTTTTTTCTTAGGCATAATGTTATTCTTTTTCGAAAATGGAAGCTTACTCTATCCAATAACTGTTGATTGCTTCTAATAAGTGTGCATTTATCCATAATGCGGTTCCACAATTCTACTTGAGACGCAACTGCGAGCAATGCACATATTCTTTTAAAGTTAAAGAAAGAAATCACATTTGTTGAGGTCTGGTGATCATGGAGGCCAAGTCTGGGGGCAATTATTCCCTCTTCCAATCCATTTATTCGTCATTCAGTTGATTTGGTAAAATAGCTGGATCAATTAAATATTGACAAATAACACCGATCCAAACATTTATTTTAAACTCCCGTTAAAAATGTCGAGGACCTACTGCATGAGGGTTATCCTCGGTAAATTTTTTTTACCCGCAGTAAGAAGAATTTTCTTTTGAACATTAATTTCTTGATGTGAAATAAATTAATATAATAATTATAACCATTTCTTCCGGTAACAATTCTTGCACTTTTTGGATATGATATGGATGTAGTAGAAGTTTTTGATAAACCAGTTTGTCGAGATAGAATTATTGTGCTAATATGTGGATCATCTTCAATTCTATGAAGAATTTCTTCGTCTTGTTCTGTTATTGCGTAGCACGTTCTCGAGTGTTGCTCTACGAATTGGTTCGTCATTCACCATATTCTGCAGATTTGGCCCGTTGCGATTTTCACATATCAACAAACTTAAAGAAATGGCTCGGCGGGAAGAGATTTGGCATCGACGATGAGGTCATCACTGAAACAAACTCCTATTTTGAAGGATTGCCGAAATCGTATAATTTGGAAGGGATCGAAAAATTTGAAAAACATGGACGAAGAGTATCGGGATACAAGGAGATTATGTTGAGAAATAAAATAGGTTTTGACCAAATAAATCATTTCTTGTTTTATTTTTCAGGGACTTTTCACCTTGCTCTCGTATAATCTGTACCCATCCATAGATTGTTGTTTTGATAAGTAGACGGTTGATCATAGTTTTCTATTACAAATTCAGTTCCCGCACTTAGCTTCCACAGAAATGTTTCTTTCGAGTACTAACTTTTTTCGATTGGTGTAATTAAAATTTGTAAATAATTATAACTTTCAGCATGGAAAATGTAGCAATAAAATAACGAGGAATGATCTGGCAACATCCCAATTCTCTATCATAATTGCAAGTTAAAAGTAAAGCGGGAGTGGTAATTTACGAGACCATATTGGGCGGTAATAGAGCTCAATATATCATATGACTAAGTTCGCAAATACATAAAATTTCGGTGGTACATCACAGTTATTGCCGCCTGGGGTTCTATAGCACATCGGGAACTTCGCGCTCTCACTGCATGCGATTTATTAATTTAAAAAGGGACCGAACTGCGTCCTTCAAATTCTTACTGACTCCAATATCCAGGACTAACCAGAGGCGGTACGGCGTTTATTGCTTCTGAATATATTTCTCGACCTTTTTAAGAGTAGCTTGAACATCCACTAAGTTAACCATTTATTGAAAAGGGAATTTATTTCATAGCCTATTCAGAATATATCTCACTGTCATAATGTTGAAAGAAAAATGTAAGTACTTGAATGACAAATAGAGAATGAAACACAAATGTAAGTATCAAATAATACATTTTTAACCTAATATTCAAAACTTCTATTGTCCCTGAAGCATTTAAAAGAGCGATTGTAATTCCCATACACAAATCGGGTACTAAAAATCTTATTGACAACTATCGCCTCATCAGTCTTATCAATAATTTTTGTAAAATTGTCGAAAAAAGAGGATAATGAGTTTCTTTAATAGTTCAATATTCTTTCCCACAATCAGTTTGGATTTCGAGATAATTTGAGCACGGCTGGTGTCATCATTGAATTAACAAACTTTGTTACAAACCATTTTAATAATAATCAAAAAACAATTGCAGTATTTATGAACTTGGCTAAAGCTTTCGACACGGTCCCACATGAAGAATTATTAGATATACTCTCTAGCTATGGAATCAGGGGAAAGACGCACACTTCGAAAACTTTTTAGAAAATAGGTGTCAAATAGTTAAAATTAACGGTACTTTGAGTGATCCATTGACAGATAATATGGGCGTTCCACAGGATATAGTGTTAGGCCCGATACTTTTCCTAGTTTATAACAACACACTCTGTCAATATTTACGGTAGAATAATATCCTATGTAGATGACACAATTCTGATTTTCTCTGGTTCATCATGAATCTTGTAAAAGAAAGGGCTTGTGAAGAACTCAAAACAATAAATATCGTGCTGGATGCTCTTAGATTAACAATTAACTTAACAAAGACAACTACATCGCTTTATCTATCAGCAACCATTCTCGACCAGATTTCAATCACCTACAAGTTAATACTACTGAATATATTTATGAAACTAATACAATTTGATTACTGGGTATCTATGTTGATAAGTATCTCAAATGGGACCATCATGTCATTTATCTGAGTAAAACGGTTAAACAACTAATACTTAATTTGTACTTACTATGGGATTTACTACAAAATGATTTACTTGTAACAGCTTACAAATATTTGGTGGTCATTAATCCGTTATGGTATAATCACATGGGGCGGGTTGTATAATAATTCATTAGAAATTCTACATATTAGCCATAACTACATATTAAAAGTTAATAAGCACAAATCTACATTACGTATTCCCCACGGAACATTTATACTCGGAAGAAATTTTAAATATGAGAAACTTGTATACTCATACTATATGTAAGTTTTTCCACCAAGAAGAGAAATATAAAAGTCACACTTATTATACACATTTAACTAGGAACACTGCATATAAACAAATCAGCGTCCCTTTAAGCATCAAATCTAAAACAAAGAACATTCCTATATCTTGCGGTAAAATACTATAACTTGCTTCCTATTGATATTAAAACAATTTATAATACGAAACACTTTTCTTGAACTAAAATCCTCATCCTTTTTTACTGACTGAAGGTAAGCTGAACGAATTAAGAGAAACACTGTTTTGGCTGATCACTTTAATTTAATTAGATTTTAAATGTATTATGGATATATCACAATTAGATATTTAATACTAATGTGATTTCAATTTTATTCTTATTTTAATTAAATTTTAATTAAATTAAATTAAAATTTTATATTTATTTTAAATACTAATATTTGTTCATTTACTTACACATACAAAAGTTACTTTATTGCAACATTCAGCTCTAACTCATTATTCACATGAGATACATTATTATATTATGATATTCTTAGTTTTTAAATTTGATATGTACACAAATACTGATGTACCTATATCAATGAAATAAATGAAATGAAATATATTGACAAATTGATACCACACAGTGGTATCCCCAGAAAGAGCTGAACACAACAAAGATATAATTTCTTAGATTTTAATAATAATAATAATATTGACAATATAATAATAATAATAGCGTTTATTCATATGCGTACTTTTACAATCTTGGTTACAATAATTGAAGTGTATTCTTGAATAAACGAAGAATGCTCACTGAAGACGAAGCTTGTACGTGAGAACAACAAACAATACAATATATTATAATGATCGAATGAATGAATATTATCAATATTGAATCAGTAGTCTATAATAAATATGTAAATATATAAATATACAAACGCTATGAAATTCGAGGGGATGAATAATCCGACTTAATAATATACACTTTCATTATTGAATTTAAGAATCGATCTTTGTAAAATTTTGTAATAGGAAAGTTGTGCACGATCTAGCATTTTTGAAATCTTATATAGATTATTACTACGACAGACGGCACTGAAGCGATTCCTTCATTATAATTCGTATGATTCTTTTTTGCACAATTTCCTAGGAATAGTCAACCATTCTGCATTCATGATTGAGTTGAGAGTTACGATCACTATACTCCTTACATAAAGGTAAGCCTTCCGGTGATTTTCTGGCTATCCAACCATCCTAAGTGTTGGAAGATCAAGAGTTCAATACTGAGAGTCTAATGTATAATTCTGTCCATGCTCAGCCATGGGAGTTTCCTCAACATGGACTATCTAATGTGGGTATGTTCTCAGCACGTGCTCTGTGTAATTTTGTCCTCGAATGCCCTACACAGCAGGTTATCCACTGGACCCATATTACCTATACTTGGTGCTTTCTTAAATCACAGTGTCCCATAGTAATTCCTGTCAGCAGTTGTTCCAAGACAGTTCCAAGTAATATTAGGCAGCTTTTTGCGATCCTGCAAACTGCAGTCTAATCCCATCGTTGTATAAGCATTTTCCGTTTGAGGTAGCATAAAGGCATTTACGAGACGGTGCGATTGTAGATCCTTCCTCGAGATTTCCATTTTCTGATCCCTCACGAGCAAGCTCGCCCGTCTTATGATTGTCTTCTGTTGAGGAGGCATCCTCAGGGAAGCTGGAACTAGAAATATCGGATACAATTGGACTGTTTTCTATCCGAAATTTTGAATTATGAATAACCGTAAGAACTATACAGAGTATATTTTTTCAATGTTTACATGAAATGAAGGAGTGGAAAGAATATTTGACTGCAATTTGTGATTATGACTTGGAGGATTCACCTGAAATTCAATTCAATAGCCTCACTGTACATCTCAATGAATTTGATGACCGTTAACGAACGGAGCCTGCATAAATAGGAATCAAAAAGTAATCTGAAAATTGTAATTCATCGCGTTATACAAAAATTACTTCAAACCATAATTAATTCTCTGTGACCAAATACAATTTCTATCATTCTAGTGGAATAGGGATACCAGATCTCATATACGATGATGTATGTTCAGAAATTTACAAATAATCTCAAATTTATGAGTCAGAAAGTAACATTGATGGAAGTTCTGTGTAGGTACCTACTCATTTAAGATAGGATGTGGTGAATCACTTCCAATGAAATGAACTAGTTGCATTTTTCTTGTATTTAATTGTATCAATGGATAATAATTAGTTATAGTAAGTTCAATGAACAAGCAATTAATTGTATGTCTATTCCATAGATTTCAATTAATATAAAACTAGATGATTTACTTCAAACAGTAAGTTGACGCCTGACAGCCAAGACTTCTGCTTTGGTGGCCGCCATTCTAGAACAGTTTGTTTATACATTGATTCTTCTATATTTCTTGTCGGATTTTGGATCAATCTATGTAAGTTTTTCCACCAAGAAGAGAAATATAAAAGTAACACTTATTATACACATTTAACTAGGAACACTGCATATAAACAAATCAGCGTCCCTTTAAGCATCAAATCTAAAACAAAGAACATTCCTATATCTTGCGGTAAAATACTATAACTTGCTTCCTATTGATATTAAAACAATTTATAATACGAAACACTTTTCTTGAACTAAAATCCTCATCCTTTTTTACTGACTGAAGGTAAGCTGAACGAATTAAGAGAAACACTGTTTTGGCTGATCACTTTAATTTAATTGGATTTTAAATGTATTATGGATATATCACAATTAGATCATATCAGTTAGATGTGTCAAACAGTGTAGTCGCACATTTATTCGCTCCGCCAAATTAAATAATCTAAACAGTTCAAAGTGTTGGAATAAAATAGTACGTGGATTCACTTGTGTCGAAGGTAACCTACAACATAGATTTTCAACTCTGTTTGCATCATGTCAACCAGAACAAAGGCAGAAATAGCAACAATCGTGAAAGATTCGATGAATGAACTATTCAGGGATGAAGACTTCATTAGCCGTATCACACAAAGAATCACAGATAAGATCGAACAAAAACTCGAGAAACTAGAAGATGAAATAAAAAGCCAGAATGATAAAATAAATACACTTCAGCAAAAAATGGATGACATGGAGCAATTGACGAAAACAAACAATATATGCATATATGGGGTATCAGAAGAATCTGGTGAGAATTTGAAATCGAAAATCCTACAAATCTTTAATTCAAACACAAGTATGGAAATAGATAATGAAATTATCACGTGCTACAGAATTGGTAAACAGCCAATTCCTAATAAATCCAGGCCTATTATTATAAAGTTGAGCAGTTCCGAAGTGAAATCAAAAATCTTCAAAAACATGAAAAAATTCAGAGGCAAAAATATCTTCATATCGGAAGACCTCACGAATACTAGAAGAATGCTACTGAAACAAGCCAAGAGCACCATAGGAGAAAGAGATGTATGGACATTTAACGGGCAGATTTTCACAAAAATTGATGGAAAACGAGTCAAACTGTCCTGCTTTGAAGATATCCTGTCATGCAAGAGAACCATATAACGTACGGTATTTCTTAACATTATCTTCAATTTTTGTTTATACATAGCCATACTTTGAGATGTTATATATTTATCACATGCTATGACTTGGTTGGAGCGATGTCGCCACATATTATTTATTGATTTACTTTCTTTTCTTTCACATAATCTCATATTTTCTCATTATATTCGTATCTATTTTCATATACTTTCTATCTTTATCTTATATTACTCTTTTATTATGTTACATTTCCTCAATACTCTGGAGAATTTCGAGGAAAGATATGCAAGGGTTTGTGAAACGATTGGGGAAAATATTAAGCTTTTTAGCGGAAACAATTTCTTTAACATTTTCCACCTGAATATAAGAAGCTTACGAAAAAACTTTGATGAATTACTTCTATATATTGAAACTATACAACAATCAAACATCGACATAATTATTTTATCAGAAACTTGGATGATAGACGAAACTAGTAGCTTCAATATACCAAACTTTGATTTAATTTATAATGAATCAGCGTTCAATCAGAATGATGGAACTGTTGTATATATCAAAAAACAAATCAACTTCAATTCTTCTATAAAAAAACTCACAGAAATAAACCTTTTGGAAATCACATTCAATCTTAAAAACACTTCGCTTATGATAACGGCATCTTATAGACCGCCCTCGTCCGATCTTGACATTTATCTCACAGATCTTGAACTGTATTTTTCAAATCAACACGAGTCGGATATTAAAATATTCATTGGGGATATTAATATCAACTTAATGGACACTTCCAATAATAAAGCGAATGATTACATTTGTATGATGGCTCAATTAGGATTTTTCTCTGCCATAAATAAGCCTACGAGAATATATAAAACTTCATCTAGTCTTATTGACCATATTTATGTTAAAATGACAAGGGAATTAAATAACAAGTTGAACTTAAGCTCGTTCATATTCAAAACTGATCTCACCGATCACTATACTATATCACTTAGTATTGACTTAAAACCTAATTCTTGTACAAACACCATTGAATCATCCAATAAATATAATACTTTCATCAACCACGAAAAACTGAACTCGTTATTAGTAAAAGAAAAATGGGAGCGAGTACTACAATGCAATGATCCAAATACATCATATGAAATTTTCAAAGATACACTTTTCAACTACATAGAAAAAAGTAAGAAACCTAAGAGGCCAGCGTATAATAAAAATAATACTAAACTGAAACCATGGATGACCCAGGGTCTCCTCAATTCAATAGTATGTAGGGATAAACTGAAACAAAAATTGAATAAGACTTACTCAAATCAGTTACGGAATGAATATAAAAACTACAGAAACTTTCTCAATAATCTATTAAAAACAACTAAAAATAATTATTATTTTACTCAAATTGCAGATGCACAAAATAATTATAAAAAAATCTGGCAGAGCGTTAATGAAATAACAAATAACCAAAAATCTAATAAAACGAAAATCGCAGATATAATGGATAACAATAATCGAGTACTCAAATCGGATGTAGAAAAAGTAAATTATTTCAATGAATTTTTCACGAATATAGGTAAAAGAATGGCACACCGTATCGAGAAACCTTTGATACCAGTTCCCGTAAACAAAACACAGAGAAAAGAATCCTTATTTCTCCACCCTGTAACTAAAAACGAGATCGTAAATATTATCTCAACACTAAAAAATAATACCGCGGCAGGCCCTGATGAAATATCCGTTTATCTACTCAAAAAACACCATGAAAACCTTATTGATCCCCTATGCCATATTTTCAACTGTATACTATTGACCGGAAAGGTTCCCTCAAAATTTAAAGAGTCTTGTACAATACCGATATTCAAATCAGGAGACAAAACTGCAGCAACTAACTATAGACCAATTACAGTAATAAATAACACAGCCAAGATGTTCGAGAAATGTATCAAAAGCAGACTGGTGAGTTACTGTGAAACCTATAATATAATTTCTGATTCCCAGTTTG
Source organism: Endomychus coccineus (assembly GCA_958510875.1). Lineage (NCBI taxonomy): Eukaryota > Metazoa > Arthropoda > Insecta > Coleoptera > Endomychidae > Endomychus > Endomychus coccineus. The sequence continues at coordinate 39,038,872 of OY294069.1, forward strand.
GTTTTAGAGAAAATCTACGACTGAACAAGCTGTTTTTAAAATGGTTAACTCAGTTTTCACCAGTTTCCAAAACAATAAGAAGTGCATGACAGTATTCCTTGATTTAGCAAAGGCGTTCGATACTGTCAATTACGATATTCTTTTGCAACACTTATATGATATTGGTATAAGAGGCGTCGCACTGGATCTTATTACTGATTATTTGACCGATAGGAAACAAGTAGTCAAAATAAATGACACTTTCAGTGACCCATTACCTGTCACCATGGGTGTTCCACAGGGTACAGTTCTGGGGCCTATTCTGTTTTTATTATACATCAATAATATATTCAATATAGATGATTTAAATGGACTTCTTGTTTCATATGCAGACGATACTGCCATTGTTTTCACAGGAAATACATGGGATGAAACTATCCTAAACGCAAAACAAGGCCTACAAAAATTGTTCAATTGGCTGAGCTGTAATCTATTAAGCCTCAATGTTGACAAAACTAAATTTATTGCCTTCACATCAACTATTACAGATCAGCCAAGTATCAGTCATTTGAAAATTCATAAATTTTCCTGCCCAAACACAAATAAATGCGATTGTTCATCAGTTGAGAAAGTTTGTTCGGTTAAATATCTGGGAGTTACGGTTGATCAATTTCTAAGATGGAATGAACATATAGAAAGTACGGTAAAAAGACTCCGTAAATTAATATATAAGTTTTATCAACTGAGAAATATTCTCAATAATAAAAACCTGCTCATGATCTACAACGCCTTAGCCGAATCCATAATTCGATACTGTATCATTATCTGGGGTGGAACATTCAAAACTACCATATATCAACTAGAAGTGATCCAAAATACTCTGATTAAGATTCTCCTCAAAAAAGAGAAACGCTTTTCCACCACTCGCCTCTATTCTGAAACTAGGTTATTCACAGTTAGACAATTATATATCTATCAGAGCGTATTATTTGTAATGAACTCTACTAGGACGTATGTATCACATGATCATAACACACGGATTAATAAAAATCAAACTCTACGAATCCCAAAATGTCGACTAACACACGAACAAAAATTTATTCCTTACATTGGCCCCAAATTGTTCAATCTTCTACCAGATAAGTTGAAGAATATATCCAATAAACGTATCCTTAAAAAAGAACTGAGACTATTCATTTTATCAAACCATGAACTATTAAAAAGCGTCTTTCAAAACTAAATAGTCTTACAGACTTTTATCTATCTAAATATGTGCGTAAATGTTTGTATTCATGTATATACCATATTTGCCATCCAAAACATAATGACTTAGCTGTCCAATAGATGTGATTGTATATCTCCCCCTTTCTATCTACTCCTCTATGTATTTCTCTCCACTTGAAATTGTCCAGAGTAAATATAAATATAAATATATTATCATAACAATTATACTACTCGTTATGATGTTGAAATTATGTTTTACTAATGGTATTGTTACACATTACTGGTGGATCTCACAAAACAAGCTCTGCTTAGGTGAAATCCCCCTGATATGTAACCTACTTCTCATATTTAGATACTTTATATTTATATACTTTATATTAATATTATATTTACTTGATATATAGTTGATTTACTGTTCATTAATATGTATTTGTTAATATAAATACTGGGTAGATATATTAATTAGGTAAAATCATTGTCATTTGTCTGTCTGTCTGAATAAATAAATAAAAAAAAAAAAAAATAAAAAAAAAAAGATATTTAATACTAATGTGATTTCAATTTTATTCTTATTTTAATTAAATTTTAATTAAATTAAATTAAAATTTTATATTTATTTTAAATACTAATATTTGTTCATTTACTTACACATACAAAAGTTACTTTATTGCAACATTCAGCTCTAACTCATTATTCACATGAGATACATTATTATATTATGATATTCTTAGTTTTTAAATTTGATATGTACACAAATACTGATGTACCTATATCAATGAAATAAATGAAATGAAATATATTGACAAATTGATACCACACAGTGGTATCCTCAGAAAGAGCTGAACACAACAAAGATATAATTTCTTAGATTTTAATAATAATAATAATATTGACAATATAATAATAATAATAGCGTTTATTCATATGTGTACTTTTACAATCTTGGTTACAATAATTGAACTGTATTCTTGAATAAACTAAGAATGCTCACTGAAGACGAAGCTTGTACGTGAGAACAACAAACAATACAATATATTATAATGATCGAAAGAATGAATATTATCAATATTGAATCAGTAGTCTATAATAAATATGTAAATATATAAATATACAAACGCTATGAAATTCGAGGGGATGAATAATCCGACTTAATAATATACACTTTCATTATTGAATTTAAGAATCGATCTTTGTAAAATTTTGTAATAGGAAAGTTGTGCACGATCTAGCATTTTTGAAATCTTATATAGATTATTACTACGACAGACGGCACTGAAGCGATTCCTTCATTATAATTCGTATGATTCTTTTTTGCACAATTTCCTAGGAATAGTCAACCATTCTGCATTCATGATTGAGTTGAGAGTTACGATCACTATACTCCTTACATAAAGGTAAGCCTTCCGGTGATTTTCTGGCTATCCAACCATCCTAAGTGTTGGAAGATCAAGAGTTCAATACTGAGAGTCTAATGTATAATTCTGTCCATGCTCAGCCATGGGAGTTTCCTCAACATGGACTATCTAATGTGGGTATGTTCTCAGCACGTGCTCTGTGTAATTTTGTCCTCGAATGCCCTACACAGCAGGTTATCCACTGGACCCATATTACCTATACTTGGTGCTTTCTTAAATCACAGTGTCCCATAGTAATTCCTGTCAGCAGTTGTTCCAAGACAGTTCCAAGTAATATTAGGCAGCTTTTTGCGATCCTGCAAACTGCAGTTTAATCCCATCGTTGTATAAGCATTTTCCGTTTGAGGTAGCATAAAGGCATTTACGAGACGGTGCGATTGTAGATCCTTCCTCGAGATTTCCATTTTCTGATCCCTCACGAGCAAGCTCGCCCGTCTTATGATTGTCTTCTGTTGAGGAGGCATCCTCAGGGAAGCTGGAACTAGAAATATCGGATACAATTGGACTGTTTTCTATCCGAAATTTTGAATTATGAATAACCGTAAGAACTATACAGAGTATATTTTTTCAATGTTTACATGAAATGAAGGAGTGGAAAGAATATTTGACTGCAATTTGTGATTATGACTTGGAGGATTCACCTGAGATTCAATTCAATAGCCTCACTGTACATCTCAATGAATTTGATGACCGTTAACGAACGGAGCCTGCATAAATAGGAATCAAAAAGTAATCTGAAAATTGTAATTCATCGCGTTATACAAAAATTACTTCAAACCATAATTAATTCTCTGTGACCAAATACAATTTCTATCATTCTAGTGGAATAGGGATACCAGATCTCATATACGATGATGTATGTTCAGAAATTTACGAATAATCTCAAATTTATGAGTCAGAAAGTAACATTGATGGAAGTTCTGTGTAGGTACCTACTCATTTAAGATAGGAAGTGGTGAATCACTTCCAATGAAATGAACTAGTTGCATTTTTCTTGTATTTAATTGTATCAATGGATAATAATTAGTTATAGTAAGTTCAATGAACAAGCAATTAATTGTATGTCTATTCCATAGATTTTAATTAATATAAAACTAGATGATTTACTTCAAACAGTAAGTTGACGCCTGACAGCCAAGACTTCTGCTTTGGTGGCCGCCATTCTAGAACAGTTTGTTTATACATTGATTCTTCTATATTTCTTGTCGGATTTTGGATCAATCTATGTGAATTTGTGGAAATCGTGATTGTAGTGAATTTTTATTGACTCAAAGAATTGTAATAATTATTTGTTCATAACAAAAATGGTCAAATCATGCTGGGTTTACGATTGCTATAACAAATATAAAAAACTTCATGAAATTCATTTGTTTCGCATTTCTTTTTCATCAATTATTCAGTAGTTTGTATCTGTAAAGTACTATACTATTACAAGGTTTGAATGCCATTGCAGAATCACTAATTTTATTTTAGCACCGAGCCCCAGAACTATCCAATATGGGAATGAATTAGGTATCACAACAATTGGCTAAAATGTTAATATTGAATTGGAGATTTTCAGATATTTATTAAAATGTGATGTTACAATAAATATGTATGTATCCGCAGCTTCAATCAATCAATCAATCAAAACGGAGGCGGACAAGTTCGGAGTACTTAGACCGCATGATTGGGTCCATTGTGCACCACTTGATATAAGAATCAGCCCAGCAGGCCTAAAGCAGTGCCGAAGGCTAAAATTTTGCATGGACTGATATCTCTTATATCTTCGTGCGGCATATGTGTGCTGCCGAGGTGTTGCAGCCTAACAGAAGCCAGTGCTGAATATTCTGCTAGGATTTGAGAGGCAGTTACGTCCGCCTCTTCACATCTACCACAAGCTGGGTCTTCAACAATGCCCATTGTGTGTAGATGTTTAATCAGATGACTGTATCCTGTGAGGAGTTCTGTGAACCTGTTTTAGGTCTCTCCTGCTCATAGGGTTTTAGACAGTTCAGGCAAGAACACCCTTATGGGGAGCTCCGCCTGCCTCTTTCTGGAGACATCACACCAGACCGAGAGCTTCTGTCTATCCAGCAGCTTCTTGAGGTCGTAGAGCCCGATGGTCGATCGCTGAATCGGGGCCAGTGACGCCCCATATTATTACCTAAGTACGACAATAACATAAAAAAAATTAAAAGATAACAGTAGTGAAAAATAAAACTACGGTAGTTAATATAGAACATCGAAAAACTAGCGACAATCTGATTTCCTCATCTGTAAATACACAATATCCCACAACGTTATAGTAAGTGATTCTGCATTGAATATACTGTGCTCTTTGCTGCTTTTATGATAACTTAAAATCTAGTAGCCGGCTGTCACAGTATTGGACTTTGCTGTCATTGTGTAGCTGCTACAGGGTAAGTCGTTACTGTTACTGTAAAGCGTGAATATTTTAAATATTTTTCAAGATGAATTCGAAAATCAAGAATATTACAACATGATAGAAGTTTCATCCTGAGTAATAAAAACTGCAACCGGGGAGCTCTATTTGCAAATGTACCCAGAGAGACGTCAGCTGTGTATACGAACATCTGTAAGACTTCAAAACAATTTGTTAAATTATGGCGACCAAAATGGTACCATAAAGAAGATAACGAAATTAATACTATTGTAGTCCCTGGCTATGTTGCTATAAGCTCAGATACTTCAATGGGGCACAAGTTCAACAATATTCTGGCATTCTTCGATCTACGATACGTAGAATATTAAGAGAGAATAAGTTCAAATCTTATAAAATGAAAAAGTGCATTCCTTATACACAGGAGATGCAATTAGAAGTGTGAAATTTTGTAATTGGTACATCAGTAAGCTCGATGAAGATCAGAATTAAAAAAAAAAATTATTTGAATACATGAATCACGCATAACTAGTGACGGAATATTTAACAGTAATAGATAGAGAATTTGGAGTGATGTGTTCGGACGTTGAATAATTTGGCTTTAATGAAGTTATAGCTTACCATATATACGACACGAATTTAACGGCGGAAAGATACATATTAGAAGAGACATTGGGGAAATCTTTGGAAGACATAGCACTTGCAGACAGGCTGCAATTATATTTTCAACATGATGGTGAGCATGCTCATAATGGTAGAAGAGCTAGGGAATTTCTGAACACACACTTCACGAACAAGTGTATAGGTATCAGTGGACCATTTTCGTGGCCACCAAGATCACTGGATCTGATGCCTTAGGATTATTTTTTCTGGAGAACTAAAAGAAAGGTTCGAAACTGTTACCTTAGCATGTGTCAAAATGGTTCCATTTCACATTCCCTCATGGAAAAAGGGGTTGCTATCAAAAAATACCTATGACTTCATTTCTCCTATACGAATCATTCTGTATGAAATAATCGAATTTGAAAGAATGCGCAACCGAAAATGAAATTCGACGGGTTCGAACGTTCTTTCCAAACATTTTTCCTTCATTTTTTTACGACTTTATCCACTACTTTACGATATCACTGAATTTAACGGACGCACTGTATACAAACCCTATTATTATCAAGATTCCAAAAATTGAATAATTTATAGGGTGTTCCATTCGGAAAAATTGCCAGTGGTGACATTACTCAAACTTGGATCACCCTGTATGCTTAATTTTCTCTTATAAATGTGGCAAATTGAGATTAAAAATCGACTTGTTTCATGAGATTCCTCAGCAATGGATAGTTTGACTGAAAATGAGTTTATTCAGTACTTTACAAAAGCACTGTATCACAAAACAACGCGCACGAATCAATTCATTTTGAGAACAGTTAGTGCATATTTTGACATGCGGAATGTACAATATCCAGAAAGAACGTTAATATGAACAATGTTATATTAACATGTTCCCCCTCGAAGTACAGATTCTAAATAATTCAGATCGACAAATCTACATTTCCAATTGAATAATGTAACTTGTCATGAAAATTATCTAATCTTGTTCGGCACGAGTCACTACTGAGTTGAATATGTCACGCTTGTATCTTATTGCAGGGTTGGGTTCCAATTTTAATTAATTGTATGTTCATATGAAGCGGATTTCAATAGAAACAGGGGATCCAGCCGTTTACTGTGCACCTAAATAAACTCGAGGGGATATGCCGGTAACATTATTAAATACATTCTCATCATTACAGACATTATTATTATTAAACTAGTTAGAACTAGTCGCTTTGTTGTTAGGTTTGGATACCAATTTTGATGCCTCTTGAAATTCGAGGATATTTCATCATATTTGACCAGGAAGGTTATCTACGATGTTATTGATATGATTTCCATGTTGACTGAAAATATGCTAACCTCAATTATATCGAATTGATTTGGCGACACATGTAGTGGCATTATTGGTACTTCCGTTAGTCAAAACAATAGCGCGTAATAACGAATAATATTGTTGGTGTTTTAGAGTTAGTCGAAGCTATAAACTACAACTATAATTTTGTAGTCCTTTACTTATATATAAATTCTCGGCAAATAGATCACACTAACACATATGTTTCTTATTTTCGTATTCACGTACGTTACGGTCTCACGACTATCATCAGACGTATCAATACCTAAGACGGGTTTTCTTAAAACTTATTGTATCAAACACAAAACATCCTTCTCGCATTAATTTCAATTAAAATGATCACGTATTCAAAACGAGAAGCACGAGTAATCGAAATTGTAACACATTAATGTTTTAAGTATATGATAATGTATCAATAAGCCACTACATAGCAATCCACTTCTAATATCCGAAGTCATCTCATGCAATCTTTGAATAATACTGAAACCAAACTATAACACGCTCAAGTATCCTTTATCGAACTATCGAACATGAGCATTTTGAATTGAAATTAATGCAATAAGGACGCTTTGTGCAAAATAATAAGCAAGGGGTCAAGAATCATTTCTTATGTAAATATACCAGATATTTAAAAGGAATCTGTTCATTATTTTGAATTTGATTCCGCAATTAACTGCGAATACAATTAAGTTTTTAGTGTTTTATTTAAAGATATTTCGACTTGCAAATTTGTTTTTGCAAAACTGACAGAATTCAAAAGCGAACTCACTGTCAAATAGTCAAAGGATATATCAAGGTTTAGTAGAGTATGTGAAACCAAAAAATAAGTGATATCGAAAATTTTTTATGATTTAACGCGACCCTACGGAAAATGTTCGTTTTGGTGTATAAAACAAAAGTATAAAATTTCTACCTCCTAAATTGACCGCAACCCCTTTTTTCCGCCATTTTGTGGTATTTTGGACATTTTTAGGATAAGTTTATCAAAAAAAAATGTATATCTCCAGTTGTATTGGGAATTAGGAAACCAAACTGAAACCCTTTTATTGTCAATGTTTAAGGAACTCCCCGTTCAAATTTCAAGTTGATCCGACCTCCCTCTTCCTCGCAATATATATATGTATATACATATATGCATGGGAACTTGCGTGACGGCTAACTCGAGCAGTTTTCAACCGATTCAACTGAAATTTGAACTATAGGTAGGTTTTATGCCTTCAAAACTGACTTCCGATTTTCAAGTCAAAATATCAAAATGTTTCTGAGAAATTCGAGCTTAAGTCAATTTTTTAGCTAATTTCCCAATTGAATCATTATTATGTAGTCCTTTACTCAGAAATAACAACGACTACGAATCTGTTCTATACTGAAATATAATAATACCGGATGTGCCATTAAGAGAAAAAATTGAGATGTTTTAAACCTAAATTACTTGAAAATGGTAAAAGATGCAAAGTTGCAGTTTCGCTGTTGTTTTATAATTGACGCTAGTTATCGTTTTTGGTACTTCCGATAAGAGTGAATTGTAACTCTTTTAATTCATAGGAAGCTCTACTAGACCCAGATGGTGGTTTTCAATCAATCCACACCCAACATTTATCTTGAATTCTCGTTGAAAAGTGAAGAATATGAAGGATGAGATCAAAATAAAAAATTATTTTAATGCAATATGTTACTTTTACTTTTTATGTCAAGCTATGTCATAGGGAAAAAGCTGTTCAAACTCAGGAATAACAGATTTCGAATGATTCAAATAGCCAGCCACCGTCATTCCCAAAACTGAAGAGTCTGTGTAATGAAAATTGGAAACATAAAAACAAGTTAAGTAAGTCAGTTGAATAGTCAACAATCAAACAGTCTGTGTATCAGGAATTATGTCTTTCTTAAGGATGAGATCACAATAAAAAAAATTTTTAATGCGTTATGTTGCTTTTACTTTTTATGTTAAGCTATGTCATAGGGGAAAAGCTGTTCAAACTCAGGAATAACAGATTTTGAATGATTCAATAGCCAGCCACCGTCATTCATAAAACTGAACAGTCTGTATATTGAATAATTGAGAACATAAAAACAAGTTACAACATAAATACTTATGAGTATTTTCAATGTCCCATATCTGCGTGTTCCTGAAATTGGAAGCTCCTCGACTTCATTGGTAAATAGCACATTAAACGAAAGGGTTCACGGTCAATGATTTGTTGGGTGAGCAATATGTAAGCAAGCTGGTAGGTATGCTGCTACAAGATCTAGTACTAACTTCTGAATTTTCTGCCACTCGAGTTAAATTTCTTCACCTTGGTCTACTATAATAGTGTGCCTGATTTGTCCCACGTTGTCCTTTGGGAAGAAAAGTACCAGTCGATTGAAAATTTCTTGAAATAGCGACTTTCAAACTGAACCTTTTTTGGGTGAAAAAGTTGGGAAATGAGAATTTGTCACCATAGATGATGATATCTTGATGTGTAAAAAAGTTCTATGGGTTTTGACACATTCAAACTACAGTAGGTAGCGTCCTCTATAAACCATAACCAATATGTACACAATTTTCAATTCCTTGACCTAAAAAACCCTTCACCCCAAAAGTTATCTAAGTATCCACATTTATACAGAAATGAATGAAAAAAACTAAAATGATATTTTAAATTTAACACCCTGTATCTCTTTAACTATCCACTTTTGGACAGAGGTAATTCACCCAAATCACATAAGTTTTAACATAAGAATATTCTCATGAATTTTGGTCTATCATCTCGGGACCATTCTGTATATTGACAAGTGTCTCACCACAGAGGTATTATGGAGATGAGTTATTAACTGCATAACATTAAGATACAATTTCTTCAATACCATAGTATGGTGTAACGCCAAAATGTAACGCCCTAAATGTTGGGTACAAAATTGTAAGGGTTACACTTTGCTCTTACTGAGGATAAACTGAAAAGTTCTATTTTATCACTTGGTTGCCGACAGCTTCAGTGGAGATGGTCGTAGGTTACATTTTAGATATTAAAAATTCGGGCGCCAGAGTATTTTAACCAACCAATGAATTCGTATATAACTAGGGGATGCAAATACTCAAGTCCCCGGGTTAAATTACCCTGAAAGAAAGAAAATAAAAGACTTGTACCCAGAATGATTGAGATTTACTTGACACACTAATATTGATACGATTCTTAACAGGTCTTATACTAATGAGGTATGAAGCGAATGATAAAATATATGGGTGAAAACAGATACTTTAAAACATTTAAACAAGTGAACAGTTGATTGAATTTACATAATATACAATCCTCAATGTTATTAAAATTGATACACAAACCACAATCGATAATCTGACCTGGTGAGAGTTAATGTTATTAAAAATTGTTACACAAAACACAATCGATAATCTGACCTGGTGAGAGTTGATGTTATTATTTGCTTGGTGATGATTTATTACTTCTACTTCATGTAGGGGTCCCTGCCACAATTATGATACCGTTTCCACGATTGTACAGCACATATAAATCAGCGACTCCTAGTGATCTTTCTACAGTAGGTGCAAGTCAATCCCTCAACACACTTCTTGTTGAATTCCCACAACATAAACACAAAATAGGAGGAAGAAGAAGCAAAGGGTAGTAGTGGAAGTAGAAGTAGAACCCTCTAACACGATAGGGTTTACCTTCAAATAAGGCAACTTTTATTTCCGTCCACAATCGGATTCGTCGAAACTAGGTTTAGATCCCCGAAGGTATATCAATTACCCTATTAATCACAATGATTTCAATCCAAATCGATAATTGATGTATGTGTTTTCAACGGAAGGAATATTCCCAGAATCTGGTTCCAATTACAAGCTTGGTATCACCTCCCCGTTGAAATAACCTAGCAAACGTACGTCCCGTCTGAACGATTGAGCAGAAGTGCCTTTTCTCTTCCTTTCCACCTCGAAAAGAAGTGGTAACTGACACCGAGCAACCAATACCCTTAGAATATAGATACGGTCCATGGCTCTTAGAATATACGGACCATGACTCTTAGAATATACCGAATATACGGTCAAGCATAGCTGACGTCACAGGAGTTAACAGATTGTTCTACAGCGGCCATTTCTAAGCCGTAAAGTGGAATTTACACGTTGCAATGGGTATGTAAATGGAAGTCGAGTAGGTAAAGTATGTGATTGTGATGACGCTACAAAAAATACAGGGTGTTTCATTGGGAAAGAGACATACATTAACTGTGTATAGCAGTGACTGAGGTGGTTGTGGATAACCCGTAATCAATGGGCCCCGGGCCCTTTATACTCGACATACAGGATATTTTATCAATTTTTCCCATTCTGTACTCATAACTTGGGAACCATTCTGTATAAGGATGTCAGTAACTACGTTCGAACTACCAGTTATATGGCAAATATCCGTCGTAAGCTGAGCAAAAAGATCTAGTTGTCTAGCTTGACAGGGATTCTTTTCATATTGCTTTAGTTAACAGCATAATGTTCCCTTCGAATGAAAAATGATATTCATTCAACGAAATATTTGAAACGTTTAACAGCAAGCAAAATAGCAAATAATTTCCTATCAAATGTGCTATTAGTTGGATGAGTATTTCATGGCTTTTTGAAAAACAATGCTAGACGCAGTTTATCGACTTTAGTACTTCCGGTAATACCGAAAATTGATACATCGATTTTCACGAATACGGAACCTCGTAATTAATATGGTGACATCCTGTATATTTGTATACAGGGGTGAAGTTTGTTCCTCCTTATTTTGAATTTGAAGGGGTTGATATTTGATAAACCTGCCGTTATTTCGTTCTCATCTATAGTATACAGCTTGGATTTTACGAATCGGTATGTACGAGTCTTGTTGTTGGAGCGAAACACAAACAACAGTATAGTATATTGCTTCACAACATGGACAAGTAAAACGATATACAAACATTTAGAAGCTTTATCCATGTCCATGTGGGATGCGCTCTCTTGTTCACGTTTAGACAGGAGGAAGTATCTAATATCAAAATCAATTCATTTCTTGATATTATGAGATATGATTTCAAATCGCTGTGCTTCCGCAATGAATGGAGATTTGAAACAGTTGTCTGAGCGTGTGTGAGAAATGACATTGTAGTTGTCGAAATAGAGCATTGGTCAAATATTCAACGTTCATTTGCGGTTACAAATCGAAGCGTTAATAATCTACAAACTACGCCCTAAATTCATTTCCGGTTGTTTTTAAGGTCTGCGTAAACTGAGACACATGTATGTACCTGATTGTCAGGTCAGATAATTAGCATGTAGTACCAGCTGCCTAGGTCAACAACCTAACGCAAGTATCTGCACAATAACCACTAATGATTGCTTATTGTACTCCATTCGCTTCCAACCTAACCTAACCCAACATTGTTGCTATAGAATGCAAATATTGTTATCGCGCTAATCTTAACACTCATGATAACCAATAATGATTGTTTCTTATCTACCCTAACCTAATGACCTAACTTTCTTAATATGGAATGCAAATATTGTATCTCGCTAATTTTAACACATAATAACCAATAATGATTGTTTATTGTACCCCTTTGTTTCTTACCTAACCTAATCTAACCTACTAACATAACTTTGTTGAAATATAACGCAAATATTGTAATTGCGCTAATCTTCACTCCAGTGGCGGCTCCTCAAGGAGGATAAGGAGGCTCAGCCTCCTCACCAATTTATCTTAATGATCATTCTCCATTTTATTTCCTGTTTCTATGATTATTTTTAAAATTTTATAATTAATTCCCTGTTCTCAGTAGTTATTTTTAATCTGGCAACAGTGCCCTGAAACTAGACTCTCTATATATCTCAAACGCTGAGCATGTGTTGTTCAAAGCAGTTGCCGTTTTTCCGACTAGTACGAACGCCAACTGGGTAAATCAGGCAACACCCTCTGGAGGCTAGCCTGCGGCGGCCGCTAGCAATCTATGAAATACGAGACGTGCGTTCTGCCGACTGCTGAGTAGGTCAGTCAGTGCTTGTTTATGTGTTGTCACGCCACGCGAAGTAAGGTTAGAATGTTGTCTGTTGTAAATTTAAAATGAGTGTTAGTGAGTTAGTTGCTGCCTTTTAGAAAATCCATTTAGTGAATTAACATATGATAAAAGTGTTTCTTTTAAATAAACGGCCTTTACCGGATTTGAAAGGATTAGTAATGTCAGGTAACTATCAAAATCGATCATTGTTAATACTAATAGTAGTATTGACAAGACGAAATTCACTGATATAATTTATTCAAGAGATCGTTTGAAACATCTCATTGGAAAAATTTCAAGTTTCCGTAATACAGAATTTCATTTTAATATTTTATTTGAAAATTTTTTAACTGATGAGGCTCCTCCCGCGAAAAGGAGGAAAACATATAATTTGGTAGACAAGAAATTACATTATAAACAACTTTTTTATGAAATTTTAGATACTATTAAAGGTCAAATTGAGTCGATTTTCCGATTTACATGAATTGAAGTTTTTTGACTTGACGAATAGAAGATTTTTCGAATCTTTTTCAAAAGAGTTCCCCAATACACTTTAAGATAACTTAGTTCTAAAATATAAATTTTTGATGAAATAGCACGGCACAATGAATTATGCGTTATACACTCGGATAAAGATATTTTAGGCCAGTATGACAGTCACGCCGATATGATAAAATTTATGATAGACAATGATTTGCAACAAGTTTTACCTCAGTTTTATAAACTACTTTGTTTGACAGTCACCATTGCTGTCACGTCGAGATCGGTGGAGAGATCATTTTCTACTCTCAAACGAATTAAAACTTACATGCGAAATACAGTGGGCCAAAATCGTTTATACAATGTTAGTTTAATATCTATTGAAAAAGATGTAGTAAAACACTTAAAACAAAATGATACATTTTTTGATAATATTATTGATCATTTTTCGCAAACTAAAGACCGTAGAATTCCGGTAATACATAAATAAAGTTAACAAAATTAATAAAAAGAACAAAATATGAAAAATTCCAAAAAAAAAGAAAAAATTTTAAAAATCCAAAAAAAATAAAAGTCAAAAAACGAACAAAAACATTTTTTGCCAAGAGAAACTCTATACCTCCACGTTGGTTCTTGCTGGGTAACAATTAATTTTGTCACTGAAGTAGCTGGTACGGTCGCTGTGCAAAGGTTAAAAGGCTGTGAATAGAGTATATTTTTACAAAAACGTTTTATGTCCAGCTTCCTCTCACAAAAATTCACGAGCCCCCACTGCTTCACTCTCATTTCTATGAATCTTCTGAGAATTATATTGAAACCCGGGACTCAATTTGCGTTTTCCTTTTGTCTCTACAATAGAGTCCAGTGCACAGCTCTGACTATCCGTGCCGTGACAAATCTCAGATCCCTCATAACAATACATCACGTTACAGTTCATAGAAAGATTGATCTTCATTGGCAGCCACATATGTCCCTGAGAAACCACAGCGCATCCAAATCATTTGCAATATATTAGTTTAAGTCGTGAAACACTGGGAACGGCATCGCGGCGACGTAGTCGACGCCACTACTTGTATCCAGGGGTGTTGGCTGTTTCTACCGGGGAATCCCGCAGAGCTAGTATAATATAAAATGATTGTACACACATTGTTAGTTGTTGAATTCTACATTAAATCTTTTCAATATGTCTCTTTTGTCAACAATTAATATTTGCCAAATACTCTTGTATACACCTTCGTCAGAAACACAAGGTATGAGAAACATGATTAGGATAAATATTCCATTTGCCCAAATTAGTAAAGACGTATCTCGCCTAACTCATGCGTAAGAACAGGTAGACCGTAATAATTATTAGAATGGTTAAACAGGTAAAAATGCCCAACTCATAACGACACAGTGGCATCTTCAGAACGAGTTGCAATTCACTGAGATCTAAGGATGCCTCTCCATGATCGAACAATTGCTAATACTATATTCTTATTTAACTGACTATTTCACTTATTCATTTTTTAGTGAGGAAGTTTCCATAGAAACTCTCGTTTCACAGCGATGAAACATGCAAGCCGGCAAAACTTAGCAAGTTATTATTTCATCGATAATATTTTGACATCTCTCACATTCATTGCTCGGGAAATGAATACCATAAAGGAAACAAACAACGTTTAGTTAATCTATGATGAATACTTATTTGTCAAATAGCACAATACGTGTCAAAAAGTAGATTGGGGAATTCCAAAAATGAGTCTCCAAGATAGATTTGGAAATATTTCGTCGAAAGAAATACGTAGTGAAATTGCCAAACTAGTGCCTTTCAACACAAGAAAAACTAGGACATCTGCATGGAACCAGTTCACGGAATTTCTTCTAAAAAGAAACTATACCTTAGATAGAGAAACGACTCCAGAAAGATTAGCAGAAACATTAGAAGATTATGCTTTCAATATGGAGAAAAAAAACGGAGAAGATTATAAAGAATCCTCTGTGAAGTCTTTATGGAATACCACGGCAAAGATTATTCAAGAAAAGTTTCTCAAGGAATATGATAGAATGATCGATCCATTCCAAGGTTTAATTTTCAAATCAGCTCGTCTGGCCAGGGATCAGAGCGCAAAATGTTGCAAACTTTACCAGAAAAAAGGAAATCAAATTCTAAAGCTTTTTCGACCGAACAGTTTTTGAGAATGGTCAACTGTTACGATGAAGATAAGCCAGATGGGTTGCAAAAGAAATTTTTCCATATATGCTCCTTCGAATTGGCTTGGAGAGGCAATGAGGCAGCTAATTGCTCAATTCATTATTTTCAAAAAGAACATGATCTTCTGGAAAACTTCACTGATCCGGTGGAATATAACCCAATATTCTCCAAAACTTCCCAAGGTGGTTCGAAAAACTTATCGAATAGTAAATGGTTAGTGAGAAATAAGGAAAACGAAGATTCATGTCCTGTTCGCTTATACCTTAAACTCATGGAAAAAAGATCGACAAATCCAAACGTAACAACTGACAGAATTTTTTTGGCTACACATCCAAATTGGGAAAGAGGAATTTGGTACAAAAACATGCCTGTAGGAATAAATTCAATATCGAAATGGACAACAACATCAGCAGATGATATTGGAATTAGCACAAAAAAGTTCACAATAACAAACCATTCCCATAGAGCATCGGCCATTTCATCATTGGCCAAAAAAGGAGTTGATGAACAAGAGTTAATTAAAATTATGGGACATTCGAGTGCACACTCCTTAAAACCATATTTACAACTAGATGCAGAACATCATTTAAAACTTATTCAAAATCTTAAAGAGAGCGCAATCATGAATCTGCCGCCAATCAAAATCATCACAGAACAGAATCAGAAGTATCAAAACTTTCATCAGATGGGATTCCGTCTGCTGCAATCGAAAGGAACAATAATTAACTATAACAATTGTAACTTTTACTTCAAAAATTAAACATTTTCCAATTCATTATTTCAAAACATTGTTTGTCCCATGAATCGTTATTTTCTTGACTTTCTCAAATGTGACCATATTACTATTAGACATATTTTCTCGTGAAATAGTCATGTCGAATACCACTCGAGATGAAATTTAAGCAGGTAAAATTTCATCTCTAGTGGTATTATATATGAAAATCTGTTTTCATTCCATTTGATTATTGATAAAAATTTAGAATCGTACACGAACATTCGTTGACTGATTCTTGAATTTTCTTCATCATTAACAATAAATAGGGGATGCAGAAGACATCTGAGAAATCTTTCTTCAAAGCTTTAACCGTTTCACGACTTTTATCCTTTTCCGGATAAGATATCTGGAACTTACGATTCATCTGAGTCTTTTTAATCAGTCTTTCCGTTTAATTTGAATATCTCTAGATCTTTTTTCTCCTATGGAGAGTGTAATAATCCGACGGATTATTACTTTTGTATTGAGGTCTTTGAATAATATTGATTTAAATTCAAATTGAAAATTTTATAAATTATTATATCTTGAACACGATATACCAGACAGACCTGGCGACGGTAATCTGAGACCTCTTTTCCGTATCATTGGTCGGTCAGCCATGAACCATGCTTCGCAAACGTAGCAAAGTACGCGGTCAACGGTACTAGTTTTTTCCTGAGTCAGGAAAAGTCCACGTGGACTTGAGTAGACCCGTCACTGACAATTCTTTTGCCTAGTCTGATTCCTATTGGCTGCTGGTATAAATTATGGGTGGGACATGCTCCCGGTTTTCTAAGTTAAACATATTTTCTAAGATTGAGCGTGAGGCGGCCCCCCCGCTTCAATGGTTTCATAAAAACTAATTACTTTGAGGAAAAAAGGCAGTTCTCACCATCTACTCAGTAGTTCTTAACTACCTACTTGTTCGGTAAGTCAGCTTGCTTTATGTCCACAGGGATGTTCTCTTGTTGCATTAAATCAAATCAATTAATATCATGTTGTCAAGATTTAGACAAACTGAATGCCAGAAATTTATAGAGATTAAATAAATTCATCAATTTGTGTCCATTGCAACAAGGGTTATACATCCCTGGCGGGCTAAAGCAGCGCTGGACTTCTTCGCGTCTTCCGCGTCACGCGTAAAGTGTTTGTTCCCCTTTTTAAACATCCTTTTTGTGACAATTTTTCTATCATAATAAATGTGACCCGACGTAGAAATCGAGTGTTAAAATCCTTTGTGCGTTATTACTACAAGGGGTTCGAGACGAAATGGAGTATTTGACCAACAGGGTAAGTGCATTTTGATTGCCAAAGAACAAGTGTTATATTGACATCAACCTCGGAATCTGCAACATAATATAAGGTGGTTATTTAACCTTCAGATCACGGTCCGCCCGCCAAGGTATATTATTTAATGTATGTGTATGTTATCTATCTTTTTGCCATTTGGGCTATTTCAAGTGTTCTATACAAATTCCGCTTAACGGAGATCCCTCAGGTGCTATGATAGAGTATCATGTCGTTAGGTTTACCCCGGCTTCCTAGAAAGGGAGGTATCATTTAACTTTGAACATTATTTATCCATTATCGGTGTGATCGAGCGTGAAATCGATCATTGTTCCGTGTGTACTAATTAGCCTTCCATTTGATTCAAACTCTCCAGAGATCCTGGTAGGAACTCGCTAGCTGGCGAAAAGGGTAAAACCTAGCGACATCGATAATTCCCCAGGTTCACCCTTAGGGTCAACCTGAACTGGACATCTTTTATATTCACGTATCATTCCCTTTGCTAAATTTTGTTTTGATCTTTTGATCGTTTTGTTAGATTTCGATGTACTAAATTTCGTTTTGTTTTAATCAATATACATTTATTATTTAATTTGATTAACGAGTTTAATTAGTAATTCCTAATCACCTCTCAGCGAAATACGACCTTTAGAGTTCACGCTTGAATAGATATAAAGATATAGAGTAGGTAATTGAACGAGGTGGTCCCTTGGAAGGGATCGCGGCCTCATAGTCAAAAACAGCTTCTAGGTGAGCTGAAATATACACCTAGTGGTGGCAGCTTAAAAGAACCTCAAGGGTACACGGATCAACTAAGATCTTCGATACCCGAGCAGGTTCCAACAAACATCTTAATTTATATAACACGTCGATGAGGTATTAACGCTACCTGAAATAATACCCAGACGACGGTGACAAGTTCAAGTATCACGAGCAGTGAGACAGGATTTCGAACCTATTCACTTATTTGGGAAATATTAAATCTAGAGCAATCTGGAGTAGGTTCGAGGTTATTATTACAAACAAACACAACGCTCGGCGGAACGTTACAAGAGACATGCTTCATGCACACCGGAAGTTTCAATCTATCACTACTGGTAGTGCAGGACTCACGCTATTTTACAGCATACCTGCTAAAATCTCTCCGATCTTCATCCATACCCTGGAACCGCTTTTCGCATTACTTCAGGATATGGACTGCGTCCCTTTTGTGTGTTCTTGATTCTGTATCACATTCTGCTTACGATGATGTTTACGTTGATGTTGAAGTTTTTTTCAGATTGTGTTGCGTTTGTCTGTGTATAGCGCTATTTGTCTATCTTTGTGTCGAGTTTCATATGCTTATGCAATAATATGGTTATCGATGGGATAACTTCCTATGTTGTTTCTATTTGAACCATAACATTGTTGATTCCAAATTTTATGGTTCCTGGGCTTACGTAATTTATCTCGATTGGATAACTTCCTACGTTGTTTCAGTAAGTTATCTTTGATGGGATAACTTACTCCAATGGAACATATGGACCATCCGTGTCAATCACAATCTATCCATCACCTTCTTCTCAGGAACTTGTGATTGGGAATCCATAATCTATCCAGTGTCTGGGTGCCTGTTGGTTGGCAGGAGCGTTCCACTCCTACCCTTGACTCTGCTGGCAACAGGGCCGTGAGCATTCTCTCCTTCGCCATCTGGGGACGCGCCTGATTGCAGTTTCAGACTCCGAACAAGAGAAGAAGCTCCTGCTTCCCAGGAGTATCTCTAGATCTAGAATCAGAAGAATATCTTCCTTTGTTTGTTAGGTTCCTAAAATAAAATTATACATTCCATCTGTGCTCACCGAGGATTTGAGGTTGTATTTATCGAAGCATTTATGTGAGCACTACTGTTTACGATAGATAGGATACTACTCGTTGACAATGCGACAACTGTATGACTCTAGATATTCAAGAATGTAAGCGCTATCACATTTTCAAGGAAGGTAACTTATAACTTTTATGTAAACTAGATAGAGTTGATAGCATTTCTGATCTGCATGTGGCTCTTGTTGCTCGATCACGTTACTATTTACACATTGAATATATTTTGAAAAGATCTTTCAAATTGTTCGTTTCTATAAAGAGATAAGATCGTTATTTTCATGACATTAGTTCCATAATATTATCATTCAAGTCTTGGTACTTTCTATCCTTGAGTAAGCATGATTTGAAACTGTCGTTATGAAATTTATGTAAATCGCACAGAGCGATTTGAGAGTTCAAAAGATATTTGTAGATATATACTATAGTCCAGTCAAAAGTGTGGAAAAATAGGGGTCATTATAAAATTTTATAAGCCGCACGAAAATGCAAAATTCTCCTATCTCGGTCCTCGTGAACGTCTAATCATATGTTTTCGTGGTTGCTGAGTATTATTTTATGATCAGAAAATTAGAACCTGCGATAGCTTTTCGGAAAACTTCGGAAATTGAAAAGTTCCCATTTTACACTACAGACTTTAATAGTTTTATTTTTTGAAAAATTTTAGTCAGTGTTATTGGGATAATAAAGTACCGTGATGAAGATTCTAGTGAAAAATCTATTTAATAATGATGATATTACTCGGTTATATATAAAATAGTATCTTCTTTCATATTATCAAAATCAGCTTTTACTGAGAAAAAATCTTGAATATTGAATTTACCACAAACCCGCGAGCTATTCGTTTAGTTGTGAATTAGGTTTTTAAGTTACTCAACTGACAATTTTTTTCGAATGCACTTATACGTTACTTTAATATACATAATTCTATTTTCGGTTACTGAGTTTTAATACAAATTGATATTTCATAGAGTCCACGTGTTTTATGAATTAATATAGAAAAAGGGATGTGATTTTAGAGCCGCATCTCAGATACTATTGCCAGCATGCCAGTTTCTTTTCCTCCACACTCAAAGACGGCTGCTGTGTTCTCTGTATGCGTTAACGTGTCCACGTCATAGAGTTCTTGTGTTTAGGATCTCTATGGTACACGTACGCCGCATCATCATTGATGCTTCAAAAACATCTGCTCTTTTCTTATCTGCTTTAGAAGAGGTACTGTCCATATCATATTAAGAGATTCTTGAAATCATAATAATTGTCTAAAATTTTTCGAAAAACAAAATTAGAATCAAAATTATCGTGTGAATATGTCAAATTCTCATATTTCGGACTTTTCTAGAAAATTATAGTTGCTTTCGATTTTACACAATGACCACAAAAACATATGAGACGTTGGACGAGTACCGAGACAGGAAAAACGACGCAATTTTCCACAATTTTCCTCATTTTAGTGAAATTTGTACCGAGAACCACTCTGGTACCTTATTATTCCAACAACACTGACTAACATTCTTCGGAAAACAAAATGATTAAAGTTTGTCATGTAGAAATGGTAAATTTTCATTATCCGGAGTTTTCTGGAAAACTATCGTTAGTTTTGATTTTATGATCATTAAATAATACTCAGCGACCACGAAAACATATAATTAGACACGTTGGACGAAGACCGACACGAGAGTATAAAAACGAATCAATTTTTCACGAGTTTTCGAGAATTTCCCTTCTCCTAGAGAAAATTGTACCGAAATACATAACGGCATCTTATTATTTCAATACCACAGTCCGAGAAACCCTTTTTTTTCTTGCTAAGATTTGGTAACATTTTCCAGGTTTTCTAGCAAACGAGCCGGATTTTCAATTTTCCGACTCCATATTCGGGTTCTGCGGATCAAAAAACCCCCTAATACGAAATTTCAGAAACTTTGGATTAAAAGAGTATGAGATATACCATTTTTTATAAAAGACATTCCATTTGTTAATTGAAAATGATAATATAAAGATTCTTGACCCAGTATGAATTTATATAAAAATTCTCGGGAAATAGGTCACAATAACACTCTGTTTTAAATTTTCGTCTTTACGTACGTTTCGGTCTCACGACCTTCATCTTGTGCACAAGAAATAATAACTTAGAAAATTCCACCGCCCTTGCTAAACACTGCTTTGATTATAACCATCAGTTTGATTACAAAAATGTTAATATTTTAACTAAAGAAACCAATTATTATAAAAGATCTATCCTGGAGATGATTCGCATAAAACGGGATTCCAATTCTGTGAACCATAGGAATGATATTCAGGGATTGAGTCAGATTTATACTAACTTGATTAATTAAAACTCTTGCAAATTCCTACATGCGTCTTTATAATGTTAAAAGTATATTTTAGGAGGAACGCTTATAGTAAATTCCAATGCAGGTCTAAAACCTTTTCAAGTACGTCATAAATCTACATCTGTTTGTAGTAAATATCATCAAATAGCTTCGAACTTCAGTTGCTTTGAGACAATAGCAATATGCGTTTGTATATTATGAGAATTTTACTGAACAGTGGATTCTTGTTACAAAAAAATTATACTTTAATATTAACGATACAATTTTCGATTATTCGTGGTTCTGTTCGTTTCGACGGCGTGGGCTTTTTGATTGAAAATTGTGCGATATGGATGCTTGTGCTAATTAGTTTTACTTAACCCCCTTTTTACATAATAAGTCTTCTGATGAAGGTCGTGAGACCGAAACGTACGTAAAGACGAAAATTTAAAACAGAGTGTTATTGTGACCTATTTCCCATGAATTTTTATATTAATTGAAAATGGTTTTTCATTGTTTATTAATAGCAAAAATCACGAACCCCTTTTTTTCTGAATAACCATGTGTAAGCCATCGTGAACACAACGAAAAAAGAGTTGTGCATTTTCTTGCGGCTTAAAAATGTTTAGATGTCTTTCACTTTTGACTGAACTAGGTACTAATTGAATTGAAAATAAATAAAGATTATTTTGTTTATAAAGCACGTTTGAATTGGGTGAGTCCTAAAAATGTTCGTCGAAATATTAAAACGACTACTTACGCCATCGAGTAAAACTAATCGATCGTAATAAACTGAACAGTATTTAATTCATTATGTAGATTATAATATACAAACAGCCACTATAATATTGTAATATTGTATTTATAGAACGTCAGTATGGATTAGCTTGTACTTAATGTGCAAATAGAACCTACTAACATAGTATTCCTAAAAAGATATAAAAACTTAAAAACTCGTCGCGAAGTAAGTCTTGACCGTGATTTGAACCCAGACCTCTCCCAAATACTAAGCAAAACAGGTAAACTGAAATAACCCTAGACCACCAGATTGGTCGATATAACAAGTGCCAAGTGCAGATAAAATTAATTCATGTCTGTTGATGATCTTAGATCCAATAATTAACGTAAGCATGTATCCCACTTGTCCGGTGACACAATTGCAAAACCTAACATGATTTTCAAAATCTTGTCCCAATAGCTTTTGATGCAGTATAATGTGATACGAATTAAATTTGAACATTTGAAGTGCAATTGTTCAAGCCGAATCACATAAGATGATTCTGCATTTAATATGTTGTATATAATTTCTATGTTACATTAATTAGCAATGCTATTTATTTGTATTTGCATCTGTTAGCATCCACATCATAGGGATTCCAGTCATCCCCTGTCATTCTCTCAGGTACACTCATAAAACTATTCAATGTAATGTAATTATAATAGTATAAAGGCAGCGTACTTTGGGAAAGTAGTGGTTGATAACAACCCTTACTTCTAGGAACTGCGGGATTGAACTTTCCTTCAGTACACTCTCAGGCGAATATTTGTTAATAGGTACCTTCTGTTTTTATATAGCTTGTACATATTGTTTAGTAGTTAGGAATCTGATGAATAGAAATATTACTCTGTAAGCAACTAACAACCGTTCGAAACATCGAAGTAACAAGTTATCAGTTATCATTACGTATAAATAATATAGTGATTAATATATTCATACATCATATTATATAAAATTCTCGGGAAATAGGTCACACTAACTCATATGCTTATTATTTTCGTCTTTACTTACGTTTCGGTCCCACGACCATCATCAGTATAACTGTATAAACGTGAATTCTATTACCACAAGGCTTCCTTATCGCACTAATTTCAATTATATTATTATCCTCACTTCAATTCCTTTGCACCAACAAGTTGTATGAAAGTGTTATAAAAAGCCTTACAGATCGCGCGGTTAAATTGTCCCACCCAGAGGACCGTCCCAAAAATTAAAAATTGTTCGTGATACACTGGAAATGAATGGCTACCCAAAAACATTTTTCAAACCCATCATTAAAGAAAGCAAAAAGAAAATCTATAATGGAACGTCATATATAAATAACATAAACGGTAATACAGACAATTTTATAATTTTACCATACATTCGGGAGACCTCAGAGAAAATTAGGAAATGCTTAAAAAAGTATGATATAAATGTTGTGCATAAACCTACTAACTGTGTTGGAAATATTTTCCAAATCTAAAACCTTCAATACCTAAAGATAAACTAACCCATATGGTATACAAATTAAATTGTTCAATTTGCGATGGGACTTATACAGGAATCTCAAAACAATATTCACAAAATGTATGGCCATAAGTATAGTACAAGGAACAAAAATTCACAAAATTCCACTGCAATTGCTAAACACTGCTTTGATAACCATCAATTCGATTACTAAAATGTTGATATTTTAACTAAGGAAACCAATTATTATAAAAGATCTATTTTGGAGATATAAAACGTGACTCCAACTTCGTAAATCATATAGCAGATATTCAGTCATTAAGTCAGATTTATACTAATTCAATCAATTAAAGCCCTTGCAAATTTCTACATGCATCTCTATAATGTTAAAAGCATATTTTAGGTAGAATGCTCAAAAGCAACAGTTCTAACAAGGTCGGACTACTCTTTTCTATTCCCTCATAAATCTTCAACATCTGGTTCGGAAGCGGATCTTGGAACGCTATACTTTTAGTTCAGCTCTTTAGTCTTAATACAGACTGTGAGTAGATATTTATTATTTATTATTTATTCATTTAAATATCAAATATTGATACAATATTTAAATACAATACAATAAATTGTACATCATCTGAATGAGCACCTAGAGAACTAAACCTCTGTATGTGCAACTATAAGTAGTTTGAATATAGTGTATGTGATATTGTTTATATAAGTATGATATAATACAATTATAATTATAATTACAATTATAATGCGATCCGATAACATTGAGTATATGCATATTATTACATTTAGTGAGAAGAACAAGTATTGGTTAGAACAAATTTGCAAAACTTTGCTGATTATTAATTATGTAGTTTGTACAGCATTTCTTGAATTTTTGTTTGTTTGTTATTGTTCTTATTTCAAGGGGTAAGGTATTGTAGATTTTTGTACTGAGATAATTTAATGATCTTAGATTGATGTTGGTGTTACATTTTGGAATGGTTTTTAATCTTATGTAATATAGTTAGTGTTAGCATCCAAAATTGACTTTTTATTTATACGAACTAAAAACATTTCCATGACAAAATCAGGAAATAAACATACTAGATATATGTTTAAAATGTGAATGAAGAACTACCGACCGCTGGAAATTCCGGGGTTAAAACCCTAATAATAAAGCTTTGTCCCAAGTACATCGAAATAACAAAGCAATAAACATTTACTGCCACCGATCGGTTATTGACATCTTATTAGAATTATAACTACAACGACCAACACGGAGTTCTCAACGTCTTCAACATCCCGGCCCTTTTCAAAGATTCATCTTCAAGAGCTTCAAAAAATGCTCCACATAATATAAATTAAATTATTATAGTTCAGTATATTATATTGGTAGTACACAAATTTCAATTTTTCTTGTCAAAATTCAATGTATCGAAATGTCTAAACGTAAAGCAAGTGTTTTAATCACCAGTTTCTTTTCAAAAAAGACAAAAACCGAGCCTGTAGAAATATACAAAATTTTTTGGAAAATAATCAAGATGCTGGCAGTTTTGTTCTTGAAAATGTGGCTAATGTGACTGAAAAACATGAGATCTAGAAAAGTGTTAATTGTAATGTTGAAACTTTCGATTTAGCTAAGTTTAAAAGACACGATCCGATATTTAAAGACGATGATTTGATAGATAAAATACTGAAATCTGAATTAGTTCCGGAGAAATCTTTTGTTTTTGAGAAAATAAATGATCGCAAATTTAGACGTGAATGGATGACCACATATAAATGGTTAGCTTATTCAAAATCAGAGAATGGTGTATTTTGTAAAGTGTGTTTTTATTCGTCAATAATAATAATTGTGGCAAATGTGATCATGAAACAATCGGCAAATTAATTGAGAGTTCTTTCGATTCGTGGAAAAAGGCTACCGAGAAGTTCAAGGCTGATTGTGATACTTATTATCACAAATTTAGTATATCGGTTGCAGAGAATTTCACTCAAGTTTGCACAGGAGGAACTCGCGATGTTATGTCGGAGCTGAATTCAGCTTTGCAAATAGAAAAAGAAGAAAATCGGGCTGCAATCAGACCAATCATCAAAACTCGTTTGCTCTTCTTTTATTAGGAAAAGGAAGGTGAATTCCGATGGCTGCTTCGTTTTCGAGTCGATGCTGTTCTTTTCCTTCTTGCCCCCAAAGTCTCTATCCGATGAAACCAGTCCTATTTTTTACTTTCATGATTTTAAAGTCTTTATTCAATGAAACTGGTATTATTCTTTACTTTCATTATCCCAAAGTCTCTATTCGATGAAGCCACTCCTATCCTTTACTTTCATGCTCTCAAAGTCCCTATTCGATAAACCCATTACTGTTCTTTACCTTCATGATCTCAAAGTCTTTACTCGATAAAGCCACAAGGCACAACCTTATGTTCAACTCTGGTTACGCCTATGTAGGTACATATACATTTATTAATATGGGTGTTTTCTGGGGTAACAAAGTTTTGATGTTTGACAGTTGAAATTGATTAACTGCCCCAGATGCCCCACGTTGCCCCAGAGGACACTCTGCCCCAGGAGCATCTGAGCTGAAAATGAACCTTGAATTTGTGTTCAGCGACTACAAAAACCCACAGAGAACAAGGTTTTTAGGTTTGATGGTTGAAATTCGATAATAGTCCCAAGTGCCCCACATTGCCCCACATTGCCCCACTTTGCCCCGGGCACTTGAGTTAACGAACATCATTTAGTTTGTGTTTAAAAATCCCAAAATTGCCATAAAATACCGAATGATTGAGAAAATTTGAGGATTTCCGCTTTATATTGCAAATCCCCCACCCCAAGCCCCTGAAATCCGCCCCAGGGTGCAGCTTGGCATTATGAAAACATCAAATTCGTAATCAGCGACTTCAAAAACCCCCGAGTAATAAATTCTGGCCAATTTTGATCAATATTTGATGAGCGACAATATAATATTTACACAGATCAGCAAATTGCATGATTTAGATGCATTTTTTGTATGCACAAATGCAACCAAGCTTTTCCTGGTAAAACAAATATGTAACATTTTTTTCTATTGTGTTTCTGAAGCAAATGGCGAAAACCGCATCTCGATACAGGTTGCCAGCAAAAAATTCGATCATTTTGGGTATAATTCCTCGACTATCGTAACAATAACCCCGTATAACCATTGTTAATACTTTCAAGCTCAAGTTGCTTCTAAATATCGGCTTCCGTAATAGCAACGATGAATTTAACTCAATCATTTGATTAATTCAAATGTCACTACAATCATTATCAGGAATCACGGAATTATTTGATAACAATGAAGTTCACGGTTTAACTAATCTTGGTGTATAAAAAAGAGAAAGTTGTCAAGTCTTTACCTATAATTTTGTAGTTTTCTATTTGCTACTATGCTACTGTATTATTTATAGGCGTAATATAGATGTTACTTTGAAATTATCTACACAGGATAACGCATTTCAAATAAGTTATAAATAAAGCAGTAAAACTAGGTTTGGTTATAAATGTGCCAATGCAGAAAAGAGAATCATAAACTGAATGTACCCAACGGTGTATTGTATTTATTTCAAAAGGCTACCCTATTGAACAGAATCTATTGTGTATAAATAAGGAGGGTGAGACCACACATCTTTTTTCTGAATGCTCAACTGACCAGGCATACTTAGCAATTATTTTACTCGGAATTCTGCGTAACATTCTCATTTGACAAGTGGGTTAGTAGTTTCACAGATGTAAATGGCGGAACTATTGAAATCAAGAACGTGACCTATTTGCCTGTGCATTTGTGTATGGCTATAATCGATCACATTTTCTAGGAACTGATTATTGTGTGGAAGGAAAACCGGATAGAGTTTGTTTAGGAATTGAAACATGGAAATGCAATCTATTCATCTGAAAATAACATATAGATGTCGGTTTATTCACTCATAGAACAATTATGATGGTAGAATGATAACAATAATAATTATTCTTTTGAAATAACCGAAGGTTCCGATATTGCCAACATTAATTTTAACTCCTTATGCTTTTTTTAGCAATCAATTTCGCATATACTCAATTCAACCATTTCTTCTACGAACTGGAAATCAAAATCTGCATGTTAAGTAGTTTTCTTTCTGTCATTGGTTAG
This sequence comes from Endomychus coccineus, assembly GCA_958510875.1. NCBI lineage: Eukaryota > Metazoa > Arthropoda > Insecta > Coleoptera > Endomychidae > Endomychus > Endomychus coccineus. The sequence continues at coordinate 39,067,070 of OY294069.1, forward strand.
GAATTTCAGAAATATCTATTTGCTCCTTCAGAGGAAATAAATTACGAGTAGACAGATGTTTTATTTTCGGTCGATTTGAAATTGGAGTTGAAAGACCCAAAATTTCTCCCGCCAGTGGATATACGAAATTGGGCCCAACTTAACACTTTAAATCATTCCAAGCAACTGTACGGCAAACTTCCACGCGGAAATTCTAGGTTAGTAGTTTATTTGCAAGTTAATTTTTAAATACAAAAGCAATAACTGTTGTTAAGTGATCCATTGAGAAAAAGTTTACAAAAAAATTGATTTACTCAAAATTAGAATATAGGTACTTCATAAAAGATATACAAGTAAAAAACACAAATAAAAAGCAATAAGAAAATGAGTAAACATAAAATAAACACAGAAAATTGCGGAACCAGAGATATCAGACTTGAACTAATTGAAAGCTCTCTACAAAATAGGAAACAACTTGTCAGGATGAATGAAACGAAAAGTGATCTATTGGTTGTAACTACAGTAGTACCACAAGGGCCTATTCTAGGCCTCCTATTATTTATTATTCACACATACGACATGATAGATGTCCTTCTTGAGAAATGTAAAATTACTACATACGCAGATGACACAGTATTTATAGCATCAGCCTGAAGACCTGAAAAACCTATTGCAAGAACAGCTTGAATACTTGAAAGATTGGTTAGATCATGATAAACTAGCACTTAATATTACTAAAACTGTATGTGTTACTGTAACAAACTATAATGATACACAACCAAAACTTTTTGATCTGGAATTGAATGGAGAGTTGTACCAAACATCTTGGGATTATAATTGATATCTATCATGGAAAGATCATGTACAGGGCTGGTCAAAAGAGATATTTCATTCATGTGAAATATGAATTAAGCAGAATTCTCAATCCAGAGAATTTACTGTGAATTGTATATGGTACATGTCATAGCTAGGTCACATATGGTATCATTGTTTGGGGAATGGCGATATTCATCATTCATCGAAGAATTATCAGGATACTGAGAAGAGAAGATAATAATATGGCTATACCACTAAAACTAGATAAGAAATACAAGCTCGAAGCTCTGGCATACTACTACAAAGATCTATCAGAAAAATTCATTAATAATAATTTATCAAAAACAAGAAACAAATATATAGTAATGCCCAAAGCAATTTTGGAAGTTGAGGAAGAGAGTCCGAAATATTCAGCTACAAAAACTCTTAATAATCTGCCGAATAGTCACAAACCAATTAAAAAGAGTGATTACAAGATAGAACTACAAAGATATCTAAAAAAAACAAACTACACATTAAGTTGATAAATTACCACAATAATTATTATTGATATTTTCTATTCGTTGCCGTTTTTGGTTTCAGTATAAATTGTTAATGTTCTTATTATTTTACTTTAATTTTGTATTGTATGATTAGCAGCTGCATACAGGTATCTGGTGCACCTCTGCAGAATTGATAGGTAATGTTTATTTTGTAAACCTGGTTTTATTATACTTCAATCCTTCATATTTTATATCAAATAAACGTAAATGTAGCTGTCCTGGAGTACTATTCAAAAGAGAGTTATTTGTCTGATTGATTGTGCCTCTCTTACGAATTCATTGACCTTTCTAGAACGTCCTAGGAAAGTTCTTCTCCATAGATATTTTTATGGTTGGGCTAAGAAATCTCATCCACTTATTCCACCATGAGAGATTCCAAGTACACTAGACTAGCTTAAGCTGGTCTCTTCATTGTCAAGTTCGAGATCTACCGAAATTATTCTTTCTACCATACCTCATTTTTATATCGAACGGAGAAGTAGTAGAACTATTTGCCTTGTGGGGTCTTTCCTGATGCCCATAACCTCCAATTTTCCAAAAAAAAAATTTAAGCCTTTCTTCTCACCCTACATTCCGCCGCTTACTCCCACGATATTCAGCAAAAAAAAATTGGAGAAAAGTTTTTGAAAACTATATACATCAAATTAAATGCATGGAATACAAAGATTTTGTAGAGATGCATGCAGCCACCACTACAACCTTTGTGCCTTTGCAAAATTTGATTCCATGCATCGAATTTAATGTTTATGGTTTTCAAAAGCTATACTATAGTTTAACTCCACAAAATGTTCCATCTTGCCTCAGACTGCTTTTCTTAACTGAAGAGTTCAACCAAAATCGTAACAAGCACTAAACTTTACAGTCTGATTCGTCGGACAAAGATAATGTTTCAAGATTCGAGTGAAGCTTCAAAACTCAGCCCAAATTAGGATATTGCAAAATTAGGTTTGGCAGGGCTATCCAGCCTAAACAGGGTTTACTATACTTATGAAGGCTGAATTAGATTTTGGTTGCTTTCTAACTCTTGGTTCTCGTCAGTTTGGCGGAAAAGCCTCAGAGCTAATTCGCTTTTAAAAAAAAATTGTATCAAATCAAGAATACTATGTTCCACCAACTGTACTATTGACATATTCAACTCTTTCAAGTAGATCTAAGCTTCCCAGTATTAAGATAACTATTTACGTCCTATCAAAAAAAGCCACTAACATACCATTTTTATTTTCAATTCAGAATTGTTGCTTAATTGACATTATTTGCAGTAGCAAATATTACCCACAGTCTGAGATTTTCAAACTATCCATTCCCTCTAGTCTGGAAAAGTTTCAGAAAGAATAGGAATAAAAGATGCGATTTACGAATTCATCGAAATAGTGATTTATAATCCAGTTTAGAAGCTACGAAATCATGAATATCGAGTTTCGAAGTTCATCGTGAAAGACAATACCCTTAGTTTAAATTATATGAGGAATCCTTGCTAACAAACGTCCTTAGGGAACAATTTTCTTTGCGCACCAAAGTTATTCTACGAAATATTTGTATCTTAGTGACGCACCTTTTTCTTGTTACAAACTTAGTCTCTTCTGAGTCGGCTTTCATTTCAAAATATCCATTGAAAAGATATGAATTCTTAGCACTGTTGGTAACATTACCCATCATATTAATTTTCCTGAAAAAGACTTCCATCATTAGTCACGAGATTGAAGTGGATTAAATACACCTCAAGTAAAACTCAAATAATCAAATTCTAAGATAAATCAGAGTTGTTATGTTGTTAAGCCATAATTATTTTTCGCAAGGGTCAGTTCTTGAACTCATTTCATTTTCGATATTTATAAGCGATCTTCCCAACTGTGCAGATGGAAAGTTCATTCAATTTGCTGATGATATGGAATACATCTTATGACACGAATTCGTTTCTGGAGAGATTAAGGCTCTGGAATAACACAAGCTTAAATAACACCAGAAAACAAACATTTACATTCTAACAAGAAAGAATTCCGGAAAAAAATAAGTCAAATTTCTAGGCGATATGTCACACGGAGGCCAAACTATCAATTAGTGTTTCCATGTAATTTAGGAAAAATAGATGTGTTTGCTTAATGAAATGCGTCTGCAGCCGAATTGTGTTTTGGAATCTAATTAAAACTGCAGAAAATATTGGATCGGTTATATGTGAAAGAGTAATGTCTAATTATCAGATTGGTAATAATTTAATTTAGCTAATTAAATATCTGAGATACTATTCTACGATTTTCCATAAATCAGAATAACCATGATTATTTTATGAATTAGCTATTCTATGATTTACATTTTATTCCTATTACAAACAACTTATCAAGTTTAAGATAACTTCATGTTACTTAATTACAAAACTATCACCGTTATAAATGTAACAATGTATCATCTGATACATTATCTTTTTAAGTTGACAACAGAAAGTCAATTTGGTTATGTTTGAATCAGATTATCATAAAGTTTTGAAAGTTAGAATACATTTTATTATTAACACAATTGTTTCTTTTAATTTGGATACTTTCTAATATCGAACGTTTATCATTATTGTTTTCAGTATTCAAAATTTTTGTACTGTTGTAGACACTGTTGGTGTATTTTACATGTTTACTGAATGCAGTGGATGAATTCCTTATTTTATATCAATCAACACTAGATTGAAGAGAATGCAACCTTCTACAAATTTACCAAACCCAAAACAGATATAACTTAGTCGTACCATTTTCTAGACTACAATTAACTTGCGATAGTTCACCCGAAGATTTTTCCACACTGCTTACATAATGTGAGTGTATCTTTCTACTTATACATATATCACCATGAATAAAAATGTTTCCAGCTATGTTTCTAAGCAGCACTGATTTGGTAGCTAAAGACCAAAGAAATGGCTGTAAAGGTTGACTTGATACAAAGGAACCAACTTGGTAGTTCCTCATTATCGAGTAATTGCACTGTCGGCTTGTACAATCGATGCAAACAAACTGTTTATGCAATAAGATTGAATTATCAATTCTTGATGGTAGTTGCCTTCTTTAGCCCCGCGGTCATTTTTATAACCGAGTTGCGCCCCGTAGATAAAAAGGACAAACGAAATACATACCAGTTTTTATAGGTAATAAAGAACGGAAATAACTTTTATAAATGCTCACTTTGAACAAAGTATATACAGGGGTCAAATTGAGCCCAAAGTCACAAACGATATCGTCGAATCGTAAGATTTTCGCTATAAAATGAGATTAATCTTCGAACATTTTAGTAGTAGAATGAAAAAATTTGATTGAATTTTAATTGAATTGATTTAACTTACACGTACCTGGAAGAGTCCAGTTAAAGTATGTACATCTATTAATAAAACACCCATTATCTCAATAGGAATTTCCTCTCAATCCAATAACGCATAATTATTATCTCCACGAGACAATCCTAGGTTAGTAGTTTAATTTCTGATACAATGGGAAGGACGTTTGAGAAGGGCTGTAGTGCCAATGATGAATTTCCAATACCACATGAATAATTGATGATCGAAATAAGAGATATTGATGAATTTGGAATAAATTTCGAGAAAGAAAAAGGTTTGCCAAAATTGAGTTCGTAATACTTATAGTCTAGGAGATAGATACATATTTTGGGCCTGAGATATAACATGTTGGCATATGTGTTACGTTTTAGCAATTATTATTCTGAGTGTTTTATCCTATGTGAGTTTGAACTCCGCCTCATTTTGAGTTAGCCGCCCCAGAAAATATTCAATTTTGGAACGTGTTATAGCACATTTTTTTTCCATGCAGTTGGCAGCACTGCCCGCTTCAGTTATTACCTAAATTGGAACGTGGTATGAAACTTCCTTACCAGGCTTGTTATTAATGCTCATTACTCGAAAACCATAAGCCAACATTTTCTGTGCGTCCATTTTCGAGAATTTGGTCTTTTTGCCAAAAATTGGCCTAATCGTCTGAAATTCGAAAAAACCTCCATCAACTTTTTAGTTTTTATGTGAAAGAAAAGCTTGTACAAGTGCCAACATTTTCTTTCATGTCCAATTTTGGTCATAACTAAAGCAGCCTGTGGCTGTCAACTGCATGGAGGAAAACGTTTGCCATTTATTGTATATTGATCGCCAAGGGACACTCTTCGACTAGCACCAAACACCAAAGTGATATAACACGTTCCAAAATTGAATATTTCCTGGGGTGGCTCACTCAAAATGGGGAGGGGTTCAACTTACATGGGATAAAATAGACAGATTAATAATTGCTGAAACATAACACATATGCCAACATATTATATCTCAGGCGTAAAATATGCATCTATCTCCTAGAGCCTAGAGACTATTACGATAAAGTTTAAACATTCGTATTATTTTCAACAAGCTTTTTGGTTAATTTAACAACTATTTTTCTATAAATATATACTTTCAAGAGCTGGTTTTCAGTTATAAACCAGTGGAATTATTTGGTTTTGATTAACCACGGGTCACAGGACGAATCTCGGCTTAATATTTCTGGCCGTCGGACACAACTCGGTTGGTAATGGTCACTTTTTACAAGTACGAGATGGAACTAGGATGCAGAAATATTAATTTGAGAACTTACTACAGATAAATTGCAACACAATTATTATATCTTCCTTTTGATGTATTTTGTTGCATCAATTTTGATGTGTTGTTCATGATACTATTGTCTATGATGATAAGATATCGATAATAATAATTGTATTATGAAATAACACTTGTTGTTTGAAACCGATCTAAAATTTGTCAAACACATTGTGTAATAAGTAACTTATCACGAAGAAAAATCAAATCAAGATTAAAAGTAAGATTTCTTCATAATAGTGTCACGGAAAATGAGCCACACTGGGAATTTCATTTATTCCGAAACTAATTATAAGAAAATATGATATAATCAAGTAGCACCTTTACAACATTCATGAGGAAAATATTTTCAGAATCAATTCACTTGTGATGACACCATTTCACAAATGAACAGTGTGCGATAACAAATTTCTCTGGAAAGCTTAGCAAGATATCCAGAGCTAATTTAGAAATCATTAGATATAATAACATACAAATCATTATAATTACAAATTACATACATTTGTACGTATTCAACATTGATATTCTGGAATCGAGATGGCAATGGGAAGAAAAGGGTTGAACCCTTTTCTTCCCATTGCCATCTCGATTCCAGAATATCAATGTTGAATACGTAAAAATGTATTCAAATTGAATAGTGAGAGTTATTAACTGCATATAACTAAGATATAATTCTTTAAATACTGTCGTATGCAAACGTAATAATAGTAATAATCGGCTTTCCCCAGTTAAAACTGTTTTACCTCCCTAGTTTAATACAAATTACACTAACACAGCTATTTATCATTGGTGAATTCTAAATATTTCATCTTTTACAATAACGTTACCATTCTGTTTAATAATTTATTTAAAAATTTCAACTAATTCTGATATTGTGTAAAATCAGCCATTTTGTTGAAAATCCAATCGTTGTAATATTTTTTTGAAGTAGCTACTTACTGTGTTAGCGAAACTATAGTCACATTTATTTATCAAACTAGCGAACTTTTGCTAGTTATTTTATCTGAATAATTCTGATATATTCAATATGTGTCCTCCTTAATGTAATTTCATGTACAAAATTGGAATACTTTTTCCTATACTTTGACTACATGAGAGAAAAACATGTGTAACGTGTAGCTAAAGTATATAAAAAACATATTCCAATTTTTTACATGAAATTACAAAAAGAAGAACATCGTGTGAGCCAGCGATACAATGGAGGTTTTGAGGTTATAGGCATAAGGAAAGACCTCACTAGTCAACGAGTACCAAAACACCGCAGTTCGATAGAAAAATTATGACTGGTAAGATCCTCTTTTTTTTGAGCCTGAAACTTATTAAATGTTCGAGAAAACACATACTGTAAATGCGTCCAGTTTGTGCCTGTAAACTCAAGATTTCTTAAATTTATCTTTTTTAGATTTTGAATTATAGGTACTTATAACGTAGATTATTATTAGACGTTTTTATTCCGGTTTTCAAGATATAGAGATATTTTTTGTGAGTATAATTTAATTTGGTATTATTATTAATATGCGGATAAATTGGGTTCAACACATTTTTATTCAGTTCATTTTTGGGTATTTATTATGTTGACATCATAATTTTAGCAATATCTATGATTCTATTTAATTATTGTAAATGGAATTTATCTTTACTTAATGGCAGATTAACTAATCTACGTATCATATACTGCTAACTTTTGTGATTGCGTGCATAAAGTGTTGTATGGTGGTATTTGTATGAGTGAGCTTGTGATAAATAACGGAGGAAAGGCAATTATTTGTACGTGAATTGGACACATCTAAAAAGTTTAAGGAGCTGTTGTTTTCTATCTATTCTATATTTGAAAGTAAGTTGTTATCATATGTAAAAAATTAATTAATTTATTTATAATTATATTTGCTGGGTACTACTTGTAATGCAAGCGATTGATTACGTCATCAACTTACCATTACACAAACATATGCTGTAATTTTAAATTTAGTATTTATTGTTCATTAAATATTCATTAAATTCCAATTAATGGCGGCCGTGACGTTTCAACTTATTATATGTATATATATCTTTATCCAATTTATTTATGGGTTTTCAGTAAATTAATACACAATTGATCATTTGACGCGATTCGACTTACTTTCTTCAGAAATTTGTTTTCATTGATCTACAATAATTCTGCTGGACCACTCCCTCATTTTCTAATTTTGAATTCAACCAATTTGAGAAATCCAATTTGCTAAATCATGAAGATTATTTAAAATATTATCTATTCACTGACTTTCTTCACTATTTCAAAATCATTGCTAGATCTCCATTGATTGCGTCAACCTGTCTCTGTCTCGCTCCTTTAGATGGTATTATAGAGGCTATAGAGGAGGAAGCGGTATGAAGTGTACCATCATCTGCAAAGCTGTGGACGGGACAGGCGATCACTTCCAGCAGATCATTGATATGGAGCAGGAACGGAGCTGATGCCAACACAGATCCCTGTGGAACACCAGCGTTGGTCGCCATTGTATTGGAGGATACTCCGTCAACCACTCAACCACCACATGAAGTGATATATCTGAGAGAAAACTCGATAGTAAGCGACAAAGTTGAGGTGGCTTTGGTGCCAAACTTGGTCAAATGCTTTGGAGATATTCAATGCTACAGCTAGAGATTCCCCATGTTTTTCAAAAGATGTCTCCTATACATGTGCTACTTAGGCAAGCAGATCTACTGTTGATAATGCCGGTCATTCACGATTTTAGACCTCTCTAGGTAATGGATGAGCTCGATGTTGTTTGCTTCCTTCATCACTTTAAGGAAGGATCCTTTTTCCTTTTTTGACGTGACAACGTCTTATAATTCGATGGAGCCGGCTGCACGCACGAGAAAACATGACTCATGCGGCGTTACCTCGCTCTGAGTCGTTCCATTCAAGGCTTGAAGTGCAAGCGAGAGCGCGCTGCTATACAATGATACATTTACATGTTTTCGTCAAGTATGAAGTGCAGTGAAAAGTGAATGTGGTGTCAATTGTTTATAGCAACGATAATTGCGGCGATAAAGGTAATGATTCTTTCGATATTTAATATATGTTCAGTGATATATTGTCGAATATTCGTGCTTTCATCATTAAAATAAATAGCATCGGTCCGCTAGTGCAGCGATTGTAGGTTATGCTATAATTGACAAAACTATAACAATAAGTTAACAGAACTATTTCACGATGAGTAAAAAATCAATTGCTTTACTATTCGATCGAAATAATTATCGAGCGTAGCTATGATTTCAAAAGATTAAAACATAAATGTTAAATATTCCACATATCATAACAACGTGTCTGAAATGACAGGTTGGACCAGCCAGCCGTCAAAGGGAACAATTTTCTCCCATATCAAACACATTGAGGCTTGCTTTTTAAAAGCTAAATTGACATAATTGTATTTATGCGTACAAATAAATGTAACTTGTTCAATTCAATTGTGATTTTCATTTACCTCCTTCTCTATATCCAGACAAAATATCTAAACAAATAAAATTAAAAATTTTTTTTTGAAAAATGAAACCATTCCATCAGTATTTTCTTATAACGTTGTCACGTTCAACTATCGTCAGTAAACCGACTTTACAGACAACCGATTTTTTCTTTGGAATTGGTTGGACATCAGCTGTCGTCCAGCTGGAAGAAAAGACAGCAAGTTTGTATAAAAAGATAAACAACCTGCAGAAAACTGGTGTTAGTTCAAGCGCACATTCCTTGAGAACGTCAGGTCGAATTCCGCCAGGCTCCATAGACTTTTTGGTATTGATATCAAGCAAAATACGACTAATTCTGCGCGGACGAAAGATAATTTCAGGCATATGGCTATCGATGGCAGCAATGTTGGAAGGGTTCTTCCGATGTGGATCCAAAGTGGAAATTGTTGCAAGCATTCCAACAACAAATTTGGGCTCTTCTTGTGGTATAGTACAGTACCATCACCTAAGGTTAGGGAAGGGGATGAACTGGAGGTGAAATTTCTACCAATTGCTTTGCCGAAAGTTCAAAACGAACGGCAGCCATTCGGACATTTATAAGCTTTCATCATATTTTGGCATTATATGCCTGATTCGAAGCGTTTATTGTTTCATTGCACATATTTCTGGCCTCAACATATTCTGTTGTGGTCTCCAGACTTTCTCGGATATACTCGTTTTGCGCATTTCTGAATCGAATTAGACTTTTTTTGACATGACGTCTGTATATGTGCGCGTGCGTGGGTTACCCACTGTGAAGATGATTGCACCGTCCCTATTAATCGTATAGATTCGAAAATTGAATTAGGTAGCTTTAGAGTGGTAAACATATTTCTGACATCCATCTTCATTTTTGCAAATAGAATTATGGTATTTTATTGAACCGCAAGAACAACCGTGTTTTTGACGTCATCGATGTGACTGTTTTTGTAGTTATAATGATTATTTATATAATGGTCTGGAAACGTATCACACATACCGAAATTAAAATCTGATGTTGTGCTTCCAGGTGGTGATCAAAAGTACAATTCTGTAAAGCAAGTTGCTGTAACATGAGCTTCGCATTTATCTAATGATTATAACTCAAATGATATTCGACATATTTTTTTACACTTAAAAAATCTCGAAATGGCCCAAAATATTTAGTGTTTCAATATTTCGATAAATGGCCCGAACTCATTAGAGAATTATCTGTGAGAGAATTCGAGAAATCTTTTAAATAATACATTTTATTCAACAGAAGATTTTTTTAAGTTTTACATTTTACAGTTTATAATACTACTGTTTTAAAATTTGAGATTGTGATCTTATGACGATTTTATGATGACGAGTGTGAACATATTATGTACATAACATGAATAAAACGATCCATCTATCTATGTAAGAAACTGAATATTACTTCACAATTTTATTAAGAAAAAATAATTTTATTGAGAATCACAATCATATGTCACAATGTGAATGACCACATAACACTGTCTTTTATTTCCAACTTCGAAGAATATCTCTAGAGGAATCAAATATTGATGCTTCAAATCTGCTAAAGCATATGTATACTGTTGATTATTATGTGAGCAGAGGATGATAAATTTCCAATAAAATCAGACAACAATTTGCATGTTTCTACTAGCAAGATATTTCAGTGTTCAAAGCAGTTAAATAAAGATGATAGTAACCTCGTTTGAAATCAATCGGATGTTATTTAAAATATCTCATGTAGTCTGATAAGTGATACCATACCATCCATAATTGTTGTTAATTTGATTTGCCAGCTATTTTCAAGATGCAACGACATACATTTCCATATTTTTACTTCTCTCACTACATGTAGTATATATTGTAAGGGAAGTATTGCTCAAAAAAGTGAAGTCGTAGTAGATTTTATGCGAGTAAATTTTGATAGTTTATGCACCAGCAAGTGTCAGTATAGAACTGGCTGTTTATTACAGTGCGATAAATTTCAGAAGTCAACAATCTGAAAGCAGGTGTCAGTAAGCAACATAGAGTTGAGGAATACTATATAAATTCTCGGGAAATAGGTCACACTAACACATATGATTATTATTTTCGTCTTCACGTACGTTTCGGTCTCACGACCATTATCAGAAGACGTATTTTGTCTAAATCGAGATTTCTTAAAACTAATTATATCAGCAAAAAGCGTCCTCATCGCACCAATTGCAATTAAAAATGCCCAAGTCACCGAAACGAACAGAAACACGAATAATAACGCATTAATGTTTTAAGTATACAGTGTGTAAATGCCAAATGGAATAAATTCATTATTTCGGTTACTGTAGATGATTATAAAAAATCTTCGAACACGGCAAATTCAAATTACAAATTGAAATTCTTCAACGTAAAAATGCGACCCCTACCTTCAACCTCCTTCGAATGACAGGTACAACCCCCAATTTTTTAAATGGGAAGTATAGGCTTGTGATATATCGTTTGAAAGGTCTCTTCATTCTCTATTGAAAAATGTTATCGCTTTCAAGTTTATTGCAACAATTAACATAGAATAACATAAAATCATGTGGTTACCGAAATCCGCTACAATACAATCAAAAACTAAAATGTAATACAAAACGTGATAAAATGTAAAACACTAAAAAGAACTATGAATGTTAATGAAGTAGATGTTCAAAATGTTCACCGCGAATGTCTTGGCAACATCCTAATCTTAAATAAAACTGTCTTCTAACATTATTGAGCATATCAGGGGTTATCGACCTCATCGCAAGCGTTATTCGTTCTTTCATGTCATTTAAATCTTTAGTTTTGTACCCAATGCTCTTCACATATCCCCATAATAAGAAATCTAATGATGTAAGATCAGGTGATCGCGCCTGGCCATTCAATCGATCCTCTCCTTCTTATCCACCGATTGGGAAATATTGTATCGAGGTACTGCCGGACATTAAATTGGTAATGTGGTGGTGCTCCATCCTGCTGAAACCATATCGTATGCACTGGAACTTGAGGGTTTCCTGGATCAGGATATAAATTTGCCAAAGTTGGAATGACATCATTTTGAAGTAGTGCCAAATAATGATCACCATTCAAATTGCCCTCAATGAAAAAGGGACCAATGGTTTCCAACAATCCCTGCCCAAACATTAATCTTTTGAGGGTATTGCGTGTGTGAAAAAGTACACTCATCAGAAAACATAACGTTTTCTAATTGGATAATATTGTTATCCAACATGTCCATTATTCGCTTACAAAATAAGTTCTCCTATCAAAATCGTCTTCCATGAGCTCCTGAGTAGGTATCATTTTGTATGGATGCATTTTATTTCATTTTAATATGTTTACTATCGATGTATGAATAACATTGAATGTAGTGGATGCCTGTCTACTCGATGTAAGTGGGTTTTCCTCAAACTCAAGCATCACATCAAATTTGATGTCATCACTCAGTTCATTGGCAGCTTGTTTTTTTATCTGCCTTACATGACCAAACTAGTGAAACTGCTTATCTATTTTACTAACTGTTCCTTGGGATATAGGCGGTAAATCAGGAAATTTCTCATGAAATAGGCGAGTTACTTCCTGTTGTGTTCGGGTTTTATCTCCGTAACCAATCATTTGTACAACTGTTATTTTATGCATTTCCGTTGATATAACCATTTTTCACAATTGAAGTTAACGAATTTCAAACTTAAATTATAATACTGACAACTTATGTAAAACAATTTGCTAAGGCGTTTTAATCAAACTAACGTTGCCACGGAAACTTTTTAAAGTATTTTTAATGGATACCATCTAAAAGACACATTGCTATGGTTTTTGCTTACATTCTTATTATCAAGACCTGAAAGATCTATTCTGGAGATGATTCACATAAAACGTAACTCCAAGTATGAAAACTATAGAACAGATATTCAGTCATTAAGTCAGATCTATACTAATTTAATTGACTAGAACCCTTACAAATTTTTACATGCGTCTTTATAATGTTAAAAGTATATTTTAGGTAGAATGCTCAAATAGCAATATTTCTAATAATGTCTGACAATCCTTTTCTATTACCTCATAAATCTTTAACATTTAGTTCGAAAGTAGATACTTCAGAGTGATATTTTTTGGTTTCATTCAAATACAGACTTTGGTTGACATGAGTTCGTATATTATAAGAAAATTGCCATGTAGTGGATTGTTGATACATATACATATACTTAAAACATTAATTGTTATAGTTCCGATTATTCATGTTTCTGTTCCTTTCGGCGACGTGGGCATTTTCAATTGAAATTGGTGCAATACATCTAGTTTTAAGAAATCCGTTCTTAGACATAATGCGTCTTCTGATAATTGTCCTGTGACCGAAACGTACGTAAAGACGAAAATAATAAGCATATGTGTTAGTGTGGCCTATTCCGCCTATTTCCCGAGAATTTGTATATAGTTCATACCGGGGTCGAAAATCCTTATTAAGGTTGAGAAACACATTATGTAGACCATTTGGATAAAATTTTAATGCAATGTAGAATATTATATAACGTATTTCATTAGCGTTTTGTTTCCAATTCATTTCCTATTCCTACAATAATTTACATGTGAACGCAGGGGTGTCTGAAAACTATTTTGCTAACAAAAATGAGGGAAGTTAGATTTTAAATTGTTCACAGTTTTTTCAACATTGACTGAATAGGTTTGGTAAACACAAGATGATAAAGGTAACATAAAACTTGAATCATTATTGAACATATTATTTAAGTTTTGAAGAAGCATTTACCACAACCATCACAGTATGTAGTTTGTTTGTAAACACTCCACCCTTTCAAACAAAAATATCTCTAGGCATAATATAAAATATAAAAGAACATTTCTAAAACGATTTGAAAGAGCTTGCATCAATCAATTGAGAACTGCAAGGAACATCATCCCATCCCGTTTCGATCCTAAACGGAAATACTTCTAATTTATATCAATAAAGAGTCGAATTTCTTTTGCTCATTCAACATAAGTATCACGTTTACACCTGGTCATTGTGAGGTGCTGTCACTTGATCGAGACTTGAAACGATAATTGTTATGTTGTGACGTACTTCGACAGTTTCTTAGTGTTTCCGGTCTCTCTGGACTATTGTTGCTCAGCCCTCCTATTTCAGACCAATGGAAATCGGCAATTTCATTCCCCAGGAAGGTGCATGGGTATATCCGAAAGACAGTAGTTCCAATTCTGGAGGGGGGCGCACTAACGCATCCGTAAAGCTCGGCGGCCGCGAAGCGAAAATGTACGGACGAGCGTTTGCCGGATTCAGTTTAGTTCTGGCCGTTGCTTGTAACGTTGATATACAGCTTGCGCATCTGAAAGCTCTATACGTAAAGTGTTTCATTTCGATTGTAATTATCAAACAATTAGACAGTTCATCAATTAACAATACTTTTTCTCGAGTATATCGCGCTTGATAAAATACCGGAACGGAATAATTCAAGTAGGAACTGTTTTGTGATTCTTTGTTCGAAAAACACCCTCAAGAATATGCAGTGTGAACCAGCAATTGTGCAGTAACGAGATGGTGGTTTATTGAGTTCTGTGCAACCCATTCTTTCGCAAATGAATTTTGGGATGATTTTGTTATTTCTTATGGTTTTGTGATCGTTAAATTGGATTATTCAACTAGTAGGTGAGTGGGATTTTCTTCTACTTACTTACCACCATTTTTTCATAATACTTTAACTGTGTTAAATGGAGTGATTATGAAGAACACGAAAAAACGCCAGCGTGAAAATTGATTGGACTTATTCCCATCCTCTGAATGAAATTAACTCGATAGGTTTCAGCCACCAGTAAAAAACTTATTCAATCACCAAGTTTCTCACGTAAGCCATCTTTGAGGATATCAAGACTTGATGAATCATTTTACTTCCTTTCAATATGTGTATATCATGCTAGAATGTACCACGTACCACGATTTGGTGATTAACTGAATTTTCTTTTGTATTCGTGTTTGAATTGAGAGCTTTTCCCTGTCTGAACCGGTTACTAAGAGTTTGTATATCAATTCATTAAGAATTGGTAGATCATACTAATGTGACAAGATATGATTAGAATTATATCTTTGGGGGGAGAAAAAACATAGTATTTCTGGATGCTCATATGCAATCCAGCTGCCTATTGATAATTCGAAATCATGAAAGAAGTCCATGATATGTATCCATTTTCTCCACATAGAAAAAGACCCAAACTAATAAAGCTCACAGATTTTAGTGATTCGATTCAAAGTGATCTAAGATATACGATTTGCGTTGGGTGATGATTATAGGTGGTTAGTAAGTTTGCACCCAAGCAATTATCGTTTGCAAATTCGCGGTGCGCAATTATGGATGTCATATAAATCCTAGATTATGGATTTTTATCAGATTATCTTTCGTATTACTTTATTAAAAATATAATAATTATTCTGAAAGAAGATCTTCTCTATCTTATCTACGTCGCATATTGATAGTTTTATGAAGACTATAATAGGTTTTCAATTTCTCCAGCGTTCCGGCATTTTTGCCGACGAAAAGTTTGATTGCTAAAGATTGGAAAATAAGATTTCTAGAAGGGAAGTGAATGTTCTCAGGATATATTATGTCTGTGATGCAACACCAATAGAAGTCGATATAAATGATGTTTGTTTATAGAAAAATCATAAAAAACCATAACAGATTTTCACAATTCCTTCAGAATTTCACTACTATTGCCGAGAAAAAGTTTGATTGCTAAACATTGAAAAATGAAATTTCAAGAGGGGAAGTGAATGTTCCCAGGATATATTATGTCTGCGTGTTTGTGACCCAACACTATAATTTCTGTCATAAGTAATCAGGTATTTAGATATAGCGATCAAATTTGATTTTGGTTGAATTCACACTGATTGAATTTCCCAATATGAGTGAATATGCAAGCAACCCGAGTCGTTTTGAGTAAACACACAGGACTTTTCTTACCTGAGAAAATTTCATCATACGTTACGGCCGTATTGAATGTGTTGAAATTCCTTCTGTACAGTAATCAGGTCGATTACTTATTATCTTGAACAAATGTTATTATCATCGGAGATGTGAACGTGCAAACACAATTTTTATTTAATAAAGCTATCGGCATTTTGAAATTATTCAATTGTGCTCTTACAATGACCACACCAGTTTAAACTGCCAACTGTTACAGTTGAACGTTTTTTAATATTTATAGGATATAACTCATTATTTGAAACCTAACGTCTTATAGGCATTACATTTGAATGGAGCTATTTTTCATAACCAATTTCTTCAAAATAAGTAATAATTTCAAAGTAGCGACTATAGAATTTGACTAAACTAAGCAATTTATGCAATAAAATATTAATTAACAAGAAATAATACAAAAGGAACTCCATCAGGATTGTCTTTATAGTGGTCCCGAAATTTCTTCAAGAGAGCAATTAAAAGGAAAGAGTTTCATAGTAATTTTTCCCACCACTCGGCTATGCATTTAAAGATCTTTTAACAATCAATTTCGTCAATTATGTATTAATTCATATTGAGTGAGATTTGATACTTCTCGTATGCTCAATGTCTTTGATTTCTAAATAAGTTAATGAATTCTTGATATATAGGTCAATGAAAACAACACTAGCAATTGATCATTTTGTCTTCATAAAAAATAACTAAATACATAATTCATTGTACATTTTGCTAAGAATTATTCGTAATGTTTCTAAAGTGGTAAAAACTTCCCTCATGAAAATTTTATTGTACTATGCGCGGTTTTTTTTATAGTGTTGTAATCGTATTTCTTGCTAAGCCTGCCCTGGTTGACTAAACGTCGGCATCAAGTCGCGGAATCCATCCGGAAGCCAAAATTTTTCACTGTGAATTCAACCACTGGGTATGAGTGTGATGAAAATTTATTTGAGAACAAATCCTATGAGCTAAATAAAGTAATTTCGGGGTACAAATTAAATCTTCCCAATATCTTAGATACTTGAACTCTTGAATCTTACGGAATTAGAGGTATTGTAAATTGTCAAAATGGCTTTGAAACTTACTTGGAAAATAGGTTACAAATGGTTGTAATCAGTTAAAATCGAAATACCTCTAGACCTTTGTAATAGGACTTGTTTTATTTTTAACACATGCAAATTCATTGAGTATCAAAAGTGTTTCTATATATCTCATATCACGCAGATGATGAAGTTTTATTTTTGCCTCTCAAAATACTTTTGATGTACTATCGCTCCATTTACATAATTCTTATTAATTTCTATTCCAACAGCACAAGTTGATAATAAAAAACACATTAAAATACCTAAAAGCAAAAATAAATTTCACTTAAGAATTCCAGACTTCACTGTTTCACTACCTATCTATACATCCCCGAAACAAGTAGAGGACTGTAAACTTGTTCGAAAATATCTAATCTACATGTGCAAATATATGTAACCTTAACAAATTTTTATCATTCCTCAAACAATATTACCTGAGTTTTGATCTTAAAATATTATTGTTGTACTTAATTGTCATGTAATTAAGAAAAGTGCAATTACAAATTATTGAAAAGTGATTCATACAAGTAATCAGATTAGTTTTAGCTACTTAGGCTACTTTAATAGTTATCAATATGACCCACAATATCATATTCTGGTTTTTATGAATATTGTGTTATGTTTCACCACCATTATTATATTGTACTTATTATTATACGTACTTCAAGTTTCTTTCGTTCATGTATATCGTTGCAAGAATACTAGAATATGTATACCTATAATAAATTCACATTCTCAGTAACTCATATCTGAACTCATCATTTCATCAGCTAATCGAATCTTCAATATTTGTAGGTAGTATTCTTTCGTGCAAGCTGAGATTTGACAATATTCCATTAATTGAAGAAAATAAAGAACATTCAATTTCAATTCGTATGAATTTGAACTCGATTACATGGTATTATAGATTTCCAAATGATATGATCATTAAATATCGACTCAGATAAAGAATACACCAGCTTTTATTTTCAGTTATGACTTTGAATTGAAATCGAGCTGTAGCGGTTGCTCTATCTGAAAAATTATGGTGATATTGCGTGACTGTTGGCGAATATACGAAATCTATTTAATTTGATTCTGATGTAAGGTTGAATCCGAACTGTAATAGTGAAGTTGTGTTAACACATCTCTGATCAGATTTAGGTCAGTATCAAACAGATAACATTAGCGGTAATTTTGTATCAGGCACTTTTATTTCCTTGAATTAGGGTGGGCTGAATTGGAGAAATAAATATGTAACGGAATTGATTTGAGCAACACATTTCATAATGTGAACTTCTCATGACTATTTCGATAGCATATATTAGGTTAGTTGTTTGTTACTTTGTGATATGTCATTATATTATATCAATAATACAAAGGTCTTCTGCGATAACTTATCAATGAATTTATTTTATAAAGGTTTCTTTTTCTATATTTTGGCTATACGAGAAGAAAACCTATAATTTTCGAAGAACGTAGATCGTATGAGCCAGCGGTACAAAGTTGTAGGCATTCGAATGTTTTCGAAGGTTTTGAGTTTATAGGCATAAGGAAAGACCTCAATAGAATTTTGAGTAGGATTCATATGAAGGACTCATGGCATTATAATAAGTTTATAGAAAATCAATCCGTACCTGTAGATCATCCATTAATTTCCTTGGACGTTGCTTCTTTATTTACAAATGTACCAGTCGTTTCGCCATTAAGTAGCATCAAAACACGTTGGGCAGAGATTAAAAACCACACACCTCTAGATCAATGTGAATTTATAAATAAGGTACAATTTTGTTCAGAATGCATCTATTTTCAATACGGTGAGCAATATTTTGGACAAATATTCGGCAGCAATGGGATCTTCTATTTCAGCTACTATTGCTAACCTAGTAATGGAATGCCTAGAGCAATTTGCAATAAATTCATCAGATTATCAACCCGTATTCCTTAAACGGTATGTAGATGATTGCTTAATGTGTGATCCCTTTGATGAAATTCAGTAAGTGATTAATAAATTTAACAATTTCTACTGTGAACTTCAATTTACTTGTGAAATAGAAGTGGACAAAACCATAATTATCTTAGATATGAACATTAGGCATGATTCGGATGGGAAAATAGAAACTTCGTGGTTTACTAAAGAAGTTTGGTCTTAACGTTATCTTCATTACAATTCAGTTGCACCAACAAGGTATGAAAATTGTTATAAACAGCCTTACGGATCGCGCTGGTATATTGTCCCACCGTCTCAACAATTTGAAAATTGTTCGTAATACACTGGAGATGAATGGCTAACCGAAACCACTTTTCATTTTTCAACCCCATCATTGAAGAAAGAATAGACAAAATTTATAACGGAACGTCATATATAAATAACGTAAACGGTAATCAGATAATTTTATAACATTATCATATATTCTGGGGACCTCAGAGAAAATTAAGAAATGTTTAAAAAAGTATGATATAAATGTTGTACATGAACCTACTAACTGTGTTGGTAAATATTTTTCAAATCTAAAACCTTTAATACCTAAACATAAACAAACCCACACTGTAAACAAATTAAATTGTTCAGATAGCGATGGGACTCTCTGAACAATAGTTACAAAAAAGAATGTATGTGCATAAGTATAGTACTAGGAACAAAAACTTGGAAAATTCCACCGCCCTTGCTAAACATTGTTTTGATTACAACCATTAATTCGATCTTTTCTGGAGATGAATCACATTAAACGTGACTTCAAGTCTGTGAATAATGAAGCAGACGTTCAATCATTAAATCAGATTCATACTAATTTGATTAATTAAAACCCTCTCAAATCTTTACATGCGTCTTTATAAAGTTAAAGATATATTTTAGGCAGAATGCTCAAATACCAATATTTCCAATAAGGTCTGACAACATTTTTCTATTACCTCATAAATCTTCAACATCTGCATGGTTCAAAATTGGATACTTTAGCATTATATTTACTGGTTTCATTTTTTCAGTTTCAAACTTGGCTTGAAATGACTTCGAAGTTTATTTAAAAAATTACTAAGCAGTGATTAGTGTGTTACAATTTTGATTACTCGTGTTTCTGTCTTAATTTGTACTTGATACAATTAGTTTTAAAAATTCCGTTTTAGACATTGATACGTCTTCTGATAATGGTCGTAAGACCGAAACGTATGTAAACACGAAAATAATAAGGATATGTGTTAGTGTGACCTATTTTGCGAGAATTTATAAATTAATTGGAGATTCCTAGATCTGAGTGCTCGTTCAGTTGGTTGTTTTCGAGGATGTTTGAGCCTATTAATGAGTTTATGTCTGGAATTTTCTACCGTTAGTAAAATAACAATAACTTTCCCCACTATAGATTTTCAAAATCTTATTGCAATTTATTATTATCAGAGAATCAACAAACTAATAATTTACTGGATTTTCCGATGGTGTTAGCCGGTGTTAGCCTAGCTAGCGGAATGAGTAAAATATTTAAAAAATCTATACAAAAAGTTTTTTAAATATCTCTATATCGATCGTATAAAATTTAGTTTCCTTCCTTTGTTTGAGTTCTATCGGTGGAAAGCATTCTCCGAAAGGTGAATGGCACATTTTATATCGATTTTCTTTTAGTTAAAAGACATAAATTATCCTTATAACCTAACAACTCTATCCCAGGTAATTGCTAATCACAACCTTGATATTGAAGAAAATATATTGAAAAAAATATTCCATTCGATGAAGAGCTGTATACCGTTTTTCCCACCTAATTGATTATATTAATTGGAAGTACC
The DNA here is from genome assembly GCA_958510875.1 of Endomychus coccineus. Lineage (NCBI taxonomy): Eukaryota > Metazoa > Arthropoda > Insecta > Coleoptera > Endomychidae > Endomychus > Endomychus coccineus. The sequence goes on from OY294069.1 coordinate 39,088,275, forward strand.
TACATTCAAGTACGGACAAACTTATTTCTCAAGAATAAGAGAATACTTTGAGCATAATTCGGAAATGCAAGCCGAATTTCTGTACTCGGCATTCTCGAAATTCTCAAATAGGTTTGAGTTACGTTGACAACTCTGACTTTGTTTCACTTTAAATTTTCTCACCACCTTAAATATTTCTCCACCTTGAAGCACTAGATTCGTAACATGGGTCATCCTCTAATTTATTATAAGGTACCTAACCTAAAACCTATTTGTCTTGAGTAATTGGTATCACAATTTTGGCATTGAAGAACACATTCGTATTGAAAAAATATTTTTTTCTATTAAAGTGTACTTTTGATTTCATCCGCAGTTTCACTAAAGTTATGATCATATCATCATCTTGGGAAATACAATTAGGAAATCGAAAAATAGAGATCTTCCTTCGAATCTAAATAATGAATTTATTAATTCTAGCTTCGTCACCTCGTTCCTCACAAATTAGATACCCTATCTATTGCGTTGTGTTGAAAGAAAACTATATCTAAATAAAGATAAAGAATTATAACATAGGAAACTTAGTCATGTTTCCGAATTTTTCTCGAACCCTCTTATTCACCCATTCAAGATAAAATAGGTTGAATCAACAGCATATTATCTGAGCAATATCAGTTTATTGTGGCAGTCTTATATCAGTGATTCAATACCCGGTGATTCATTAAACAAAACAGTCGATTAAGTCATTGTGTCGGGCCTAGATTTTTCCTCTGATAACTAGAAGTAGGCAAGTGAAGTACTGATTAGTGCAAAAATTACAAAATATTGTGTACTCGTACGATGATTTGATAACAATCCATATTGTGTGATGGTTGATTATTATTTATTTTGATATCACCATTAATCGAATTTGGTACTTCAATATTGCTTAAAAAATATAAATAGTAGCAGCTATAGAATTTGGTTGAATTAATTAATTTATTCAATAAAATAATAATTAATAAGAAACAATACAAATGGGGCTCCATCAGTGTTGTCTTTATAGTGGTTCCGAAACTACCTTTAGAGAGCCATTAAAAGGAAATACTGATTTTTCCCACCTAATTGATTATTTCGATATATTCGAGAATTTCACACCGACAATTTTCGACCAATGAAATACTTTTATTTTGACTTGTTGTCGTGTCAGCGAAAAAATTTCAGCGGATATTTAGGGTAGAGAAGCAAAATTATAGTGGATATTTTTTGACGTTTAACAAATGAGTTTGAAAGTGATACAATACATAACAAAACCACAAAATTATCGCATTCCTTCGTAATGTCTCATATTTTCATGACAAATTGTCAAATAATATCACATTGAAATTATTTTAAACTAATTTTACTTCGGTGTGAAATTCTCTTACCGAATATCCCGAGTGCAGAAGTTAATCTCTGGAAATTTTGCACATGGGATATTATAAGTGATTATACATGAGAATAGTTTCTGCAAAATTCAGTCCTTCTGTTTTCCGCATTCTCAAATTTCTGAAATAGAGTTGATTTACGTTTCCAAATTTGACACGATTTTACTTTCAAATCTTCTCAACACATTGAAACACTCAATTCAAAACATTAGTTATTTTCTAATTTATTCTATTGTGAATTATCTGTATCTCATTTCACATGAAAACACTCTACACACCTCGGTTCACACCATATCTACTTTAACATCATCATATATCAAAATAATTTATAACATTAAGAAGAATTTGCGGTTCTCTATTCAGCATAATAAAGAACTCTACAAAAACCACAACTACCGTTTTCAACAAACACTCTGGGGTTCGATTATGTCCTCGTAAGTTTTTTTACTAATACAATCGTAAGTTATAGAAGTTTAAAAGTAATGTTGCTATGATTGTAGAACCTTAAATTTAGGGTGAACTGGCCGCAACTTCCAACGAAAGTTCCAGAAACATGAGAATACAACATAAATATTAAATGAAATAATTTGATACGTAGATCAGTTTATTCGGGAAAAAATAGCTCAATAGCATCAGTGAAAGGTTATAAAATACATATAAATCCAAATTTGTTTTTATATTTGGTATATGAATTTGAGAATAACCTAAGCCTACATGCACTAATAAAGAAACTGCAGTCATGCAATTAATAGTCTAATAATTGAAATAAGTAACTAGATTCACTGATTCTAAGGAAATGCCTCTTTCTATGGAACAAAGAACCATTTCCATACTTCAATGAATATGAAATTGGTTATTATGCAACAACCATCATTGAATTATCTTAGCAACATCATTATGTAATATCTTTTGATCTGTCGAAGTGAGGTAAATGTTGTAACGATTGTATTAAGATAATAATAAACTGACAAGCAGACATATGCTTGTGGAAATTTATATAAACTAACTTCAGTAGGCAGTTCATATTGTACTATATTATCTATTGTGCCTAATGATAAAAGGGCCTTTATTATTTAGTTAAGAAGTTCCAGCTATGTATGAAATGAATAATTTCATGATGACTATAATGAATTCGTGTTTGAACATACCAGAATAGATGGCTCATGTTTGTCCAAAGCGCACATGAACTTCTATTGTTGCTTATGCATTTACATCCAAGTTGAATGAATGAAGCATTAAATATTTATGTATGATGATGTTTGTAGATTAAAAGTTAGTTGCTTTCATTCGTCGGAGCCTTTATGTTCGAATTTTTGTTATTAATGATGCCACAAAATATATAAAAAGAAATATTCACGTAATACATCTATATTGTATTCTAGTCGATGAACGAGATATTTTCCATTGTCCAGCATTTTTTCAATAGTACATGCACGTCCATATGTGAATAGTAGCCTGAAAAAAAGGTTTATAAATGTATGGATTCATAATGCTGAGCTAAATACATTACGGTCAATTTCAGTATGAAGAATCCATATCTATATAATACAGGATTCACTGACATAATTCACTTGGTTTTTATTGACTAGACGAGCTCAAGCTGGTCACCCTTCATGACAAGCTCGAAATCTGCAGAACTTCTTTCTACCAGACTCCATTTTTCTAACGAACGTCAAAGTTGTGCAACTCTTTGTCTAGTGAGGTATTTCCCATACCTATAATCTCAAACTTCCAAAGGAAAATTCCGATGTCTATTATCCCTCCCATAATTCCACCACTGGCGCTGGCTCACGCAATGTTGTACAAACATTATAGGTTCTCCTCTCGTATAATAAAAAAATATGCCTCTGTGCTTCTGAAGAAATTGCTTGTCCTGTTATTGGAAAGAGTTCACTATTATGTTGTATCGGGAATTCTGATAGAATATCTTGGGGATTAGTACGATATTGAATCAGAATAATCGTCTTCGCTAAACTCGAAACAATGGCCCAGTATTCGACAAAAGTTTATTACGTTTCTGAAGTTTCTAACTGTGTTGTGGTTCAAAGTATATTAGAATCTGTAGTCAAATACAAGCGCTTCATTTTCAACTTCTTCACTTGTTATTGAAATGAGCGAGATAATATGTTATTGACCTGGGTGTTTCAAATTTTAACCGATTGTTGCATCTGTCAACTAGATAATGCATAACTCTATTTCCTAGTAAATTCTGGAGAAAATTTTTCGACGACGTCACTTGACAGAAAGTCCAGCTTAGTACGGTGATTCATTGCTGCTTATTCCAACATACTCCCAATTTCTAATAAGATCGATTCTTGCGATCCCTCCTTTATAACCCATTTTAGCAACAGCTTGATCTACAAATTTCCACATTTTGCAATAATCTGGATCGTCGAACAAAGTTGGAGACATTGTTCGAATATTAGTTCCGTCAAACGTGTGAAAAAGAAAATTTTATAGACCCCACTAAAATACAAAATTCTTTTTGCATCATGTTCAGGATGGCATACACATTGTTAGTCAGAAAAAAAAATGAGGCTCGTGATTATTACTATTAATAAACAATTTTTCTGAAGAATAAATAAAATTATTTTTTCGTTTAGTATTTTTCGGTATTTTGCATCTTAATCTTATACGCTGATTCCGTCGCTTGTCATCAATTAATTTTCGGTAATTTGCAACTTGTAATGTAAGGTACAAATTAACTGCTATTTACATTCATAATTTACACAACAAATATGCAAAAACAGCGCGGATATTTTGAAAAATCACAATTACGTCATCGCTCGCAAACCAATAACAGTCGGAAATTAGTTACGATGTGGAAGTGAGTGTTTTCATCATATCAACCCGACCAGTATGAGGATGTTTGCAAAAAAAGAATCTTATTCAAATTCTGCTTATCTCGGGAATACCATACTTATTCATTTGTATTATGGAGTATTTCCCTTATGGCGTTCACAAAAAAATAGTGGGATTAATTGTTCCCTAAAGTACATCCACATTCCTTAAGTATTTCTCGTCGTAGTGGAAAGTAACATTTCCTACGTCAAATATATTTCCCTTGAAACTTTTCAGATGCATAGATAAGCAGTGAAAGTAGGAGAACAAATTGCTGTACTGTAGAACCAACTACGATAAATTAAAGTGTTTATTTTCCTGGGAATTATTCAATGAATAACTTGTTGCAGTTGTAACGTGTCCATTCTGAATTTGAATGTAATCTAGTCACTACAATAATTTTTAGCCACAGTCCTTTGTTATAGCATTTATGCGAACACGTTCAATTCAAATATATCAAATTGGCAATGCTAGAGTATTCAATTTTCCCAATCAACGTTATGTCTTATGTTTAATCATTATTTTACCTGAATTTGTAATATTTAAATATGAATGTTTAGTTTTCATTAGTAACTTATTATTTAGTATTCATTTCTCTGGGAATTTTCTGATGGGATTCACTCTCTTGAATTATCGGAATCATGAAAATTATTACTAAAATGTACTATTTGGGCTAGACAGATTAAATGTTAATATTTGTACTCAACTGAATCATATGATCTGAATAGTGGAAATTGAACCATATTGCAAAGATAGTTAACATCCAAATGTAGGTTGAATTACCAATTCTACTGATCTAACTTGAATGAAATTGAAACTCTTTTAATCCGTAAGCGTTGTTGCAATAGAAACATAAAAAAAAACGAAGTAATACCTGTACTTTCTACACTAATTATATAAGCAAGAAGCCCATAATACCGATGTAGGGTTAATTTTAGCGAGAGGATCATATTGAGAAAGTAAATATCTCACTATTGCGAGCTGATCGCGAAGTCTAATGAAGGTTACCCTTCGAGCCGAAACAATTTACACAACTTGAACTTGTGTTAGGCAGAAGAAAATAGTTTCGGTGTTTTCCATCATAACTTCATCGAATCTATATAATGTTTTCCAAAGCACGTAGATAAAAGTCAAAGTGAATTAACTGATTCATAGATGAACTCAACTCCTGGTACCCGTTTTGATAGGACAATTTTCTCCTTCGGACAGTTTTGTGGGTTGAATGTATGATCGTAATAATTAACGTTGGATACAGCAAAGGCGAGGAAAGACGTCAAATTATACTCTAACTTGAATTGACAACTTAAGTGTTTCACAACTTTATGTATTGCACTCTATGTATTATTATAATATTAACTCAGTGTCCAGTAACCGGGCGTATCTCATGCCTTTAGCGGCGAGCTCATTAACAGTTGATATAGTTTATTTACGTTAAAAATGATATGACGTCAAGGATCAAGGCCAGCCATTGTTGTCAAGTTGAACAGGTTTTCAGTGTTTTTGAATACAACTTACGATTTCATCCAATCAACTGTTTAAACAAAATTAGAAGTTCTTCACTGATAATATCAAATAGAACAAATCATTCGCAATCTTGAATGTAATCAAACTGCTGACGTTTATCAAATAATTGAAGAAAATAAATAAGTACCTAACCTACATTCTATTTCTACTTCCACCTGAAAGATTTTGATAAAGATATCGAAAATTTACTCTAAGCTTCAAGTCTATATTATTAAAACATTCTGTAATGTTAAAGTAAGCATTATCATTTATATAATAAGATTATATTACTATTTCGGCTGGGATATACGCCTTAATATGGAAGGAACAACCACCTATCCTAGAGTTTTGAAGGAATACGGAAAGTTAATGAAGATATTGGCAAGAGAGAAGAATCGCAGAATTTATCTGGTAAGATGTAGGAACTTGCAAGTTTTTCCAAATTTCATTATATCTAAATCAAAGGAGAATATGTTTAGCAAGGTGCAAAATAAGAAGGCGTACGCAAAATTATTAAATTCTCTGCATAAAAATTGTTTGAACTTGTGCATTAAAGAAGCATGTGCAAATCTAGCAGAGGTTGAAAACAAAATTAAACTCGTTAAACAAACCTGTTACCAAAATTATGATAACAACTTTATATCGCAATTTTTTCAAAATCAGCAAAACAATTTCGAAAAAAGTTTCAACAAAATCAAAGCCATTCAATCTAAAAAGATAAATAATTTGATGAAAGGTGTAGCTTATGAAAAACAAAATATCAATGAACAATGGTTGAAAAATCTAACTGACACAAAAATTCCGAATGAGGTACAGCACACGTTAAGCTTAGGTCCGAAGTTTGCATTGCCTAATAATAATAAAAAACTGCCTATTGACAATATTATTGCAAATTTAGAATGCGGAATCAGGAATAAAAATTTAGAAGAAAAAAATGAAATTAGAAACAAAGTTTGTAACATCTTGACAAACAAAAAGAACAAACAGAAAGCAGAAATTGGTATTGCAAAGAATCGTTTCAACTGTCATACAAAAATAACAAAAGAGTTCTTAGATGCTAACCCTCAAATTTTAGTTTTGAACGCGGATAAATGTAATAAAACCGTCATAATGCATAAAAATGACTATGAAAACAAAATGGGAAACCTTTTAAATGATGAAACAACTTATAAAAAATTAAAATCTGACCCTACTTCATCAGTACAAAATAACATGAATAAATTGATAAATAAATGGCATAAAAATAAGATAATCCCTATTGAATTAAAAAATAAATTAATTTGCCATAATGGGCTTGCACCTTATATCTATGGGCTTCCTAAATTACATAAAAATGATATACCCCTAAGACCCATTGTAAGTAATATTGGAGCGCCTACTTACAATTTATCAAAATTTCTATCAAAATCTATCAATAATATAATAGGAAAAAATGAATTTTATCTGAAAGACTCATGGCATTTTAATGAATTTATAAAAAATCAATCCGTACCAGTAAACCATCAACTAATTTCCTTAGATGTTGTTTCTTTATTTACAAATATACCTGTCGTTTTGGCATTAAATTGCATCAAAAAACGTTGGCCAGAGATTAAAAACCACACACCTCTTGATCAATCGGATTTTATTAATGCGGTAAAGTTTTGTTTAGAATGCACTTATTTCCAGTACGGTGAGCAATATTTTGGACAAATTTTCGGCACAGCAATGGGATCTCCTATTTCAGCTACCATTGCTAACCTCGTTATGGAATGCCTAGAGGAATCTGTTATAAATTCATTAGATTTTCAGCCTGTATTCTTTAAACGGTATGTAGATGATTGCCTTATGTGTGTTCCCAACGATAAAATTCAATATGTGATTAATAAATTTAACAATTTCCATTGTAAATTTCAATTCACTTGTGAAATAGAAATGAACAATAACATTAATTTTCTAGATATGACCATTAGGCATGATGCAGATGGAAAAATAAAAACTTCTTGGTTTACTAAAGAAGTCTGGTCTCAACGTTATCTTCATTTCAATTCCGTTGCACCAGCTTGTTATAAAAAAAGTGTCATAAACAGCCTCACAGACCGCGCGGTAAAATTATCCCACGCAGAGGACCGTCCCAAAAATTTAAAAATTGTTCGTAATGCATTGGAAATGAATGGCTACCCTAAAACTTTCTACAATCCTATCATTAAAGAGAGAATAAACAAAATCTATAATGGTTCTTCTTATGAAAATAACATAACAGGTAATACAGACAATTATATAACTTTACCATACATTCCGGAGACCTCAGAAAAAATTAAGAAATGTTTGAAAAAGTACGATATAAATGTTGCGCATAAACCTACTAACTGTGTTGGGAAATATTTCTCAAATCTAAAACCTGTAATACCTAAAGATAAACAAACCCACACAGTATATAAATTGAATTGTTTAGATTGTGATGGAACTTATACTGGAATCTCTAAGCAATGTTTACAAGAAAGAATGTACGGCCGTGGGTATAGCACAAGAAATAATAACTTGGAAGGTTCCACCGCCCTTGCTAAGCACTGTTTTGATTGTAGCCATCGGTTTGATTACGGGAGTGTTGATATTTTAACTAAGGAAGCCAATTATTGTGAGGGATCTATCCTGGAGATGATTCACATAAAGGGGGATTCGAATTCTGTAAATCATGGGAATGATATTCAGGGATTGAGTCAGATTTGTACTAACTTGATTAATTGGAACTCTTGCAAATTCCTGCATACGTCTTTGTGATGTTGGAAGTATATTTTAGGAAGAACGCTTAAAGTAAACTAAATTCCAATGCAGGTCTAAAACCTTTTCAAGTGCGTCATAAATCTACATCTGGGTCGTGTTATTACAAACAAATAGCTTAGAACTTCAGTTGCTTTGAGACCATAGCAATATGCGTTTGTACATTATGAGAATATTACTTAACAGTGGTTTCTTGTTGCAGAAAAATCTATGCTTTAATATTAACGATGCAGTTTTCGATTGTTCGTGGTTCTGTTCGTTTCGACGGCGTTAGCTTTTTGATTGGGGATTGTGCGATATGGACGCTTGTGCTAACTAGTTTTAGTTAACCCCTTTTTAGCAAAATGAGTCTTCTGATGATGGTCGTGAGACCGAAACGTGCGTAAAGACGAACATTTATAACAGAGTGTTAATGTGACCTAATTCCCGAGAATTTTTTATATAATTATCATTTATGGAAACAAACAATTAAAATATTCAAATCGACGCACGATTTCCAATCTACTCTCGATTATCTCAGTAACATTGATTTATTGGGATGAATATATTTCAACAAATATTCAACTTAAAATCCATTTTTAGAGCCATTCAAGTTAGGAGATTACCTTTCATATTACTTATCTTGGATCATGTGGGAGGGTATTTCATTTTCTGTTCCATAGCTATATATATCAATGATATTGATATGGGTAATGTTTGTTCAATACACTATGACTAGAATTATGAAACAAAGAGCTTACTCTCTTTGGTAGCACCACATTCATCACTCATTAGTTAAACCAAAACCGAGTGATAGTTGATATACTTTGACAAAATTGATTTCGGTTACATCTGCATATATTTTCCAAGAAGTTTATAAACGATACAAAATTAAATTTTCTGATAACTAATAGTTTCAAATATAGGTATAAAAATTAAACTTCAGAACAGGAAGCGTATAATAGCTTTAAATCGATATCACTTATTTGTATTGAAATTGCTGGTTCAAACTTGAGGTTATTACACTAGCACATCAAAATAATGAATATTACTACCACTTACTTACTTATTACCACTGCATTATATACTATAGATCCTTGAAATAAAGCCCATTAACAATAACACAGAATTATTCACTTTATCAGTATGTTGAATGTTCATCGCCCATACTTCTAGCGCGAGTTCTAGCATTACTTTCCTAGCCGCTTTCTACATAGCCTCTGATTTTTTCGCCGAATTACCATCTGTGCTAACTTGATCTTCATGTATTAGTCAGTTATACTCAAATTGTGAATGATGTCAAAAATGGTAAGGGGATAGGCAAAGCACTTCGTTGGGGCCATATCTTCCAGGTAACATAATTATCTGCTGTGTATAATGGTTGCGGCTTATACATTTTTGCCAATATTAACAACAGTGGTTTAAAGATGTTATCATAATGTAGGTATATTATTCCTACTTAACCTTTATTGTATATCATATTTCTTGGGGGTGCTTGTTGGAAGTTTATTCAATATCTCCAACGATGGTGGTGATTCTTCTAAATTCACTAAAACTTCAAACCAATTTGAGACGTTCTTTTAATACATTTTACCATGATGATTTAGATCCTTTGTTTCAGAAGGGAATGTTAGTTTCACACTAGTAATAAATACCTGCTGTACATCCAGTATGAAGTACGATATGCAGCGAGGCGGAAGAAACTCTCTCACATTCTGTTGGAATGCTCTGCATTGGCGCCCTCAGGTACCGTCACTTCGGATGATGAAAACTGCTCCCCGAAGAACTTATGGAAGCCAGCGTTGGCTATATTCTGAGCTTCTGGCGGGCCACAAACCTGCTAGGATAGAAGGGGGCCTCTTCCATTCAAATGATGATGATGATACATGTTACCATGATGATGGACTCCCTTTGACTTCGAATGAAATATTAGTTCTGCACTAGGAATAAAATCTACTGTACAACGATCAAGAAGCACACATTACTTTACCCCAACAGTCATCGTTTTCACAGTTTTTGTGCTAGAATCTTGTAAGCAATGACCGAGAGTACCATCTCCGAAGATACATGTTATTTTTTAATTCAATATACTGATGTAAAAAAATGTAGGTAAACGTTTTGCAATTTACAGCGCACACGACGTAAATGTACATGGAACGTAGAATTTCAGTTCTGGGGAAGAATTGTTCCTGTACTTTCGAAGTTTAATTCTATTAACATTTGAATTCACAACAAATATATGAACTGTCTAATCATATTAAGAAATATACAATTTATATCGGCAACTCTGTAATGTGTTGCCAATGGTAAAAATGCAATATACCTGGTTCGAGCAAGATAGCGCCGGAACTACAATGGGGCAACCGGGGCAATGCCCCGGGGCCCCCGGGTTCGGGGGGCCCCCTGAGCGAAGGACAAAAACAGAAAAAAAGTTTCGGAGTGCAAGCATTTTTAGCGCTGTCTCATTGTTCTTCGTTATGTGAAAATTTGTTAACTGATTCTGTACAAATCTTGCTCTTAGAAAAAAAACTTTATAGTTAGAAGTGTGAGTTTTTATAAACGTAAAGAGTTTACCATATTATGGAGCCTTTTTTCCGAAGCTACCCTTCTCCCCTTCTACGGATATACATGTCCGTGCTCCATAGTAAAAACATTCAGGTTACATTCGTTTGCAGAAACGTATGGTGTGCATGATAACGCTGACGGAAGTGGATGAACTTCAAACATCTCAGTTTCGTTAATAACAGTATGTCATTATACAGGGTGTCCCAGGTTTTAGTCGGAGAACTTCAACAGTCGATAGAAAATTTGATTTTGAGAAAAAAATTCCGAATAACATATATGCACAGACGCTTAGTTCTTGAGATACAGGGTGTTGAAATTGATGAAAAAATTTTTTTGCGAATATCTCCGGAACCGTTTATCGTACAGAAAACCGCTTTTGCAAGCATTTTCTACTCATAGTAAGCTATGTTCTGTGTGATAAAAATTATTTTTTTAGTCATAATTGGTGAAGATTTTGAAGGGGTAGTTGGTGTTTTTCTCCCCAACTTCTACGCCACTGGAAAAAGTACGGTTTTGAGGCAATCATTTGAAACGCCAATGTTTTTTACACTGAAAAGGTATTTAGGCATAAGGTCTAAAGTTGACCGTTTACGAGAAAAATCAACTTTTATGTTGAAAAACATGGTCAATTCTTACTAATTGAACAAAGTTTATTCAAACGTTAGAACAAGTAACAAAACCAAAAAATTGACCATGTTTTTCAACATAAAAGTTGATTTTTCTCGAAAACGGTCAACTTTAGAGCTTATGAACAATGGTACAATTTTTATGTAGAAAACATTGGCGGTTCAAATGGTTGTCTCAAAATGGTACTTTATACAGTGGCGTAGAAGTTGGGGAGAAAAACACCAACTACCCCTTCAAAATCTTCACCAATTATCACACTTTGCAAAAGCTGTTTTCTGTACGGTAAACGGTTCCGGAGATATTCGCAAAAAACAAAATTTTTTTTCAATTTCAACACCCTCCCTGTATCTCAAAAACTAAGCGTCTGTGCATATATGTTATCAAAAATTTTTTTCTCAAAATCAAATTTTCTATCTACTGTTGAAGTTCTCCTACTGAAACCTGGGACACCCTGTATATACATGTACGTATATTATTGAAATAAGTGAGGTATCATCTATTCTGTAAGAGCTTAATTTATCTACAATGGAATAATATTAATATTCGAATTGAGAGATCCACCGCGCTCCACGAGACAGCAGTGGTACCCGTCTAGTGTAAAAAAGTAATGCTACCAACTTTACAGATCGATTGTGAAAAATAAGCAGCGTAACCAGTGTGCTGGAGGTTCGCTAAATCTGTTCGCCAAGTTTTAGTTCCGAGCAGTCTGATATGGCGGCGCTGAAACACTTTTCCTGCCCACTGATTGACTCGCCCAGTCATTTATTAACAAATTAACAAATCATTTATGAATAGAATAATAATGCCTTGTTTCTTTTTTTTTTACGAAAATTAGAAAAAATTGAGTTGACAAAGTCAATAGAGAACTTAATCTTTCCCCGGGGCCCCTTTAACTCTAGTTCCGGCTCTGAGCGCGGTACTTATTTAGAGAAATGAACTGATTGCAAAAGTAAACAAGTGTGACGTCACATCATTCTTGTCGTAATACTATATACCGAATTCAATGTAGATGTTGCAACGGTGATGGTAGCACAGCCAGTTAGATCTCGTCAGCGAATTTTATTTCTTCCGATAACGCAGTTAAGTTTTCAAATGAATTAAATTACTCGCTAGTAGGTTATTAAAAAATATATTTTTATGATTTATTGATTTTCCTTGTCCTTGTACGCATGCAGGAATCTCCAAACTTTGGGAAAGCGGAGTTTTTCTCATGTGAAATCGATATTATCTAGGAACATCTTCATCACTTCCATATTTACTTGACCACATATTGTTCACAGGCACATGCACTCAGGGCCGGATTAACACTATGAGGGGCCCTAAGCACAACAGATATTGGGGGCCCCTCCCACCCCTGTTTTTAAATTACTCTATTCATAGAATAAAATTTGTAGAGTAATATAATGCTCTAAATCGTGGAGAAGGTTATTGCCAGGAAAATAAGTACATAAATGAATATTTACACTATTAGTACGTCTTCTTAATTTGACATAATACACAATGCGTAAATACATTAATCACTTTTACAATTGCACTTTTGGAAACTTATCCGCTGAATGATTCGCTTATATCTAACTGACTTAGAACAATCCTTTCCTGCACTTTCTAGCCGCAAAATCTTTTATCAGGTCATCAAAGCTGATTCGACGCAATACATCAGCTTCCATGCACAGTAGTGCAAGCGAGTCTAACCTATCCTGTCGCATATTTGTCCTCAAAGGGTTTTTAATGCGTTTTAACTTGCCACTGCACTGCACTTCCAAGATGAAGAGTAGTTATAAGCGCGAATTATTCGCCTTTAATACAAAATCAACTAATTCTTGACTAATTTTAGATATTACCAGTCGTTAGGCATACGCAAACTTTTATATTCCAGTAATTTCTTTACCTCGTTACTTTTTCCCAGAAAAATTGTCATTATTAGTTTTTTAATTTTTAATTTTTACAATTTCCGCGTGGCCCCCAAAATGTCGGGGCCCTAAGCTATAGCTTAGTCAAGTGTATGCTATAATCCAGCACTGCATGCACTTGTATCCAAATCAAATATAACCTATATCTTTTGCAGACACCTGCTAGGTACATGAATACTTATAAAAATCCCAACAGAATGTAAAAGTTATTATACTCCCTTCTCAGAGATATTCATTTTTAGAAGAATTGCAAGGTATCGTATCAAATTTATTGAAAATCACCGTGCATGTGGTTTGATTGTTTACATGAGTCTGGATCGGGAAGTGTGAGGTTGTCTTGCTCGACAAAGAAAGAAAGGATAACCCGCCAAATTCAAAAATTATTGAAGTTTTTACAATTACCCCGTTTAATATAACCCCAACTGACCTTACAATATTTCCCTTCCCTTGTTACATGCCTTTTGTGTTCATGTTCCCGCATCCGGTTTTGAATACGAGAATCCTTTTTTTTGTTTAGTCTCTTCAATCAAAGGTTTAAGGATATTAGAGAACGCAGATACCGTACTTCACATTGTATAATAGTATGGTCAAGGAGACGTTTTTAGCATCTACTCTTAATATGAAAGCCAAGCCAGAAACGCGGTATGTATAAGCTACAATGTCTCGTATATTATTATAATATAACGAATGTGGAGAATAAATTCTCACCTAAACAACATTCGTTGGTCAATAGCGTGCAGAACAAGCTCACATCTGTGCACCATGCCAACTGTAAGCGAACAACCCCATACCTATAATATCCCACCCAGCAAATTCCCTCGGGCCTTGTTGCATTGTAGAGAAAAGCATGCCGTCTCTCCGTCACGAATTCCTTCACAATGTTTCAAATCTCATTACAGACCATGTCATAAAAACAATAAGATCATTGTGAAGTCTGTGCAACATGTCATTAAATTAAGCGAACTCTCTAGAGACGTACTGAAAATTACCATCAAGGAATTTATGTCATAATGATATTAATGAAGAGCTAAACGTCGTGCCTTTATGTTATTTTTCTACGTTCATAAACTGATTTCCTGCTAGAGTCGAGATAAACAAACTGCTCATTAGGCAAGCAACGTTTAATAAGATCTAAGTACTAAGCACATTAGTGTTGCTTTTGTACTATAATGAACTTCTAATATATTCATTCTCGTATATTCTGAGTTGATTTAACTTTGTTGTAAAATCTTTCCACGAATAGAAGACATTCGAGGATATATTCAGGAACAATATTATACTTTATCATGTCTAATTGTGTTATGATTAGATTTCAAGAATATAGTGAATAATTTCACTCTTCTATGGTATCGCAACTGGGGCATCAGTCACTTTACTAAAGTACTACTAACTACTTTCGAAGGATTACGCCCAGAGCCCGCCCTATGTTAAATGGCGCCCAGGGCGAGCAAGGAGTATGCGCCCGTTTTACCTCACCTCACGAAAACAGTCTTCTTCCAGACTTTTGAAGTGAAAACTTCTTTAGGCGCGTTGAGCTATTTCATATGGGGGGGGGGGGGGTAAAACCATGAGTCCGTCTCGTCCACGGTCGTACATACAGGTCTGGGAAGTCGTATGTTTGACATGGGTCTCTTACTCGCCGCCAAACTCGTAGTCCCTCGCTCAGCCACTAGCGAGCGCTTGGATCGAAGTACGGCAGCAATCACATTATTAAGTAAAATAATTTTTTTCGTAACGCAATATTTACTATTCTGATTTGAGAGAGGAATAGAACTGTTACTCTTGTCAAAATGTATTAATCATCTTAAAAATAACTTCCCCTTTTTCGTTATACATGCTCGCACACATAAAAGACCTCGTTAAAACGATTTCTTTCCGGAATCGCAAGTATCCACTTTGGATTTTTAATATTTTTTCTTTTTTTTTGAATTTTTCATATTTTGTTTTTTTTTATTAATTTTATTAACTTTTTTTATATATTAACGGAATTCTACGGTCGTTAGATTGCGAAAAATGATCAATAATATTATCAAAAAATGTATCATTTTGTTTTAAGTGTTTTACTAAATCTTTTTCAATAGATATTAAACGAACATTGTATAAACGATTTTGGCCCATTGAATTTGGCATGTAAGTTTTAATTCGTTTGAGAGTAGAAAATGATCTCTCCACCGATGCCGACGTGACAGAAATGGTGACTGTCAAACAAAGTAGTTTATAAAACTGAGGTAAAACTTGTTGCAAATCATTGTCTATCATATATTTTATCATATCCGGCGTGACTGTCATACTGGCCTAAAATATCTTTATCCGAGTATATAACGCATAATTCATTGTGCCGTGCTATTTTATCAAAAAATTCATATTTTAGAACTAAGTTATCTTAAATTGTATTGGGGAACTCTTTTGAAAAAGATTCGAAAAATCTTCTATTCGTCAAGTCAAAAAACTTCAATTCATGTAAATCGGAAAATCGAATCTCAATTTGACCTTTAATAGTATCTAAAATTTCATAAAAAAGTTGTTTATAATGTAGTTTCTTGTATACCAAATTATATGTTTTCCTCCTTTTCGCGGGAGGAGCCTCATCAGTTGAAAAATTTTCAAATAAAATATTAAAATGAAATTCTGTATTACAGTAACATGTGAAATTTTTCCAATGAGATGTTTCAAACGATCTCTTGAATAAATTATATCAGTGAATTTATGTTGTAAAATTTGAAAAATGAAATCAGTTTGTTCAAATATTAATTTAAAATTATCAAGAAAAAACAAAAATTCTTCATTTTCTAAATAAGATTTTAAACCAACAGCAGCATTTAATGAAACCTGATCTGTTGAAAAGTCATCACTGTTTAATACAAAATCAAATGTTTCAATTAATTTGTCTTTATTTTTGTGGATGGTAAATACTGCACGTGAACACGTGATGTAAAATTCCATCGAGTTGGAGCATTACAGTGAAATCAATGATTTTTTTTAAAACTTTGTCTTGTCAATACTACTATTAGTATTAACAATGATCGAATTTGATAGTTACCTGACATTACTAATACTTTCAAATCCGGTAAAGGCCGTTTATTTAAAAGAAACACTTTTATCATATGTTAATTCACTAAATGGATTTTCTAAAAGGCAGCAACTAACTCACTAACACTTAATTTAAATTTACAACAGACAACAATCTAACCTTACTTCGCGTGGCGTGACAACACATAAACAAGCACTGACAGACCCACTCAGCAGTCGGCAGAACGCACGTCTCGTATTTCGTAGATTGCTAGCGGCTGCCGCAGGCTAGCCTCCAGAGGGTGTTGCCATTTTCGCTGATTTACCCAGTTGGCGTTCGTACTGGTCGGAAAAACGGCAACTGCGTTGAACAACACATGCTCAGCGTTTGAGATATATAGAGAGTCTAGCCTCAGGGCACTGTTGCCAGATTAAGAATAACTACTGAGAACGGGGAATTAATTGTAAAATTTTAAAAATTATCAGAGAAACAGGAAATAAAATGGAGAATGATCATTAAGATAAATTGGGGAGGAGGCTGAGCCTCCTTAGTCTCCTTCGAGGAGCCGCCACTGCTTCCTCTTCTATTTTAGTCTCATTCCGAAAATATGATATTGTAAATTGTACTACAACTATGCCTGCGTCGGTAAAGAAGGAAACGATACTTTATCATACCAGTTTTTCTACCCAGAACATTATCATAGCTAGTTTTTTATTTAATACTTGTCAATATACATAAGTGTACGTAATAGACCATGTGATACTCATTCTTGAATTATCCATTGATTCATTCTGATATCCGCCTGATTTATAATGATTGACATACAAGACAGCATAAACTACACCATGACAGTTGTTACATAAAACGAAAACTTGATTGGAATTAGTTAATACTGAACAAAAACGTAAAACATGTTTCTCCGCTGCAACTGATTGATTTAATTTTATCTATGAAAGCAGAGAATTGAAGAACTTGTCAGGACAAGCTGTCTAGTTACACTTAATTATTTGGAAGTCTCTCATTGTTCCCGCCATAGTAATCCGTCGGGCAGATAGGAGGGAAACACTAAAATTGTAACTTTGTTTCCTCAAATGTTGTATCTTGCGCCAAATTAATACGACGTTATGAAGTGCCTTAACTACCAACGTAATTCAGAGGGTTAAAATCCACACCCACCTTTCACGACCTGTCAAGCTAGGACGTTGTATTGTCACTCAAACTGAAATCCTTTATTATACTCAAAGAATAACCCCTCTTGTTTACCCTATCTGACATTTCTCGTCGCAAAGTCTTAGTTCTCATGATTTATAGTTGTGATGTTCTGAGTGTAAAAATGTCGCTCGCCTGTATTGCTTTCGGTATTGTCCTAACCCCTTACAATTTAAAAATGAACATCGATATACAGAGTATTTATAAAGTACTTGTACAAACTTTAAAGGCTTGGTTCTTGAGATACAGGGAATTTTTAAGCTATTGCATATAGCTTTTATCGCGGGCTTTGAGCGCGGCGACCGAATCAAGAAATTCCGTAACGAAAAATAACAGGAACTCGTTTATGTTGCTCTCTCTCGGGTAACTAATATTGAAAAATTGTATACCACGACAAAAAACGATAATTTTACATTCAAGTTTTATAATAATCGAAGGCAAGCTGCATCGACTGCACCTTTGTTGCAAAAATTCAAAAGACTGCCTTCAAATAGTGTTCAGACGACAGCTCAAAATGTCTTAGATTTCATTAGTAATAGAAATGGCATTTCAATAATGACTTTCAATTGCCAAGGTCTAAATAGTCACAAATACGATTTACAAGATTCAGTTACGAGACAAACAAATGTGTTACTTCTTACCGAAACTTGCAAGGCGCATGATAATCCGATTGAAATACCTAATTCCAATTGTATTGTTCAATTCAAACGAGATACTGTTCCAAAAGGTGGGGTAGCTATTTACCAAAATAATAATAATGTTACTAATATTATGACTCCGAATATTGAAATACATATTGCACACGTTAGCGATGTTAATGTTAGGCGCTCATTTGTTGGAGATATTTGTGCGTGCTTATGCAAACTTAGAAATGGCCTACACATAGTCATGGTAGCAATTTACATTACTCCGAATCCAAAATTGGACGAGGTAGAGCATTTTATTCATCGCACTTTACTGGAGTACACTGAAGAAGGGTCGAAAATACTTGGTACAAATGATAATAAATTTCCACTTATCTTGCCTGGCGATTTCAACATCAACTTTGCTGATAAAAAATCAGAGCGGTTGACAACTTTTCTTTCGGAAAAATTGAATTTGAAAATGAATAATGATCCACAAGAATCCACAACAAAATATGGGACCACCATTGACGCGGTATTTTCCAGATATTTAGAGGATATCAAGTCTCAAACTTATGTCTCTTATTTCAGTTATTCAGTTACCATAAACCTATAGTTTCAATGATAACAAATTCCTGAATAACCTACATGTATTGTAAGATAATAAAAATATTTTAAACGATATTAATTTCTCATTTATTCAATAAAAGAAAAAAAATTGTTTTCTTATCGGTCACCATGCTCAAAAAGTCTAACTTGAATTAATATCAAAGAAAAAACTTGAATTAAAATATCGAAGAAACAAAAAATACTGCATAAATAAAAAAAAAATAAATAATTATAATTGCATAAGTTGAGAAAAAATGCTATGCAATAGCTTTACCGCGGCAGTCCCCGAGTGCCACACGTATCTTTTTTTATTATATTTTTGTTTCATCACAATATCAATTTGACGAAGTTCGGGATACTGGAGTATAAATGATGTGAAACTCAAATATTTACTTGGTTTTTTGTTTAATGTTGGAGGGCTCCAATACAGTGTTGTACCTGGATTGAAATAACCATAACTTTTTTGTGTCGCACTGTACGTAATTTTTGAATAAACAGAATTATTGTACATTTAACTTTACATACAAAAGGTACTCTTAGTATATGTCGTTGAAAGCAGCCATTTTGGAAAAAAACTGGTTTACAGTTAAAGCTGCGTTGGATTTTTGTAAGTTGAATTTTGATATATAATTTAGATCATTTACAAGACTATGACTACTTCTACAAATAAGTCAATAATATTTACAATAATTGCTGAAAATGACCACCGCCTACTGCAACGCATGCATCAGTTAATTATCAATTCCCCTTAACATCGATTGACGATACCTTTCTAATATACCTCATGGCTAATTAATGATGACACACGATTCAAATATCCTGTTCCTCAGATCTTGTTTATTTTGGACTGCACTTTAGTTTGGTTGCGAGATGCCGATTTTTGGATGAGAATTACCCAACAGTTGGATAGGAAGAGCGGGACCGCAAGACTGGCCTCCCAGATCACCTGATTTAAATCTTTTGGATTACTTGACATCACTAGTTTACGAAATTCCAGTATTCATGGTATTTGTCTGCGCTAGGCATTTGAATACGTAATGCCAAAAGGGCGTTACGAAATATGCAGCCGTTCTCTAAAATTGCAAATCTCTCGAAAACGGTTTAAGTATAGGACATGGTAGATGAAATGTACCTAGAACTTTCCGCTGATTGCAAATGCAAAAGTGGCTAGAAAAAAAGATTGCTTTAAAAAGGTTGAAAATCTCTGTTTCATTCTTACTTCGTAAACTTAGGGTTATTTAACAATCTTCTGAAAAGATTAAGTATTCAAGATGAAACTTGTAGATCTTGAGATGACAATAAAATGTATGCTGGAATCAAATAATGCACTCGTCATTCATGAAGGAAACAATTTTGACAAAGTAGACTATCATCTTGCAAACAGAGGTGTGAACTAGCATTTTAGCAGACCTCATTATGTATGGAACACTCCAACTCGGTTTCCTCCAGAAGTATCCTAAACGAGATCCTAATGTGCAATTACTTTCGGATGATTATGATATCTGAGTAACATTCTTTCTCAATCATTTTAAAGCTTCGTATGGATTGTCCTCATTATTATGATAGTTTTATGAATTTTGAATGTTTTGATAATCTGATAATAATACTTCTGACTAAATTATAATCCTTTTCTGATTCAATTTTCTCCTTCTTTGAATATTCTGATTGTCTTTTCAAGAATTCCTGCATCATTAATGCGATTCAAGTGGGACCAATGACGATTTAATGCATCACAGTTCCCCTTCACCAGAATTCAATTATCGTAATGCCTTAGTTTGCGCCAGACACTTATACCATTATGTCTAATGTACTATTAAAATATTCACTCGTGATGGTTAACATTCTATATACGTACCTAACATAGGGTGAAATGTTTAATTTTTCAAGATTGGGAAATTATTCATGGATTATATAGTATTTTCCAACAAATTGAATCGATATGAATTAGTAATTCATTCTTTAGAATTAAACCAGGTTTCTAAAGGGACTTAATAATCAGGGTGTATATCTCGGATAGTGTCTCCAAAGTATAGTTGTGACATGGAAAACTAATACAATAAACGTTGCATTTGAATAAAGACCTTGAATTATTTCATGTGACATTAAGGACTATTTAGAATTCTCTACTTCATTTCTGGGGCCTCGCTGTCTGCTATTGAAATTCTCATCAAAGTTAGCATCTATTCATTGTGTATGGTTATCAAATACAGTCGGCAACTAGTTTTGATGATAAATAACAATTGAAAGCATTATCTTGTAAATTTTGTAACATTCTACTCGTACATTCATAGACTACAAACAAAACAAACTCACAAATATTTATCTAAAATATGTAATACCGCATGCGATTCACAGTTGAACATAACTTTGTACTTTCATTTTTACGAGTGCAATCAATAATCATAGCATAGTTTTGTATATTCTCATATAGACAATACAACCGGAAACTGATCTACTAAACAGTATCAGTTTCCGCCGGTAATTTGGTTTGAGGATAGACATTTACGTATGCAATAGTGTGCTGTGTTAACTATAAGATTTAAAACGTCAAGATTCTGTTTACTGGATGTTCTGCCATATCTATGGCGGTTTTTTTGAAATGAAAACAAAACAATATTTTTTGCTCGCACTATTTATTGATTTCATATAGCATTACCAGCTGTGGATTTGCAGCGCGCCTGTTCCAACCTCCACACCTACGGATATTGTTTTTATTACAGCCCTCTTGCTTAGAAGTTGTCGCTCTCCCTCTTACCCACTGGACCCTATACCAACACCGTTCTCCCTTTTATACGCCGCTTTCACCGCCTAAGCCTTCTTCGGAGTCGGATAGCCCCCAGAAATCCACTGTTTCGATTGTTTTTGTCTCTGGAGTATAGAGGTGTCATGTTCTATTAACGTTTATGTATCCACACGGAAGCTCTCCAGGATTGCGAGGCAAGCGCGCCAAACCACCCATTAAATAGACCACACCATTGCGTTTAATCTCTACTGGAGCAAATAACGCTGGTGCAGATGTGCCCTGAACAGCTCTACCTAGACTTTGATTTCTTTCGGTAATTTTACTTTCACATGAATGTGTTCAATCACTGACTTAAACTCATTTTAACCATTGTTTGAAAATACAAAATTTTGCTGCAATCCAATGTAAAAACTGAACCAACCTATGGATACAGATGAATATTTCGCATCAGCTTTTTGATTGATCATACTTGTCAGAAACAAAATCTGAGCCTTCTTCGGAGTCGGATAGCCCTCTGAAATCCAATATTTCGATTGTTTTTTGTCTCTGGAGTATAGTGGTACCATGTTCTATCCACGTTTACGTAGTATCGACACTGAAGCTCACCAGGATTGAGAATCAAACGCACCAAACCACCGATTAAATTGAAGAGACCACACGATTATATTTAATCTCCACTGGAGCAAATAACGCTGGTACAGATGTGCCCTGAACTGCATCTACCACGACTTTGCATTCCTATACATTGTTTGAAAATTCAAAACTACGGAAGTAGTTTGCTGCAATCCATTGTAAAACTTAACCAAGCTTTGGAAACAGCTGAGTATTTGGCATCACCCTTTTGAAAGATGGTGCTTGCCAGAAACAAAGTCTGAGCCTCCTTTCGGATTCTTTCGGAAATTAGCTACAGTATTGCAATTCCATGAATGAAATTGCATAATTATATGAAAATAAGCTGTAATTGAATCAACAAAGTTCTTCTCATTGCATATATTTCGAGCTTTTCCGATATTTTCTCTAATATTTCATGATTAGAAAAGGTATTTTATCTTTGCTGCAGTTACTCTACTCACTGCATGAGTACCTCTTTATATCTATATATTTTCTGAGGTATACTATTTCGCAATATCTCATGATATTCCAGAAAGCAGTAAATATAATGTCACAGAAATAGTGTCATATATTTCTCTCGAACTGCACTGTTTCCAATAGTTCCGTAAAAAAAAACAAGGAACCGGAGAATCGATTAAATTACGAAGATTTTTTCTGCCATATTATTTCTAATTCCCTTCATAATAACAACACCGCTGCAATAAATAATTTAATAGGTATTATATCATCCTAGGTATTGTTCTTAGATATGTTGAAATCTTGTTGCAATTTAAGACAGCGATGTTGAATAATTAATGGCATTTTTCCATTCATTGAATCTTTCAAGGGAATATTTGAGACCTCAATATTTGGGATAGGTATGTGTGCAATTCTCAAATTCTTATAGTGGGAACTGGTAAAATTATCACATATATAATCAACTCTTAAATCTTCATCTACGCAGGTGAAGTAATGAAAAGTTTCTCGATCTAGAAGTATCCATAAAATTCTAAACTTGAAGGCAACCCAAAATTTATCGACACTAAAGCTATCCAAAACTTGTTTCATAGAGAAAGCACGTTCTTTGACAAATAACTGAAATTTTCGAATGCTTGTTAGTTCGTTTGTTATTAGCTTCATAAACGATTAGTATCAATTTCCGATTCAAGAATTTATATAATGCAGATTTCTTCTAACTCACATAAAAGGACAAGGTGGAACCCGATGGAATTTGTATATTGGAAATCTCTAAATTATTTACAGAAATAATTATAAATGGCCCATTATTCGAAAAACGGTATATATCTTTCATTGTCTCAAGTGTGTCGAGTTCTACGTCAAATTTAACGACAGAATTTCGAAAATACAGATCGACTGAGGTTCCATTAACAACTCAACTCCTATTTTTCTAGAATAGATTGCAATGTAACACATACGAGGTTACATAAATGTTATATTCTAATTCTTTAGTAATTCCTAGTTATTCCCTGTAATTCCTTACTAATTTTCTGTAGTTCCCATAATTCTCATAATTCATCAGTAATTCCTCTAATTTCTTACACCAATGCCAAAGTAAAAAGCTCCGTGAACATTAAAACTTAATACAATAATTCGAGTTAAAAACATTGTAATATGCTGACTATCATGAAAAACAGTAGAATATTATGTGGACTTTATAATTTGATAAAGTAATGGTCTTAAATTATTGGGCTAGTTTATTTTGAAATTAATTGAACACAATAATTATTATCAATAACATCGTTGCGAGAGCTTTTGTAGAGTTTTGTATTGCATTCAAATGAAATAAAATTTATTTGTGATAAAAGGCCAGGAATATAAAATAATCTATTCATAGTTTCCTTACTAATTTTATGTAATTCCCATAATTCTCATAGTTCATCAGTAATTCCCCTCATTTCTTAAACCAATAAATAGGTAAAAAGCTCCAAGAAGAGCAAAGCTAAAAACATTGTAATATGCTAACTGTCATGAAAAGCAGTAGAATATTATGGGATAAAATAATTTTCATGAATTATTGGGCTAGTTTACTTTGATATTAATTGAACACAATAACTATAATCTTTAATAGCTTTTGCGATAGATTTTGTATTGTATTGTATTTTTCAAATTGGAAATGCTTGGTTGAAAAAAAATCCAGGAATAAAACAATCAATTTACATTGAAAATATCGCTCAGTGTAATAATAAAAATAAAAACAATCTATTAATAGCACATTAATGAAATTAGTAGAATACGAGCTGATTTTTAAACCTCACATATTCTTTTAATGTTAAGCTGGTCCACATATTTTCCATTGATAAATCGCTTCAATCAATTGGTATTTCTCCTTTTTTTTTGATTGGTTCAAAAGTTAGCAATATGAAGTTCTGTTCATTACCGACGATTTACTGCTAACGACGAGTTTCAAATATAATATCTTTCGGATAAAAGTTGACATTTTTGGACAAATCTTTTGGAGGCTTTATTTCTGAAGTCTCATGTTAATAAATTAAGACTTCGGTAGTGCGCAATTCGTTAGCAATCTATAAATGCGAGGATAGCTACCTGAAGTTATTTATATACCTGGAAGATAAATGGGCACGCGGAACTCAAATAAGATACCTGGACAGTGAAGTGGTCAAGCGAAAGGTGAAACATGTTTGAGCTTTAATAAGACGTCAGGCGAACCGCGGCCAAAATGTTCAATATTTTTAGGTCAGGCAAAACGAGAACTTACAAAGAAAAATACAGAAAAAAATGAACATGCAAACATCATTTTCGTTGATAGGTAATTTTTATTGGTAACGTTTGTTCTATTTTAGGCTAATCTTATTTTTGTTGGAAGTTCATTACAAGATCTTGGTCCAGGATAAGAACAGTGATACGTACTTTTTCAAATTTTTTGATTAGCTTTATCCCCTAAGGCTAAGAGGAAACATTCGTGTAAGTGAAGCAAGCACGTTCAAGTGAAAAACCCGAGAAACTATTCATATTTTATCATGAATTTTCGAGTGACATGTTAGAGATTTATAATTAAAAATTGTAATTTATTGCAGAATTATTCAGATGGATAAAGCAGCATTACCGTTCACCTCTGGCTATTTTCAATGAATATCTTCGAAATCGACATGCAATTATAAGGAAATAAGAAGACTACGTACACGACATGTATGTAATTAAGTACAATATTGCGTGCGTAGATTTAACTCCACTAAATAGCATTATTGTGGTAGAGAGGCGATTTGCATTTAGAGCCAAAGCGACCGACTCGATGAAAATACTAGAACGCAATCATTTCATACAATTAAATCTGAATGCAACTGAAATCGCGTCGCTTTTTCTAAATTTACTAGCTATTTATCAAATTCATGCATTAAACGATTCAACTCATTTGTATCTTCAAACAATTCCTATTGCAAAATGCAAATTACAATCGATATTAGGTCACAGGATTCCGTGTTACGCGTCTTGATGAATCTGAATAAATACGCACCGTTAAACGTTATTATTTAATTTAATTGTACTGTCACATATGAAGCTTTCACGCTATTTATATGTCATGATATGTTAATTATAACAAGTGTAAGCATTACGTTGTCATACGGTTCACATTCTCTTGGATTTATGTTATCCGATAATAATTTTTACTCACACATGAGATACTTGGATAACATAAGTGTTGCCTTAAAATAGTCTAGGAGCTAGAGCGATATGGTGAGCCTGAATGAATACACCTTGGTACTACTGGTGGAGAAAGGTTTAATGTACAAGAGCTCTCACAGGCCGAATCGTGTATTATCAAGCATTTCCAAGCTACAGCCACCTCAAATATTGCCCGAACCCTTTTTTGGAGTTGCTGTTTATTGAAAAGCATGTAATACTTATACATTTGCACTTAGTACCCAGGTTTTTATCTAGGCAATTTCTTGGAGCTGGCCATTTAATTTAGTGGACTAAATAGAATGCACGAACACATTTTCTAACCTGGTGGAAAATGATTGTTATTGTTGCCAGTTGTTGAAAACACACATGCCAAGGTTTTTTGTAGGGGCATTTCCCAGTAGTCGGCCATTATTTGGACCATAAATAGACTTTTTGACCACTTTACGACTAAAACGGGTTCATTGCGCGGAAAATACCTTGGCACTGTGTCAAATACGTTAACTTGGTGGCAAAGAATAACCAGTATGAGTGTCAATGTTTTTTCCCCGTACAATCCCTCCCTCAACCCCAATAATCTCCTCCCAAAAAATATCTGTAATTTTGATATCAATAAATTTGATTTGATAAATTACGCAATTATTCCGACAGGGGTTGGATATCAAAATTGCAGATTTTCTTGGGGTAATTTTTGAAATTGAGGGAGGGGTTATATTGGGGAAAAAACATTTGCACTCATATTGGTAATTCTTTGACACCATGCCAAGGTGTTTGTAGCAATGCCTGTTTTAGGCGTAAAGTGGTCAAAAACTTCTTTTTGCGCCAAATAATGGCCAATTACTCAGAAATTCTCAGATAAAAAAAATTGGTATGTGTTTTTTCAACAACGGCAATAATAACGAACATTTTCCACAAGGTTAGAAACTTTGTTCGAGCATTTCATTTAGCCTACTAAATTAACTGGCCAACTCCAAGAAATTGCCTTGATAAAAACGTTGGCACAAGCTGAAAATGTATAAGAATTATACGCTTTTCAATATACAATAACTCCGAAAAAGGGTTCGTGCAATAAAAAAGTCCAAAATTTGACAATACACGATTCGGCCTGTGAGAGTGTACATTGAACCTTTCTCCACCAATATACAGTAGTGCTAAGGTGTAAAATAATTTGTTTATATTTAAAAAATTAAGAAAAATGTATTAATAACATAAATAAAAGTACTCCATATTTTTGAACAGCCCTTGCAGAATACACAATCGCTATCCATAATGAATTACACTTTGACATTCTGAAGGTCACTCAAACCGTGCACTAAACAACAATTCTAGAATACCCAACTACAGTACACTCTTTATAGTATCAAACAATAATATGTACTGATAAAAAGTTGTCAACACAATTGTAACCTACCCTGGGATTTTCCCAATCTTCCCTTCCAAGAATATGCTA
The DNA here is from genome assembly GCA_958510875.1 of Endomychus coccineus. NCBI lineage: Eukaryota > Metazoa > Arthropoda > Insecta > Coleoptera > Endomychidae > Endomychus > Endomychus coccineus. The sequence goes on from OY294069.1 coordinate 39,115,737, forward strand.
GTAGTAAATCAGTACTTCGCCGTCCCATTCTTAGACCTTTTTGAGAATTTGTGTATGGTGTAATCGAAAATGCATGGTCAGATGTTCGTTTGTAAATAAAGTAACAAGTACATCATATATATAAAATTAGAAATAATAATAATAAAGATTCATGACCCAGTATGAATTATATATAAAAAATTCTCGGGAAATAGGTCACATTGACACTCGGTTTTAAATATTTTCGTCTTTCCGTACGTTTCGGTTTATATATTATAAAATTAGAGAAATGCAAGAATAAATGAAATATTTCCTATAATATGCAATTTAGGTTAAAATATGCAAAAAAAATTACAATTCTGCCAATTCATGCAAAGTTTGCATATATATATGCATGGTGCATAAAATCCTCGGCCTAATCATCACTTATTTGGAAGGATAAATGTATTCGAATTCAAAGCAGAATTTTGGTAATATAGTCTAGAGTGAGTATCATGGGAACCCTCATCCGCTATTTCTTTCATCATTTTCTCAGCTCTTACGATACATTCTCATAAATAGATAGATTTGAATTGAATATAAATTCTTGACATACGTCTGCATCATGTCGCAATGCTTGATGAAAGTTCGGTTTTTATCACGCAACACAGAGGGATCTGTAGATCGACTCTAAAAGGGTATAAATTTAATCGAATCATGATGTTGTTCGAGATATATTAATGAACGCATTATCTGAGTTAAGTTTGAACGCGGCCTTTCGACCGCAGGTGGTATCAAATCAACCTTTTATCCCATATTTGACACGGACACGCTGAATAGTAATGGACTAATGTATCCATCAAGAAAGCCATGACTAAGCCAACCTCTTCAATTTGAAACTGTGTATCATTTTGTTGCTTTTTCAATAGGTTGATGAAAGAACTTGATGGTTCTTTAGAATTCCAAGCGATGGAAAATGTAGAATTCAATTGATATAAAACCGACATAAATGCTTGCAGTCGTTCGATCGTTTCAATTTTTATTATTTGCGTTGAAAATGACAGCCGGGCGAGTTCATGCCGAGTTTGCAATAGTTGATGTTAACTCGACACAAAACTGCGATTGAATGATAATTTAACTAATTAGAAATAAATTGTCAGACAGCTCGGCTCGATCTGCGTTTCAAGTGAGATTGAATCGTTCCCAGTAAACCGTGATTAAACATTCCTCATAGATTCCCAGCCCAATTTAATTTGGTCATACAACAAATAACCCCCATAATAATTCCTGAGATCATCGTATTAATGCAAAACTTGTATTTGCTAGTTTTCCTTTAAATTGAATAATGACCTTGGACATTCAAAGTTTGATATTCCGCAAAATAATTATGACATTACTCCTGGTTTAGTAAAATTATACTAATTAAGAATCCTAGCTTGAAATTATCTATTATTTGGCCAATCATTGATTACACTCCGTTCAGTTTTTTATTTCCCAAAAGAAGGAAAAAAACGTACACTTTCTTCTTGAGTACTCCGAGTATTGTGCCAACACTAATTCCGCAATAGTTTAGATACCAGAAATATTGATTCAGTTCATTTTTTTTCAGTTCGTCCGCTTTTTCATCCCCTCCGCTCCGGTGTTTACCAGAACCCACGGGAAGGAAATCGCGTTATTTTGCCTAGATCGTTCAGTTTATCTACGAATTCCCAGACCATCTTTGAGGTGAGCTCGTTATTGGGTGCTTGGCGGTATGATTTCTTGCTTACCAGATTTTCTTCCTATATGGAAGGGGACACATTTCCATATAGCGTAGATCTCCGCTTTAAAGGTACTCGAGGTTCTGCCTAAGATGTCAGAGCATTGGGTTCCAAGCCCATATATTACTATCTCACTTCCTTCGATTGTTTTGGAGCCATCTGTGTACCATTTAATGGCCTTTCTGTTCAGCCTTGGGATGGTGTATTTGTCCTACTCTCATTTGCAACTTAGTTTGGTCTTGAGACATGTCCCAATATTGCTGGTTTCTAGGGAGATGTTGAATCTTGCGTTGGGTGATTCATTCTATAATGTTGTCCATATTTCCATACTCTCCATTACTATATGGAGAGGTGAAGGATTCAGAATTTCTTCTGTAGATGCGGTTGGCCACTTTCTCATTGCACATGCTATGAATAGACATGCTACTTTTTGGATTTTCGATAGGTACTAGCCAGACTAGTTCTGCTGCCCCAGACTACTGCTTTATAAGTGATGATTAATCTCACTATTCAGGTGTACATCCAACGCATTCGGGTTCTTGCAGCTTGTTGGTTACTTCCTTTCCATGCTTGTTCCAGATGAGTTTTTTGTGTAGTGTAAGATATCGATCTTTGACCTCCGACTTTCATCCAATAGAACTACTACCTCTTGTTTTGATGGTTTTGAGGTGAAGGTTTTTTCCTTGTAAGATTAACTATGGTGATCTTGGTGGTGTTAACGGTGAGTTCTATCGATAAGTACCATTCTTTGGTGTAGTCATTCTCGAACTTGTCTCTCTCCAATATGACTACGTCGAAATTAATCATAAACTTGTCGTATATGAAATTTATATCGTGGTCGAACACTCTTTTCTTCACCAAACGGTTATCTCACCTATACTTTTCGATTGAATATCGATTATTGTTAGTGGACCACACGGAGCCTAGAACACGTTATTAGTCAAATTGAACTTATTTAAACTTACAAAAGGATCGTGCCAATGATGCACTTTAGACCAATATCCGATGCATTTTCCAGAGGTCTTCCAAAACACAATTTGAATGTAACGTTTTTACTCATTTCAAATAATTCCCAAAACATTACATCAGCCGAGAACAAAAACGAATAACCTAAAAAAGAAAGCCAAGTATATGCTCCATCTAAGACATATTTTTTAATCTCTAGGGCAGGTGAAACATGATAAAATTTTCAATAACCGCTCTTGAATAAAAAATTTGCGATTTTCCTACCAAAAAAATTGTTACATTCGTATTGTATGAGCTTCATTCAGCGAATGAAACTCTGAAACTATTGAAGGATAAAATTACATATTTACAACTCAATCAAAATACAAAGCTATCTTCATCGAGACGGAATAAAACTGATGCAACAACTGTTTTACGGTTTAATTCGCGATGTAATTTTTTTGAAATCGTCTGCACTTTCGTTTTGTTATTTGCGTTGTTCCTTCCGAAGCGAAACTGAAATGCTCTAATCACCTTAAGACAATTTAATACAATTAGTTCAGCATGAATATCTCATAATACGTCAAAGGAAATGAATCATCTTCAAACGGTCAATACAATTATTTTTTAATTGCATGAATCCCACCGGATTCGAATTGAAAAACGTTCTTTCCCTTTGGGATTCCATTCCAGTTCGGTCAGCTGTAAGTACAATACCTCTGGAAGATCTTATATCATGAACATTGACTTTAGTGTTAATGGATTGAATGAATAATGTGCTTTTACCTTTCGACATTCCATATTTCTATCTTAATCACTAATTGGAAGAGTAATCTCGCAAATAGAATACCCATTGACGTATAGTTTTGAATTTTAATGAGCTTTCGAATCTTAGAAAAATTTTAATCCAACGTTTACCATAAGATGGCAAGGTGAAAACTCCCTGGAGAATGAAACAGATGACGACATTTTATAAAATCCCATGTGAAATTTGTGATGTACCATCTTTAACTAGAATGCATTAAAATTTTCAGACTGATATAATTTCATTCATTCAGTTCAAATTCATTTCAAATACATTGGAGATGGCGATACCTACAAAGTCATATTTTTGGATTTAGATCACAAAATTCTTATATTCCCCAACGGTTTTCGTTTTTTTTAGAGTCCATTTTTCTGCTTGCAATCTCAGTTTTACGGATTTTCGAAAATGGCCGATTGTGGCGCCAAAATCAAAGACAAAAAAAACTAGGTGGAAGTTGTTCAAAAAGTACCAACTTTCCGTCTGAACAGAATATTCTATTGGACAATATTCGATTTGCAAAAAAAATTTTTGCATTCACATAAAAAAACATTAATTCGTTTATATCTCGAGACCATAACCTCAAAATAACTTCTACTTACGGCTCAAACGATGCGTTTTAACTTTTTCTATAATTTTTCTCTCCACATGTTTTCCATTTGTGCCACCGTTTTTATATAAACTCAAAAAACATGAAAATTTACTTTTTTCGCGCCAAAAAATGGCCGTTACTTTTGAAGCTAAGTCGTAGAAATTGTTCCATTATTCTTCCCGTTTTCAGCGCATCAAAATACTTATAAAAACATAGCAAATTTACACGTGCATTTTTTTAAAATTTTTATTCAATTTATTTATTTTTAATTAAACATTATTTCTTGCGTGGAAAAAACATCACGCAAACCAAAGCATCGCTTATTAAACATTATGGAGGCCCTTCACCATCGATTGGAACGATTCACAAGTGGCTTACTGATTTCGTTGTGGTAGTACGACCACAATGAACGCCGAACGCTGCCCAATTGAAGTAACAACGCCAGAAATCGTCGATGAAATTCATGGTATGATATTGGACGATCGGAGAGTTGAAGAGCATGAGATCATTGAGGCTATCGACATCTCAACCGAACGGGTACGGAACATTTTGCATAAATTTTTGAATATGCGAAAGCTTTCTGTCAGATGGATGTCGCATTTGTGCTCTATTGAAAACAAGCGCGACCCTGAGACAATTTCAAAGGAGTGTTTGGCCATGTTCAAGTGCGATAAAAAGGACTATATGCGCCGTTTAGTAACCGTGGACGAAACATGGATCTATCACAGCACACCAAAGAACAGTCGAAACAGTGGCCTTGTTCTGGCGAATCGAAGTCGAGAAAGCCCAAAGTGGGTTTATCGACCAACAAAGTGTATAGGCCATATCGATTACCTTGAAAAGGGTAAAACCGTAACCGGCGTATATTATGCAGAGATGTTGAATCGATTCAACGCCGATTTGAAGCGAACGCGGCAGCATCTGGCAAAGAAAAAGTGCTCTTCCACCAGGACAACGCAGCCGCGTTCTGGTCCGCAGTCGCAATGGCAAAATTGTATATATTGTGCTACGAATTGCTTCGTCATTCACCATATTCTTTAGATTTGGCCTCCTGCATTTTTTATCTATTTCCAAACGTGATGCAACGACTGGACTCGAATTAACATTGATTCAAGGATTATATTTATGGCTTTTTTCCTGGATATCTATGATTTTGGGACCTAGGGTGAAAATCTGATTCCTATGTTGCAGTAGTTGGTTCGTGTAGTAAGAGTCTTCTTTTTTTGACTATGTAGCTACTCAAATGTTCTTGGAACCTTACAGTGAAGGTGCTGCCAATTTGACCTATGTAAAAGGCTTTACAATCATCACACTCCAAATTTCCTCAATTATGTTAATTAATTTATTACTTTATGAGTACGTTTATTTGTTAATTTGTGAGTATATTTAGTTGTTGTTTTAATGATTCTTTGTACCTAGTTATGTTAGAGGTAAGAAGTCAATTCAGTATTATAATTACCTAAAATTGAATCAAAAACTTTTTTATTCAGTTTATTTTGAACTATTTTATTAATAATCGATACGGTTACTTATAAACTTATATCAATATCATGGATTCTGTCTAATTCTGAATGAAAATTATCTTTGTTATATGCTGCTTAATTGTTTGATTGCGAGTGTTATCGAAACCATAAGATTCTCGGATTTTCTTAGAGGTTCACCTAGAAAGACTCTTCGTGTTAAATCTCATATTTATCCTCGTATTTGATTTTTGGGAAATGTTCAATTTTTATTTGTTGCAATCGATACAAACAAATTCGAAGACGATTTGCGATTCTCTGAAATGAAATATATATTGATGAAAGAATATTCTCGAGAATATTTTGTTGATGAGAAAAGCAAATGAATATTCATTTTGTCTCAGGACAATTGAATACAATCAGAAACAATGATATTCAGATTTATAGAATGAATCGTAAAATCGGAATAAGTTTTTCAAGACCTGTTCCAAATTATTTCATAGTTTATCTTCTTTTATCAAGTAGGTATTTTACAATGACGAGGATTTGCCGTGAACCAAGCAAGTATGCCAGGTTTTACAGGAAACAATTCATGAAATGATTCCGTTGTATCTTATAGAATTTTATTCTGGTGATGATTGTAATTATTGAACCGATCATTTCTCAATAGTCGAATCAAATTAATATACTAAATTTCAGATCTGTTATTCTTCTTCTTATGTCTTTTTTCATATACTTTTTAAATAACACGATTGATCACACTCCTATTTGCTGACATGCAATAGAACAATGCAAATGGCACTGAGGATATTTCTACTACATAATGTTTAAAGAATATAACCGTTCAATAAAAAAATGTATAAATCACATTAAAAGCCAGCTACATAAAAGAATCGAAATTATCTGTAGCGAATACAAAGGCGTATAATTGTATAATTACACACTTGTTATAAAATATATCAACACTTCAAAAAATCTAATTTAATATACAATAATTCATTGAATGGTGTCAATAGATTCTGGATCGCATTTTATAATAGGACGGATAGGATAGCACTAATTACTTGAGGCAAAACAAAACTTAAAAACCCTAAACAGAAAAACGATCTATTCAGAATGAATAACAGCCGTGAAATGAGTAAGTTTTTATTTCTTATTATTCCAAAGAACTTATTGTATTCGATGGTTCTGGTATTCAGACATGTAGGTTCTTTCTAGACCCACTATACTTTCCTAATACCCTCGGGTTCCATAAGCGTTTTGTTACAAGTTCGTTTTAATAAATTGCTAGAGGATTTTTATCCGTCATGTTGCCTCGTACCTTCTCAACCTGCCATTAGGATTTGAAAATTGAAGGACGGCCGATTTACGTTATTATAATCATTTGCCATATTCATCAGGTGATTTCATTCTTTGAAATTATGTGAACCGATAATGTGTTTGTTAATGATTATTAGTTTATCACCTCTCTGGTAAAGTGTCAGAGAATATTACTAGATAGTTGGTCGTATCATTAAAGCAGGCATTTGTTGGGGGACGCTTATATTATGTACATAAATGCTAGGATATATTCTTATTATTTATCTTTTTGATTTTGAAATATTCTCAAATTTTTTTTATTTTTCGAGAGGAATACTTGAATTGATTGTAAATTGTTAATTGTGAAACTTTTTCTGAGACTATTCTTTTTGTTTGCTCGAATAGCTCGATATTATTATTATTATTATTTCACTTTAAATTGATATTTAATACAAAATTCATGCAATGGGTTAGTTGACAAATGATTTGATTCAACACTTTATCCAGATTAATCATAGATTCCACCTACCTTTCGGGAATTTGGAATCTGCCTCTACCTATATCAAATTGTATTGTGAACACGAATATAACCAGTTGTTTGGTTATCAATGAACACAAAAGAAAAGCTTTTGTTTACAAATTGTATCTTTTTTTTTGGGTTAATATTTGCAATGATAACATAGCTCTGGCTTATAGATTAATATTCTCAAAATTGTATATTCCTTTACCGATCAAATATTACACTTGCCCAAAGATATACTTGAAAACGTTGGACAATTAACCTATTTATCATCTATGGTCTACATAGAATACAAATCTATGAAAATTTTTCAAATTCTAAGTGGAAATAACGATGAATCATGATTTTGCATTTAGTTTATAAATCTGTTCATACAATTTTAACCCTGCACGCGACCAAATTTTGGTAGAAAAACTCTACTTGAAAATCATCTTTTTCAGTTATACGGAAATGATTATAAATTCTGGACAAACCTCACAGTTATTGCTTCTTATATTCTAGACTTTCCCTCTATTTGGATTAATTGAATATGAATTGATTTTATAACCTTTTTGATAATATCCTCTTTAATTTCGATGTGATTATTGTTGGTTTTATTGCTGTTGATTATTATTTGTTGTCATTTATTGTTGTTACTGATCTTCCATTTGATAACACATAGTTACTGTTGATTGTTGTTAGATTTCCTGGTTTAAAGATTTTTTTAAGGTACTTAATAAAATTAAATTATGAACTTCGTTTCTTCACATAACCTTCAAATTTTAACTGTATATCAGTACATCTGTCAGAATAATTTCGTGACTTTCTGGTCCTCCTATCTGCTTCAGCTTATATAACTTCTGAAAATACTCCTCTAATTTAGATTTTAACCAATCAAATAATTTTAATGAACTCTTTCCTCAGCTTCCCTCCAATTTATTTTTATGCTAAAATTACAAATTATTTAAATGTTTTTGAATCGACCAATAGGAATTCACAAGTCCAGAAATGTTTGCTTTTAACAATTATGAGTTTATTTTGTTTTAAACTGCTTATCTTTTCCTTTGATTCATTGTAATAAACTGTATGTTCCTAAATTTAGTTATGATTACATTTATATTTACTTTTTACCTGCCACAAATTTTGAATTTTATTGATATTTGAACTCTGATTATATTATCACTGTTAGATTTTAATCCGTCCTGCTCCCTCTTTTGATTCTCTTCTTATTTAATATACTAATCTTTCAAATTTATATACTCATTCAGGTTATTTTTACTAATTTTTGTCAAAATTATCTTCAGTTTTTATCTAATTTTTTCATTTCCTTGACTTATTCTCACTAATATTCACAGAAAAAACTTAATACTACCTAATTCTAATTCAAACTGCCTTAATATAAACATTTTCTCGTTCCTTAAACACTTATTTTGCGTAATGTCACTTTTACCGATTTTATATTCTAGGAAGTTTGTATTTCAACACTGTTGTCTTTAAAAATTGTCACTTTATATTCATTGTGTTGTTTATTTCTTTTGCGGATGTAAGAATTGAGTGGAAGAGAAATAACTAGAAAACCAAACCAATCCAGGTATAATCAACATTTAACGGCAAAAGAGTTTGCAACGCAAACTTAACCCATATTATTTCAAACTTTCCAATTTAACAGAAAATAAGAAGAATTGGAAACATCTTAACTAAGTTTAAAATCAATATCACACTTCGATGAGACTCACATAATTTAAGTTTTTAGCGGAAAAGTATCTAGTAATAAAGTTCCAAGCGACATAATATTATGTTGTAGAAACTTTTACAATGGATTACAAAGAGGAGCCGGATAATTTAATCAATATGCATGTAGCATCAATCAACTGTATAGTCAATTTGGAACTACTTTTTCGAGCAACATTAGCGAAAACTTCAAACTCATTTTGTTCGACACCGAACGTCTAATTTTATTTTTGCATCTCTGTTCAAATTGGAAGAAAACACTGACAAACGTTGGAACAAACATTTTGAAAAATATGTTCCATTCTATTAAAGAGCTTGAGATATTAAGTGATTATAACTAATACAAGAGATTAAACTATCAAAACCTCCTTCTGTTTGCCTCCAAAAAATAGATGCTATAAGGTCAAAAATTATCAGAGACGAGAATGCAGACCCAATATCCTTGATACATACCTGAGCTAACTTCGACAACCTTAGCAGAAACATACATGAAATACAGGAGTTTTTTTTTCTAATAAGATAAATTCGTTTCCTTATATCGCCTTGGACACGATCAAACCTTTATCATGCACCTGAACTAACTTCCACAACTTTAGCAGCAACTTACAGGGAATTGATATTGAAACCGCAAGAAATAATGTCTTTAGTCAAGACGCCAAATTCACTTTTTTGCATGTTTACAAAAATCGTTAAGGCTGCTTGCTTACGATGGTTGTCTAAACAGAACTGAGTGACATATGAGTCTAAAAATTTTAATGCTAGTTGAAGATAGTACATCACAAATGTCGCAAGGGATTTTTGATTGAGGCGCCATCTGTTTTATTTTTCAGGGACTTTTCATCTTGACCTCGTATATCGCCACGGACATTATCAAATAATTCTTATGATCAGCGTGTTGCATGATCATTCGAGCACGATAATTGCTATATTTGAAACAATGTCATTCCCTTCGTCCAAGAGATACCCACCTGCGGCAAACCACAGACAAATTGTTATGACTATTCCACAAAATCCGTTGAAAGATCAGATTGGGTAGGTACCAACTCTCAGGTATTTATTGACATTATATCTGGTGTCCATATGGAGAATACGTACATTATCATATCAGTGAGTTCGTAAGTGCATCATAATTGATAGGAATCATAATTTTTATTGAAAACGCGGCTTTAATAAACGGCCCTGATGTTTTCATAATTTAGCCTGCAAGTGAGATATTCCGAATTTAGATTTTGAAATTCACAAAATGCATAAGACAAATTTTCATTCCATACAATTTTTGTACCTATTCACCATGGAATTACAAGTAATACTAGAGTAAATAGTTATAGAATACGTAGAAGAGCTGAGTTCAAAATGACCAGTCTGCAATCATGAATTTCGCGATACAATTTTGAGAACGTGTGTTATGATATTACAAAGTTTGAGCGAATACTATGATATCTAAATAAGTAACATGATATATCAAGGCTAATATCGCAAAACACATTTATACATCCTGTTCTTCGGTTTCAACGTCGAAGTTGAAAGCACTCTCCATATAAACAAAGCTATCGTGAGACAGAACACTGTGCTATGTAGAAGAACTAGTTCGTGTTAGCATCAATTTATTTAGAATTTATTTCAATGCATTACCTCCCCAAGTGTATAGAGCTTGCTATTATGCATGCAGAAGTGATTAATAATATACTTTGACCAATGCTCTCTCTATCATGTATATAATGAAAAAGCTTTCTGTTGAAGATTCTAGACTTCATTTGATTGTAGTCACAAATTAATTTTATAACTACAAAATAACCAAAATTCCGAAAATTCATTTCGTTTGTTTGTTAATTCTTGAATTGTTTATGTCTCACACCGTTGGGGAACTTTTCAACATGGTGGTTATTTAAATTGCAAAGACCAATTATTTCCTCGAATGAAGGTCGATGAAAATTAATACCGTATTCTTCGAAAGTGGTTAGATAAAATTTAACTGTGGCATAGATATTTAATCGATGTTCCGAGCTCTAACAACTTGAGTTTTATGAATAGTTATACCTACATGAGAGTCTTGTGAAAAGATTTGAACGTATTGTATTGCTTTAAAAGAGATACCTGGTGTCCCATTATATTCGCAAGGCTCATAACTTTCAAAGGAATCACGATAGGTACATGAGGTTATCACTGAAATGCTTTAAAATGACACTAGTTCTGTTTGGACTCATCCAACTTTTCTCTTCACTACCGGTTAGCCAAAAAACAAGAAAGTCATTATTTTATTGTTCCTTTTTGTTCTTGTTGGAACTGTATACTTGTTATGACTCGAAAGCCACTTTTTCAGCTATCAGCGGTTATAACATTTTATAAATCGATGCAAAATTAATTGAACAATCGATGTTTAAGCAGAAACTTGTTGTCAGTAATCAACAATAGATAAAACAATGTCTTCTTAAGAGGGTCTGGAATCTGTTCAACCTAAATATCACATTTCTTCTTATTTGGGGGTTTTCAATGTATTTTGTTGCAAAAAATGGTATTTTCTGATAGGAAAAAAGCTATTCCACTGAAAATAAATTTATTGGACATGATAGAGAATTTAACAAAAGTCCACCAACTGATAAGTCCATATCAAAACGATTCATTATTCTCAAAACCAACGTTATAAGCTATACTGTGACTTCCGGTATAAGTAATACGCCATAAACTGTTGGAAAGGTTAGGTCTGGTGAAGTGAGATGCATACACATCGACTGGTCAATGCTATGTTATCATACATACATTTTATATAATTACTTATGCTTACCACAAACGATTCAAAGGAAATGAATCGATCGAAAGCATCGTCTAGTTTGCTAAGTATTCATGAGGGGCGCGTTAATGAATTACACGCATCCTAGGTGCGTTCTTAAGATAGAATTATCAAGCTGTGGATAAATTTATTTATGAATTCGGAATCCACCTGGGATGTGATGGAAACGAAATATCGTAAAGTGTAAACCATGGTATATTAGTCTGCATACCTTGTGCTGATATCTTAACTAGCACGATTACTTTATTGAATATATAACACGTTATAAACCTCGGAACAATAGACTATTATTATTCAAATTTGCAGAATAATTTAGCACCACACTTTGAGTAACAAGATATCATAATACGAGTACTATGATTAACTTCGGATTTGAACTATTATCTTTCTTTGTCTACCTTCACTTATACGAATATCTGACCACACTTTTAGTTTTAGACACATTCTTGTAGTGTTTCAGCTCAATTCCTCAAATAGAGAGAACGAGTGCTATGCAAGACGAGGGACTAAAGCCGGCCTGCCGAAAGCTCTAAAGATGCAAGCGCACTCCTGTGAAATTTATGACCCAGTCAAGTGCAGAGCTCACATATATATGACTGTGATGTATCGAGGGAAATGCGACCAAAACCAACGCGAGAAACATTTCCCTCCTGTTTCCATTCTTGCATAACGAATTTAGCGTAGAATTTCCAGATTCTTTCTCAACCTCCGACTGCTACAGATAAGTCCGAGTGAATAGCGATCGTTACAGATATCACCTTCATACATTAATGGTTTTACTATTGTAATAAAATCTTTCTCGTCACGAAACTGCTTTTAAATCCGCACTACAGTGAAGGATCAATACTAGTGTGGAGAGTTTCTTTGGTCGAAAATCAATTTCCTTGTGTTCGGAGAGGTCCTATTTTGTTATTACCGCATTTATAAACGAATTGAAAACGTTTGGAATCTCGAATATAGCAATATAAGGGATCGATTGAAAAGTTGACGAAAAAGAAATAGGAGTTTGATATGTAACAGTTCCATGTACATTACAATGCCATCAGAAATACTTTTTGTAAGTGATACTCAAGATTAAATACTAATTATATGGAATTTTCTTGATAAAAAATGACACAATTGGAAGGTTTCCAATCATTTTAGAAACGAAAACAGATAGACCTTTAGAATTTTGGGTATTAAATTAATTACAAAGAACAAATGGTTTTATTAAATTTTACTTACGAATCACAATTTGAAAATGTGTTTGCGTTTGATTTAAAAAACTAATTTTGTCAACACCAACTTAGACAATCAAGTAAACTATCTTTCAAAGCCTACTTATCATAAGAAAACGGTACGAACAACAGATAAAATGGAAACAACTTCCTCTGAACACCACAGCTCCATCTAAAACTAAAATAAATTATTCATTTAAAAATCCCCAATATGTATTATTTAATTATCTAATCATATAAAAGAATACATAATTGTTTCTCATGAATATCAAAACATATTTTTCCCTATCTGAAACTAAAATAAATTTTCCATATGATTGAAAGTGCCCAATATGTATTATTTAATTATCAAACGCTAATTGAATGAAAAAATAAATAGTTTTTTACCAAGAAGATAAAAATGAGATATAATAAAGGAGAAATGGATTATAACATATTTTTTCCCATATAAAAACTAAAATAAATTTCCCGTATAAAATGCCCAACGTGTATCATTTAATTATCAAACGTTAATTAAATAGAAGAATGAATAATTGTTTCTCATGAAGATTAAAATGAGTTATATTGAAGAAGAAATGGATTGTAACATATTTTTCCCATCTGAAACTGAAATAAATTTTCGATATAAAATGCCCAATATCTATTATTCAATTATCGAACGATAATTAAATAAAAGAATAAAAAATTGTTTGTCTTGAAGACTGAAATGAGATATAATGAAGAAGAAATGGATTATAACATATTTTTCTCCATTTGAAACTGAAATAAATTTCCCATATAAAAACGCCCAAATCTAAAATTCAATTATCGAACGCTAATTGAATAAAGGAACAAATAATTGTTTTCCATGAAGATTAAAATGAGATATAATAAAAAAGAAATATATTATAACATATTTTTCCCCATCTAAAACTAAAATAAATGTTCCGTATAAAAACGCCCAATATGCATTACTTTATTTGTCAAACGCTAATCAAATGAAGGAATAAATAATTGTTTCTTACGAAGAATAAAACGAGATATGATAAAGAAGAAATTGATTATAACATATTTTTCCTCATTTAAAACTAAAATAAATTTTCTGTATACAAATATTCAATATGTTTTATATAATCATGTAACGCGAATCAAATAAAAGAATGAATAATTGTTTCTCATGAAGATCAAAATGAGATATAATGAGGAAGGAATAGATTATAACATATTTTTACCCATCTAAGACTAAAATAAATGTTCCATATGAAAATGTGCCATATGTATTATTTAATTATCAAACGAAAATCAAATATAAGAATAAATAATTGTTTATCATGATTTTCATGATAATTGAAATGAGATGTAATATAGAAGGAATGATTATAACATATTTTATAATATGGGGACCGACTGATTGAAAATATAATATAATTATTACAATTAATCACAGACAAGGATAAATACATAATATCAATTGATTATTCTATGAAGATGAAAAATTACTAACAAATTAGGTAATTCATGAGTTTCATTCTCAATATCCATATAATCGATAGTGTGTGAAAACTTGTATTACGTGTTATATTTTCAAATGGCCCAGAACCCACAAGAAATTTGAAATAAAAGTTCTAAATGCTATTCGCTTTCTAACGTACCTATTCATTGATGCGAGTGTGATTTCTTTAGGTGACTTTTAGTTTCGAAGTAAGTGGAGCGTTCAGTCGAGCCTACCATCAATAAAAAACTGTTCGAAAACCTCTTTGCTCAAGAACTTCACTAACATTAAATCGGTAAACCGTCTTCGTATATTTTCCAACAATCGTTTAAAATATTATCGCCACATTAATTTCGCCGCTGATATTTATTTCAACTGCACTTCCGAAATTCGCTCTCCCAGCTAGAATAGAACGTATCATTTTGTCCCAAACCATTGAACCGAAATTGCCTACGAAAAGGAAACGGAAGCTTGATACACTTCATAAAACGTATTATCCATTTTTTCCAGGCTTTCCTGGATAGTTCGTTTTATAAGTCGTTATTCTAGAAGCATTTGACATCTTTGTCGACAATACATCTTTTGAATGTTAGCTTTTATTCAGCGATTTGGTGTAGCCCAATTTTCATGCCATGTGATGGTGCCTCATTTATAATACACTGTGGCTAAGCTCTCGATACCCATTCCCGAACAAATCCCGATAGACAAAGTTTTGTTTCACCAGGTTGAACAGTGACAACACGTTTTTTTGTCACTATTCAACCTGGTGAACCAAAACATTGTCTATTGACTTCCAACACGAAATGTGTTTGTAGTTTACTATGCAAAATTTCGGTAGAGACTGTTGTGACGCAATATATGTATACAAAGGCAATCAATAACAAAAACAAACTTCCAAATGACCTATCAACCTGGTATTCCCAAAAATATAAAAAAAATTAATAAACTAGCTCGCGAAAAATTTTACAAAGTATCCTGCGATAACGTTTCCGAGTTTCGAAACTACGCTATTATGAGGAGCAAAGTTTTATTATTAAAATATCAGTA
The DNA here is from genome assembly GCA_958510875.1 of Endomychus coccineus. Taxonomy (NCBI): domain Eukaryota; kingdom Metazoa; phylum Arthropoda; class Insecta; order Coleoptera; family Endomychidae; genus Endomychus; species Endomychus coccineus. The sequence goes on from OY294069.1 coordinate 39,131,306, forward strand.
TTTAACTTTAAAAATTGAATAAAGTTAGATTCAATAATATAAAAAGTATCAACAAAATTTGTGCCTTTGAATAAATAATGCTATAATTTTATATATTAATTTAATATTTAACTTTTATTATTAAATATAAATTCTTCATTAATATTATTTAAATAGTTCAATCAATAAATTTATTGATGAAAATTTACGTTATTAAAATAAAATTTTTGTTCAATTTTTATTCACATTATATTATATTTTTATTTAACTTACATGTAATTTTTTTATAACGTAATTAAAATTAAAATTTTTGTATCATCGAAATTGCAGTATGTAACTTTAATAATTGGATAAAGTAAAATTAATTACTATAGAAAATATATAGCGTTATTTGTTTGTTAAACAAATAACGCTATAATAAATAAAAAAATTTGTTGGCAGAAACGCTTTGGAATGCTTATTTATATATTAATAACTATAAAATTTCCGCTGATTCAGGATTAATATTGAATTCGGTATATGAAATAGCGGTTAGACTGTTACCTTCACCAGGATTTATTCGGGTACCGGTACCGGGACGCTACCGGAATCTGGGAAAAATCTATTAAAACATTTCCACGGCTTTAACTTGCTATAAGATGGTACTCAAGCCAGGGAAATAGGTCTTCAGAGTAGATAGGTCCTAAGGTGATTACGTTGCCTAGAACTTCTCTAAGAGGGGTTCTCTTTCTTTATTGGCTCTCATTCGTTTTGGACTTTCGCCAAAGTTATTGGTAGAAATTTCACTTCCAGTTCCTTCCCTCCCCTAACCAAATGATGGCAGACTAGCTACTACACCATAATAAGAGACCAACCTTTTTGCTGGAATGTTTGCAGCAAATTCCACTTTGGATCCACAAAGCAAGGACCCTCCTAATATTGCTGCCATCGATAGCAATTTGCCTGAAATTGTCTTACCTCACATTCTCAATGAATGTGCACCAGTTTTCTGTAGGTTGTTTACCGTTCCATATAAAATTGGTGCGTTTCCTTTTAGCTGGAAGAAAGCTAGACTTCAACCAATTCCAAAAAAAGGAAAGAAGACTTTCCTAATAATGATGCATTATTATTTGTGATCTTTAAAGTGATGGAGAAAGCATTTAACATCGAACACATCCAATACCTAGATAGTTCCAAAATCGTGAATGTCCGGCAACATGGCTTTCGTCAGCAGAGATCAACAGAGATATACCTAAGAAGAATTATTCTGAAGAAGGCTGCGGACGCCGCTTCCCTTATCGGAATTAATAATATGAGATAGAGAATGAAGCGTTTCACGTTATCGCTTCAACATATCAATGTTATATTCAAGCTGGATAAAGAATGGAACAGCATCATACTCATAGCTTTGAATATCGTGAAGCTGATTAAATACAAATTTTGGAAATAACCATACCAAGGTACTCACCTAGAAAGATTACTAAAGCAAAACCAACTAAGAAGTAATGATAATTATAATATTTTATTAACGGACATTCCATTTTATTTATAGAAAACGTATTATAACAATGTTTCAAAGAATCGATGAAGTCGACCGAAATCGAGACTTTCCCATACTTACACCCCTTATGAAAATTTGGGAAATCGAGATATCTCAAAAAATTGAGGTAATCGTTGAATCTTGTTCTGTAATGTATCAAAAGATGTTCATAATATTTTTTCCATAAACCCTTAGAAAAATGATTTTATTATGGACAGTGTGTATCTGATGAGCCGAATTGGGGGGTCTCTAGACACTGTAACGTGGTTAATCATCATTTGATGTTAAAACTAATGTTAGAATCGAATTTTTCATTGTTCCTATATCATCCACTGAAGCCATAAGAGCGAGACAGGCTGACGGGGATCTGATAATCTAGTAGAGTTTAATGCAACCAAAACTCAAGGTTGCGTCTCCTCCAGGGAAGCGGATCCCACAATTCCTAATATGATGATGTCAGGTACAACTTTTCCTAAGAAGTCTTTCATATTCATTCTCGGCATCACCACCAACGCACCCACCCTCTCTTGAAATTATCATGTGAGGTATATTGCGAAGCCAACCGCTTCAACTATAACATACAAGTCATTTTATTACTTTCAAAACGTTTGAAATGCGACAAACAACAAACAATAGAGTGTCACAAAGTAAAATTATCTTTTCCACACTTATATCTTGAAAAGTTATTTGATAACATCTCTCGAAAATGATACTTACTTGAATATGGTCCTGAATGAAGGTATCTATGTATGATTAATCGGTTATTCGATCGGTTAAATTTGAGCTTATATTGTACGATGGCATCAGACAGCTAACCGATTGTCGTGGATCCGTGAGATAAGAGATCCTTGTAGCTTGTCACTCATTCTTAACAATAGTATTTTACCGCGACAGAGATGGCGCTTTAATTTAACAAAGATGCCACTGCAAACATTAGAGAAAGCAGATTAGAAGTGAGACCAAGTTTGTGTTTAGCAACTCCTCCCTTTCACTCCCTTCATGTTCTTCAAGGCAAGGAACTTCCGAAGCGTCTGTATCGTTACAAATTAAATTTATTATTAAGGAAGTACATTATGTCGGTTCATAACATACATTTAATACTTCGACACTTTGCAAACTTAAGATAAGATTATAGTATGCGGGATTCTGCAACTTGTTAAGAGAGATTCCCTGCTAATGTAATTATGTATTAATTTTACTTGGAAGAACAGGAGAATTAAACTTTGCTTCATAATGTTTGAGGATCTTAGGTATTATCCTGACAATATACAGCGAACTCAATGATTCAACATAGAATATTTGACGGAATATTAATTTAGTTGAAGAGCAATTATATTTGACGAAGGCATCTTAGTTGCATTTTATTCCGATTGTAAGCAATTCCATTTGTGTTTCTCTGCTTCAGTATCTCGATCATTGGAAACTAACATAAGCTAACAAAGGCTAACTAATATATTCTGATTAATTCCATATAGCATTTCCTTTTCCAAAAAAAGGAAAGAAGACCCTTCCCAACAATTATAGACCCATTGCACTATTATCTGTGATCTCTGAAGTGATGGATAAAGCAATCAACATCGAACTCATCCAATACCTAGAGAGCTCCAAAAGCATGAATGACCGGCAAGATGGCTTTCGCCAGCAGAGATCAACAGGAGACTTGCTTGCCTACGTAACACATGTATGAGAGAAATCTATTGAAAAACTTGGGGAATCTGTAGCTGTAGCATTGAATACTTCTAACGCATTTGACCGAGCCTGGCACCGAAGTCTTCTTGGGAAACTTCCCTCTTATGGTTTGCCACCTCAATATTGTCGCTTTCTATCTAGTTATAGATAGTCACTTTATGTGGTGGTGTATTCTCCGATACAATGACTATCAATGCTGGTGTTCCACATGGATCTTCCTTGGCACTAACTTTGTTTCTGATTCATATAAACGATCTGATGGAAATGACCACCTGTCCCGTCTACAGCTTTGCAGATGATGGTACACTTCATACCCTTCCTCATCTAGAGCCATCATACCATCCAATGGAGCCAGAGGACCGAGACAGAGACAGGTTGACGCAATTGATGAAGATCAAGCAAAGATATTGAAATGGGGATCTGGTAATATAGTTGAAAATCAGGTACTCAGTCCAAAATTCCAACACATGTTTGTATATTGCTATCGCTATGTTGACAACATAATATGGCTTCGTCAGCAGAGACCAACAGGATACCTGCTGGCCTACGTAACACATCAATGACAATGATACGCTATTCACGTTAAGAAAGAAATGACGTCATGGCTCAAGGTCAGCCATTATTGTCAGATTATATAGGTTTTCAATGTTTTTGGCTAGGATTAACTTGAGGTTATTCCAAAACCACATTAAACATAATACATTTACAATAATAGCATTATTGACTTAAGTATGTCTAATAGTTTTTAACCATATTTCTGATGCTGGTTTTCTTAGCCTCTTTCCCCATAGCCACTGATTTTCCTCTGAACTACCCTAAGTGGTAACGTGACCCCTTTAATATTCTTCAGTTATACCCAAGATGTGTTTGATGGTAAGGAAGGAGGTAGACGAAGCACTTCTCTTATTTTTCAGCTAACAGAGCTTAATGCAACCAAAACTCAAGCTTACGTCTTCTCCAGGAAGGTTGATCTCACAATCCATAATATGATGATGTCAGGTACAACTATTTCTATGAAGTTTTCCATACCTATGCTCGGGATCACCAACTGGAGTATTTTTCCCATTGTCCGATTTCGGTTCCCAAACATACGCTGAAGCTCTTGAATTCTAGCCTTCGTTAGATCGATGATATCACACTTACTAGTTTATTGGCTTCTCTAGAACATCTTAGAAAAGTAGGAAATCTTTTCCTTTTCTATAGATTTTTCCATGGTCGGTGCTCATCAGAAATCTTATCTGTTGTTCCAACACGAGAGAGATAGGCTGACTAGACGAGCTAAAACTAGTCACCCTTTCATTGTCAAGCTCAACACCTTCCGAGCTTCTTTTGTCTATCGAACAACGAAGTTGTGGAACTCTTCACCTAGTGAGGTCTTTCCTTATGCCTATAACCTCCAAACCTCAAAGAAAAACGAACGCCTATCTCTTTATCAACATTCCACCGCTGGCACACACGAGATGTTCTTCGGACATTATAGGTTGCCTTCTCGTTTAGTCAAAGTATAGAAAAAAATATATAGTGTAAGGGTCTAAGGGGTATTGTAACTGGCCCAAACAATGTTGGCCTCTGATGTTGTTAGCTTGGAAGATCTTCAACTGTTTCAGATAATTTATTGAACTAGAATACAATTTTAGGGGATAGTTATGGATATTCATAATTATGTATTCAAATGATTTATGTTGTATACTTTATTACTAGTTTACATTACCATCAAACCAACCTAAATAAGTTTTTTTTCATATTCGAAATGGTTCCGTATAAATCACTCAAATCAGTATAACTTCCACATTCCCTGCCAATAATTCAACGAGTTCAACTTTATTATAAATGGGGGTTGCTTGTGTGTCTCTCCTAAATCTAAATCGCGAATCAAACGCACGAATATGGCTTGGTATTTCTTAATACGATTCACCTTTTGTTCAAATTGTCCCCAAAATGGATTTCCTCATTAAATTTTCACACAAAACGTCTCGCATTAGATTAATAAAATACCTGTAATTTGTACACGCCATACCTCAGTCATTTTCATAATGGGGTCCTATTTAGGTTGATTATTGTTGTCGATACGTTTATTCCGCCTGCCGCTATGATAGGAACGAAATTTAATTTATTTTAACACCTCACATAGAACGTTTGTGACGTGCCTAGAGAAAACAAAGAAATCATTTGTCATGTCGAAATGATTCACATACATGCCAAATACGTCTAACAAAGTTATTAATGAATCCAGTCTACTGAAATAATTAATTATGTTTTTCCGTTGTAACATTCTTAACATTCAAAATTGTACTCTGTGGCGACGATTCAGTTAGATAATGAGTTTGAGCTAGTCGTTTCGATAATGAATTATTGAAATTTCACACGCTTTGGATGCTTAATTCTTATCTTCAATTGGTAATTGTGTTGTTATTCTTGAATAATTAGAACTATTCCCCGGAAACATGCGATAGCCAATCGATGCATACCATCTAATATAATAATTAATCAAACAAATGTTTCTCCGAACTGCCTTCATTATTCTGACCCTGATGAAAAAGAATTTCTAAAAATAATATAAATAGACTGTCCGCTAAATAGGAATCTATTTAATCGAAATTGACTCTTCACCTTTATTCATAATATCAAGAATATAATAGCCATTTATTCATAAGACACGATACATTTGCATACTGGGTATCACCACAAATAATTAATTATGTTTGAAGTGTTGTATTATCGAAACTTGTCTAGATAATTTTCAGTGATAATTTATACAAAACAGTGTTCATTTTGTGCTTTATATACAGGCTGTCCTCGAACTGCGTGGCTAAAATAAAACCGAAGATTCTTTGATTCGGAAAAAAATTGATGAGCCTTTTTACTTTTGCCTCAAGTGTCTTGTGCAGCCGGTAGAGGGCTTCAAAGTTGCAAAAATAATTTTGTTTTTTCGGTATAACTTGAGAACGTGATAGAGGACTTCTACAATATTTGGCAGGTGAGTTACTGTCAATAATAGCCGTTTTTGAGAGCGGTGCATAGAGCCTTAGAGACCATAGAAATGGCTCAAACTTGAGGATGTAACGGGAAAAGTGTCCAGAACTTTTTTGTGGTCGATGTAATTCACTCTATATTTTTTATGTAGATAGCTTATCTAATTTAAAAACTTTTTTTACTCGTAAAAAATTTTGATAAAATCAACGGATTAGCTTGAAAAAAATAATTTTCGAGTCTTTGCAATTTTGGCTTACTAATTTTACTTCATTAAAATACCTTAGTTGCCTTTGCTTTTCTAATGTCATTTTGGCATTTGGAGAATTTATTCTCAAAACTGTCACTTTTTACTTTGCTTTCCGTAAAAATTTTATAAAATTATGGCTCAAAATTTCACTAACACTGGAATGGTTAATATCTCGGTAAAACACGAATAATAAAAACAATAGAAATGGGGAAACGATGTGATTATTTAGGAAAAACAAATGTTAAATTAAAAGAAACAACAAAACTTTTTGGGAAATCGCTAAGGCATCAATTGTTCGAAATGTTGCCCATTTTCCTGAATACAAAAATTAATTCGTTTCAAGAAATTGGATTGAACTCTGGCTAGTACTTCAGAATCATTCTTCAATAAATCCGCTTCATGATTAATTCGTTGCAACAATTCCTCTCGTGTGTTTACTGGAGCTGCATAAACTTTCGACTTCAAAGCGCCCCATAGAAAGAAGTCGCAGGGCGTCAAATCAGGGGAGCGGACCGGCCAGTTGACTGGTGCATCGTGTCCTCTACCTATCCAGCGATCTGGATATTCCGCATTCAAATGTCGCCTCACAGCTAATGTGAAATGAGGAGGTGCACCATCATGGATAAACCAGGCCACGACGAATGTGTAAGGGCAAGTCTTCCAACAGTTCAAGTAGCCTTTGTTCCAAAAAGTTCAAGTAGTTCTCCTCGTTCAATCGATCGGGTATAATGGTAGGGCCAATAATAAAGTTATCCACAATTCCAACCCAAACATTGATTTTAGTTTGATTCTGAAAATATGTAACTTCCGTTTCATGAGGATTTTCATCAGCATAGAATTGTTCATTATGGAGGTTAAAAAGACCACATCTCGTGAAAGTATCTTCGTCCGTGAACAGAATTCTTCTACAAAAATTGGGGTTTGCGTTTTGTCTTTGGACAATAAGCCGACAGAAATCTAGCCGATGACCTGGATCCATGGGCAATAATAAGTCTTGAACTGTTTTAATATGATAGGGATACAACAGTTCTTCTTTCAGTACATTATGAACTAATGATTTTGAGGCTCCAATACTAAGTCCCAAACGTAGTGTGCTTATCCCAGGTTCAGTTTCAACCGTTTCCAGTATCTCTTCTTCGAGCTCTAACGTCCTTCTTGTCCGTCTGCGTCCAGTTTCTCTGCGATTTGCTTCAAATTTGCCAGTTTCGCGAAGGTTTGCCAATTTGGAATTCTGCGATGCGGATATATTTTCCTTCTCCGGCCATTGCAACGACAAAGTCCATAAATCAATAACGTATCAACCATTTCAGTGTTAGTGAAATTTTGAGCCAGTAAAAAGTAAAAACTGACAGTTTTGAGAATTAATTCTTCAAATGCCAAAATGACATCAGGAAAGCAAAGGCAACTAAGGTATTTTAATCAAGTAAAATTAGTAAGCCAAAATTGCAGAGACTCGAAAATTAATTTTTTCAAGCTAATCCGTTGATTTTATCAAAAATTTCTAAGAGTAAGAAAAGTTTTCAAATTAGATAAGCTATCCACATAAAAAATATAGAGTGAATTACATTGACCACAAAAAAGTTCTGGACACTTTTCCCGTTACATCCTAAAGTTTGAGCCATTTCTATGGTCTCTAAGGCTCTGTGCTCCACTCTCAAAAATGGCCATTATTGACAGTAAGTCACCTGCTAAATATTGTAGAAGTTCTTCATCACGTTCTCAAGTTATAACGAAAAAACAAAATTATTTTTGCAATTTTGAAGCCCTCTACCGGGTAAACAAGACACTTGAGGCAAAAGTGAAAAGGCTCATAAATTTTTTTTCGAATCAAAGAATCTTCGGTTCTATTTTGGCCACGCAGTTCGAGGACATCCTGTATAGTATAGATCGTAAATTCGTCGCCAGATCAGGCAACGGGCAACTTTCAAATAATTAATTCAATTATGATGACATTAAGATATTGATCTTATATTGACGATTCCTCAGAAATACAGTATAGGAAAGAAGAATGTCTGATACCAGATATTGCTGTTAACACTATTCCATTTGGGAAGTGTAACTCTTCCCGTTGGCTTGTCTGCAACCTGGGGTCTATCCCAGCGCTACTGAAGTGCCTATGATGGTGTTTTATTTGAGAGTGAAATTGAGGCTTTTGCAGGATGGTGAGATTATTGATCCTTCCCTCTCAACCCAGTTTGATGTGGTTTGCTGCTTCGCAACTGGTGTTATAGCTTCCTAATACTTATTGTTAGTTTTGCTGCTCTACAACATGTGAGAATTTCATTGTCTTCATTACTGATTTTGCGTTTCAGATTTTCTTTTCCCCTTGGTTGATACAGAGTTCTGATTTGAAGTACTGCTGTGTATTTTCATAGGATTATTGGTCAGGATATGTTTAGATCGCTAGTGCACACCAGCGCACATCTGGTTTTAGAGTCGCCAGTGTAGATTGATGGCCTTACGAAGACAGCTTGAGGTGGAACATATTTTGTTTCCCATCCGAGAGAAGATGTTTTGTTGACCGCCACTTTCTGGAGATGACAATGTTGCCCTCTCTTATTTCGAAAGTACTAGTAGCTGCAGTGCAGTGGTGCACGTGAAGCATGGATCCTGTGATTCTGATGCACACTGTTCTTCGTAATTCATTTAGTGGTTTCATTGAGGTCTTCCGTATGGTTCTGGTTGACCGAAGCAGTGCACTGTATACGCTATCATGGGTCTTATGACTAATTTAATTAATTTCAGTTCATACGACATGTCATTGGTTCCTACACAGCGATGAATTCGATATTTTCGGTAAAATAATACGTATTTTGGATGTCTCTTTCCCAGTTCGCGTTACGCAACACCTGTTTTTGTTCACAATCTGTGAGAAAATGGAATGTAGTTGTTAGATTCTCAATCCTCCCAGTGATTTTTCCAGAGAGTTTTCTGATTTGTTCATGCGTATATACATCTAAGAGGAAAAATGCCGGAACCAAACTTGGGCTGTTGGGATGGTCCACTTTTTCCAGGAAATTCTGGTTGCCAAGGAGTTCCATCTGGGCTTCAAATATTCCGTCTATATAAGTTTAATGTAAATTACTTTGGACATGTATTTTGCGTGCTCACTTTTCTCGTCTTTTTGTCTGGATCCATAATTTAATTTCATTTCTGTTGCCACCGGCTTCAGGCAAAGAATCAAATTTGGTGTCTGGCGGTTACTTTAAAGATCTATTTTGCACCCAATAACACATCAATTTTTCGCGTAGATGGTAGTATCAAAGCAAGATATTTTCGATGACAAATAAATAGATATAGATATATTTCTTCATATACAAATGGGTTTACCCGGCCGTGCGCTGGCATCGCATACTGCTCAATAAACATCAATCTGCACTCTGTTTATATCTGAGTTCGCGCAGGATCGGAACCCATACCGAGACTTAGAAACATTTTTGAGTCTTGTATCGTATCAATAGGCGAACGCTCAAGATATACAGTTATCCGAAAATTGGACAAGAAGGCATACAACTAGATTCAAAGAAAAGTACAAATTGTTCACAATGGGTGAATAGTCTACTGAAAGTACGATATCTTTTATTTGTATTCTCCGTACTGTCCAAAATATCTGGGGCAAAAGTATGATTATCAAAAATGTTTGGAGTGATTCAATCTTATTTCCAAAGTCTTGAAGCCGTACTCTGAAATTACCTCCTGTTTGACCTATATATCATAACTATTCAGTTCATTTTCAGGATGCTAGTATTTGCTGAAAGAAAATTGTTATTGAAGTGTAAATTTATGTTTAGATTCTCAATCATACTTATCTTCATTAAACAATTAAATATAATCTAAATCATTCCCTTTGTAAATTCGTGCTAGTGCATCATAAGATGTTTAGGGATATGAAGTCATCAACGTGTTTATTCTTCCGATAAAACAGTACGGAAATTATGAGACAATTTATATTGGATAATTGCGACTTCTTTCTAACGTCAACTATTTAAATGTTCTCCACAATTCATGACTCGCAACAATAAAAACCGTATTATTTATAACCAGTACTAATTCATTCGAATAGGTTGGCTGCAAATATCATGTCCTTATTTTGATACGATAATTCTATTGTTACGTAAGCGCAACTTGAATTGAATTACTCATGCTAGGCGTTCTGATTTGAATATCAATAAACCATCCTTTAATTTCCATTGCTTTTACTTTTCAATACTCTGACTATACGAGAGGGAAACCTATAACGTTCGAAGAACATCGTGTGAGCCAGCAGTAAATATAGGGAGAGGAGATAGGCATTCGTATTTTTCTTGAAGGTTTGGAGGTTATAGGCATAGGGAAAGACGTCACTAGGTACAGAGTTCCACTTAATCTCTACTCATTTTGAAAATGAGTAGAGGTCATTTTTGCAACAAAATTATACTTTGTTATTCATAACCGTCTCAGGAAAATCTCAAATTTCCCGAATTTTCTATCTGGAAAGAGTATTTTGGGAAAAATAACAGCGGAATCGTGATCAGCGACCCAAAATCCCTATAAGAGGTCGTTTTTGCAACAAGATTATAAATTATATATTATATATAAATTTTCCAAATTTCCCATCTGGAGGGAGGTTTCCGAGAAAACTAACTGCGGAATCGTGATCAGCGAGTCAAAAAACATACTGGGGGTCATTTTCGGCTCTTAATTCATTAATTTTCTAAACTTTTGGATTGGTTTTATAAGAAAGCTCCTCTGAGGGGTTGAAACCCCGTTTTGGGGGGGGGGAGGTAGAAAAGTAGACCCCCGCGGTCTTGATAGTCATGAATGATCTGTGGGGAACAAAATGCAAAAAAAATTTTGAAATTCTAGCTTGATATATATTTTTTTTCCGGTTCGTTTGCCTGGACTATAGGGAACAGCGCGCAATTGTCAACACTATGAGATGCATGGCGGGTGGTAGACCGCCAGGTCACCGTAACTGTCACTGGCATCGCTAGTAGGCCGATATCGGCCGAGGTACGCTTATACAGTATAATTACACGAATAGTGTTGGTTCAATAAAATACTTGAAAATTCATATTCATATTGAAACAATTATAGAAGCATCACCCATCCTACTTTCCGGATAGGATTGCTTCTTCCTATCCTATTTTCAATATAATCCGAAGTTCATTCCCAAATATAAGCTTCGAAGTGCTTTGCATTTGTTCGATATAGGCTACTTTACCATTGCTAATACCTTTTATCCGCTGAAATAATCGGGTACATTCTGTATATTATGTACCCTATCTAATTAAAATCATAAGCTTCTTGGTCGTTTCAATATTTGATGTATTATTGCATTAACAAAAGTCATATGTGATAGGAATTGAAGTTCCTAAATTTAGTGTGTCTGCTTCTTCTGTTGGAATTTGTAAGCTGATACTATATTAGCACACCATCGGTGGCAAAATAAACTTGGTATGTTGACACAACTGGTGTGTATGAACGTGACAATCTGTGTAGTGCAGTCAGGTACACATATGCAGACATTTTTATCCTAATAAATAAGCCAGTATAATGAGAATTCGTTGTACAAACATATAAAATTCAATCCTCCACTACCAATAAAAATGTTGTAGGTACGTGCAATAGAAAATAGAATTGATAGCATCGGTAGAATGAATCTCACAAAGCAAATATTCATAAATGACTTGAATCTCACGGCACAATACACATTTCTAATAACTAGCCGAATGAAAGAAACAATGTGATAATTCAATTGTTAAACGTTGAGAAAAGAGGTACCCATTGCGGTACTGAAATTTACTGATGGAGACTTTCATATTGGATATTTGGCACATTTGTAATCAAAGAACCGTTATGAATTTAATGGTTCAATAGAAATTTTGTTATTAAGCCAAAGCCTAAGCTAAGAAATATTTTTTACACGAGTACCACTGGTTTCTAGATTTCACAACAGCCCTTTCAAACGAATGTACACAAGTCATTAAACCCTCATCATCCTTAGTTAAAAGATCCTTGCTATATCTAGGGCAAAAATTTTACAACCTCATTCCATTGGCGATAAAAAGAATAAATACTGCAAGAAAGTTTCATATAGAAATACAAAACTACATTTATCTAGAAAATATCCCATACGATTTTATAAACATATTATAAATTCAACTAACAGCAATGATATAGGTTTGGATTTCTGGTTGCTTATTTTTCATTTTTATGAAATTATATATTAAATCAGCTTTCAATTCCACAGAGCTAATATTAATAGTTTTACCCCTCGAACACAAACATAATTATTCTAAACATCCACTCACACTTATACATATACACTCACTCACACATAACTCACTTCACGCAACTCATTCTCAAGTTATGTAGGTGCTTTAACTTATAATAACTTTAATTATATAAACTAAACTGTTAACATTCAAATGGTTCTGTTGATTATGTATAATGTTATCAAATAAAAATTAAAAAAAAACTGACATTTTGAAGTAACCAATTTATTTTATGTTATCTTTGAATTATTGTAGCATCCGAAATTACAATTTTATTATTTTTAAGTGAAAATTAATATGATTAGTTTTTCTTTAGTTTTCACAACTGTCAGCATTTCAATCAACAATTATATACATTTTTATATTTAATAACAAAAAACGTATGATGGGCGGTACAATCCCTGGAAAGAGTATGAATGTAACCGGATAGCCACTATAATAAATACACATTATTTTATTTTCAAAACATATTATTTATTGATATTTATATCGATGTAAACGAAAGTAACGTTGAACAGCATTCTTCATTTGCGTCGTCATTATCGGTAACTTCAACGATACTTAATCAGGTGTGCTCATATATAAAAACAGGCTACTCACATAGGCAGGCTCACCAACATCGACTCAGATATGCACACGTGTGTAAGCGTATAGAGATACTGCCTGACGCCTGACCCGAGTCTCGCACGGCCGCAGTTGCGCACGCAGCAGTATACAGAATACCTGATATATATAGCTACAGCGTGACGGGACGTGACGGAATCATGGTTTTAGCCCTCATCTGAAATAGCCCAACGCGCTTAAAAAAGTTTTCACTTCAAAAACGTAGATTTTGATCCTGATCTTGATGTATTCGAATCCTCACCTACAATTTCGATGTCAGCTACTTTTCCACATGAACCCATTTTCTCTTATTCATTTCTCGAACACTTCACCTTGTGGTGAAATAGCTCGTTGACTCGAAAGTATGTAAATTTGCAGATAATCATTATTTTTTGAGGTAAGGTCTAGGACATTTATTTTATCTTACTCAGTTTCAAAAGTGAACCTAAAGTTAGGATGGATATTGTTATCGAAGGATGAGAAAACATTAAATTGTCGTGATGTACTTTTGAAGAAGGATAAAACATCATCTACATATCTGAACCAAAAACTCATTATATTTTCTTCAATATAAGAAATGACAATATCTAACAAAAGAGGACTCAATGGGGATCTCATAGCTACTACATTATTTTGTGTGAAGAACTCGTTATTAAATTGACTATAATTTTTGCTCAGGCAAAGATCAAAGTCATTAAACCCTCATCCTTAGTTAAAAGATCCTTGCTATATCTAGGGCAAAAATTGTACAACCTCATTCCATTGGCGATAAAAAGAAAAAATACTGCAAGAAAGTTTCATATAGAAATACAAAACTACATTTATCTAGAAAATATCCCATACGATTTTATAAACATATTATAAATTCAACTAACAGCAAGGATATAGGTTTGGATTTCTGGTTGCTTATTTTTCATTTTTATGAAATTATATATTAAATCAGCTTTCAATTCCACAGAGCTAATATTAATAGTTTTACCCCTCGAACACAAACATAATTATTCTAAACATCCACTCACACTTATACATATACACTCACTCACACATAACTCACTTCACGCAACTCATTCTCAAGTTATGTAGGTGCTTTAACTTATAATAACTTTAATTATATAAACTAAACTGTTAACATTCAAATGGTTCTGTTGATTATGTATAATGTTATCAAATAAAAATTTAAAAAAAAGGGCAGTCACCGAGCACTGCTGACAGAAGTGAAAACTGACATTATGTAGTAACCAATTTATTTTATGTTATCTTTGAATTATTGTAGCATCCGAAATTACAATTTTATTATTTTTAAATGAAAATTAATATGATTAGTTTTTCTTTAGTTTTCACAACTGTCAGCATTTCAATCAACAATTATATACATTTTTATATTTAATAACAAAAAACGTATGATGGGCGGTACAATCCCTGGAAAGAGTATGAATGTAACCGGATAGCCATTATAATAAATACACATTATTTTATTTTCAAAACATATTATTTATTGATATTTACATCGATGTAAATGAAAGTAATGTTGAACAGCATTCTTCATTTGCGTCGTCATTATCGGTAACTTCAACGATACTTAATCAGGTGTGCTCATATATAAAAACAGGCTACTCACATAGGCAGGCTCACCAACATCGACTCAGATATGCACACGTGTGTAAGCGTATAGAGATACTGCCTGACGCCTGACCCGAGTCTCGCACGGCCGCAGTTGCGCACGCAGCAGTATACACAATACCTAATATATATAGCTACAGCGTGACGGGACGTGACGGATTCATGGTTTTACCCCTCATCTTAAATAGCCCAACGCGCCTAAAAAAGTTTTCACTTCAAAAACGTACATTTTGATCCTGATCTTGATGTATTCGAATCCTCACCTACGATTTCGATGTCAGCTACTTTTCCACATGAACCCATTCTCTCTTATTCATTTCTTTGTATCTGCCTGGAGTGTTATGTGATTTGTCACCGCAAACTTCGAGGTTATAGCCTCGAACACTTGTGGTAAAATTGCTCGTTGACTCGAAAGTATGTAAATTTGCAGATAATCATTATTTTTTGAGGTAAGCTCTGGGACATTTATTTTATCTTACTCAGTTTTAACAGTTAACTTAATGTTTAGGATGGATATTATTATTGAAGGATGAGAAAACATTAATTTGTCTTGATGTACGTAATGTATGTAATGTAAGAAGGATAATACATCATCTACATATCTGAACCAAAAACTCATTATAGTTTCTTCAATATGAGACACGACAATATCTAACAAGAGGACTCAATGGGGATCTCATAGCTACTACATTATTTTGTGTGAAGAACTCGTTATTAAATTGACTATAATTTTTGCTCAGGCAAAGATCGAAAATTGAGAAAGATAAGATAAATTTCCTAGACCTTACCCTCAGGCAATGTAATAATATCATTACTTACTAAATGTATGGAAAACCTACATTCACAGATACAACTATTGCCAATTCATCTTTCAGTTCCCGTAGTAACAAATTAGCAGCATACAACTCAATGATACATAGAGCCTTTCCACTTCCTGAAAACCTGAACGAAGAATTCAATACAATCAAGGTTATAGCCTTCACAAAGGTTTCCAATCTCAAATTATATCCAAATGAATTGACAGTAAAAAGAAAACATTTCTTCATCAAAATACGTTTCCCTCACATATTTTGGTACCGTAAGGAAGAACTTTATCGAAAAATAATCTGAAAGTTAGTGTCAAACCTCAAGATAAATTGTCCTATCTTTTGTTCAATGCTAAAGATAAAACAAATGAGTTTAATAAACCTGGAGTATATAAATTAACCTGTTCAGATTGTGATAACTTTTAGATCGGTAAATCTAGTCGTAATATAGAAATTAGATATAAGGAACAGTTTCGATCCTAATTAAACAGATTCATCTTTTTCCAACCATATTTTAGAAATAGAGCACACCTTTCCAAATTTAGATGAAGTTAGAATTTTGCATAACCAGATTACAGGTTTTAAATTAAACACACTAGAATCAATAAAAATTATCAAAGGTATTAAAAATAACGAAATTAAAATCTTAAGCGATCAACTAAATATGTACTACAGCATTCTGTTTAATATCTTCATAACGTAAAATTTCCCATAATCCTCTTGCCCCTTCCTAGTATACCTCCCCATTAAAATTTTCTTATCACAATATTAACTCTACCTCATTATCCAATTTCAATTGTACAACTCTAGCAATATAATTTCCCCAACCGTAACCCCACTTTTTACCTATGTCTTATGTTATACCATAAATACTTTTGTTTCTATAATATATGTGATAAAAAACAAAGTAAAAGTGTTCTATTTTATTATATCAAGATCACATTCATCGAGGTGGTAATATAAATAAGCAACCTCAATCTCACATGTATCGAAAGTACATAATAAAATATCCGTTTTCAATAATTACGACGAATTAATCACGAAAAGCTTTCTGCATGATGAACTGTTTGCTGAAGGCACGAAAACCAGTTATATTAATATGCGAGACGGGCAACGTGTAAGGATTCTCAAGTTATCAATATTCATAAAACTGTTGAATTGTACATACACGGAGTATACACACGAGATTGCAAATAACCAGTTGCAAAATAAAATCCAATTTAGATTGAACGTAAGATGGATTAAGAATGTATTTTGCACAAAATAAGGATTCCTAATCCTGACAAGAAGGATAATGCATTTTTATTCATTTTCACTCGCATTTTTATGTATTCTCTCACTATTTTTACTTTTATCCTTAAAAGCGTCGTGTTTGGGGAACTAATCATAAAATATCTTGGAAATGAAACGAACAATGTTGCAACTGAAGTCTTCGCATACGTAATTCCTTATACATATCTGAATGTAATACGATTTTCTTCGAAAAATACTTTATTTGCAACTCCATTCGCTAACCAATTATTACTGCAATGCTCTACGAGCACTACTGTATAATCACGTAGCATCATTATGCTCCAACCCTTTAGATCTACCACGACACACTAAATGTATATGCATGCTATATTGTTCTGAATGAAATTTCATTTTCAGTTAAAATTAATTAACGATAACGGAAACTTTACATTTCGAAGAGATTGAGCCTATATTAATATATACGAGAGCAAGGTGAAAAGTCCCTGAAAAATAAAACAGATGGCGTCACAATCGAAAATTCCATGTGACATTTGTGATGTACCATCTTTAACTAGAACGCATTAAAATTTTTAAACTGATATGTCATTCAGTTCTGTTTTGACACCCATCGAACGCAAGCAACCTTGAACATTTTGTTAAACAGTGAATTTCGCGTCTTCATTAAAAAAGCATTACGGAAACCAAAGCGTCGCTTGTTAACCATTATGGGGACTCCTCACCATCGATTAGAACGATCTAAATATCATTTATAAGTTACTAGCTGTTGTTAGTGGTCTACGCCGATACCCTGTATAGTACATTGAATTGTGAATGGTGCGGAAGTGCTGTGAACCTTGATCTTGTCGGATCTCATCCCCAATGGCTCAGGTGATCCAAGGAATCCTAAAATGCTTCGTCCTTTTTGATCGGACTTTCCTTGTCCAATAAGATGGAAGCGATACGCTCCTTTTATGGCTTCTGCCTGAACGGCGAGTTGCAGTGGCTCCAACCCCAACAACCTTTCCATCGCTGTCGTTGGGGTGGTCGACGTTGCGCTTGTTATTCCTAAGCACGTCAGCCTCTGAACTCTGTTCAGGGAATGCTGGGATACTTTCGTTCTTATTTTAGGTCATCACACGATTGCGGCGGCGTATGTTACAATGGGTCTCACCATGGTGGTGTACACCCAGTGCACCCTCCTTGGTGTGAGTTCCCAGGTTCGTCCGATTGTACGACGACAGGTACACAGTGCCCTCATCGCCTTATCAGAGGTTTTCTTCAGATGCTTCCCAAATATCAGCCTTTTATCTAGGCTTACCCCAAGGTACTTGACCGAGTTCTGCAACTGTACTTTCTTCTCATGCAAAACTAAGTTTTGCATGTTTCCAATGTCCTTTCTCTTCATGAAGGGTACAATGGTTATTTTCGAAGGATTCACTTCGAGTCATTCCTTGTTGCACTATTTTCCACGCTGTTCAGTGCTTGCTGTGGTGACGAGGTCACAACACTCTTGAATTGTCGCGGCGTGTACATCAGTCTAATTCACCAGTAAATTCCCTACGCATTTCGGTGAATACCCGAAAACATTCATCAATCATGCAAATAGCAGCACAGCAACAATTCGCTAGCCGTCGTCGATCATTTACAACGTTGACAGCTATTCTTTTCAAGGTGATCTTCGTTGTTTATTTAGACTAACATGAAGATAGGTACTGCCAAAATACATTTTTGAAATTTTCATTCTACATATACATTGCATCACATTTTCCGTTTTTTTTAAAACCCTTAAATCTTCAGTTGCTCAACATCACTAGCTTTGAAATAATTCTTTCTGCCATAAGAAGGTTCACTTCTAAGAATTTTTTTCACTTGAGTTGTTGTGTTCGATTTGTTTTTTTTCAGTTGATGTTGATTTCAGTTTACCGTGCTTGCGAATGTTATTGAAATATGACGAGGCTGCTGGGATTAAGTGAAATCGTGGACAATCGATATGAATATTTTTCCAATTAAGTGAATTCTGTGCGATTTGGAATAAAACGAGGCAATGTTGATCTTTACCCAATAAATTATTTGAAGCAATTCAAATATATTCCAGCTATTTTGACAAATATTTGGCTATTTACATTGATAATTCCTAATGTTGAAATAATATTTACTCATTTACAATTTCCACTTTTCGGTATTCACCAGTATTCGTACATTATTTGTTCAGCCAATTAACACTTCAATGATTTTATTGGTATGATTTGATTACATTCTTTGAACAACGGATAATACTTTTGGTACAATGACGCAATATGTATAACAAGAACCGATAAAACAAATTTATTAAAGCTCACTAATCTTAAAAATAGGAGTAACTGGTATTGCTTCATCCTGATGGGAACAATGGTTGACGCAAGGTCGCAATATTCAAATGGTAGCAACTTTGTTTACCAAAATTTTTGTAATTCACGTGATTAGTGTTTGTAATATTCACAAATACATTACTAGAATCCGAGTGAGCTATGTAATGCATTTCTCTATTACAATAGTGGTAATATATCCATAAAATATAACTTGATTTTTTTAAATTTTGTTTCAGATAATGTTGTAGTGGACGCTCTGGAAGCTTTAGCATCCCGACCAAGATGGACCCGCTGATGAAGTTAGTTTCAGTGTTTAGTGTGCTGTGTTTAGTGCAATTCGCGAAATGTGCTAGATGGTCACATTCCACAATGTTGAGTCCCGATTATCGTCTGTTGTGGTCGTTGGGACCCGGTTCGCAGGATATCACGTTCGAATTGCAAGTGAGAACTCTGGGATATGTCGGTTTCGGTTTCTCAAGAGACGGGAGGATGGCCGGATCCGATATAATTATAGGTTGGGTGGATCAAGGACAAGTGCATTTTCAGGTAGGATCGATATCTTCTCGTTTAATTTATTCAAATGCTTTTCAAATAAGCTTCGACAGACAAAGGCGCCAGAGAATATCGTGGTTGATAGATTTAACCGCATAATTGAATGATGGTCTGGAAATAATTTAATGTTAATTCAATAAATAGGAGGAACGAATATATAACCTTGCTTTCGTTTCATTTGGCACGCGTGAGAACCACAATGTTACCGTGTAGTAATTTTGCAAGTTGCTATCGTTTTATCTCCAACAGGAAATTGCATAATTGTCATTTCTTTTGGAAAAATTAATTCTATAATTCCAGATCCTAAATAATTATAAAAAGAAAAACAGTTGAAATCTCAAATATTATCAATATTTTTATTACTATTATGTTGAAAAGGGCAGAGGTTCTACAACCTATTATGCCCAGAATACAAAATGTGAACAGTACCTAATAATTTACAATAAATGGGAGCAATTGAACAATGACAAAATTATCAAAATTATAGCCAAAGAATGTGAAGTAAATGATGAAATGTAATAATTTTAATCCAGGCAATGAGCCGGGATTTCAGCTATTTAAAAAAAAATCGTGGGGTTGTCAGGATCATTCTTCACACATGAAACCTCACCGGTCATACCCCCCATTTCTGCCCCGAAGGGGTAATTTCGGATTTAAAATGCACCAAGGAAGTTTTTTGGGTCGCTGATCACGATTTTGACGTCAGATTCACTTGAAATCAATCCTGGGGGTGGAAAATCGCTCAATTTGGCAATTTCTGCACCCTTATAGATTATTGTGGCAATATATATTATTTTTGGACTTTAAATCCACCAAAGAGGTTTTTTTTGGTTCGCTGATCACGATTTTGACGTCGGATTTACTTTTAATACATTCGGGGGTGGACAATCGGCAAGTTTTGGCCATTTCTGGCCCCCAAGGGAGGGGAGGCTGACCGGTGAAGTTTTATGTGTTATGAATGATTCTGATGACCCCACGAATCGAATCCCACAAAAATTTGTCGATTCTGACCTACGTGCCTTTTTTTTCCCGGTTCGTTGCCTGGACTATTTGTTATGAAGTCACTCAAGTAGGACGAACAATAGGACCGTGCACCACCGAAAGGGAGCAGGTATCACTAAAAGAATCATAGCGATTTTTAAAACAGTTGACAGATATAGCCGACAGTACATCCGGTAGAATATTCCAGGGTAGAAAAACCCTGTTAGACAGAAGGTTGTAGTGGGATGTTAATTTGAAATTTTCCCGTGTAAACTTAAAACTGTGACCTCGAAGTCAAATGTCAGAATTTAAGATGAATAGATGTTTTAAGTCAACCGAAAATGAATCCTGTAGAACGCGATAAGTTTGTATTAGATCTCCACGCTTTTCTGAAAGTGTAGAAGTCTCTGCGAACGATCATACTGATGTTCTCGCTCCAACACAATCTGTAGTTGATAGTTTCACCAAGATCGATATATGTTTCAATAGGAGTAAGTAAGTGAGTTGCTCTGCCCTTGAAGTCTGAACAATTTTGGGATTGTTATGTTCAAGATGTTGAATTGTGCATTTATTTAAGTTCAGGGTGATACCCCATTCAGAACACCATTTTTCCTCTAAGAAAAAATCAGATTGAAGGTCTCGATGATGCCTAAAAGGATTCGCGAATATCTTTCCATCAACAGCGTAAAATGCATTCTGGCAAATCAAGGAACGTGGTAGGTCTGAAGTATATATTAAAAAAAGATGGGGCCCAGCACGGATCCCTTAGCAACACCTGAGACAACATTATGCAACTGTGACAAGGAACTACCGACTCGAACTGAGAAAGATCTGTTGGATAGAAAATATACCACGTTTTCCAAATGAAGTCGATTTTTTTCCAATTGAAGATAAACTATAAGTTGATCTGGCGAAGAAAAAAACAATTTTTTGTTCTGATTACTATAGACAAAACAGAAGAAACTCAACATCGCGTTCAGGAGATATTGAACATTTTTATTCGGAATATTCTATATGTAATCTGACAAATCGAAACACAATTCAGTTCTGCAAAAAAAAACCTCTATTACTTCTTCGTGCAAAACAATAAACAAAGCAGATATTGAGATATTTTCATATTAAAGCAAAGAGCTTGTTTTGATTGTGAATGAGGTTTCTGCAAGATTAGTCGCTTTCGATATTTATATTAATTCCGAAACATTTCCTCTTCCCAGATGGGACCGATTCCTTTTGTTTGAAAAACAATCTACAAATTGTGCCTGAACGAGAATAAATCAATCGGAACGACCGCAGAAACAAACGCAAGGCTGGTTAGACCAGAATTGAATAACAGATAAAAAATTGAAAATGAGGCATGAAAGAACGGATATTTTCAACCGAAGAGAACGAACGCGCAAAGCAAATGTGATTTGAAAGCGTCATATCTATAAAATATTCAAATATATTATAGTCGTAATATTATTTCACTGGAACATTGTGAAATATTCGAACATATATATTTGTACTTGTTTTCCTGCGAATATAACAACAATAATACGAATCAAATAGGTAGATATGCGTTTTCTTTTATTGAGTACACCAACCCATACCGGTATGTGCCGATTTTCTATAGAATCGTACCATCATCAACTAGGCCTATTTTTCTCATTGGCCATTGAGTTTGCAGTATCCCGTCGTGCATCACGTTATGATTCTTAGGATTTTCTGGGTCTACTAGCAGTTTTTATTTGAATGTTGTGGAGGCGAAGACACTTAGACTCGTCCTTGCATGTTGATCAATATAAAATACTTATGAGCAAAGACTAAAATAATGAAATATAATGTACGATTTGAAAAAACGTTTCCCGTCTACGTTATTTCACAAATCAGTTCTCAAAGTATGATATCTACGGATCTACAGCTCTATCTTCATTGATAGGAATTATTTTCCGAGAACAATAGAGTTGATCAACATGTTATTCTTTATTGGAAAGGAAACTGAAAGAGCTCCGATTCGTTCACTGACAACACAAAAAGAAAGGTTAATCCATTATGGAAGCTATTCAGCTCTTACCGAACCATCTTTCGCGAAAGGATATTGTAGGAACTTGCGTAGTAATTGAAAAGTTAAATTAAATTGGGTCACTTGTAGTTGGAGTCATCTATAAAAGGTCGGGTTCTCTGTAACGAGAATTACGAAGAATGGAAATTTATTTTCACAGATGGGAACTCTGAAAGATGGTATACATTTCAATCAAATAATTAATGAAATTAATTTTACCCGCCGAGAAAGACCAATTTACTTGTCCTATTTTATTTTCATTTTTCACTATTGCTTTTTCCAATTACTTTCACCAGATTCTATCAGTGATATTGATTTCGTTTTTGCTTGTATTCGGCCGAAAAATAAATTTAAAAAGCATCTCAATTTTGTAATTTGACAATTCAGGTTCAAACTATAATGAATCGTAACAATACGTTAGTATGTTAGGTATTCTCTCTCTTGAACCATCCTCATTATGAAGGATTTTAAATTTGCGGTTTTTGTGAATGGAGCTGTAACTATGTTTGTTTGAATTCTCTCAATTATGATAAAACGTTACCCTTCCAATCCTAATTTCAATTTGGGCAACATGATAGGTAATCCCCTCCGTAATCCCATGCTGGATCGGAAGAATAAGGAGTCAGAGGAAGAACACATCCGATAATATGTAAAAAATTCTTGATTCTTGGGTAATATCATTGTGGAGCAGGCCCATGCATTTTCACCTTTCCCACCCAGAGAAAAGATGCGTATGCCCTAACTTCTGAAAGTCCTGTCATCATCACTTTGAGATTTGTACATTTATACAACCCTGTCTTGATTTTTGGGACGTCTAGGATGTTTGTTAACCCATTTTGCTGATTGCGTAATTGATTGTTCCAACTTTGAATCTATTTCCGTGAACTTTTCCCAAGTCTTGAGAGAAGTTTCACATTTTAAGGTACGTTTCTCCCATAAGTCAATTTCCACGGAAACTACCAAGAAGATCACATATGCTTCAAGAAACATTGACACAAAAACAAAACATTGCATCAACATACTGAATTCAGGTTATTCGTCGTTAGCTGTTCCTGCAGACGAAGCACACAAATCTGAAAAAAAACAGTGGGATAACAATATCCTTCGATTTGTAGCTCGGGGAATGCCAGGTATATCATCTGATCTTCTATATATGAAGAAGAATGTTTGTTTGTTCATTTACTATACAATCTATTCCGATCTGGATGTAATTTGGTACATCTGACCTTCAAAATGAGAGTCAATATTAAAAAAAAAAAACAATAGAACGACTTGACGTCGACATTTCGCCAACCATTAAAGGTGGAATCTTCAGGGTCGACTTGAAGCTGGAACTGAAACTGATTGATTTATTGTGTGAAGAACTTCACCCTACATAGTTCACTGCCTTTATTCCGGTGGTTAACTCCATTCTGGCATCTAACCCTGCTGTTGTGTGATCATGTGCGAAGTAGAATTTGTAGGATGGGTTTCCAAATGTGGGAAGGCAAAATTCCGAGTCACGGCTTAGACGTTTTGGATTTTTAATGATTTCTATCGCTACAAGAATCTTTTGCGGGCAAAAGTTGGGTTGCCGGGCTAGGGTTTCAGTATTTTCGGAAAGGATTTGGTGATTAGTTTCAAACAAATGTTCCGCAAGCACAGATGTACTTGTATACAGCGCTCATGTTCTTTAACACGGGCAACTTCTGTAAGACCTGTTTCACCAATGTAGACTTCACCGAAAGAACATGGAATGCTATACAATCCTTCTAAATGAAGAGGAGGAAGGGGATCATTGATAGGTTTGTAAAACTGAGATAGTTTTGGGAGTGCGAAAAAACGAGTGGAAATATTATGTTTTTTAAACATTTTGGAAATTCGATCTGTTATATTGTCAATATATGGAAGACAGGAAGTTGAGAAATGAAGTTGGGGGGGGGGGCGTTTGTGGCTCAGGTTGAGTTGAAATTTCAGGTGCTATAGAAACCAGACGAATCAGTCTCAGTTCAACCCTAAAACTAATAACTACAAAGAATATCGAATACCTAGCTGAAGGGGGGAAAGAAGGAATGAGCCGCACATTGGACATTTCTTAGATTCACCCGTGAGCAAAGAAACAAGACAGTTATTATCTAAAAACTGTTCAAGGCCGCAAAAGCTGTCTCTAACTATTCTTAAATGGCCATTCCTGCGGGACATCTGAAAATAATCGAAACCTACCCATGAATATTGACACTTCTGATTTTGAGATGAATTTCAGGGGTGTTGGGGTGGGGTCGGAAGGGCGAAATGTCAAAATATTCTTCCATTCTGGAGCACGGACAACAACGGGTATACCAGCTAGCATAAAATGAAGCGTCTCTTGAAATATTCACTAACGAATTAAACTCTGGAAGTAGGTCAATGAACAGCATCGCTAAATAACCTAATAAGATTCGAGTTTCAATTGCGAAACGAAGTTGGAGTAAACAGTTATATTATATTAGTGACCCGATCAGGCAAAGATCTAACGAAACATTTCTATTGAGATTTCCTGTAGGTTGATTCACCGAACAATACTACTAACGAGTTTGTTTATTGCGGTACAAATGAAATTATCGAAACGAGATTCAAACGGAACAGAATTTAATTAAATAGACAATTAAACGGGTTTTAGCTCTTTGTGATTTTCAATCCTTTCCGTGTTGCCAATTCAGGTTCAAATGGATGGAAGACAATGTAGATTCAATCTCAATTTACTTCTTAATAGGCTCAGTTCTCGGCACATTGTATTAAAATCAAACGCCAGGTACCATCTCTAAGTAAGTCCAATTTGGAATAGACTAGTTTTGGACTCGACATTTTAATTGGAGACTTTCTGCTTACTCACGCAATACAATTTGAAGCATCGGGGGAATGAAATTGTACCTACTCTATTTGTGAATAAGCTGGAAAAGTTGCAAATTATTCACAGAATAATTTTAACAAACCTTGCCTATTGTAATACATAAATCTATGTATTTATGATTGAGGCTGGGCGAATTTCGATGTTTGTATAGGGTAACTCGGTAACTTATAGGAGATACAGAAAAATGGAAGTCGCATTCTCATTCTCCCCTTTTGATACAAATTCACTGGCGCAATCAAGAATTTGCTATCGTCTTTTGTTCCCGAGTATAACTTAAATTTCAGAATGAATGAATATAACCAATTTATTTATATTTATGATTTATAATTAAATTTTGATATAATTTGTTGGGAATTATTATTAATTTCTATTTTATTAATTGAATAAATTAAAAAAAATAAATGAATCAACTATTTATTATTAAAACATGAAAAATTATTTTAAAAATTTCTTGATTTCAATTTAAAAGAAACATATTTATTTTTATTATTTTTAAGAAAAAATTATTTAATTATATTTAGAAGTATATAAGAAGAATTTAATTATTTTGACAAAGTTTTGTTGAAGTAAGAAATTATCTTTTTCAGCATTTTTTTGCTACTTTTGAAAAGCACTTTTTGTAAAATTTTAAATTATAAATAAAAATTATTTAGAAATAAATTTTTGAAAATTTTATTCATTTACCAGCCTAATTTAAATTTCAAAATGAATAAATATATGTTCATTCATTTTTTATTAGTAAATAAAGTTATTTAAGCAAACATTTTTCATGTTCATCGTTTTTAAATGATATTTTAAAAGGATATTTTATAATTTTTTTCTTATTCCTTATAAATTATTTTATTAATTAATAAATTTATTATTAACAACAACAACAACAACAACAAGTTCAATTTTTCGACATTTATAGACATGAGAATATCGTGGTTGTTTGTAAATTCAGGAGAAAGTAACTGTTACATTCCGAAGACACTTTTTCTCTTTAATCCAGTGGCGTCGAGAAAATTAAAAAAAAGGGGGAATTTCAAGTTATGGACTAAAGTTGTATTCTTCGAATAGGAATCATAGTTGGCTATGGCTTAGTTAAAACGAATTTTTTTGTCCCATATGTCGGGGGCTTTTAATGTGTATTTTACTATATTACTTTTGCATTTTCTTATATTCATTTCAAGTAGGCGGGTGTCATCTCTGACACTGCTCATGTAAAGTTAATTGGATAGGAAGCAACGGACCAGTGAGGTCACCTGACTTGAAGTCACTGGTTTTTTCTTTTGGGGCTACATTAAAGAGGAATTATACAAGAAAATCAGTAAATAGCATAAATGTACACATTTTATAGACTATTTGAATTTCGTCTCATAATGCAGTTCAGAGTGTAAAGAAGAGGTGTAATTTATGTATCGAGCATAACGGACATCAGTTGAACATTTACTTTAATTTATTAATAAGATTTACTTTTAACCTCTTCAAATAGTGTCATTGGTCTTCTTTGTGGATAATAGCGATTGAAATATATTGTAGATGCAATACCAATAATTGTTACTACTTTAAATAAAGCTTTCCGACATATCATATTTCTCGTAATTTGCGAAAAACATCTTTTTTCAATTGAATCAGTTAATTGTCATTATGATGGAAACATTTCATATGCAAATTACTGACAAACGGATAAACAGTCGAAGATGACATCCGCTTACTTGAAATAAATATTAAACAAAAACAAAAAGTAATATAGTAAAATATTATTTTCACTAGTAAGTAGTTTTTCTAGTCTACATCGATCAGTAAGGTCTTAAACTTATAGTTCCAGACAGCTGTTTCGCTCTTCTCATATAGCTCATTAGTGGAATAATAAGGTCTTATTATTGTTATTTGGCTAAAGCCAACATGAGATAAGTGAGTATATTCATAATATTCATTTGTTTCTAATCCTCTTACATTGGTATGGATTGTCGTCATCTGGCGCACTTAAGTAGTTTGACATACTCCGTGACTTTCGTGAAGCTCAAGAAATCTAGTAGTCAATGCGGGTACATTGCACCATTTCTTAGTTGGACATCTATTCATAGATGGCGTGAGATATTTTGGTCTTTTCACCACGCTGTTGATCCGTTATGACTACCTTCAACGTAGGTCTTTCGGTAACGTTGCAAATTTGCTCGTTCCACTGATGACTCTATGGGACGCCAGCTGTCTGGAACTATAAGTTTGTGACGTGACAGATCTATCTGAACTAGAAAGAGCTTATCATTGTTTCTAATTCTCTCCTCTAAATATACTTGGTTACTATATTTTCGTGGTAGTGGAAAGGTGAGTTACTTGAGCTTACAACGTACAACGGAAATCTTAGATGCCTTCACCGGAATTCTAAGTTGCAGGTATACCAGATTTTCAAATTCCTCAGTCAGTTTTCGTTGACACTGTTGCATAATTCACCTCATATCTTAAATGCTGATGGCGACAAAATTAATCTTAAGACAAAATCAATCAAGACCGCAAATACAGCTTGTTCTTATAAATTGTATGTCGATTGAAGGGACATCACGAGAGTAAATACATTTGAACTCAAAATCGATTCTCCTTGACACTCACAGCTGACCGTCGAAGCAAGGGAATTGTTGTTGGGAGTTTATAAATAGTAACGTAGGGATCCACGCTCCATTACCGAAACTTCGCTACTTACAGGATCATATTTTCGAACACTTAAATATGTGTATAATAATATGATTCTTAGAACAGAGTCGAGCAACTTGGTAAGTTCATTGCTTCATGAATTTAAAGAATTGTGCCAGTTCATTCGCTTCCGATATTACGATTGGAATTTCCACATAATAACCATCATTACATTTTTGCTTCTGCACTTTTCCACATTTCTATTACACTTTATTGTCATTCATCTTCGAAATAGATTAAATCATACTAGCTGTTATCCCCGGGCTACGCTGGAAACCGGTAGTAGGAACAAGTAGTGACGTCGGCTTCAACGCCGTGAACTACTCCCTTGAGTTTCAAGACTTTAATGCATATTACAAATGATTAGAAACAGCTGATGAAGAAGACATCAAATTATATTCTATGTCATGACATTGATAGTTCATGCGAATTGTGAGGGATATCTCTGTAGTCTGTCATGGATGCGAGTTGTTCCCAATGTATGAGCTGTCATTCTATGAACCGGATGTTATCATAACAGAGATAGTGATGAACTATTTATTTAATGGAAATCCATTTCAATAAAATGAAATAGGACAATTTTTTTTTGTCTAATTTCCACGAAAGGTTTCAATTTTTCAATAAACACGACATTACAAATTTACATTAAAAAAATTACTATCACTTGATAATGATGTAAAAGTCGAAACCGGCCGTGTTTATTGAAAAATAAAATATTTTGTGGAAATTAGACAAAAAAAAATTTTTTATGTTATTTAAACGTTACCTGACGTCCAGTTACGAGACGGTCTGTCATGACCAGAAAAAAGTCAGAAGTAGATGGCAGTTTAATGTCCGACTATGATTGAATATAAGCGTTACAACACTTTTTGTAAGAAATAAAGGTTGTTCATATTTTTCCAATTTACTTGTCAATAAACTCTTAATCTGTTTGGTATCTAAGTGACATTTTGCTGAAACATTAAAATTTTGAAAAAGCTTTGCTTTATTACATAATGTAACTCTTTAAATTATTTTAATTACATCCAATGTGGTAAACAGCAAATTGGAAATGCTCAGAATTTGCAATACATACCAAACTTTAGAGGCTGTTTCTTCAGAATAAACGTAATGCTACTTAGGTTACTTCTGATCCCTTCAATTGTATTAGTAGTATGGGAATTTAACTTCAACAAATTCTCACTATTTGAAATATCTTACGGTAATAAAAGTCACAAATATTTATTAATTAATAATGATTCTTGACACAGGTATGAATTATATGTAAATTCTCGGGAAACAGGTTAAACTAACACATATGCTTATTATTTTCGTCTTAACGTACGTTTCGGTCTCACGACCACCATCAGAAGACGTATCAAAGTCTAAAACGTGATTTCTCAAAACTAATTGTATAATCACAAGGCGTCCTCATTGTCTAATTTCAATTGAAAATGCCCACGTCGCCGAAACGAACAGAAGCACGATTATTCGAAATTGTACACAAGCACACAAAAAAAAGTATGATTTAAATTTGCACATAAACCTACTAACTGTGTTGGGAAATATTTTTCATATGTAAAACCTTTAATACCTGAAAATAAGCGAACCCACACGGTATACAAATTAAATTGCTTAGTTTGAGATGAGGCTTATACAGGAATCTCTAAACAATATTTACAAAAGATAAAGTACCTATGGCCATAAGTATAGTACAAGAAATGAAAACTTAAAAAATTCCACCGCCCCTGCTAAACACTGCTTTGATTACAACCATCAATTTGATTACAAAAATGTTAATATTTCAACTGAGGAAACCAATCATTATAAAAGGTGATTCACAAAAAACGTGACTCCAAGTCTGTAAAGCATAGAACATATATTCAGTCATTAGTTCAGATATATACTAATTCATTTATTTAAAACCCTTGCAAATTCCTACATACGTCTTTATAATTTTAAAAGTATATTTCAGGTAGAATGCCCAAATAGCAATATTTCCAATAAGGTCTGACAACTGTTTTCCATTACCTCATAATCTTCAACATCTGATTCGAATGGGGATAGTTGAACGTTATATTTTTGGTTCCAGTTCTTCAGTCGTATTACAACCTGTGCTTTGATATGACTTCTAAGTTTACAAGAAAATTGCTAAGCAGTGAATTCTTGATTTATATACTAAAAAATTAATGTGTTACAATTTCGATTACTCGTGTTTCTGTTCGTTTCGGCGACGGAGGCGTGAGCATTTTTAACTGAAATTAGTGCGATAAGGACGCCTTGTGATTATACAATTAGTTTTAGGAAATCATGTTTTAGACTGTGATACGCGTTCTGATGATGTCACGACCAAAACGTACGTAAAGACGAAAACAATGAACAAATGTGTTAGTATGACCTATTTCCCTTAAATTTATATATACTATTTATTGATGTAATTTTAAATGTTACACAAACCAAATTCCATCAGAATACAACGCGGTTCGAGTGGTAGAGTCAGTCCGAGTAGGCGATGTAGAACTTTTGTACTTCCATTATATTTGTTTTGTTTCTTTGACGGGTCAAATGTTTCATTCATTTCAATACGTTGTACATATTTATAAAATGTTTGGTACAGAAATTCCTCACGCTCAGTATAATGAATACAATTCTGTATTCAATACAATGAAGTCTATTGTAATTCCGTAGGAAGGATATTTTCAACAGAGGTTAATTGGATCTTGGGCTCTCTAGATAAGTTGAGGTCCGAACAGCGTACGCGGCGGTGTATCAAGTAGCCAGTGTTCAACGCTGATTCTAGATATGAAAACAAAAGAACGCCGCAAGATCGACATCGTCACCGTTGTACTGCATAATGTATCCTTGTTGGCTACTCTGAAATCGGATCAGGTTGTCATGCTATTTCTGTTTCCTCAAGTGACTGTATAATATCATGTGCCACTATATATCGATTTTCCGGAAGTGACCCGGTTCCCGTTGCCACAGAGAACCTTTACACGGCTGCAGTTTACATAGTTGATGCCCAATGCCCGAATGTAAAAAGTAATTTCGAATGAAAGGTTTTCATTTGTAGGCTGATGTTTGTCCCCGTTACAAATGTATTACATGACCCTCCTCAAAAATCCAATTTCTGAGAGGAAGGTAGGAAAAGCATTTTATTTAGAGAAACGATTCTCGTTCGACCTAAAAATTAAATTATACCGTCCTACAAGCAATCTCACTGTAATGTTCGTAAATTTAGAGGGCCTACGTGGATGTATGATACGTCGTGCCTGTGAAAAAACCTCTTGAAATATAGAAGGAAAATAATAATAATAATACTTCATTAACGGAAATTTCATTCTATTCTTTGCATTATACATAGACAAACAAAAAGATAGATAACACAAAAAAATAGTCTACACATTTATGTGCATACAGTAAAAAAATAAAATTAAATAAAACAATTTTGAAAAAAAATTGGCATGTTAAAATTACCATTATTTGTCATCACCGAAATTCCAAAAGTCAATTTTTCAGGAGTTTTTCAAGATAAAACGTGTTGTTTCAATATGGGGAGAGGTAGGAAGGACATTCATAAAATCCTATTTAAGCGTTTAGATTAGACCTAACTAAACATTTTTTCATTGATTATAATTTCTCCCAAAATGCATTTTCAGAGATATGGACGCGTTTTCCGCGGCAATCTGAAATCCTTGAATTGACTCTTAACCATTTTGCCATCTGGCCAATTTGAATGAAGAAATTTTAATAATGAATTCATAATAATCCCCCAAAAATACCCTGGATAATCGATTTTATTGAGTATTTTGTATGGGTATGGCTTATATTACCCTTAATTTGCTGGTAATATTACGGCTTATATTACCAATTTTTGAACACCGGTATGTTTACTTCATTAGTCTCAAATCTCAAAGCGCTAACAATAAGAGAGTGAGGGATTTAGTGATCAACGGATTAGATAATTGTGTTTCTCGTTAAAGAGCTAATCCCAAAATATATAGGTCATTGAACACAGTTACTTCATAATAAGGTTATATTGAATTAATTAGCAGATGATATCATGAAAAGAAGGTTAACATAGTCCCCTATGTCCACGATTTTGTCAGTTCACCTGAGAGCAAAATGTAATTTCTGAAGATAGAGTAAAACACATGTTGCCAATTCACATAAACTCTTGATATCATGACATACAATAGGTTTGGTGTCTTTCCAAGCCTGTAGCTGTTTCTAATCATTTGCAATATATTAGTTAACTTTTCTTACGGGTGTGAACTGTTTCCGCGGGCTAATTCAGGACAACATTTAGTGAATATATATTAGATATATATTTATTTATTTAGTAACGGGACGAACCCTTTTACAGTATAACAAATTTAGTAAAATATAATGTATCATAAAAAGAATATAAAATAAAGAGTTTACATTGCAAATATACACAGACATATACATACATTCGAAATTACATAATTTATCTATGTTGAGCCAGTTAAAGCCTTTTGAAAAGCAACCGAAGAAATGTTCCAAAAATTGAGATTTGAATAATTAATTAATTAGCCGAGTGGGTATTTCTTTGGGGAATGCGGAAATTAATTTGTGATAGTAAATCAGGACAGTTGACTAACTCATTAATGAGTTTGAATAAAAATTTTAGATCATTGTGATTTCTACGTAATGTTAATTTTTCAATATTTAGAATAGATTCAACCGAGTCGTAATTGAAATTATAGTCACGAAATCTAATATTTATTTTATAGGTGGCAAATCTTAAGAACTTATGTTGAACCCTTTCAATCCTCATGCGATGAACATTATAAGAGGGAGACCATATAGAAGAGCA
The DNA here is from genome assembly GCA_958510875.1 of Endomychus coccineus. Classification (NCBI taxonomy): domain Eukaryota; kingdom Metazoa; phylum Arthropoda; class Insecta; order Coleoptera; family Endomychidae; genus Endomychus; species Endomychus coccineus. The sequence continues at coordinate 39,164,515 of OY294069.1, forward strand.
ATACTCAAGGTGTGGACGCACCAATGCTGTGTTAAGATATCTTATAGAAACAATGTTATGAAAATCGCTAAAAACTCTTTTTATAAAACCTGAAGACTCAAGTGCTTCATTAACTATATAATCACAATTTGCATTAAAAGTAAGCTTTATGTCCATAATAACAACAAGATCCCTTATTTCTGTTTTACTAGCTAAGATATTGTTATTGATATGATAATCGAAATCCACAAAATTATTGGTTCCATAAAATCTCATTACAAAGCATTTATCAACATTAAGTCCATCCCATTTTCGTTGCACCATATAAAAAGTTCTGCTTTTGAACTGTAGGAGCATCTAAAACAGATTCAATGACATAGAAAAGTTTCAAATCATCGGCAAGAAGCATAAAACGACATATCTTGAAAACATACTTTATATCGTTGATGAAAAGGAGAAACAGCAATGGCCCCAAATGTGAACCCTGAGGCACCCCCGATGGAAAATTAATTTCTTCAGAAAAAAAGTTTTTAGGTTCACTATTTGTTTTCTGTTGGTAATGTAGCTTTTCAACCACTCCAATAATGCTCCTTGTATACCTACTGAGTATAATATTAATACATTTAACTCGCAGAACCGCCCGAAAGAGAAAATGTGTCCTAATAGAATGAGTTATCCAGGTTATCTGATACAATTTTCGAAGTTTATTGAATTTTCATATGAACTTCCATAGATTGTTTTGGTAATTGAATCTTATTCCTTCTCTAAACGAATTATTATTATCCAAAATGTCTATACCATTAACGTAGCCATTATTCAGATTAATTACACATTCAAATCAGCTAATACTGCAAATATAATCACGGAATAGCTTGATGAATGTTACACTTTGAATAGTTATTTTTCAGATAAGAATCTATTATAATGTAGAATGACGAAAAGTGTAACATGAGTGGTGGATTGGACGAAATACTGGTTTCTGTTCTACAAGAGATATTGCATCCCTAAAGTGCTTGAATTTCGAACGTTTTCAATGCTGGACCGTGCATTAATTTGGTTATTCATGCATATCTCATCGCCGCTCGTGATAATAAATTACGGTTCGCAGACTACGTTCGGAAGACCGGAACATTCATAAGATAAAGTGTATATCAGTTGACTAAATTGTACGACTGGGATATCACGAAGGAAAAATCAAATTCTCTGTATTATCATTATAGAAGACAGTAGTCCGTTATAGCGGTATTGATTGAACCAAAGTTGAATTATTTACAACCCAGGTAAATAATAGAGTAGGTCCAATCATTTTTGAGCATGCATTTTGGTAGTGTATAAAAATGTACCAAGCCAATTTTGTCTCGACTACAAGATACTTGATCGGAAAAAAATACCCAACTCGATGGCGACGGTACTGAATTGAACTAAGTTTATACTTCCGTCACTATACGAGGGCAAGGTGAAAAGTTCCTGAAAAATTAAGCAAGAGAAGTTTCATTTGGTCAAAACTTATTTTATTTCTCAACATAATCTCCTTGCAGCCCGATACACTTCGTCCAACGTTTTTCTAATTTGTCGATGCCTTCCAAATAATACGATTTCGGCAATCTTTCAAAATAGGTTTGTTTCAGCAATGACCTCATCATTGGAACCAAATCTCTTTTCGCCGAGTCATTTCTTCAAGTTTGAAAATAGATAAAAATTGCACGGGGCTAAATTTGGAGAATCTGGTGGATGACGAACCAATTCGTAGCGCAATTCATGCAATTTTGCCATTGCGACTGCGGACCTGTGCGCCGGTGCCTTGTCCTGGTGGAAGAGCACTGTTTTCTTTGCCAAATGTGACCGCTTTCGCTTCAAATCAGCGTCGAATCGATGCAACAGTTCTGCATAATATATGCCAGTGATCATTTTGCCCTTTTCAAGGTAATCGATATGTAAGATACCGTGTCCACAGCTACGTCACGGCGCAGAAAGTCCTCCTTATCGCGCTTGAACATCGACAAACACTTCTTAGAAGTTGTCACACGGTCGCGCTTGTTGTCAACAGAGAGCAAATGCGGCACTCATCTGGCAGATAGCTTTCTCATATTCAAAAATGTATGCAAATTGTTCCGTACCCGTTCGGTAAAGATGCCCATAGCCTCAGCAATCTCGGGCATTTTAACTCGACGCCGATCGTCCAATATCATACCATGGATTTTGTAGACGATTTCTGGCATTGTAACTTCAATTGGACGGGCAGAAATTTGGCGTCCTTTGTCGTAGTATAACCACAACGAAAATCAGTGAACCACTTGTGAATCATTCCAATGGATGGTGAGGAGTCCTCATAATGTTTAACAAGCATTGGTTTGGTTTGCGTAATGCTTTTCCAACCAAGAAATAATGTTTAATCAAGAGGCAAAATTCACTTTTTCCATGCTTACAAAAATCTTCAAGGCTGCTTGCTTTCGATGGGTGTCAAAACAGAACTGAATGACATATCAGTGTGAAAACTTTAACGCGTTCTAGTTAAAGGTGGTACATCACAAATGACACATGGGATTTTCGATTGTGGCCACATCTATTTTATTCTTCAGGGACTTTCCACTTTGCCTCCGTTTTGAGCCCCTTTTAATCGATCTAGACTATCTTTGAGACGATGTCTGTGTGTGTATGTGTACATAACACAGTATGGAGACAATTTACAAGGGAAATATTGCAATCGACACTTTGCTGAGTTTCGTCAATCACTGAAAGTTAAGCAGTACGAAGTCAGCAGGTATCTGGCTCGAATTCTCCTTGGAGAGAACGAATGATGATTCAATATTTGACGTTTATCTGAAACGAGGCGCAATGAGATACCGTGAATGAAATACCTACATTATACTCCACTGATAAAAATATCTATCCTGGAGACGATTTACATAAAAGAATAATAAAACCTAGAGGAAAGAGCCGATATCTACATACGTAGACACGAAGATGGAGAACCCTATAGAGGCACCATAGCCCAGGATGCGAGGTTAGCGATGTCAGCGCAGTGGCATCGTATCTGGAAAGCAGTGGACCCATCGCCTTATTCCAGATATGGTGCATACACCAGGAGGAGGCACGAAGAGGTAGACAACTACATCGTGCAGCTGCTAACAGGCCTTGGGTGCTTTAGAGCGTACTTGCATCGTATTCGACTCTACGAAATAAAAACAACTGGAAAAGGTAATTTTGACAAAGGTTTTGAATATGAACAATTCCCTGTATATTTTGATATAAGTCACACGGAAATTCACCAGCTGCTAGTATAGTTCATAAAATCTTCGTGCCCCCAGGCACCTCACGTATCACACTTTATCCATTTGGACGTGTCATAGTTGTCGTATTGATTCAAATTTTTCAGTTACATAATCTTTACATGAAGTCGAAGTTGATATTTCAGATTTTTGAAATTATTTCGCCTTTTTTGTTGAAATTTATCTTTAGGAAAAGGATATCCCAGGCTGATAAGTCTAGCTTGATTCGAGATTCAGTTTCCTAGTGCTACTCTTCACGTATTTCACCATTGCTATTCTGTAACATCAAATGCACAAGGATATTCTTCAACAAAAAATATCTTGAGCTCAAAGAGTAGGCGCTCTTATTCTTTGGTTGCGTACCATCGTGAAACATTCAATAAGATTCAAACGTTCCTAGTATAGGCAACCATATTCACTTAAACTTGCCATAACTAAACATAACCTAACATATGAGTTTTAACAAGCATACTCAGTAAATGCCACATTTCTAAAATTCGATACGATATTACTTAAGATTTAATCAACAAAAATTATTACATTGAGCACATATTTCAATTACTCACGATTATATCTTTCAACTTCTGGAACAACAAGGTCCTGTTTACCGCACAAGTTCCTAAATACTTCATCGTTCTATAGTGACTACCACATCGATCAGACGTTTTTGAGACTACAAAATAATCACACCGCATACTCTTAGGCATTCCTACCCTACTTTTATATATGTTTGTTCTCATTCCGTTTGGCTTCAATTATGCATGGAAGGTCCATTATTTATTCAATGTTGTGTAAGGTGTAACTTGGGCAATATGGTGGGAGTCTTCCATGTGTGAATGTATTTCCAATAAGAACAAAATTGGAAGAACATTAAATTCCTTCGTATTGAAACCATCTACCAACCTATGTATTATTGATCGGTGTTTGTGATGACAAGACGCAACGAAATGATTCAGGATCGATTCTTTAACAGTTAAGAGTGCCCGTTAATGTTAGCAATTGGGATTTAGTAAGTTATACGTACTTCGATCCCACTGTGTATGTACATTCGAAAAGCAGCGATAATCTCTGTGGGTGTCTTTCTTTTGTGCATTCAATAGCTGGATTGTATCTGAATCTTATGGTACCTGCCGCCGGGGAGATGGTAGGAGATAATTCCCATTCGAATATCACATAAATAACCATAAAGAGAACCTCCTGGTTGCAGCGGTCATAACCGGCCGGCCACAATATTACCATAACAAGTTCCAACGCACTATATCATCTCACTGTCATCTAAAACTGTATGCTAATATTCCATAGGATTGCGAATGCACCTTTGTTTAAACTATCGCGGCAAGTATCACAGCCGTCTTATAAATGATGACGATTTAAGGTAATGAGATAATGAAATCTCGTTTGCGTAATAAGGACGCGCCGTACTGTCAACGTATGCGACGTTACATCTGCTCTTTCCCCGCATCTTGGTCTTCATTATTGGATATGGGAGGCTATCGGTTAAATGTGGTATTCAAATTTAAACGATTCACATATCTTATACCCGTTCTATACTAGTTACAGGGACGGACTATCTGTGTCCATAGTTGGAAATCTCGTGAATACAAAGTGTAGTTCATTAGCAGGACTATGAAAGGATTATATTATAAATTGTCACTAATTTCAACCGTTTTTCTAAACGTAGTCGAGTCAATTTAGCAACAAAGTTCGGAAAAAAAAACAAACTAATCAATTTTTTTCTGCAAATCGTTCCTGGACGCATACTGGACGATATTGAACTTTAAGATCTGGTCGCTTGGACATTTTTCAATTGTTAAACTGGAAATTGGCCAATTTTCATGGTCAATTCATTGGAAAATTATGTAAAAATTTGCAAATTTGGTCAAGTATTGCCAAAATTGACTGAAAAACTACACTCGGAAGATTTTCGAGGTCGCTGATCACGATTCCGAAGTTAGATTTACCATTTTCGAACAATTCAGCTAGAAATTGGCCAATTTTATGTCAGAAAAATGGCCAAATTAGATTATATCGCAATTTTTGTTGGAATTGGCTAGAAAATTTCACTCGTGGGTTTTCGAGGTCGCTGATCACGGTTCCGTAGTTAGGTTTACCATTTTCGACCAATTTAGCTAGAAATTGGCCAATGTTATGTCAGAAAAATGGCTAAATTAGATAATATCGCAATAATATTATATTGAGAAATAAAATAAGAGTAGTATATCAAGCGGGATACTGTGACACTTCGATGGCATGTCCATCCGCCTGTGTCCACCAACCCCAACTTCTTGTGTTTTGTCGTCAATGACCAGAGGCTCCTTTGCTGAAGAAGTTGTCGTCAATGACCAGAGGCTTTTTCTCGAAGAAGAAGTGGTCGTCAATGACCAGAGGGTGTGCCCGCCTCACGTGGGTCTAATTAATGTCACCTTGATAGTAGGTAAAGGTGAGCCTAGCCTCGCCCATAATAATTTCAAGGTGATTTTTTTATATTTCTCGCAACTAGTTTGCAAATAGTAATTTTTTATTTTGTTGAGACTTGTTATTTCCTTATCTGTGTGTTGATGTTAGTAGAGGTCACAAAAGGTGAAACAAATATTATGATATTATTAATTTTAATTTTCTTGTCAAGACTTGCTATTTTCTTATCTGTGTTGATGTTAGTAGAGGTCACAAAAGGTGAAACAAATATTATGAATTTTAATTTTCTTGTCAAGACTTGCAGGTTTCTTATCTCTGCTGTTGACGTCAATGAGGGTTCACAAAGGTGAAACAAATATGTTGTTGTTATGATTATCTCTGACGAGGTCACAAAGATCAAGCAAATATGATATGAGATGTTATAATTAGGATATTGCATGGAAGTTTATAATAAAAACATTCAAATAATAATAATAATAATTTATTTCACATTAAACTACATTGTCAGAGTTTATCCAGCTGTTATGAGTATTATCGAATCCTAACCATTTGACGTATACCTTTTTATTTTTCCTTTTCAAAATTTTCTCCACCAAATATACATCTGGATATTTAACTTTGTGTAGTTGTTGTTCATAGAATCCTCCAAGAATATTTTCATTTCTTGAGTCTTTTAATAAATATGTAACTGGATTTGTGAGTTGAATTTTTCTTATTGAAAATATTTCCGTTGACCAGTTAGGGGTGTATTTTTTATCAAATACTCCTCGAAATTTTGAAATACGCACATGATCTCCTAATGTAAATTTCAAATTTGTTGGAGCTAATTTAATATGACTATAAACTGTGTTTAAAAGTTGTTTTTCATGTTTTTTAGTAACATCAATTGGTTTCATCTTTATGGTACGGTGTTTGGTATTATTATATTTCATGACAACTTTTTGTAGTAAATCCAACCATTTGTAGTTACCTTGTAAACTAAATTCTTTCCACATAATATTCTTCAATGTTCTATTAACTCTTTCAACTATAGATGCTTTTTTCTCGCTAAATACATTATAATGATTTACTTTATATTTTTTCATCAATTGTTTGAATTCCTTGTTGAAAAATTCTTTACCCATATCCGTTTGTAGATTATTTGGTGGTTTTATTTTCAAAACTTTCTCCATGTTATTTGATACCTCAGCACCAGACTTGTTTTTAATGGGAAATGCCCAAACATATTTGGAAAAACAATTAATTACAACTAATATATATTTGTAATCCTTATTTTCTTTAGAGTATGGAATCATTTCAACAAGATCTGCCTGATATAAGTCATTTAACGATTTCAAAATAACTCTACGTCTTTTCATATTAATTCTAGCAGGTTTATGTATTTCTTCGACAACTTGTCTTTTTGCTTCTGTGATAAATTTAGACATGATTGTTTTATTCAATGATTTCTGCTTCTCGTAATTCTTCCACGATGGAATTGATTTCGTTTGTATGACCAGTGTGGCCGGCGTTTTGTGAAGCGATTAATAATTGTAAACGTTTTATAAGTTCATTTGGGTCATCCCAAAATACGTAATCTATAGATTTATTGTTTACTTCCATCAATAAACCACGTCCTGACATTGGTGCAATTATTTTCCTATATTTCTGTGATCTACATCCATCAATTTGTTTATTCGTTTGATAATACCTATGTTTTGCAGCTGTTTTTGTTAGAATTTCATTATACGCCTTTTTATCATTTAATGTATAATATTTTGGTTGTTTTTTAAAAAGTAATTCGTATAATCCTCTAGTACCAGTATATGTTTTGCCTTTTACTACTATGTCTGTACCATTTATTTTTAAACTTGAATTCCCAATTGAAAATTTCTCTGTCATAGGATTGTGACGGATTCCATACTTTTGATCAAAATCCCTCAAGTCACCCGTTATCATTTCCCTTATATATTCTCGTGGTAATGGTTCGTATTGTTCTAAATAGTCAATAAATGATTTTTCGGCTATATCATCATTTCTAGTTCTATTAATATTTACTTTATCATTGTAATCATCATCATCATCATATTCTTCTAATTCTTTAATTATTGATTGTTTGAAACTGTCTGTTGGTAGTCGTTTAGAATCAAGTTTTGGTGTTGAAGAAAATATTCGCTTTGATGTACTAGGAGTATGTAAATTATTTACATCTGAATCAATATTTTTAATAGGAACATTAAGATAATCATCAGACTGTTCATTTTTTGGTGAAAAATATTCACTTTCTTCACCACCACTAAAATCTGTATAAATATCACCAGTTTTCTTATCTAATTTATTTTCTATATTTTTCAAATGTTTAGTTATCGGTGAAAAAATTTTTTCCCTGAGAATTTCACCATGTTTCAATACATCCAATTTATTTTTTATCTCTTTACGCTTCTTTATTAGTTTTTGTTTTAAATGTCGTTGCGTAATATTCATATTAACGATGATGTTCTTCACTCTACGATATAATATTTCCAACTAAGTATGTTTGAATAAAGTAGATTGATATATATCAAATTAACGAAAAATTAAACAGTTTCCAACAGTTATTGAACAGCTTAAGAACAGCTTTTGAACAGCTTAAAACAGCTATTAAACAGCTTCAAACAGGTATTGAACAGCTTCAAACATCTATTAGATAGTTTCTCATCAGTTTTTTCTTTTACAAAAATAGTTTATAGATGTATGAAATTATCAAAACACTTTCTATATCTTCCCTTATCAATAGCATCATCTTTAACAATACATAAAAATTCGTATGGTTCCTTCCAACAGTATGAACATATATTTTTGAATTCTCCAAAAGTCATATCAGTCCCCACATGATCATTATATATGTGTTTCAAATTAAGATCGTCTTGTTTAAAGAGAACAAATAAATTGGCATTATCTCTTATTAAATGTTTAGGTATTTTTGCATAAGTTTGACATAAGTAAAAACAATCGATGTGATTATGTCTTCCCATACTAAAATATTCTCTTATCACCTTCTGGTTGGCACAGGACACATCGTCAAATAAAAATATTGAATTTTTCTTAGCCGCTGAAGGTTCCAATATATTTTCACTATTACTAAAACCATAATATCCAATACCTTTTATTGGTTTCAATAGTTTCTCTAAATATTTATATTTCGGTTGATATAGAGACTTTGAATATAAATATACGTTTTCAAATTTTAATCCATTCTCATGTTCAATCAGACTGATCATTACATTTGTCTTACCACAGTTTGAAGGACCTACAATGATAGCCCTTATCGTTGAAGGTAATAATATACCATGTTTATGATTCTTCTTTGTTTCTATATCATGATTATTAACAGGTAGTGTGATTTTTTGTTTAGTAATTTTCATGATGACGTTCAACATGAAACTAATATATAAACCTCAGGTACTGGGATATTTAAATAGTTTATCTAAACATTTTTGACAGTAGACAACTGAAAATGAAGTATTACGTTGGAAATGGATTCGTTAATAATATGATCAACAGTTTACCATTTGAATTACATTTACCTGGTTATAATTTTTGTGGTCCTGGAACAAAACTTCAAAAAAGGTTAGATCGTGGTGATAAACCTATTAACAATTTAGATAGAGCATGTATGGAACATGATATTGCATATTCACAAGGAAAAAATTTAAGTCAGCGTCACGAAGCAGACACTACATTAGCTAAAAGAGCGATGAAAAATTTTCATTCTGGTAGTGCATCTCTCGGTGAAAAGTTAAACTCATTAGGTGTAGCGGGTATAATGAAAACAAAAGTTAAACTTGGAATGGGTTATGATGATGATGATGAACCCACCAAAAATTGTTCTAAAATATTGAGTAGATGTAGTGGTTTGATAAGAAAGTCTAAAAATGCGTTGGAAAACAATTTGAAAAATCTTGAGTTGTGTTTGAAAATATTGAAAAATTCCAAACCAATTTTAACAAAGAAAATAAAAGCAAACAATATTATTCCAAAAAAATTGATTCGTAAATCTCTTGTGAATGATATTATACCAAAAAAATGGACTCCTAAGTTGAAAAAACGAAAGGTGAACTCTGATGATAATAATGATGATGATGATGAAGATTATAATGATGATAATGATGTACCGTTCAAATTTATTAAACCAGATTCCAATACAAAAGCGATAAGGAAAATTCCGTTACTAAAAAGGAAACGCCTCAGCAACAACAATAACAACAACAACAACATTGATGATAATTTCAATTCAAAACAACCTAAATTGGAAGAAAGTGACATAATGGATTATGATGACATGATAGCTAATAGGAAACGTAAACTACAAGATAATGACAACGAATTTGAATCAAATAAAAAAGTAAAATTGTTTTAAATATAATTGATTTTTCATTTTCACTTCATACATAAAATAATTTTTGCCAGAACAACAACAACAACAACAACAACATTTAGAAAAATGGCTCCTAGAAGAAAAAGCAATAAAAAACAAAGTAAAAGAAAGATTTCGTTTATTACTCTAACGAATCGTATAAAAAAATATATGCTTCATCATAAACCAAGAGATTTGAAAAGTGCAATTGCATTAGCGTTGAAAGCTTCCAATAAGCCTAATCAGAAAATAGCATTACCTAAATCGAGAATAATTAAGATTCCGAAAACAGGAGGATTTTTACCTTTGATACCGTTATTCGCTGGTTTGAGTGCTCTGGGTGCTTTGAGTGGTGGAGCCGCTACTATTGCAAAAGCCGTGTCAAACGCTAAAAGTGCAAAACAACAATTGGAAGAATCGCAACGACACAACAAAACAATGGAATCTATTGCATTGGGTAGAGGTGTGTACATGAAACCTTACAAGACTGGATTGGGACTTTTTTTAGCACCACAACAGCAGCACCCCTCAAAAAACTATCGATAACATTACCTAGACGACCTTTGACAAATATCGATATACTAAACTATGTAAAACAATTGAAAATTTCCAATTTTAGAGGAGTTTTTATGCGAGATAGATTTCCAAAAACAATACACATTAATGAAGCTGGTGTAATAAATATGGATGGTATCAATGGACCAGGTACACATTGGTGTTGTTACAAAAAATGTGTGAATAACGTCTATTATTTCGATAGTTATGGAAATTTAAAACCTCCATTGGAAGCTATCAAATATTTCAATTCAAGAGGTCGTTGTAATATTTTATACAATCACGATCGTTATCAAATGTATAATAGCTATAACTGTGGTCATTTGTGTTTACAGTTTTTGAATAATAAATAGCAACTATTTATATAATTAGTTTTATTCAAGTTCCATCATCTTGTAGATGAACATGTCCTACACATTTACATTATCAGACCGAAAATCGGTTATTTCTTCAAACATATATCCTTCTGTTCGGTTAAATGATAATTCTAATTATGTTTTAGGATTAATTGACTTTGTGACTTATAATTCAATACCAAATGTTGATAAAAGTAACAATAAATTCCATTTGAATGAGAAAGTTTTCCTAGAAATACCAGAAGGTTCTTATGAAATTGAAAACATTAGAATATATATCAATCATCATTTGATTAATGTGGAAAAAGAAGTTAAAGAAAAAACTTTTGTAGATCTTAAAGCTAACGTGAACACTTTGAAATGTGAACTAAAGTGCAACAAGGACATAGATTTTACCTTGCCTAATAGTATTGGTAAATTATTAGGATTTAAGAAGAGAAAATTGAAGAGAAACATCAGACATATATCGGATTATCCCATCAATATTTTTAAAGTGAATGCGATTGGTGTAGAATGTAATTTAGTTACAAATTCATATAATAATGGTAAACCTGTCCACATGTTATATATGTTCTATCCTAACGTGTCGCCTGGTTATAAGATTGTACAAAATCCTTCGAATGTTATCTATTTACCAATCAACACACGTGATATTAATGAGATTGTGCTTAAAATTGTCGATCAAGATGGAAATTTGGTCAATTTTAAAGGTGAAGTGATAACGGTCAGACTGCATCTAAAAGAAATTAAGTGAGAGAGAGAAAGAAATGGTTTTTAGATATAACATCGATTCAAATTTTGCAACTGATATTTGGAGAGATATAAAACCCAAAACGGAATGCAACAAATTCAGTTCTAAAAGAAAACTTAAAGCGTTAACACCCGAGAGTAGAAAAATTTTACGTGACTTAGGTTTTATTCTACACAGTCAACATCGGTGATAAAATCCAAAAATTTTGGTGTAATCTGAAATTGAATATTAGAATTGGCATAGAAAAATTTATAATATATTTACGTTGTTCGTGTAAATATAGTGAAAAAAAAATATGAATAGTAATATTTTGAAAATTAACGAATCAGTCTATTCTGATAATTCAATAATAAATTCAGAGTACCATACTCATCAACCGTATGCAGCTACAACATTGAATAATAACGATGAAATAAGAATACCAATTCAAACACAAGACATATACACGCTACCTTCACAGAGTTACTTATATCTTGAAGGAACACTAACAGATGAAGCTGGTAAGCCTTTACCAACCGTGACTTTCGTCAACAATGGAATACTTTTTCTATTTGAAGAAATACGATTTGAACTTGGTGGTACTATTATAGACAGAGTTAAAAATCCTGGAATTACATCTTTGATGAAGGGGTATGTTTCATACACAGACAATGATAATAAACGATTGAAAAATGCATGTTGGGAGATTGGAGATCAACCCCTCAAAATTGCTGATGACAAGGGTAATTTCAGTGTGTGTATACCATTGAAAAGTATTATGGGATTTGCAGAGGATTTCAATAGAATTATTGTGAATATACGTCAAGAATTGGTATTGATACGGAGTAACTCTGACTTGAACTCAATACATACGATAGTTGCAACAGATAAACCTAAAGTTAAGTTGCAGAAAATTTTATGGAAAATGCCACATGTATCAGTTGCAGACGCTCAAAAATTACAATTATTGAAATATATCGATAACAACAGAGACCTCGATATTGCTTTTAGATCGTGGGAACTGCAAGAATATCCTCTTTTACAAAAAACAAAAAATCATACATGGGCAATTAAGACTACATCTCAACTGGAAAAACCACGTTTTGTTATATTCGGATTTCAAACAAATAGAAAAAATGATAAAACAAGAAATGCCAGCTACTTTGATCACTGTAATTTGAGTAATATCAAATTATACTTAAATTCAGAAGTGTATCCATATGATAACCTAAATTTGAACTTTGATACTAATCATTGGACTTTGTTATTTCAAATGTTTGCGCAGTTTCAACAGTCATATTATCATAAACATCAAAGTGAACCTTGCATATCACCAGAATATTTTAAACAAATAACACCGTTAGCAGTGATAGATTGCAGTCGTCAGAACGATTCGTTGAAAGGTGGTGCTGTGGACATTAGATTAGAGCTAGAGACAAATACAGATATTCCTGATAAAACATCAGCTTATTGTCTAATAATACACGATCGTTTAGTGAAGTACAATCCTTTAACCAGTGTAGTGAAAATATTATAAAAAATGTTTGTGATTGACATTCAGGGATTTCAATATAAAGACAGCAACTTTATAATAAAAGAAATCGCAATTTTGAATATCCTTACATACGAATTGAAACATTTCATAATTCGTCCAATACTCACGGAAAAGTGTCTTTCAAGACAATTTTTAAGTCAGATTGGTTGGTGTAAAGAAAGACTTCACGGCTTAGACTGGAATTCTAACAACAGCAACAACAACAACAACAACAACAACAGCACCTGCTCCTCCTCCTCCTCACCCGACTACATTTATTTAGAAGACTTTAGTAGTAAGCTAGTTGAAATTGTGAAAAACAAAGATGTGATAGTGTTTGTTAAAGGATCCGAGAAGAAGACTATATTAAATAGATTTCTATCAAACATTATAGACTTGAACGATTTGAAATGTCCTAGCTTGGAAGAATTAACAAAAAATAATTTTGATAATCCTAAAGTTGATTGTAATTGTCACTATCAATCTAATAGTTATTTGAATAATATCAAGTGTGCAAAAATAAATGTATTTTATCTATATGAGTGGCTTGTGAAATTTAACTTTTAATGTTGAATGTTTATGGAAAGGAATAATAAAATTATATTATCTAATTTATGAGTTTTATTTAATCTAATAATAATAATACTAGTAATTTTTAATTTCAAAACAGAAAAAGAAAAATGATAATAATTACACTTCTTCCTCCTCTTCTTCTTCATTATTTTCGATAGTGAGAGGAGGTAGAATCATCCTCTTTCCATTAAATAGCTTCTTTGATGGTGTTCCCGAGGATGATGATGATGTTGATGCCTCTGCTGCTTCATCCTCTTCACCGATCATATTCACACCATATCGTTGAACAATTTTTTGCATTATTTTAAATTCTGCTTCGTTATCTAATTTGGTGCGAATATATCGCAGAGGTAGGTTCCCCAATTTTCTTTTCAACGTAGCCGCCCTCGGGCAGTACGTTAAATTCAGATGGACTCTGTCGCTTTTTACATCCATAGATTTCACACCATATCTGAAGAAACAAAAACATGTATTAAGACTCAAGAAACCAACAAACAATAGTCTGTGTATACAGTTGTTATGAATTTATAACAATTATAAATTGTGAAGTAAATAATCATATCAAACATTTTTTTTACGTGAAGGCATTATTTTCCTATAGTTTCAAGTACTAAACAAAATAACCTATTGAAATTAACAAATTCATAGCATGTGTGTGTGTGTGTGTGCACATTTAATCAGAATATATATTGATTAAGACTTGGTGAAATATATAACATTTGTTATAAGAAATTAAAAAAAAATCAATAAATGAAAAAGTACTTACTGGAACGAATGTTTCAAAACTACATTCACCCATGATATGGGGAAATTCACTTGATCTTCACTGAACACAACTATCGAGCATGGAACGTTTGCCATTGTGAACTGATGTAGAATATTGAAGTTCCCTCTCATTTTATACAATATGTGGATCAAAACAAACTACGTCAATGCATACATTTTTCTATTAACAATTCTGAATCAGCGAACCGGTACTACACACATTAGATCCGTGTACTTTTCCAATGCAGCTATTTATAATTCACGTAAGACGTAAAGGATGATGCAATAACAACAACACGTTGCACATATTTATCGAATAGGATGCATTTATCTCTATCTTGCATAACAACAACATGTATCAATTGCATGTATGCACGTGTACATTTTTATTTATGATGCAATCACGTATGTTGTTTGCGGAATAGTTTTGCATATCAGCACATTTTACATAAAAATTTAGATTGACGTCAATCTGGATATGTTTAAATAGCTGTGGCATGTGAACAACGATCACAGTTCGAGTTCGGTAGAAGCATCAAGTTCAAGTTGAAGTAAGTTCTTATTATGGCCAGAACAAACAATGGAACGAATTCCCATACACTTGATGGTGTTTCGATCGACATGGTTGTTTCAATTGAAATGGTGAGTAGATTAATTAAGACAAAAGATGAATATTTAAATCAAATTGGTTTTTTAAAAAGGAATATTTTCAAATTGAAAAGAGCTCTAAGGAATAGATTAGATTGTATAAATAATTCTGCAGTTGTTGAATCTAATTTGACTATTTTGAAATATTACTTACAACAATTTAAATTGAAATTAAACAAAATTAATGCTAATCGGAAATTGATTTGGGAAGATATTGAATCTTGTTTCAAAAATCGTATAAAAACGGGGGCTATAATAAATTTGAAAATAAAGGAACCTCATGTTTTTTTCAAACAAGCATTTCGTATATTTGCAAATAGGATTAAGAAGGAAGTTCAAAATTCTCTTTTGAAAGTGAATACAACTTTTGTTGGATTATTTATCAAGCCGCAATCTGGTGAAACATCGATTAAACATTTCACCACTAAAAATAATGTTATCGAATCAAGTACAAAATTGAAAGATTGGTATAAAGAGTTTGTGAGTGATAAACTTTTAACAAAACTTGAAGAATTTCAAGAAAGGGACAGTGGTTATGCCCTATTGGAGATTTGGTACTTGAAAGTTAACATAAATTGTTATAATCCAATAACTGTTGGGTTCGGTACTTACTTGAAATTGCCAAAATTTGTGAAAATTACTAAAAGTGTTATTAATATTGAAAATAATGATATTTATTGTTTCCTATGGTCAGTTGTAGCAGCACTTTTTCCAGCTCCAGCAAACAAAAATATGAATAGAGTTTCTTCTTACCCTCATTTTAGTACAGTTTTAAAATATGAGGGTATCAATTTTCCAATTTCTTTGAGAGATATTTCAAAATTTGAATCGTTGAATAATTTGTCAATAAATATTTTTATTATACAAAATGAGAAGGAAGTTTTACCTTTGACTCTTAGTAAAACTGAATTCTCTTCAACTATCAATTTACTTATGATTTGTAATGAAATGAATGAGGAAAATACAATTTACCATTTTACCTATATAAAAGATTTATCTCGATTGTTACATAAACAGGTGGGAAATGTAAAGAATAAAAAATACTTTTGTGGAAGATGTTTAAATCATTTTATAAGTCAAGAGAATCTGAACAAACATTCTGATGAATGTAAAGATGTAAACAACACAAAAATTATTCTTCCAAAAGAGAACGATAAAATATTATCTTTCAAAAATTTTTCTCATAAAATTGAGGTTCCTTTTGTAATATATGCAGATTTGGAAAGTATTTTGATGAATCATACTGATAATACTATTTCCAATACCAGAAAATACCAAAAACATGAACCATTCAGTATCGCTTATTATTTAAAATGTTCCTATGATGACTCATTGTCTAAATTTTCTTCTTATACTGGTCAAGATTGTCAAATCTGGTTTGTGAAACAACTGAAAGATATTGCTTTTGAACTGAAGGAAATATTTTCAAATGTTGTACCTATAACAATGTCTTCACACGATAGATATACGTATGACACTTCAGTAATTTGTCACATTTGTGAAAAACCAATTTTATCTAGTGCAGAAAAGGTTAGAGATCACTGCCATTTCACTGGGAAATATCGAGGTCCTGCACATTCAAATTGTAATTTACAATTCAAAAATGTAAACACAATTCCTGTAATTTTCCATAACCTCAGTGGATATGACAGTCATTTTATCATTAAACCTCTCAGTACGGAAATGAAAGGAAATTTGTCTCTCCTACCTGTTAATAAGGAGAAATATATTTCCTTTACAAAGTATGTTGAAGGATCCAATATATGTTTTAGGTTTCTTGATTCTTTTCGATTCATGCCGAGCAGTTTGGAAAAGTTGTCATCTTATTTGAATGATGAACAAAAAATTGTAACAAAGAAATATTTTAATGAAATTGAAAAATTCAAATTGGTCACGAGGAAGGGTGTTTTTCCATATGAATACTTAGATTCATGGGAAAAATTACAAGATGAGATTTTACCTTCTCGTGATAAATTTTATAGTAAATTAAGTCAGTCGGAAATTTCATTAAGCGATTATCAGCATGCCGAGAATGTTTGGAAGATTTTCAAAATTCAAAATTTAAGAGAATATTCAGAATTATACTTGAAAACGGATGTTTTGTTATTGACAGATATTTTTGAGAATTTTAGAAAGACTTGTTATAGTACATATGGTTTAGATAGTTTGCATTATTTCACTACTCCCGGTTTGGCATTTGACAGTTGCTTGAAAATAACACAGGTAAAATTGGAATTAATCACCGACGTGAATATGATTATGTTTATTGAGAAAGGAATCAGAGGAGGAATATCACAATGCTCAAACCGATATGGAAAAGCTAACAATAAATATATGAATGAGTATAATTCTGAAGAAGAATCATCTTATTTAATGTATTTTGATGTTAACAATCTTTATGGTGCAGCAATGTGTTATCCTCTTCCAACTGGAGATTTTACGTGGGTAGCAGTTGATAATATTTCTACAGAAAACATTCTCAATATAAGTGATACTAGTGAAATTGGATATATTTTGGAAGTAGATCTTCATTATCCTAAAAGTTTGTTCAATTATCATAAAGATTTACCTCTTTGCCCTCAACATTTAGTTCCACCTGTAGCTATTTCGGAAATTCCAAAATTGTTAACTACTTTATATAATAAAGAAAAATATGTGATTCATTATAGAAATTTACAGCAAGTTCTCAAATTGGGATTGAAACTGCAGAAAGTTCATCGTTGCTTGAAATTTAGACAATCTCAATGGTTAAAGAAATATATAGATCTCAATACCAATTTGAGAAAACAAAGTTCAAATGATTTTGAAAAGAATTTTTATAAATTAATGAATAATGCTCCTTTTGGAAAAACTATAGAAAATGTGAGAAAATATAAAGATGTGAAATTGGTAACTAGATGGAAAGGGAGGTATGGGGCAAATTATTACATTTCTCAACCAAATTGCGATAACGTTACAATTTTTGGGGAAAACATGATATTAATTGAAATGAAAAGATTAAAAGTGTATTTTAATAAGCCCATATACGCAGGTATGGCAATTTTGGATATTTCAAAAACTATTTTATATGATTTTCATTATAATTACATCAGAGAAAAATTTCAAAACAATGTTAAATTATTGTACACTGATACTGATAGTTTAATATATCAATTTTATGTTGATGATATTTACGAATGTATCAAGCATGATATTCATATGTTTGATACGTCAGACTATCAACCTAACAATGTTTATAATATTCCTCTTTGTAATAAAAAGGTGATAGGACTAATGAAGGATGAAAACAATGGTATTATCATGACTGAATTCATTGGGTTGCGTTCCAAACTGTATTGTTTCAAACTAAATTCTGATAAAAATGAAAAACTTAAGAAAATTGCAAAATTAGTTGAAAATAAGTACAGTCAAAATTTTATTGAACAATTTGATTCAAATTTTGGAATTACAAAAAAAGCAAAGGGTATAACATCAGCATCATTACGACGAATAACTTTTGAAGATTATTATAACTGTTTAATGCATAAAACAAATGTAGATGTCGTACAAAATATGATTGTTTCAAAAAAACATGAGGTATTTACTGTTAATCAAATTAAAACTGCTCTAAATCCCTTTGACGATAAAAGGATTGTGAATTATGTATATACAGATACTATTCCATGGGGATTTAATGATTAATGATTTGTTGAAACATCTTTTGTCTTGGTTATCTCTCTCTCACTGTAATAACAATAACAACAATATAGAATGTAAGATTTTTTATTATTTTTGAATAAGTTTATTGTTATTACACGTTTTTTTTTTTTCTTGTAGAATAGTTCTGTGATTATTCAACCTAAATTCATTGAAATTGGAGAATTCTTTGAAAAAAGTAAAAAGGTATTTTTGTTTTATTACAATTTTATATGCATCTCTAATTTCTTTTCTTTCTTTCTCTCTCTCTCAGATTGATAAATTGGAAGAAATTTGTCTTAATAGAGAACGAGCAGGTAATAATAATATTGGTTATTTGAAACAAATCAGGAAAATTAGGCCACATCAGCTGCAAAAAAATTTGAATGGGACAAATTATTGCTACTTTTGTCAAAAATATTTCTGCTACTGCACCAATTCACTTTATCAACACGGAGTTGTTTCTGTTGATAATAATAATATCGACAATCTAAAGGAAGAAGAGAGAAAATATATTATTAATCATTTTTCTGGGGATGGTGATAAAGATCTTGAGGAACTAACTGAAAACCAGAGGAAACAAGTAGAGTTGCATAATTTTATGAAAAATTTGTTGTGTTCCAACTGCTACAAATTCAGTTGCATTTGCCAAATTCAAAAGACAATAGACGTTCTCGTTGATGAATTACAGTGTAAGGAGGAAATGAAAGATTCCCCCTTCTAACATCAATCAAAATTCTATATATTTTCGGTTTATCAAAACACACAATCATTTTTTGCTATGATAATATACAATAGAGATCAATTAAAAGAACTACGTTATAAGTTTGTTGGTAATGTAGCAGATCATTTATTTTTGTATCAAAGACAACCCTTTTTGGATGAGGAATGGATATTAATGGAGGAAAGATATAAACAGGCTAAAGAAAATGACATAATTGGAAAAGACCATTATCGATGGGTGAAATCAAATAATAATTACAATAAGAATATTTGGAACTATTACAATTCCAGAAACAAGAGGAAGAATCAAAATTAACGATCATTAAATGAAAATTCGTATAAAGTAATAATAACCAATCAGTTTGTGAGGATGTCGTCATCGTTGTCATTGTCCCAGTTATACAACAGTTTTGTTCGCAGTGTGCTAACCAGCGTTTACGATGCAAAAAAATTCGTAAACGTATGTTGTCCGAGTTTGATGAAATATGTGGAAAAATTACAATTACCATCTGAAAATTGGTTAATCGCTGGAGAATTTATAACGTTCATTATTGGAGCAGCAACAGTAGTCACCTCAACCAATTGTGGCCATGTGGATATTTTATATTTCGGAGGAGATTTCGATCCACCTGAAGAAGATTGGAAGATAATTGATATGAATGTTGAAAACGAATTCATATATCAACATAGAAGATTGAATTTTTCGTTACACCAAATTTCAGGTATCGTTCCAAAACCAAGATCTTACCTACTAGATTGTTTCAGAGTGCTACAACGATCTGAAATTGATTTTTATCGGATTGCACTTTTACCATACAGGTGTGAAATAATGGATCTGCGTAACATACGGAAAGATACTCCCAATTCCTTTGACGTTAAGGTGCTTCAAATGCTTTGTGGGAGAAAGGGTGAAGACAACTACAAAAAAAGTTCAACACATCCACCACCACCAACATTACAAATTTTGTGTTTCAACGTTCTCTTTCAAAATTTCGATTATATCAAAGAAATATGCCAGTAACAATAAAACTAAAGTGTCTCACATGCAAAGGTGAATCAGACATTTCCATGTATTGTCTTCATACTTTGACTATAAAGAATAAAAAAAACTGTGTATTATGATAGTGCGTGTGTGTACGCTTTAGTGTTATGACATTAATTTAAAGTTTGTAAACCCTATTAACATAAACATAGATATAATATTAGTGTGTAAGTGTAAAATCAAACAATTATCATTATTATTATTACTTATCACTGAAAATATAAATCTTCTCAAGTTTTAGTTAACTTTAAAGATACTGTAGTTTAGTAGTAGTAGTAGTAGTAGTAGTAGTAGTAGTATACGTTCTCAATCAATCACACAGAAAACAAAATGGAACAATTTGTATTGGAATATCTCAAAAACCTTGAGACGTACAAATTAAGAAGTTTATGGAATCAAATACCAAAACACATTCAATCTGAATTATATGAATTTATGGTACCATGTACGGAACATTATAAATTTTCCAGTGGAAATGATGAAATTGATGGACCTGTACCTCCTAAAATTAGATGTCCACTTTGTATTAAAGATTGGAAAACTAAAATCTAAACATCATAATCAAAACCTACTCACAACGTTAAAAAGTAAGTTTCACACGAATTATTTATTAATATATAATAAAAAAATTGTTTTTTTCTTCTTTTACAGTAATATGAGTAGAGGCAGCAACCTCAGTTATGGAAAGCAACTTCAACGATTGAATCAACTTAACAAAGAAATGGAAATTATGAGGGAACGTATCAAGAATCATCATGTTAAAGAACGACTTGACCAATGGACTCTCAAATATGAAAAACTTAAAAAACATATTATATTCGAGTCTGTAACTAAAAGTTTCTCTGAAATAAAAATACAATAGAATGTTTACATTTCTTTATTATTTAAAAACCTAACAATACAGTATTTTAAAACATCTTTAAGTTAATTACATAACAAAAAGTTATCAATGTATCTCATCCAAATTATCACTAAAGTACATTATTCAGTCTTTTGGGTAGTTATATTCGATCTTTTCGGGTGTTTCTCACCATAGATTCTCTTTACATAATTTTCATGTGCACAAGGAAAACATTCCAGATTAGGATGGTCTGTTTCACCGCCACATTTTTTACACTTATATTCTACCGGGATTGGCATTATTTCAAATTAGACTGTTTATACTAGTTTAAATTCAAACCTTCTGACTTAAGCAGAATGAATTTCCTTTCCAATTATTCAACAATTTATGAAAAATAAAATGGAGACAACAAAGATATTTGAAACATGTACGTACATCTATGAATCGACAAGTAGAACTAATTTTAGAACAATTTATAAAAAAAATAAAATGAAGACAACAAAGATATTTGAAACATGTACGTACATCTATGAATCAACAAGTAGAACTAATTTTAGAATGCAGATTACTCTGAAAATAGTAAGTAGAAATAAAAAAATCACCTTGAAATTATTATGGGCGAGGCTAGGCTCACCTTTACCTACTATCAAGGTGACATTAATTAGACCCACGTGAGGCGGGCACACCCTCTGGTCATTGACGACCACTTCTTCTTCGAGAAAAAGCCTCTGGTCATTGACGACAACTTCTTCAGCAAAGGAGCCTCTGGTCATTGACGACAAAACACAAGAAGTTGGGGTTGGTGGACACAGGCGGATGGACATGCCATCGAAGTGTCACAGTATCCCGCTTGATATACTACTACTAATAAGTTTTGACCAAATAAATCATTTCTTGTTTCATTTTTCAGTGGCTTTTCACCTTGCCCTGGTATGATTGATCATATAACATTGCATCGAAGTAACAGATTTGAGTTTTTGACAAAACAGTTTCAAATGAGATCCTTTCTTTCATACAACATATAAATACACATTGAAATTGCGCCTTAGTACAGCCCTGTACATTACTGAATGCATAACTTGTAGCAAGCTTGGACAGATTCTGCAATTATATCGGTATCTCAAATGGCGTTATTAAAATCGTTTCGTAAACGGTAGCAAAAGTCGCTTGTGTATTCTAAAAACGAATAACAAGAAACTATCTACTTGTAGATAGAATTAATATGTGAATACACTTTGCATAAGTAATCACTACTATTATATGCAAGTCTTCCTTCTAGATTCACAGTACTAACTAATTAAAATTACTCTAAGTAGTCTACTCATCTAATTGAACAAGACAGATCATACATAAATATGGAAACTCCTTAGTTCCTCGATTCTCACAGTATTACTGTCTAGTATACTTATAACAGTTCTTCACATAGAAGATCATTGACCAACTTAGTTAATATTCAATCAATCGCGAATGACATCCGTAATAACAGGTATGACGGTTTTCATTAGGTTCGAATCAATTGCTATTTATATTCGATCTACTACTCCTGCACATCATTGTCCATTCAGTCTCCAGTCAGTCTACAGGCTCCCCATTTTCAATTATTTACATTTGAATTGACCGAATGAAATAACCGTTGGGTACTGTTGTTGCAATCGGTATAATAATATGTTAAGTTATAGTTTTATTAAGTTAATAAGTTCAGTGATCAAAATGTGTATTACGTCCTATTTCTTATTTTCAAAAATATCTCCATGATCTTAATAAAACAAAAAAGGGACACATACGTGAACAAGAGGAGAAGTCCCTGAAAAGTAAAACAGATGACACCAGATCGAAAATTCCATGTGTCATTTGTGATGTACCATCCTTAACTAAATAAATCATTTCTTGTTTAATTTTTCAGGCACTCTTCACCTTGCCCTCATAACCTACCTACAGATTTTTTCATTATTCATGTTTTGAAAACATCGCGATTGGTGGGAAATCGGGTGAACGTCCAGGCCGTGAAAGTACATATACATGAGCTTCTTCCAAACAATTGTCGCAACTCTTGTGTAAATTCGGACATCCTCTTTATTGAAAAAACTTCTTCAATCAACTCTGGAAGATATTGCACTGCAACAGGTTTTAAAACATTGGCTATGTAACTGGCTGTATCAAAATTGCCCTGAACATATTGCATCGCAGACCATCACTGCTCGTATAATGGCAGTATAACCTTCAACAGGCAGTTGTAAATTCCTCTGTTCCCCACGGAAACATCTCACCCATCTTCTCCCATCATGAGCCAACGAACAGAATCGCTGAAGACCACTTGTATTGGCATTCCTGTTGCCAGTGCATTCGTCCAGCTTACGTCCAAGAATTTCCCACAACTCGTGTTGTGGAAAATCAGTCTCTCACCGCCAATATTCTTACTCAGATTCACGATCTGTAGTCGCCCTAGGTCCCCAGGACAACCTGATCCACGGCGACGCCCCTTACCACATACTTACAACACCTTAAAACTAGTCACGTTACGGTCTGCGCGGTTGGCAATTTGCCTGTAAGAAAAAATCCGGCCTCCCTCGTACCAACGATCTCACCTCCCTCGTACCAACAACCTGGCCACATTCAATATCGCTTAATCAACGATAGTTTTAAATTTGTCGAATTCTAGGCATCGTAGCAAATACTGAATCAAAACCTGTACTCTGTTACATGAGAATCCTCAATAATACCAAGGTAACGACTATTTTGTGAAACTTCAGTCATTTCTTAGTTCTATGAGTACATTTTATGTGAAAATTTTGAAATGAATAGCCTAACTAATCGTGGGTTGTTATCTAAATTGGTATATATAAGCTTGTACATTATTTGTGTTCATATGCTATTGCTGAATCATAGTTCCCAAAGACTGCCTAAACTGATTTATGTACATGTATTACCTCAAGGGGAGCAGTAAAGTAACTAATTGAGACACATTTGGTATAATTATGCTGATTGAACATCTTGATGGTTGAGATTTCGAAAGACGGATGCAATTAATCTAAATGATTATATTATTACTGCCTCAATCAATTCCTTTCTCGCACACTCATTGTACTCAAATCAATGAAATATAGCCGGTAATAAGAGATTCAATCGTTAATGTCAAGTTTGAGTGTGAAGCCATGACACATTGGTTTCAATATATCGATTTCTCTATAAAAGTGAGCCCCGCAAACGTGCACAAATCTGTAAAGACACTGTCTATAAATATTAGCAAATAGTATCCGGGAGAGAGATTGAAAATAATTTAGTAGAACTGAATACACGTTACATATGGATACCAACACAAAATTCTCTTGCAATATTTATCGCTGTCATAATAAATCAATTGCAGGGCTTTACTCTAATAGTTTCCTATGAAATATCGTAGATGTAATCCGTCTGAATTGGTTTACATAATATTCTAATAAGTCCCCCTGGAGGGATCAAAGCAGCTGCTCTCTCATAACAATCGTAGGCGGCCTTCAATTCTGCTCGTAGATACAATCGCATGTTGTTGTAGATTGAAGAAATAGAGGCGTGTAAAATAGTTCACATTCGAAACTTCTGCTCTAATCAATATCTCTTATTGTTACCACTCATAACTGTATACTTATCGATTTATGAATGAATATTTAATAGGATGGATCCTTCGAACAACTCAGTCTTTTGAACATAAATGTTCTTATGGTTATTTAGAGGGGAGCACGATTTCCATTCAAGTTTGCGTATAGACTGTGTGTTTCTGGATAAAATTCACATTTTTTAGCATGAATATTCAGGAGCGCAATTTGAAGTATTTTGATGGAAGCGCCCAGTTTTAATCCCGATACCTTTCGCGTACTCATCTATCTATCTATGTATCTATCTATCTATATATATGCATTACGAGCTACTGTAAGCATTACTACTCCTAGACCGTTGGACTTACATGCACATGCTATACATCAATCGAAAGGTCATGGGCTGAACACGTTACGAACGCTTTTCGATTTTTGATTTTCGGTGACGTTTCTCCTCAAAATAAAAAAAACTGACTTTCTAAGAAACGATAAAAGATAAATGAAAAATCATTTCAGATTTGGATTCAACATACAAAACTTAGTCAGAAAAGTTAGTTAGTTTTTTCAATTTTCAAATTTTATTTTTTAATTTATTTTCTTTGAATTTTCGCTAAAAAATAAATTTAAAGACATATATGAATTCAGTATATTAAAATTAAGCGCATCGTAAAAGGAAATAAAAGAAAAATCACTGAAAAAAATGTATGTAAAGTGGCTATACTAGTTTTTACTACTCGCATATAGGTTTGATCTAAACTTCTGATCACTTTTAAGTGACAGAATAAAGGTCGTTTTCAAGTTGTTGTTACATCCTCTGTACCATGGGGCTTGACCGCAGCAGAGGGATGTAGGAATATAAAAAAAGTAAAGAAATAATCTAAATTTCACTAGATTGACGCCATTTTTCTTTTTTGGGTAAGTAGTATATAACAAGGTATGCGATATTTTTTTTGATCATTTTTATTTATTTTTCAGAATATAAATAGACGAAAACAACCGTCTATCGCATCTGATAATTCAATTTCTACTAAAAATCCTGTGTATAATGAAACTTTGTAAAGTTTATATACAAATCTTAATTTCAATTTTATATTAACAGTTGAAAATTTTAAATATTTGTACATTTATACTTGACTATTGCATTGTGTATATAATTGCAACCTAATATTTGATTTAATTTTAAAACAAATTTATTTGTGCTTTGAATAAATATCGCGAAATAATGAGCGTGACTTTTTATTCTAGCGTAATTCCGCGCGGGTTGCTAGTATTCTATTATCATAGCCACCTTTCGTGTTCTAGGATTCGCCGCGTTTGTTATCATGGTTATCGTGAATTTTTCGTTGCCGTTGTTCCGTAACGTATTTTTTACGTTGATCATTTCTTCTCTAAAACGGCTTGGTGATGGAGATTTGAGATTTTCCACTTTTTTAGGATACTTGGGGGCAGGCAACGGTTGTTTGTATTTGGAGATTTGATTTTTCGTTTTCGAGTTACCACGTTAAATGTGCGATTTTTCAAAATTTTTCTTTGATACACGATAACTGTCGAAATTTTGATGACATTTTCCTTTTGACCGTGTTCCAAACCCTATTAACATTGGCGAGAATCGGAAAATAGAGAGTCTTTTTTGCGTGTGTATAAGAGGACAATTTTAAAATGATAATGTCTCTTATTCAGGATGGGCTGGTTGTAATTAAGCTTTACGCCATTTCGAGATTTGACACGATACGACACTATAATGTTTTGTTACTGGGAAACCGAATGATCTTGAGCAATCAAAGTTTCGTACATGAAAGAGGGGTGTACAACATACAAATAAAACGCAAAAATCTAATCATAGCCGGCTCTGATGAATATCTTTAAAACCCAACAGTTTTTTAAAAACATTGACCCTATATAACTATCAAGAATTTCACTAAACCGAACCTGACGATGTACAGACCACTGAACCTGACACAACCCTTGTTATACGAGGTCAAGGTGAAAAGTCCCTGAACAATTAAACAAGAAATGATTCACTTGGTCAAAACTTATTTCATTTCTCAATATAATCTCCTTGTAGGATACACTTCGTCCAACGTTTTTCGATCCTTTTCAAATGATACAATGTCGGCAAAACTTCAAAATGGTCGTCTATTTCAGCGAAGACCTCATCGTTGGAACTAAATCTCTTTCCGTCGAGCCATTTCTTCAAGTTTGTAAATAGATAAAAATCGCAGGGGGCGAAATCTGGAGAATGTGGTGGATAACGAACCAATTCGTGTCCAATGTTCCGACTGTTTTTTGGTCTCTGGTGTGTTGTGATGGATCCCTGTTTCGTCCACGGTGCAAGAAGTCCTTCTTATCGAACTTGAACATAGCCAAACACACCTTTGAAGTTGTCACACGGTCGCGCATGTTATTAACAGAGAGCAAATGCGGTACCCATCTGGCAGATAGCTTTCTCATATTCAAAAATGTATGCAAAATGTTCAGTACATGAGCTTAAATAGAATGTGAATGTGAATAAAATATTTTATTAGGAGTTCTGTTATGTAGGATATAAATAAATTCATCACACCAGTAAGAATCTCCACCTTCAATTTCATAAAATGCATGAGGTATGTTACATTCAATTTGAACAACATGAAACTATTCAACAATAAATACTCAAAGTAACAGTGGCAAGAATCATAAGTTTGAAGAAACCGGAAGGGTCTGTTAGGATATTATGTTGGCGTCACAAGAACAAAGCTCATGAAATTAATATTATGATACATACTATTTCTACTGTCCTTCGCAAACATGCAACCAGAGGATACATTGGGAATGATAAAGTACCCAACCCCAATGAAATTTCGGATGTGCTACAAATGACCCGTTTTCACAGATTTATAATTTTCCTGTGAAATATGAAATTGTACACTAATATAATAGCTATTACAATTATTATCAGTTATAGTTAATATACAGGGATGTTAACTAAGCAATCTGAAAATTTCGTAGAACTAACATATAATTTTTTTTTCGAAAAAACGGTAGTACATAAAATATTATATAAGTGCCACTTGCGTAATGGACATAGGGTGCAATTGTTCTCAGCTGACGCATCGCGCATTGGTGTAGCTACCGCTGGTAGGATCAGGGGTGTATTCCCCTGGACCCCCGACTCAAGGAGGGGGCTTGTTAGTTTCAAACCTTTTGGAAATTATCCAAGTTTTTAACAGGGCATCAGAGTGTAAATCGTATAATTAATTCAATGTAATACGAAAAATGTGAAATATTATTACACATAAGTGAAAGGAAGTTATTAGGAGATTTATGTTGAGGTGAGTTAGTTATGTAATATATAATCAAAGGGCACACGGCATAGTCAATAAGTTCACTTGATGTCAACCCTGGACCCTCTTCATCGTAGCTACGCCACTGCCGCCTGGGGGCGTATTAGCACTCATTACACCCTCAGTATAATGCATCTATTATTCATCTACGTCATGCGGCAAATGCAGCAGTGACACTTTCCACGAATTTCGAGACATTCTAGGAAACTAGAAAAGTGTTAAAATGCGATCAAGTATTGAAATATTCATAATTTAGTAGCTCTGATGGCTAAGACAATAAATAATACTATTCTGTTGTTTACTATCTTACGAAAGGTCAATTATCGGAACATATTTAGAAAGAACATCAAGTATACCCTCAACAATGTACATTACTTCTACATCTTTTTGGTAGTATTATAAACATAAGCGTAGTAAATGCGTTGGCCAACATATTTTGTTCGCGCATTATTTACGCTTCTTATTACTTACTTCACCTGAAATTTGTTATATCGACTACATCCTATTACTTATTCATTGCAACTATTTTTCGTTCGAAACTCGTAAAATAGTAAGATTTAGATAGATATGCGGAAACGATATTGAAACATGAAAAATGTACGTGTGCGTGATCAAATAGTGGGGTATGGGATCTAAAATCTACCCTCGAATATAGCTAATAGTACGTCATGATTAATTTATTGTTTCCCTTCTCCAAGATTTATTGAGCTTTTAACCACATCGACATTTACATCTAGATTGCAATGGAAATCTTTCGGTGCGAATTTAACTTCTCCACAAATAAACAAAAAGATGTTACTTCTTCAATCATCATCAGTCCCTTCCTCTATGTATTGTAGTCACCAGGCGTTCATTGCATTTTGATTCAATAGAATTATTGCTTGTTTTAGGCGAGTTCTAGAACGATGTTTTTTATAATATCCAGGATGACAACAGAATTTCGAAGATTGACACTTTCATGAATAAAAGATATAGCTTCAACGAATTCTGTGAAAATAGAGCTCTTAGTTGGTATATGTTGAATTCCAAGTGATTATCATCTTTAATAATGTTAATATCAAGGGAAGGAAGATGCTTACCTGTTCCTATTTCTAGAATGAATTTGAGTGAATCAAATTGATTATTGAGCGTGTTCAAAAATTTATGTGAATCAAAATCTTTACTTATAATCGCGAAAATATCATGAACGTATCTATGCCAAACTTTTGGAAACTGATTTAGCTTCGATTCTAAGGAGATTTCAAGTTCGCTCACGAAAATATTGTGCAAGAAAGAAGAGTTGATTGCCCAGTGCACATCCGCTTGTTTATTTATAGTAATTTGGTTTGGAGGGAAATAAGTTTGCTCCTCATATCGGGGACATCAATATTAGAAAGCCATATCTTCAAAATCGACTCAGGGATTGGGGTATCTGTAAATAGTGAAATAGAATCGAATGAAACGAGAGTATCAGCAGGTTCAAATTTGAAATATTTCAATTGACCACTTTGTCATGTTATAACGTAGGACAATTAATATTTGAAATGATTGGTCTCGTGGAAATAAATCTACATTCACCTACCTCCAACTGAGGGTGATCCCTTATATATCCTACTAATTGCAAATGGCATTCAACCAGGCACATTTTATATTATAATTTAGTTTATTCTGATGATGACTACTTGGTAGCTGAAAGGTCCTCAGTACTTTTATTGGATGAGGGTGATGCTTTCTTATTTATATATTGTTATAGTGTATCCCCAGTGTGAACTCTTCTGTAGTCTACAAGTTTAATTATACTTGTAGGAGTATTACCTGGCCAATATTGATTAAGACAATAATATTGTATGGGAAGACATTTTCCAAAGCCAGATACAGAATCTTTCAGGATTTTTCTCCACTTTCTCCCTTTTTTTAAAGCTTGTACACATGCTTCTATTATTATCAATTCCTCATGGAAGAAGTTCTTGTTGTTCGCAGGTTTGTTGTCAATTTCGCACGGTCGCGAATCAGAATGATCGTTGTGCAGTCCTAAATGTGAAAATGCACTCGGTCCACGATGAGCATGGTTCTAGATGTAAAAGTCAGCCTTAACGGTAGACCTAGAAGAAATCTCACATTTGCATAATACGTAACATGTTCTGTTGACAACTGCTAACTTAAGATTTTGTTCGATATTTTATCAGTAAAAATTATTCAACTGTTCTGCTACTAATTTAGTGTAGAATATCCGGAATTGATCAATGAATTTTGGAATCGACACCAAATCGGTTCCTTATTATTTATATGTTGGCAGCGAATTGTAAAAACAAGGCGTTTTCTAAAACGCTTATGCTTTTTCTAAATGGATAAATTTCAATTATTCACATTCTGACTGACATTTTTAGGCCGTTTATAAAACCCCTAACATGTTTTAGTGATAACGTCTATTTCACAATATGCCTGGATTAGGTAAGTCATTTTGTGGAAGAATGCATAAGAGTTAGGCATTTTGTATGTGTCCCACAAATTCGTTGTGATGTCAGTAAACAGTGATGTTTGGAAGTAGTTTGTTGTTGAAAAGAAGAAAATGTTGGGGGAATCAGGTGATTTCGCCGATGGCGAAGAAAATTTTGTTAATGAACGTTAAACCTCACGAAGGGTCTATTGTATACACTAGCTTCAAAATCTCTTCAAGGTTAAGTAAATAAGTATGCAAACCATACCGGTGTAATATTTAAGTAGTTCCTCATGAAATAATAATAACGCAAGAAATAATGTTCAATCAAAACGTCGAATTCACTTTAGTCCATGCTTACAAAAATCATCAAGGTTGCTTGCGCTCGATGGGTGTCAATAAAGATGGTACATCACAAATGTCACATGTCATTGTGGCGCCATCTCTTTTATTTTTCAGGAACTTTTCACCTTGCCCTCGTATATAGAATTCCTAACTTTTATGGAGTCTTTCACAAAAAGACTGAAGATGATCCAAGCGTTTCATAAATGGTCTAAGAGTGTCACTCCGAATGTAAATAATTAACATTTATTCAATTCGCCCAGTCGTTTAGAAAAAAACTAGGCGTTTTATAAAACGCTTTGTTTTACATCTCGCCGACTAATATACAACGGTAAGTTGAATTGATCTCCCTTAATTCATCATTTGAGGTAACAGTCTAAACGGTGGTGCGATGTGGAGATGTTGTGTTTATTCCCAGACACGCACGATGCGTATTATAAAATCGTACATCTATTGGTAATTGAAGAAAACACGTTTGTTACGATGTTAAATAAGTCTTTTCAAAGTTCGAAACAAATTATAGGGTGATTAACCGTAGCCGGCGTTTTATCTTGTTGATAGTAATTTTTACAGTAAGAATTTGTTTACATCGATTCTAGTCATCCGTGGAATGTACAGTCACAGCATACTACGCGGCCGAAGTCTGGACACAAAGTAGCTACGCCGAGATTCCGATCTAAATGTTTCACATTAACATATAGCCGCTATAAAATACTAACTTACCCGAGATACCGACCAACCTGGAGATATATCATCACTTGAGATATTGTGGGGCGAAATTACGCTTTATTGTCCCCAAAGGCGCTTTCCTTTTACCACGCTCGGACTTGCTTGCCTTTGTCTTAAAAAACAATTTTTATTTATGGCTGGAATACTTGCTTTTAAAGAGAAGCGTTTTGCAGTCTAATTACAGTTTCACAACTTCTTCATGTTGTTAATTTTGAAATAAGAAATCACGGATGCAATTTCAGTCCAATATAAAAAATTTACGTCGCTGCACATGAATTATTGCTTTGTAATGTTATACAAACAAAGATTCCATGTTACAGATTATCTGCACGAGGATCGATGAAATATTAAATCATTCAAGATAATATTCAATTTCTATTATTGCTCTTTTCCACTGCGATGAAATATCACAAGGTCGTTCCATTCAAGGTTCAAAAGGTTCTATCGCGAGCTACTGCCATACAGTAACCCATAAGTGAAGTTGATGGGTCGGCTTGTGCACATCGCGTATTGTTACATACATCCATAGAGATATATATGTATATATAAATAGCGTAAACGTGCTGTGAATGGATTTGAATCATTTCTCTGGATGATAGAAGATAATAAATCTCCCGTCCTCTCAGTTGCTCTTCTTACGAATGGCGGCCACGAGAAGGGTAGCTGTGCGCGCCTGCACTATTGCCTGTGCTATTCTTGTTTATCTTGTGAAACAACAAAATACGTCTGACTCCCTCCAACTGACGAGACTCCTATACAACGAAAATTTGCAGTCACTAAGAACGCGATTCCTTTAGATCCACATATCCTCCAGGAAACTGGAGGAGTGTAGATCGCTAGTACATTGACCCTACCGACTCCATTGTATTCTATAGGTATACCTTTCATCCAATTTTGGGGAAAATATCCCAATGGCTCGACGGAATGAAATTTGCTGGAGGCCGAAATGCGCGATATAAGAAAACGCTCAGGTAGTATTATTGAGAAAAACCTGGAATGATGAAAATAGATCATGGACCACAATAATTACATATAGTATGTGAAGTATGGGCCCTTAAAAAGAGAACAGAAAAAACCTTAAAAGCTACAGAAATGGATTACTGGCGAAGAGCTGCAGGAAAATCGAGAATGGAAAGAACCACAGATGAAAGAATCAGTGAAATCATGGGAGTAACACACACTATAATCGAAGACATTAAAGTAAACCAATTCAGATGGTATGGTCATGTTTAAAGAATGCCGGATGAAAGACTTACAAAACAAGTGTGGGAATTTACACCACAGGAAGAATAAAGAGAGAGAGACCAAGGTAAAGTTGTAGAGGAGGAATCGACAATGAAATCTGAGAAAGAGAGGTGGAAGAAGGTCTATGGATAGACAGAGGAAAATGGATACTGGAAATCGGAAGACGTTTTAAACCGACTTGAAGAAGAAATACGCACAAATATACATCTATATACGGATCAAATAATTTTTAGACTTTAGAAACAAGTTAGTTTGATTTATTATAATGTGACATACCTTTTACATAATCATAACGTGGAATCATATTACTATTATAATTTCCAATCAAGCCATTTTTACACATCGATTGTTAAAATGTATACATTGGTTCACAATGTCGTAACTGTTTATTTCTATACATGTATATGCCTGTAAATTTTTCAATTGTTCCAGTAAATACATAAATATAAGGGTGAGGGGAATAAAAATGCGTATGAAACGTTTCGCACGCATTTGTTGTTCTCGCCATAAGGGAGGGTTCGGTTCATCTATTTGGAAGAAAAGTTGCAATTCCATTGATATAAGTGTCTACCAAATGGTCAAAAAACTTCACTGATTCTTAGCACCCGACAATGAAGAATGAAGAACGACGTGCATGGTGTATGTTCTTTCTTACTTCCTCAATATCGCGTTTTCTTAACATCGATAAATTGTCTTAATTCGCTTCTTATTAATTTATAAGCCTTCTCACATGAATTATCAACAGATTTCTTTCTACATGAATTGCTAACTATCGCTGTAAATAATTTACCTTCCTCTCATAACTACTCTTGTTAGAAATAGACTGCTATGGGGAATAATTTAAAGTAAATTTTATCAGAAAACAAAAATTCCCTATTTCATCCACATTAAAAGCAGATAACTATAGTGTTAAATACCTTGCCTTGCCATCGAGCAACTCGATGTTGGCCATTTTGGCCATGGGTTTGGTCTGTTTCATTTTAGCATGAACCCATTGAATGATCACCATTATAAGTGAGAATGTGGAAAGCTGGAATTGTTTTGAAACTCCCTAAAATTATAATTTCTTATTCTTTGAGTCTAACTCCAACTCGATATTTTCCATACCTAAAAGTGCAGGAAGTAAATGCATACCTTTATATCGCAATTAATGTTTCTTATTTTGTTTCAAGTGGTATTAAATCTGTTACTTCTGATAGTATAGTATGGTTGTTTGTTTTGAATGATTTCCTAACGGTTCCTACTCCATTTTTAGGTTGAGTTTAAGAGACCGGTATATTCAGATTCAGTGAAAAGTGTGATTACGTTTCGACAAAGATGGTGAGAGGATGGACGTGATTTATCAACGCGCCTGTCGTCATTACCTTATTTAGCGATAACTATACGATACATTCGGTCGATTTATTTCACTTGCAGCGTTTGTGGTAAGCATGAACAATTTTATAAAATCATTGAACGTTAAAATAACCGTGACTGGTCAACGTGCGCGTATCCTACATGACCAGGCCCAATATGCTAAACAAATGATAGCGTTTTACTTGTCTATCTTGTGAAGCAATACAATGATTCATAAAGCTCAAACTGTAAATACGAAGTAATAACAGACTAATCAAATTATTAACATAAACAGTATTTATTTCATTGGGAGGAATATAACCAGAACTGTATTAGACCTAATAAAGTTTTATTTCTCCAATAGTTCTTGGCTTAAAAA
This sequence comes from Endomychus coccineus, assembly GCA_958510875.1. NCBI lineage: Eukaryota > Metazoa > Arthropoda > Insecta > Coleoptera > Endomychidae > Endomychus > Endomychus coccineus. The sequence continues at coordinate 39,199,336 of OY294069.1, forward strand.
CTTATCGATTTGTGGATAATAATTGTACATAAGACATAATAATTTGAATTTCAGTTGTAATACTCGGTCAAGTACATCATACTAGAAATCGTACGATTTCGCCTACAACTTTAGGGACGTATTATCTACATCATCGTCTTAGATTGTTTAATCAATTATATCACTATTGTTCTCTCCGAATAGAGGCACTTCCCTATCACGAAAGAAAATAACACGTAATTCGCAATTGTCACTGATTCGTATTAAAGCAATTAAACATTCTGGATTCCGTTTGTTAAAACAATATTTCGAGATGGAAGAAAATTCCTACGAATGGAATACAGTTGACTGAAATGGTTGAATTCCCTGGAAGCTGAATCCCTTTTTAATGAGTTAAAAGTCTCATTATAAAGGCTTAAGGTGTTCGTAAGCGGCGGTGCAGACCTTTCGGGACAAACCTCAATCTACCTGATTTCGCCTTCGCATATTTATTAAGCTGCCACCACATTGAAAACCCAAGAGCATTACTCAAATTGCTAATTACTTGTTATTGTCCCAATCTACATAAATATGCCCTTAATGTTCTAAAACTAATGTTTATAACGAGATTTTAAAATTGGCGTTTTGCAGATGTTCCACGTAATGTTGAGAGGAATTGCATAGAACATTTCAGTATCCTGCATGTTTGTATTACGTCATGAAAGTACGGTTCATTTATCAAATAGACACAGGCAGAAAGCTGTAAATTAGCTAACGTATAGGTACTTCGTGTTATTATGGAAAGCTCACTCGCAATGCACATAAATGTATTCAACCTTCTCAGTTTGCATTAAACATTGCTATTGAAATAGACTTCTTCAAGTGTTCGTTTAGAAATGGAATAATAAGTTGTGAACGTACGTACAGACAGTTACATTAGAGTAACTATGTTTTGAGTTGTAACCTGTAACAGTGGCGGCTCGTGAATTTTTGAGAGAGGAGGCTGGACATAAAACGTTTTTGTAAAAATATACTCAATTCACAGCCTTTTAACCTTTGCACAGCGACCGTACCAGCTACTTTAGTGACAAAATTAAATTGTTACCCAGCAAGAACCAACGTGGAGGTATAGAGTTTCTCTTGGCAAACAATTTTTTTGTTCGTTTTTTGTCTTTTATTTTTTAGGATTTTTAATATTTTTTCTTTTTTTGGAATTTTTCATATTTTGTTTTTTTTAATTAATTTTATTAACTTTTCTTATGTATTAACGGAATTCTACGGTCTTTAGTTTGCGAAAAATGATCAATAATATTATCAAAAAATGTTTCATTTTGTGTTTTACTAAATCTCTTTCAATAGATATTAAACTAACATTGTATAAACGATTTTGGCCCATTGTACTTGGCATGTAAGTTTTAATTCGTTTGAGAGTAGAAAATGATCTCTCCACCGATGCCGACGTGACAGGAATGCTGACTGTCAAACAAAGTAGTTTATAAAACTGAGGTAAAACTTGTTGCAAATCATTGTCTATCATACATTTTATCATATCGGCGTGAATGTCGTACTGGCCTAAAATATCTTTATCCGAGTAGGTATATAACCCATAATTCATTGTGCAGTGCTATTTTATCAAAAAATTTATATTTTAGAACTAAGTTATCTAAAAGTGTATTGGGAAACTCTTTTGAAAAAGATTCGAAAAATCTTCCATTCTTCAAGTCGAAAAACTTCAATTCATGTAAATCGGAAAATCGAATCTCAATTTGACCTTTAATAGTATCTAAAATTTCATAAAAAAACTTGTTTATGATGTAGTTTCTTGTCTACCAAATTATATGTTTTCCTCCTCTAACAATATTCTGTTTACCGGTTAATTTAAACTTAATACTCGATGTAATATGTTCCTGCGATTTTTCATGTCTATCTATACCACGAGCAAAATTTTTCAAATCATCATAACCCGACTGTCCCCAACATGAAGTTGTATCAGATGTAAATAGCAAGCAATATAATTTATTGTGTATTTCGATTTTGAAACATACCTGTCATCGTCACCACTAATCCTTTCAAATCCGGTAAAGGCCGTTTATTTTTAACAAAACACTTTTCTATCATACTCTGTTGATGGCTACTTGGGAGCCGAAAGGTCCTCAGTACTTTAATAATATTTTTAGTGGATAGGGGTAATTATTTCTTATCAATAGTGTTATAATATCTTCACAGTGTAAACTTTTATGGTTTATTACCAAGTAATAGTTAAACTATGCAATGACCTTCAGTTTAAACTCCGAGTTGAGCTCAAGTTTGGACCGAACCTATAAAACGGGCCCTAAGGGAGATAAAACCCTGTCGATTTGAAGAAACCTTTTTTTAACTCTATGACACCCAAAGCGATTTTGACCAACTTTTGTTCATACTCCGGAGATATGTACCTATTAATTGTCACCAGAAACATTTGACAAACCTATCCAGTAACATAACTACAGGGAAGTTGCATCCCTTTCCTTCCTTATTTCCTATGCTTCGAATATTTGCTCAATTTGTTGATTCCTCGTTCAATTGGAGGAGACAAAAAATCTAAAATAGCCACCTTTTGAAAGTAAAATTGCTATTATTGTGAACATTATTTGTTACAATCTATAATCTTTATATTTGGATGTTTGTTGAGTAAAAAGTTGTTTTATGAAGAGATAAAATTCATTATGTATATCAAATTTAGTTCCCCTATTTGACAGAGAGGAACCTCCCTCTGGATATCTGCAAATATATTCAAAGCCCGAGAATTGGGTAGTCGAGTTTATAAGACTTCACACCAAAACTCAAATATCTTTTAAAATGTGGCTTAATTAAAATTTGAAGAATACCCTATTTCTCCTTTTTTTCTAATTAAAGACAAATCAATAAAATAGGCAGTTTTTGGAAAATACATGGTGATATAGAAAATAGGGTAATAGGTAAATTTGATTTATATTTCATTTAATTATTCTACACACTTTTGAAAGAATTTACACCAAGTAAACGCCTATATACAAAATAATGCATTCGTAATTAACTAGTTCTAATCAATTTACGCGAATATAGATTATATTGAACTTACGAGTTATAGTGCGAAGCATTCGAATGGCATTTGCATTGAATTAAGATAATATTATACCCTTTCAATTTCGAATAATCCCCTATTTCGAAATTCAAAGTTGGAGATGCTTTTCTTGAAATCGTAGGTAAACTTTGTTCACTTTCATTGAACAAGAAAAGCCTTTTATTTGATAAAATCAATTCCGTCGGTCGCGCTGGCTGTAAATGTGGATAAAGTGGGATAAAAGATTAATATCGAAAAGTTACAAAGTAACTCAGCTTCTGCGAACCACTTTAGATCTTATGCGGGAACGCCCCCTAGTTATAAAGCATATCAGTTAACTGCGGTAGCTGAGAATACGCTGCTTGGCTCTTGGGTATTCAATTTTAATCAAAGAAATCAAAATCCGATTGCACAATTTAAACCATAATACATTATCTTAATGCAAACTCATTTCATAGTCTGTCTCGAATGACAATGTTGCAAGTTAATTGCATAAAACTCGAATTAGCCTAATTCTCTGGCATGATATGATCAAGTTACAAATATGATCCAGCAACAAATAAGTAGATCATTGTACGGCGTAAATCAGAGAAATCCTTCGAAAACGAGAGATATCAGACCGAATTTTCGCCGGCTGCTAGATCTCGAGATACAGCCTCCGCAAATTGTTTATTTTTTGACTGGAGGTTAACCCTTTCCAAGTTGCGGTTACTTGAAAAGCATGCCATTCTTATGCACTTCCACCATGTGCCATCATTTTTTATAGTGCCCGTTTATCAGGCCGACCAGTTAAAATTGGACCGAAAATGGACTGCAAGTTAACCCTCCCAAACCTGGTGGAAAATGTTCATTGGTGTTGGCAATTGTTAAGATACTCTATGCCATCAAAAGTAATCGGTCCGTTTCCGAGTAATTGACCATTGCTTGGACCAAAAATATTTTTTCTTATCTTTTTGTATCTAAACCTTGCGAATTACGAGGCAAAATGATGGCACCATGTTAAATAACTTTATTGGAGGTCAAATGAAGACTTAAAATTATTGCCATCACTCCTTGCCAATTTCAACCCCCAAACCCCCTAAAACCACCCCTATTACATATTTCGAGTTGTGAAGGTAGGTACCGCATAAATTACGTAGTGCTCTTTTAATCACTTATTACATCCTTATTATACTTTTTCCATGGGCTATTGTAGTAGAGCATTATGGAAAGCAAAAAACGCTCTAATAATTCCTCTGCTAAAGAAGAAGCTATTTAGTAGGGTTGGTCAACAAATTTGAAGATGGTATCGAATGCAAGAAAATGAACAAAAATACAGATAAGCTGAAAACTACTGTCGCCAAAATAATGTTATCACCGAAATATTCATTTTCAAATTGTGCACAGAGCCTAGGATTTCTAAATATTTTTGGGTAGTGAGAAGATCCACGCCAGCGGCAAATTAAATTGCCGTACCAGAATCACGTACCGCCTGTATATTCATCGAATAGAGAGACTTCCTATTACGAAATAGCTCAGCATCACCACCACCTTGGAAATCGGCTGATGTTGAAAAATCCCTGTCTCACTTTATTCATTTCTTTGCCCTCTGGCACGTTCAATAAAGTTCTGCTTAGCTGCGCGATAGCTGTTGTCACCTGGTGTGCATTAGATTTATCTATACCACCAAAGTCAATTACTACTTGCAGCTTAGATCCGGCATAGCCAAAAACCTTAAAGTAATTAGGATCATGTCTGTAGGGGAGACAGCATTATTCCTAAACGTGATAGTTGATGTCAGTTAATTAATTCATTCCTATATTTCAAAAGTCACAATATCTTTACTCAACCTGAATCGATCTCTGAATTCTCTTTCATTATAGTTCTCAAAATGGTTAGACATTTCCCTATGCACTTGTCGTTCTCTCGACTGAAAAACTATTTCAATGAGTTCTATGAAGTCTTCGTCGTCGGTCATCTCACGTATAAATGTCCAAATCCATAATATATTCGTAATAAGTTGAAAATTAACAAATGTACGTAATCAGTCAGCTAGTAGATATTTGAACCTCTAATCTAGACTTTGTAGGTTAGATCTGCGTTGAACCCGGTTAAAGCTTCAAATTTGACGTTTACCTGAACTCGAAGTTCAAAGTAAAGTCAATTTTGAACTACGGTGGTACAACGTGATGTTCTATTTAAACTGTAGTTCACAGTGAACTCTTGTTAAACTTCTCTGGTACAACCGGTCCTAAAAGGGACAAATAAAACCGAGTTCAAGCCGACATGATAGTTACGTCATCTTCCGTGTAATCTCCCACACAAGGCTTTGTTTATTATAAGTACAGATAACTTGACACTTATACAGGTTGAATCAGATCGACCGGGGAACAGGGATAATCTTGTGAGGAGAGTCTAAGCGTCACCATGCTTTCGCTATAAATGAATTTTGAAGGCAATTGACAAAACGTTTGCAAGAAATGTTAGTGTAGTTGTGAATATGGAGCGTTGGTCAAATAGTCAATGATGTTTCACTATAAATCACATCTATCCTTATCCTTGTCTCATTTTGATCGCACTTACTAAATCTTAATACACCGGTATATTAAATTCAACTTGTACATCGAAGATGAATATTATGGGCATGATTCATCATCTACTAGAAGATTATCTATTTTCTGAAACAACTGATCGTTATGAAGGTTCCTTTACGTTTCAAAAACCCAATTAGACTAACTTTTGTCAGAATGAAAAGCTTTGTTTTGTATATAGTATAAGTTAGTATAGTGTACTGTAACTACCTGCTTCTTTCAAAGATACCTATAATAAGGTTCAAACTTTTCACATCATTTCCACCACATCAACGGATTTCAATTTCCATTGAGAAACTATTTCAATTACCAAAGTTGTTGCAAAATGTAAAACGTAATTATTTCTGCTTTCTTCATCATAATGCGTTTTGTCAAGTCATACTTCACTCGTTTGTGCAAATATTTTCTAATAGTAAGAATAACGGGCTTATCAATTATGCAATACGTGATATTATGAATGTATGCTCTATTTCAAACAACATGTGAAATGATGATGTTTAGATGATATTCTGAGTGCTTTTTTGTGTACGCTAATATTGTGTTCGCTTGAATCGCTTCTTCACATAAGTCTGCAGACTTATTTTAACGTATTTGATGTATTATTCTCGCGATCACTCTGAAAGTTTTCGTGACACGATTAAAAAAATCACTGTGCAATCTGTTCTTATTCTGGACACATGCGAATCAATATCCACTCCATTTTATATGAGATATATTATAAAATGAATAACATTCTATTCTCTAGGTAGAATCACATTTTTTTATATTGCTCCCTTGATGCTCAATAATATTTCATAGATAGTAATGTCACAGACCCACCGCCACCAAGAATTTCAGTAAAATTGAAAGCTCTCAAATTGATCTTTATCGCCCCAACGGAAAAGGGTAAGACCTAGCTCATTTTATCCTTTCACACGTTTCATTTAATCTCTTTCATAACAAATATTTAAGAACTTCCAATGGGAAGATGGTATACTTGGAACGTATGATAAAGTGATAATTTTTCAAATATTGAAATTGAATTTAAAAATAAAGTGAAATATACTCTTTATGTCACGAAATCAGAACAGATTTTTCAGTTCCAAGATTACAGTAATCAAAGCTCTTAATAAATATTTAAGCAAGGTGAAAAGCCCCTGAGAAATTAAACAAGAAAAAAATTCAGTCAAAATTCATCCAACGTTTTTCTAATTTTAGATCCCTTCCAAATAATACGATTTCTGGAATCCTCCTAAATAAACGTTTATTTCAGCGATGACCTTATAGCTCTAGCCAAATCTCTTTCCGCCAAGGCATTTCTTCGAGTTGAGAATAGATAAAAATCGCAGGGGGGCCAAATGTGGAGAATATTTGTCCCTGAAAAATAAAAGAGATGGCGCTAGAATCGAAAATCCCATGTGACATTTGTGATGTACCATCTTTAAATAGAACGCATTACAATTTTCTGACTGATCATTCAGTTCGGTTTTGACACCGATCGGAATCGAGCAACCTTGTAGATTTTTATAAACATGGAAAAAAGTGAATTTCGCGTCTTGATTAAAGGATAAAATGTGAGTATTTATCCAAGCGGAATTAAACGAAATACGTAAAGACCCAACTAACCTTTTTCAATTAAAAACAAAACAATTCCTACAAAATAGTGAAATTTTATTTGACAGTGGTTTCGAAAAATATAAACTCATTAATAGCAATCCTTGCTCTCCTAAACTATTCGGACTTATTAAAAATCATAAAGAAAATGCCCCCATACGACCTCTAGTGTCTTACATCAATAGTTCAACAAAAGACCTTGCAATCAAATTAAATCAGAAATTCAAGAAATTCACTAATTTTAAACCTAAATTTACTGTTAAAAACTCTCTCGAATTGTCCGAATTAGTCAAAACACACCATATACCAACCAATGGTTTTTTAGTTTCCTTTGATGTTTCAAATATGTTTTCAAATATTCCAACTTCAGAATGTGAGTCTCTAATCAGAAGCATTTCAGATAGATCACTTATTAGCCCTTTAATTCAAAATTAAATAGAACTCGCCTTTGACCTATGCTTCATTTTTTATTTCAATTATCAAGAACTGTTCACCTTAATCTCGTAAGTTGCATGACATGTTCCGGTTATTTAGCAATTTTTTATGTGGTGGCAAAAATCAAGATAATGTATGGTCTTGCAAAACTCAACAGTTACCCACTCAAGAAATAATGGAATGATTACAACTAAAACTGGTTTATAGCAACGGTACCCTCGGATGAATTGCGACTGTTCGATATATTTTTTCAACAACGATTTCATTAATAAAATCATACCATTCTTGTCTATTGTTATCATAACCTTCCGAACTGGGCGCTTATATGCATAATAATACCACAATCCTGGGTTGACCAAATTAATGTAGAAGCATTAGTTAGAACAACATTGTTAGCCGATAAATGTTATGTTCCCACAACGATTTGTCCTAATGAAGTGAACTTGGTAAAATCAAGGCCAATGACATTTATAAATGGTGGTATTAAAACGTGATTATCAGAATAAACCGTTAAGTCTCAAGTTTTGAGCATATTTGCATATTTAATTCTGACGTTTTCACATTCGAACGTAGCCTTAAAAGTGCATTTGATTTATTCATATGTTTACATGTACCTACGTCCAGCGTCCAGTATTAAGCAGTTTTGAAAAATACACTGACATTTAATATGCATCTTAAAAATAGTTTCGAACACTTGGCATATTGTATATACTTACATTCGAATGAATTATTCAAAAACACACGACTCTACCACGAGCCAGATTACTTTGAATTAAATACTCACGAATCTTTGATGGTTTGTTTTACATTAATAATCTTTATGTTTGACATTCGAAATTGCTGACTGTCTACGAATCTAAATTGATTTGAACGTTAGGACAATATTAACGTTTTTATTGTTTGGAAGTCTAGAAATGTAAGCTACTTTATTCAAACCAATTCTTCTGACGATTACCGATTAGTCATCATCAACAATTGAGGGAAAGGGGCTCATCCCCCAGATACACCCAGACCACTTAGTTGGGCCCATTGTGGACCCCGTGATCAGAAGTTTATTCTATTCTAGAGCAGCCTGCCAGAAACCCAGAATATTGCTAACGTTGGTTTCCATAAGTTCTTCTGGGATCAGTTTTGCTTCGCCGAAGTAATGGTGCCTGATGGATGTAAAAGCAGGGCATTCCAACAGGATGTGAGAAGCAGTTTCTTCCAACTCCCTGCATTTACTACAAACAGGATGATCTGCGATGCCCATAGTATGAAGGTGTTTGTTAAAACGACAGTGACCCGATATGATTCTAGTCATCTCTCTGATGTCCTTTCTGTTTAGAGAAAAGAGAAGGGCAAGACATCCCACGCAATTTTATAAAGCGACCATTGGTTCCGATCCGACAGGGGCCCCAGAAGTCCCCATTTGGCCAGGGAGTCGGCCATTTCATTTCCTTCAACTCTAGGGACCCAGTTGAGTTTAACTTTATCTCATCATGCTATCTAGCCTCATTTGTAGTATGGGGCATTTAGATATTGCCTCGCTCAAAATCGCTGAGTGTCCTCGAGTAGAACATTTTGGTCGAGTGACCTAGGCCCTTTAATCTATACGACGTTCTCATGCCTCAGGCTTTTGAATATGAGTGTAGAGGTGGTAATTCGACGAGAGCTTCATGAGCCCTCGTTGGAGCCGACCTCATTCCACTCAATACACCTAAGCATGCAAGCCGTTTTTATTACTTGGAAATATAGAAATGAAAGCTACTTCATTCAAAATATCTGAGAAAAAGCTCTATAGTACGCGACAAACCATATGACGAAACTTTTCCCATTTGGTTTTAGACTCGGTCAAATGCTTTGCAGATATCAAATGTTACAGCTAGATATTCCCCATGTTTTACGATATATTTCTGCCATACATGTGTTACGTAAGCAAGCAGGTCTCTCGTTGATCTCTGCTGACGAAAGCCATATTACTGGTCTTTCAATATTTTGGAGCTCTCTAGGTATTGGAAGAGCTCCATGTTGATTGCTCTTTTTATCACTCTACAGATAATAGTGCAATTAGTCTATAATTATTAGGGAGGGTCTTCTTTACTTTTTTTGTACGTAGTTGAACTCTAGCTGTCTTCCAGCTGGAAGGAAAGACATCAAGTTTTTATGGAAGAGTATACAACCCGCAGAAAACTGGTGGTAATTCAGGCACATATTCCTTGAGAACGACAGGTAGAATTGCGTCTTACCCCATAGACTTTTTGGTATATAGATCAAGCAGAATATGCCTAATTGTCCGCTGACGAAAGAACATTTCAGGCATATGGCTATAGATGATAGTAATATTTGGAGGGTCCTTCCCTTTGTTGCTAACAGCACCCAGTTGCATCAAGTTAAGGTTTTTCCATCTGCACGTAAACGCTAAACGAGTGAACAGAATTTTTTATACAATTTCTAAAACCACAGTGCCTTCTCATTCACATTTCGGAACAACTGAAGATATTAAGTTACCTATTGAGGTAAGTGTTAACGTTTTCAAATATTATTGTTGTTTTCATTATGACGTTCAATATAAATTATATTACAATATTTCTGTCAGAAAGTCTTTCATTAAATAAATGGAAATGATGATGGGTATACAAAGCATAAAGTATAATCTAAAATGTTGGCGTAGTCTGATGTTATGAGTAGCATCAACTGAAAATGACCGAAAGATACAATACATCTTGCAATATGATCAAGCTGCCGTCGATTTATTTGTCTCAGTCGCCTAAACCGAAATGACATACACATCATGTCTATGTTCTGAGGAATTTCACGCCACAGTAAATACACAGAAAATTAAAGTTCTGAACATGACACTCGTATATCCGACAAACACTTTAAGCAGGTTTTTAGGAAGGAATATTGTAGATGTCTGTTACGACTAACTCCTAATGGAATAGCTCATGGCAAGTCGAGGCATCGACCTTACACATTATTATTAATAGTTGAGCTGTCATAGGATAAAGAAAAAGCCGCCAATATGTCTTGCATTAATGGCTTCGGAAGAAATTTCTAACTCTTTGTTGGTACACAGGGTGTCTGTTTTAATGGGCTTTAACTAGCATTAACTAACGTTCTTAGTTCCTTCAACATAACAAAGAACGTCGTGTAAGCGATTTCTTATTAGTAATATACATTTTGTACATGAATAATAGGAAAATGTTCTTCCATACAAAACGCCATTAAAAGCTGCCGTATTTTGAATTGAACACATCTATCAGAATTTTCCAATTAGCTTTTGTTATATTAATAATGACTCTTGACCCACGAATGAATTATATATAAATTCTCGGGAAATAGGTAACACTAACACATAAGTATGCTTATTATTTTAGTCTTTACGTATGTTTCGGTCAGAAATCAAATGTATCAAAAGTCCACTGCTTAGCGATTTTATTATAAAATTCGGAGTCATTTCAAGCAATGTTATTTTCTATTTGAGCATTCTACCTAAAATATACTTTTAACATTACAGGTAAAGACGCACGTTGGAATGTGCAAGGGTTTTAATTGATTGAATTAGTATAAATCTGACTTAATGATTGAACGTCCGCTCTATGATTTACAGACTGGGGGTCACGTTCTATTTGAATCATCTCCAGAATAGATCTTTCATAAGAATTGGTTTCGTTAGTTAAAATATTAACATTTTTTGCGCAACATTTATATCATACTTGTTTAAAAATTTCTTAATTTTCTCGGAGTTCTCCGGAATGTATGGTAATGTTATAAAATTATCTGTGTTACCGTTTATGTTATTTATATATGACGTTCCATTATAGATTTTGTTTATTCTTTCTCTAATGATGGGGTTGAAAAATGTTTTTGGGTAGCCATTCATTTCTAGGGTATTACGAAAACTTTTCAAGTTTGTGGGACGGTCTTCTGAGTGGGACAATTTAACAGCGCTGTCTTCAAGGCTGCTTATTACACTTTTTTCATAACTTGCTTGTGCAACTGAATTGAAGTGAAGGTATCGCTGAAACCAATCTTCTTTAATAAACCACGAAGTTTTTACTTTCGCACCCTTTATTTATCAATTTATTCATGTCATTTTGTACTGACATTGTAGTGTCAGATTTTAAATTTTTGTAAGTTGTTTCATCATTTCATAGATTTCCCATTTTGTTTTCGTAGCCATCTCTATGCATTATGATGGTTTTATTACATTTATTCGCATTCAAAACTAGTATTTGAGGGTTAGCATCTAAGAACTCTTTTGTCTTTTTTGTGTGAATGTAGGCATAATAAATTAGATCAGGCTATTGAAAGAGATTGTTTCACTCTGCACTATCAGTAAATCCTTCTTTCCCCTTTCCAATTCAATATGATATTATGATACAATTTTTCAGGATCACTTACACCTTGCTTGCTATACAGTCCCGACCGTATACATTGAGAGTGCGGTATAACCTGAAATAGTATGAATGATACATTAGGGAAGATGTCAGGTATAAGGGCGCCTAAGCATATAACAAGGTTTGGTATATACAACGATACATTTTTTCTTGATTAAATGTTATATCGTATGTGCATGATATTCAGTTATTATCCAACATCCACATCATTCATTCGAGAATCATCTCTGTCATGGATAACTAAAATCCTCAAAAGAACTTCAGTAGCGTCAATTTTGTTGATGAATGGTTTCAATGAAATAGATCAGTCAGTTGAATGGGTTTTTCTAGTGAATTACCTCATAAGAGTGTTGCTTGAACGTTTAAAAACAATAGAATAACGTAAACAATTATTTGTTTTGGAAGGCTAAGTCCCTGATGAGCAACATTACTAGACAATTTAGGTAGACAAATTCCTAGGCTTCAACGATATCTTCAGATGATTCGGTAGCACCTATGAAGCGTATAAATGCTATAATGTAATAATTGGGGCAATCTGAAGATCGGGAACCTTTGAATAGTGACGATTGCTTTGCTTCAATCACCACAATAGGTGATTTTCTCGGTTCTCACTTGTTATATTAGAAACCAGTAGCAGCAGTAGGATTCAGCGTGCCTCAGTGGAACATCGATGCTCGATTCAATTAGTGAAGAATTGTCTCTAATAAGTTAAAATAATCTAGCACTCCGATCTCGTTTAATTATAACCGATGCATCATGACATCCAACCATTAATATAGGGAAACTTATTAGGCCACCAATTCGTTAATCTGTTTCTGTATATATTTTACCTGGTTTCATTTGGATGGGTTCCAAATGTCATTAACTAATGACCAAGCGCGTCATAAACAAGAGACCGAGACAAAGTAACTCAAGCGTACGCTTTCTCATTACGATGGTACATCCACCTTAAGAATAAGATTGAATAATGTACTCCTTTATAGAACGCTAAAAAAGGCAGCCGATTGTGAATTGAATCCAATTATTATCGAATTGATTCATTCATTCTATTTAAAGACGTTCTCTCGGGCCTTATGTTACTTCATTGTTTAATTGCCCTATCTCCAAATAATTAATACAAACGATCTGAGTTTAATAGGAAAGAGTATTATCAAGAAAGTTATTCGAGCTTCTGATTCTATGTATCAATTTATGTTTATAGTTTTAGCCTCGGTTTGAGTCATGCCAAACTTTAAAATGTTCAACGTTGGCATGAAATATACAGTGAAACTTCATACATTGCAATGTCAGATTATAATTGTGTTTCAGATTGATATTTTCAGTTTTACGTTTCCTGGTAAAAATTTACTGGGTCATAAAAGTCATAACCAACTTTTCCTTACTGCAAAAATTCCAAACACATATTATTGTAGCTATGTTAACGATAAATCATGGATGAAAAGTAGCCTGCAATGCCACTCAATATATTATGCATTATAAAATCTAATGAAAATGTGCTTTAAAGCTAACCTCATAACTCCCTAACCTAATGTTGCATCATGATGGGAACTTTTTGAGATCAAATAAAAGTCTGAACAAGTGAAGGAAGTTTGGGTTAGAAATATACATAGATTTAGCTTACATATCACGACACACAACACGAAGTTTGCTTATTATTCATATTCAAGAATTATAGTGGCATGATCTTCGGAATTTCAGCAGCTTCATGGAAACACGCACATTCTACGTGAATTACTCATCATCTTTCAGGTGGACGAAATCGGGCATCGTATTGATTTGTTACGTGAACAGAACAACAGGGTTTCTTACAAGTGTCAAAGGAAAAATGGCCACAACTTCTATGATTGAAGAGCTTAGTCTTGAGATATCAGCAGAGAATATTGATTAAACTGAGACTTCTCAAGTTGACAGCGAACCATTTGAATGACAGTTCCATTGGACCGACAATCCAGACATTGTTCTTATAAAAGTTAATACAAAACGCAGAATCAACAAGGCACTGGTTTCATTCAATTTAAATTATAAAATGAAGAAATAGAGAATAGTATGGAAGGAAAAAAAATATTGTAAACAAATAAAAGTAATTTAGTACCGGAAATGGCCACCTGGAGCTCTCAACACGTTGAGGCATACTTCGAATCAATGTCCGCAAATTATCCCATTCAGCAGGTGCAGGTCCTGAATCATAGCTGGCATCACATTTTCAGATCTTACTCTTCTGTAAAGGTAGTCACAAACATGCTCTACCGGATTTATATCTGGACTGGTTGCTGACCATTCTGATACTGGTATATTTACCTCCTCAAGTTACTCGGTCACTATCCTTATGCCATGGGCGCATGCGTTATCTTGTGGCTTTTTGCGGTTGTAACTTCTATATGTAAATAAGAGGACAAACTCAATGCCGGAAATTATAGACCAGTTTATGCTAAAGTTAATGAAAGACTTATTGTTGATCAACATCTTCCTTTCTTACCGGACTCCACAGTCATACCTGACAGCCAAGATGGGTTCTTACGAGGCAAGTCAACAACAACTAACCTTTTACACTGGCCTTAATATCTGGACGTCTAACCTGGACATGAATCTGCCCAGAGATTTTTTCTCAAAACCCCTCAAGCGTGTCTCTAAAACTAAGTTATTAGCAAAACATGACTTTTTGGAATCGGCGGGAAGCTCCTTCGATGGATAGATTCTTTTCTATCCAACATATAATTCTCAGTTTGAGTCGGTAGTTCCTTATCTCAGTTGCATAATGTTGTCTCAGGCGTCCCACAGAAATCCGTGCTGGGTCGCACCTTTTTTTAATATATACTTCGGACCTACCACGTTCTATGATTTGCCAGAATGTATTTTTAACATGATGATAATAATCGGCCAGCACTCTTCCAAAATTCTGTATGCAAAATAGCGCTCGCCTTCTCGTCTATAAACACGTCGACCGGAGCTGTACAAATCGAATTTGGGCTCATCTGCGAAGAGAACATTACTCCAGCTATTGATTTTTTGAATAACATGCTCTCTCGGGAATGTTGAGTCGAGGAGCAGTAAAGTCACTCTGGCTCACCCAAGTTCTGTGGAAGTTGACATGCAGTCAGACGCCTTCGAAGCAGATCCTGGAACGTCAAAAATCGATTGTCTGCAGGCGTAGTTGGTGTATGTCTATATATTAATAGAGTAGTCGATGATTACAGGGAGTAGGGTGGTGGCTGAGGTATCGTTCGAGAGGGGCTAGCCGACTGTAGATGAGCCAAACACTTTAACAGTTAAATAAAAGTTATGTCGTTTGGCTGTGATCGTCCATTGACGATGGGGAAGCGTGCAACTATCAACACAATGAGATGCGTAGCGAGGTCCCCGTTAGTCAACTGCCACTGGCGCGATTAGTAGGAAAGCGCACAACTGTCAACATTGAAATGTATCGCGGATGATAGACCGCCAGGTCGCCGTGTGACAATTGTCTAGGCCGATGGTGGCTGGAGTACGCTTAATATTAAGTAATACTTATATATTACAACGTGAAAGAGAAGGCTAGGCCAATCGTTACGATGCCAACACGTATCTCTTCGCTTCCTCCCAGAGGAGGTATGCGCTATCTGTATGGGCCAGACCATGCATACGCATTGTATACTGAAACATTTGAAATGCTCGAATGACGCATATGCGTGGTGTCTGATTTTTTCAAACTTACTATCTCTCTTTCCTGGACGTTTCTCCTCTTATAGATCCTTAGCATGATAAGAGTATTTGATAGCTTCATCTCTATATTTCTTGTAGACTTGCTGGATATTCTAGAAAGGCAAACATTTTTCTACTGTTATAAAAATATTACCATTTTTATATTTTACGTGGTTTTTTTGATAGAGTATATTATATTTGTATTATTTGGATTGGCAAATGTTGATGGTAATATGTCGTCATGGCTCATGGGTCTTGACTATTTTGTATCGGAACTAAACTCTTGTATATTTCAAATTTGAAAGTTATCAAGAAATAACGACAATACAGCAATAGTTACACCCCAGAACAAACCGACGTGTCTGAATTCATTGAATAGAATTAATTTTCGCATTGTATTAAAGTCAACGATAAAACATAATTCAATAGAAATTATTGTTATGATGAGGCTTCATACTTTTTCTTGAATAAAAAACAGACATTAAAATTAATTGGCATGAAAGTAGCAACATCAATGCGTTGATTATACTAAGTGGATATTTTCCCTCACATAACGTATATTTTAAGGCTTCCTGTATATAAATGACAAACATGTAAAAACATCTGTCTCTATTATACTTTATTGTTTTATTTTCCAATTAATGTCGCATGAGAGGACTACACAGCACAGAAATGTAGACGAATAAAACAATTTTAACGACCTAACATATTCCAAATAACATTCTTAAAATTCATTCACTAATCAGCTTTCGAAATATACGAATAAAGGGTTTATAGGTAACCTACTTTTCGAAGCTCTCCCGTTTTAATGAATTTATTTTTCAACTTTAATTCCATCGAGCGGTTTTGTTTCTTTATAGAATCGGTATATTCAAATGCTAATTTTGAACATTCACCTTGTTGGTATAATTATGTAAATAGATAAATTCATTGAATTCCAATAATTTCTTGCATAACAATATTCATTTAATTCCGGGTGGTTCCTTTTTTGTTTCGTGCATAATGACTAAATTTTATTAAATAAGTATGTATAATGATTAATTTATTCGAATTACTATTTCGATGATCTAGATGATATTAAATTCAAATAACGCCAAGCACTTTCCTGTTACATTCAATATAACATCTAGAGAAACGTGTTCAGAAGCACGGTGGTGTATAAAACATTGTCAGGGTGCTTTGTTTTTATTGTATTGGCATTTGAAAACGCCTCTCCGCGTCGATACGGGAATGAAAGTGAGGCCGTTTTCAATAAATTATACGATCTAGTCCTTTCAGAAACGTCGAAAACCGTTTTCCCTTCCACCGTTCTAAATTTAGGACGCACAATCCAGTTAACTGTAAACGATACATACTACCTTCTTTTACTTTACTTTGGTCGCAATAATAAATGAAAATTGTATTAGATTAAAGCATTCAATCTAGACTTCTAAATTGTATCGAACTGGTATCATCTAAAAAATACGTATAAACGAAATGAAAGGTAAAAATAAGAAATTCTACTTTGTTAAATATCACTTTATTCAGAACAACGTTGACATACAATGTATGTTTTGACAATGAGCTGTAATGTTCGAAATTGCATAAATTTATTCTTTTGAATAAAGCGATATTTACAAAAAAAATAAATATTACTTTATTTAAAAGAACGTTGATTGCAATTTCGAATTTTACAGTTCATTATCAAAACATGCAATGTATGTTTTGATGATTAACTGTGAAGACCGAAATTGGTATCAACGTTCTTAATAAAGTGATATGTAACAAAATACAGTTTTATGTTTTCATCTGTAAAAATGTAATATCACAATGTAACGCACAACTCCATTCAAAAACGAAACAAATGACAAATTTAAATTTATTCTAC
This sequence comes from Endomychus coccineus, assembly GCA_958510875.1. Taxonomy (NCBI): domain Eukaryota; kingdom Metazoa; phylum Arthropoda; class Insecta; order Coleoptera; family Endomychidae; genus Endomychus; species Endomychus coccineus. The sequence goes on from OY294069.1 coordinate 39,216,901, forward strand.
AAAATTCAATTTAATACAATTGTTTCGACACAGTGATATTTCCAAAGCGGTTGAGAGTAAATTTAATTTATGTTTTATTTCGTTATGAACATTTATTTTAATTTACATCAAATGAGCGCTGAATCCATAATAGATATCATATTATCTAGTTATCTTAAAGTTCTTATTCACTGTTCTTAATTCTTATGTATTCTTGATATAATACATAATAATAATTATAACAATAATAATAATAAATATAATATGGGAATCCTAATATGAAGAAACTTCATGAAACATTGCATTTAAAATATAGTATAATTATATTAAAAAGAAAATAATCAGTAATTCTTCGAATAAAATGAAACGTAAAATTGAAAGTAAATTTAAAATTAATATATCAAAATACATACATGCATATGAGGCGGCGTCTGTGCTATAATTATTACTTATTTATATTTTGAACATCCTAGAATATATATTAAATTTCATAATGTATATTAATCATGTTTTATATATATGGATTGTAGAATGTAAGCATATAGAAGCTGTGAGAAATACATGTAAATTTTTAGCTTCATATTTTCGCCACTAGAGGCGCTCAGGCTAATATACTAGTATCAATCAGGTTCGGCAACACCGATGATTGAACGTCATATACACAACGGTCCCAACGACTGAAAAGTTAAATTATTCCAACTTATTCAGTTCTGTTGAATACAAACCTGTGAGCAAGTAAAGTTCACCAAAATTTTCTCGATTCGTTAGATATCATGCGACAAACAATTTTGGATGATTTGGTAAAAAGATTTCGTAGCTCAAAAATGCAGAAAGATGTTTTGAATGATCGTATAGGTTTTTATTCTATTATTCTCACCTATTCTCACTCATTTTGAGAAGTATAAATAACCTTCGATTGTGTTAACGAATAAAATTCATAGACACATCAACATATTTAGAAAAAAGTTTTAATGTATTTCTGTTTTATTAAACTCTGTTTCGGTAAGTTCATTTTGGTTTATCTATCAATTTATTTATTAATTATAATATGTATATACAAATGAATAATTATATTTCACAAAAGAACATATTTTCAATTTTATGATAATGGAAAACAGACATTGTTCCAAAGACTAAACCTTCTGTGCTGCATTTACTAATTGTACGGCTCAAAATGCCCCTGGGCAATGTTGTCAATACACTGCTTAAAACAAACTTCGTTTACTTTTGTGTCTGGACCTCCATCTCCTATCTCTCCTGATAAAATCGTTGCTTTCCTCATGTTGTGGATTAATACTTCAAAACTTCAGAGACAGAGTTAGTTTCTGCTCGCTCCTCATACATTTCTATCAAGTGCACATGCTTACACGAGGTATTCTTTACTGCATATTCAGGACATTAACACACCGGTAGTGATCAATACAAAATGTGCATTCTCTGCAGTATAGAGTATAGTGTCCTAAATTATTTCTCACATACTCCAAATGTATAGTATATGTTGTGTTGAGGTCTTTTAATGAGTACTTTGAAATGTCCATATACATGAAGGTAATTTTTTACCTCCACATTGTTATTGAACACTTGTCTTCATGTGAGCTTTTGATATAGTTCGGTTCTGATAGCTGTTCGCATTTGGCCGTTCAATATCCACAATCCTCTTCCACATTTTTATGTCTACAAGGTCGTCGATTATGTATAGTAGCTTCTCAATAGTCACTTTCACATTTCTCTTCAGTTGTCTAGTTTTCAGTAGGTTTTTCAATGTTATGTTTGTCTAGATTCATCAACGTAACAGTGCGCATATTTCAATGCTTCCTTCATCCTGAAAATAATACCTAGAACAAAAACAATGTATGTTAGATCTACAAGAATATTTTCATACTCATTACATACTCATTCAAATAGTTGACAACATCTGTTTCACTTACCTCTTGTAATTATTACAAAATTACATGAACCTGTCTTCATTAGTTTCATTGATTATCATCTTAATCTCATTTCCTCAAAGCTGGATATGGTAATTTCTTCTTTCCTTCAATATTCCAGTTGTTCACATTAGTTCACAACTTGAACTTCTCAGAATGAAAGTGAAATATGCTATGCCAAAAGCAATCACCGTTATGTACATGACGTTATATCATCGGTGTTGCCAAACCTGATTGATAATTCCTCAAACTTATATATTGGAGGCGCTCAGCCTCCAGTGGCGAATATACGAAGCTGAAGTTTCATATATATTGCTCACAACTTCTATATGCTTATATTCTACAATTCGTATATATAAAACATACTCAATATATATATAGAAAAGTATTTAATATATATTGTGAAACTTAATATATATTCTAAGATGTTTACAATTTAAATAAGTTATAATTATGGCACAGAGGACGCCTCATACATACATTTGAATAAAATAGTAATTCAAAGTTTGATTTTCACATTTAATACATCAAATAGGAATAACTTCCCTTACACCGTAGCATCTTCAAACGATGTTGATATTCTAGTAAAAATAGCATGTTAGAATAACTATTCGAGAAATATATAAGATAATTAATTAACTTATGTGCGTATTGATAATATAACATGTTGAGCTCATAGAAAATTGAAGGAAGTTTCGCTTGTTTTAAATCTGATCTGTTTACAATTTTTACCATAACTAGTCATGCGGAAAATTAAAAGGCTGCCGAGATTCATGTTAATTTTCGCAATTTATTCATTTCGGTTATAAAATTCGCAGCCGTGTGACAAATATTATAGAAAATGTCTCTGTTGAATTCCAAGTCTTCCAAGCTACATCCTGCCTACTCCTCCAGTGAAGTGTCACCTTCAGCCCCAGTTACGTCAATAACTACTTGATTCATCCAGATTGGCGCTTTTGTAAGGACCTTCCTTGTCAGAATCGTTCAGAAATTAAGGGCGATCCATCAATTGAAAAACATGCATTACTTTCTTCTTCATACTGCATATTTTCCCATCTAATCAAAATAGACTAATTTCAAATACGTCAGTCGAGTATTATTATGGAATTTGTGATTGAGACATCCAGATCTTCATATAGAATATTGGAGATGAAATAACTACCTAGATCTCTTATACATTACAATATCAATATCTATTTAAATGTTACAATGTGTAAAGAAATGCAATCAATAATAAATCACATGGTTCTTTGTGTTAAATGTTAAATCACTTCTTCTGCCTAACACAAATTCTCTTTTTTATCCATAGAGGATACGATAAGATCACGTTTTTAATTCAAATAAAAATGATTTCATATCCTCACATAAGGAGAAAACTGTCAGCTGAGAGTTACTGTAGATTTGCAGGGATAATGGCATTACCTACGTTCCTATATTGAGACAGTAGAATCTGGCTCAGTACCCAACTTACATATAAATATAATATATGGGGTGCGGCAAAATATACCTAGCCATGGAATATTGTTTTAATTGTATTATTTCCTTAGCAACTGTCAAAAGTAAAGTTTTATATCAGAGTAAGAAGATACAGAATTTTGTTATGCAACTTAATTCGCCTCAAGAACGGGTAGAAATTGTTAAATTATATTACCAAAACTTTTCCTCGATCATTTTAACGCGCTTTTAGGGGAGCGTATTCCGGTCGAACAGCTCCACACGGAGAAACAGTTCGTCATTTAGCAGACGCGTTTTCACAAAATGGCACAGTAAGTGATGTAAAGCATACTGGAAGACCTCATTCTGGTCGTTCAAACAAAAATATTGAGCTTGTTCGGGCTGACGTTCGGGGAGAACCATCCAAGACATGCAGCGCAACTAGAGTTGTCTGAGTGGACATTAAGAAGAACTTTGCACTTAGACTTGCCTATGTATGTATTCATACAAAATTCAAACTGTGTTCAAACTATGGCCAATTGATATTCAAAGACGTTTGCAATACGCACAAATCTTTACGAACTTAGTGAAAGCATAACCCAATTTTTGGCAAAATTTGATAAAGAGCCATGAGGCAACTTTTTGATTTCCCGGTCGTGTTAACAAGCAAAATTATCGTTTTCGGGGAACCCAAAACCCTCGTTTTATTCAATAGAAGGTGCAGTTTGAACAGAAAGTCGTTGTTTGGTGCACAATATGCTCCGAACGAATCATTGGACCCTTCTTTTTTGCAAGGGATAATGCAGTTACTGTTAATGGTGAATGGTATCAAACAATAATACCTGAACTTCTGCAGCTACAGTTGGAAGAACTTGGCATGGAAAACAGCGGGTGAAATGATCGTTGTTCTTGAACATTTTTCATGCCAAACTGCTCTAAAAAAATTGAGATATTGAGTGGCCGCCTCGTTCCCCTGATTTGACAGCCCCAGATTTTTTCTTGTTTGTATACTTGCCAAATAAGGTCCACAATAATCGCTCACAAACGTTAGAGCACTCACGGCTAAATTTTTCCAAAGAAATTGCGCAAATTGCAGCTGAAATATTGCACAAAGTTATCCTACACCCTCAAAACGGAGTTATCTAGCTTGTCGTGGTGTTCATTTATTCAATGTAGTTTCTCATACATAATTTGACACGTTTTAATAAATAGTTTTCATAAAAAAAATTTTTTTTGAGCCTTATTCTTTCTTATTAAAGCAAACTTGGCTAGGCATATTTTGCTGCCTCCTATAGATACGACGTATGTACAAACATTCTCAGAAATTTCTTACTTCTTTTGTGTTCACCACTATCGGTCCCCCCGACTAATACATTTTCCTCAGTTGTCTTCCATTCAATACAGATTTCAGATTGACGAACATGATATTGTTAGGCGATGCTGGCCTCTTGTTCCTCATAATCTTGAACGTTCCAAAACTGCAGCGTACCAAATCTAATTTTTGCAACATGAGATTCCTTTGTTGGACATTGATGGCATTTCGAAGCAAGCATCTAAATCAAAAACAATAACATTAAACAATGACAATGAAATAAAATTGGAATATTTGAGACAAGGGGGACCGGGAAAATATGACGTCCAAAATAACTTTTTGCTTACCAAAGTTTTGAAAAATTGTATGCCAAGTTAATTGAAAAACTATATTATACTTCTCTAAATTCAAGAATACACTCTTTCTCAAATATGAAGTCGCGCTTATTATCAACTAATGAGAATAAAAAGGCGTGACTTATGAGTGTTACATCGTAATTGTTATTTCCAAGAGACCAACCAATACAAAGAGTGCAATTTCTGAACTATTTCATTAAGTTGTTCTACATATTTGCATAAAATGTAAATCGGAACTTCCCACATAGATATTCCAATAACAGGGGCCATGGAAATATGACGTCCAAAATAATTTTTTGCTGATCAAATTTCTGAAAAATAGTATGCCAAGCTTATTGAAAAACAATATATTACTTCTGTAAATTCAAGAATATATTCTTCCTCAAATATTACCTCGCGCTCATTATTGAATAATGAGAATAAAAAACCTTGAAAAAAGCGAGTGTTACATCGTAATCGATATTCCTAAGAGACCAACCAATACAAAGAGTGCAATCTCTAAACTGTTTCATCAAGTTGTTCTACATATTTGAATAATATGTAAATCGGTACTTCCTACATAAATTTCACACAGTTTGCATTTGTTTTTGTTTCGACTTTAAGTAATTTGTTAAGATAAGAGTGATGGCCAGAACTTGGCGTAAACTTCGTACGAAGCTCACACGAGTCAAGTCGCGCTACGCTTCCAAATCTAGGGCTGTCGTCAAAATATCGAAGGTTCGAAGGTATAAGTTTCGTGTAGAGAAAGGCGCGCGAGCTATGCCTCGAGATAAACTGCAATTCCGGGGATAAGGCGTGTGATGAATCACTCGTTAGAAGCTGTAGGATGCTTTCGGTCGAACGGCCTAACGAGGAAAATGCCGACCCTTTGAACCTTGTCCTCGTTAAGACATGCTCATGTACTATTTTGAAAGAAACTCCGTTCCGTAATTTAGGGCAACTGTTATTAGATTACGATAATTACAAGTTGTAACGATAACATGTAGGCTCGATATGATTTAGTCAGCAGTACGTAATCCGATGGGAAATTTCAGATTCCATTCAATTGTGAACAGATTGAATCCAGTTTCATGGATTGCTATTCTGAAAACTGGTATTCATGGTATATTTCATATTCTACCGTTGACCCTTAGTGAAATAAACCAACTAGCTGATTAAAACCTATTGTGTTGGTCCCGACATGTTCAAACTGCAAGAAATCGGTAAAAGGTGGTCTTGAAAATATACCATTATTGATAAAAAATGATCACCCTTCTCCACTGAAATTATTATTAAAGTACTAAGGACCTTTCGGCTACCAAGTAGCCATCATCAGTTAACATAATGTTCTCTTATATCTTCATTGTCTGTTATTGCATTCAGAAATAAGCTTACAAATAGTCTACAACCTAGAATTAACGCTTGAAGATAATATATTTGAACCGCTTACAACACTTTCCTTACACTAGATAGTACGTATAGTGAGGGAAATAGGAATGTTATGACAACAAAAATGAGTAATGTAGGTAACTGAATTTTTCGACGAATGTTGTTTATAAATTGTTGCATTTGTGTTGAACTTCAATATAAACGGACGAATTTCAAACGGAATTTCAGTTCAAACAAAAACTGACTGACAGGTTTGTTGAAATTTGATACGCCTCGAAGAGGAACTCTTTTATATCGAAAATATGTGATGAATAGAAAATTTGATAACGTTTCCACATTAATTAAATAAATATTTACCGAATATTTATGATGTCAGTTATTAAGTCTCAGCATCCGGCTACTGGTCACTGGGCCCACATTGAAATATTTTTAATAATATGTGGTCTGGCTGGCTACCTTTTTTGTTGGAACATTTTTAAGCCGATCCGATAGCTATGCTAGAATTCCGCCGCAACATGTGTTTCCCAGTCTGGCATATTAAAATGAATTTATTTTTCCTGTCCTTCTCCGCAGACATAAAACATGGTCGGAGATCGGATCGATGCCTAGCTTTATTGAAACCCTTCCCCTATAACAAGATACTTTGAATATCTTACAGTTATGAGAAATTCCCGTCGAGAATTTAATTAAAACCTTCCTAGGTCTTCGTCAAAGTGGTAAATACGGAAGAATTCATTTTTCCATAATTTGCTCGTAATCCTTACTAATTATTATACAGCTCTTTTGATAAATTACAGGATCTGCTACTGTAAGAATAATGTAATCAACAACCCGGTAATAATTGTATTTTCTTTCAATCAGAAAAATGCAAATTTAAAAGGATTGCATTTAAACGAGTGAAGTAAAAAACACCTTGATGAATATTCTACTGGAAATTCCATGAAATATGAGGACAATTATACCACAATTGAATTTTTATTTCTAATATTCTGTTTAATTATTTTTGTACAAACTTATTCCAATACGGTTATCGCTTTCTCGGAACACCATTTACGCGAGGGAAAATTACCGTTCTTCAGAAATCGCAGATTAAAATTTCAATTGTATAAATAATTATTATTGAGACAATAAGGAATAATCTGGGAGTAATGAATGGGCATTTCCATTTGGCAAATTCGTTCTAGATTCGAAAGAGCTTATTCTCTTTTTGTTCCTAAAAACAAACTGAACTTCTACAGCCCATGAAAATAAAGGACCTTTGCAATTGTGTCACAACAACAATGACTCATTTTTCTTCCTTAAAATTCCAAAGTATCAGTAACTTCGACATTCATATTGACGAATTATAATTATTTCGTTCCACCCATCGACATTTACATATGAACTGCACGTGGCAATGATAAGCGCGGCTAGTGCAGGCGAGAGAGAAGGAAAACGAAAAGGCCGGCTCGGGATGTAAACATACTAGCTACAGTACGCAGCGGCCAATAGAAACGCGCTAGAGCCGGCCTCTTCGTTTTCCCTCTATCTCGCCTGCACTAGCCGCGCAGTCCATATGTATATGTCGATGATTCCACCGAATAAACTTCAATTTTTCAATAAAAATACAAATTTTGAACTTGCGTCATTGTTTGTTGGAACAAATTCATGAATATGAATATTCCAATGATATCCTCTGCCCAACTGACGATTGCGAAGAGACAAATCACGCCTTTTTTGATAGTCCATGCTGTGAACCGGTATTTTAGCTACAATAAAAGAAAAAAACATGTAAGTTCGAATCAAAAAAATTTTTTTGCATTAGCTTCAGGAGGTTCTCAGGATCATTCATACCCCAACCTCACCCATTGGGGGCGAAAATGGCCAGAAATCTCCAAGTCTTGAATTGTTTTGAGTCGCTGAAAGCATCCAAGCAGCAATTTCAAGCTTGTAGGTCATTTGTAAGGTTATAGAGAGAGAGATAGAGAGAGAGAGAGATAGAGAGAGAGAGAGACAGAGAGAGAGACAGAGAGAGAGAGAGAGAGAGAGAGAGAGAGAGAGAGAGAGAGAGAGAGAGAGAGACAGAGAGACAGAGAACTACATGGTCCGGATGATTCCAGGAGTACCTTCAGCAAGCAACGTCCTTTTTGCGGGTCTCAAGATAAGTAACCCCCGGGGCGAAACTAACAGTAGTCACTGGAAAAGATCTGGTGAGCTGTGCACCACATACATTTTACCACTAAAACCATGTTGTCGTGCTTTCTTATCCCAGATCTCTGGCGGAAATGGATTCACGTTCTTGTAAACATATGCGGTAGGCTATTTGAATGAAGCCGAACGGTAACTCGTCTAACGTTCCTGGTAAACCAGGTAACACGAGGAGGTGGAGTTGGCTGTAGCCCAAAAGGAGCAATGATGTAGTCTAGCAAGCAGTGCTCATATTGCGTCCGCCTAGAGTGGTCCAGCCGGGGGCAAATAAAACAGCTGCCTCTGCGTTGGTAAATGCTGCACCACATGGCTTTACTCCGGAAGTCCGGTGTTTGTGTTTCCTATCTCAAGTTTCTGAGTGATGGATTCGCGGCCAGGACAATGATATGTGGTAGACCAATGACATGAGGCCGACGACTACTCGTCAAACGAAAGCTGTTTAAGACTGAACACGAGTAGACAGGGAGAGAGGGGCCCAGATGGTTCAAAAGACCGTCTCCTCTTCAATTAAGGCGTTGGTCTCTGCCGGGATGTTGGCGTGCTGTTGAAACTAGGAGAGGGCACTACGTGACATGTCTAAAGTCCGTTGGATGGGAAGGCAGTAGGTTTGAAAACCCCCCACAGTTATTATCATATAGAATATGTAATGTTAAAGAGCGACAGTAAGAGAAATCTGATAGACAAGTGGCAAGAAAGCTGGAATAATGTAACGACAGGCAGACAGACCTACAGGTACAGGTATGAGGATATGAAGCCACCGAACGGTGTGCCTCTTAACAGGACACGACCCTTTCAGACATACTCTAAGAGGTTCAAGCTCAAAGAGGGAACCGGAATATGCGCGCATTACGAAAGCAATAGGAAACCACAGCACATATAATGGAGGACTGCCAAGGTGAAAACCGCCTGGTCTCCAGACAGAGATTCGAAGAAGGCAAGATGAAATAAGCGGCACATAAATTTCCTGTGTCTCAAAGAGAACGAGTTTTGGGAAAGTAGAAAATTTTGATAGATGAGCGAAAAAACTGAGCAAGAGCACAAGGAAGAAGATATTGGAGCTCAATAGAGATCATGAGTCAGGGCAAAAGAAGATAAGATAATAAAGTCAAGGCAAAGAAAGCAAAATTGAGAGTAAGAGAAAGTCAGACAAAGTTAGAGAAAAGGGAAGAAAAGGAAAGAAAGAAAGGAAATGAGGATCCCTGCTAATTTTCAGGAGTGTCGATGTTGGTGAGTTCCTCACTGGCAGTGATTCCGAGGGAAAAATTGGGGAGGGTAATACTAATGCTTTAATTCCGCTAGATGGGAAGGCAGGGGTGAAGATCCCCACAGTAATTCAACATATAGAATATTTATATGTTACAGTACAACGCAATGACTGAAAAGCTGATAATTTTCTCATTCTTCACCATCAAATTTTCAATTTTCCACTTAGGATCATCTAAGAATGCTTATCTAAAGTGTTTCATATTTTGCTTAGATGGAAGTGCGTTCGATTCTTATTACTATTCGGTCCTGAGCTAACCTGATTAGATGAGTAGAGTATTCAGATAATAATATATCATTTCTCATTTCTGGGGACCAAGACCTTTTCAAAGTCCTCTTTGTTCCTGAGGTCCCTCGAGATATCAACATCCAGGGTGGGAAGTGTTGTGGAGGGTTGACGTATTCCAAACTCCTGGCAAAATTCATTTATCATTCTTAAATTTGGAGATACGTCTTATGCCGTTATGTGTTTCATAATTTACTTAACGTTTTCTTTTTGTTTCAGGTGAGTTATCGAGTCCTACTCATGCACTCTATAAAAACTAAATGGATAAGAAGTCTAAAGTAACCGAATTCGTATCATCCTACTGAGGAGACTTGTGTAAGTGATTAATATCAACCCCAAATATACTGAATCTGACATGAAGATGGCTATATTCATTCTTTTTTTACGAATATGGTTACTCAAAAAAAAACATTACTGTAGAGTGTTCAATCAAGTTTTGATTAATTGTTCAGGTCAGAGTTGAAACTGTCAGGTGAACAGTCCAATAGAATAGCGGTCTTCATAAGTTTCGATTATCTTGATGTTTATCGATACTGAGATCCAAATGCTCTCGATGGACAAAGTTGTGAATATTGAATTGGGCTTGGAAGACTCTATTATTTCGTAGAGCTACCCCATTAAATGTCTGCAGGTGCACGATGTTTTGAATTCCAACGCTTTGTAGGCAATCGTGTTGTATTTATTGGTCTATTCCGCATATTTTTTCTGGTCAGAAATTAATAGTCCGTACGACAGAAAATAATAGCCCTATTAGCGATAAATCGATCTGCGAATGAGCAACTCGATGACTGTTAATCGACGTAAGTCAACAAGCACTATAAAATCAATGTTTAATGGTTGTACGAAGTAGTTTATATCTGAACAAGCCGTAAAACTTTAATTGCCATATCAAACCCATGTTATACTACATTGATGTTTTGTTTCATGTACATTCTGAATACACAAAAATGCGATAAGTTGTACATTCGGGACAATTTGAAGTTATGTTCGTATGGGAAGGAATTTTGTACGAGTAGAATCAGATGATTCAGCAGCCGTAATAGGGAAGAATTACTCTTAGACAAATCAATTGTAATTAGCGATAGACAACCGAACTCAGAAGTGATCTCTTCCAAGAAATGGTTTCTTGGCTATCTAGAATAGTAGACTTCCGGGAATAGCTAATCTTCAAAATTCTTGGCTTCCGGATGGGTTCCGAGCCACGATAGCATGAGAGTTCACTGCCTTGATTCTGGTACCTCATCCTGCCGTTGTGTGATCATGTGCGAAGTGGAATTTTCGAAGATGGGTTTCCAAATGTTGGGTAGGTTATATCCTGAGTCACGGTTTAGATTATCGCTTCAAGAATTTTTTGCTAACAGGAGCTTGGGGCTCGGGCAAAGATTTCAGTATTTTTAGAAAGGATTTGATAATTAGTGTCAAACTTGTGTTCCGCAAGTGCAGATCTACTGGTGTCACGAAGCCTTGTTCAGGGCTCATGTTCTTTCACAGGAGTAGCTACTGTACGACCTGTTTCACCAATGTAGACTTTACCGCAAGAACAGGAATGCTATAGACACCTTCTGAATAAAGAGGAGGAAGGGGATCTTTGATAAGTTTGTAAAACTGAGATAGTTCTGGAAGTGTAGGAAACCGAGTAGAAATGTTACGTTTTTCAAGGATTTTGGAAATTCGATCTGATACATTTGAAATATATGGAAGATAGGCGGTGAACCACTGCAACAGTAGCATTAATAGTATATTGTGTCACAAGGGCAGAAAATGAACATTAACTATACGAGCGAGCGAAGCGAAGCACAGTGACACGTTAAATTGAAGCTTAAAAAAAGATTGATGTAATCAATTGAAATGAATAAACGGATTTTCAATTAGCTAGGAAGTACCAAGTTCAAGAGCGGAGGTCCTTTGATATTCGAAAGAATATGAGGAAACAAAAATGATTCAATCCGAATTTTTTCTCCTCCATCCTTTAGAAATTTATAGGAAATAACGCTTAATAATTTCAAACTTCTCTTGTACCGTAGTATCCATGCTATCAACATACTCTAAAGTTTATTAGAAAATTCCTGAAAATCAGAAACATTCGAACTACGGAAACTTGTCTAGACAATAATGAATTGCACGTGAAAAACGTTTTATCATTCATCCACTCATGAGCAAGTATTTTTTTGAACCTGAACAGGGGTTTTTACTTTTACAGAAGAGAATGATATTCCATACTTGGTCGTACCATCCACCGTTTTATTATAATCTTAGTTTTAGTCTTCAATTTATTTATACTCCACTAAATAGTTGAACCAATGTATCGAATTGTTGATTCATTCTTTAGAATGTGTTATGAAGAGAACAGCGAATTCGATGTCTTATGGAGATTGAAGCATTGTTTGGTTAGTTCCGGATTTCGGTTTCATTCTAGTAAGTTAATTTTCTCATAAGAAAAAGTCCCGTTGCTACTTAATCTACATCCAAAAATTAATCCTTTATAATAAAAGACACGTATGTGGGATATGTTAGATTCACTCTATTATATGTTATTTTATGATGGGATCTGATTATATTCCAATTCAAATTATGAAATGATATATCGAACATTCTTATGCAGTTCAATTACAAGAAAACAGATGTGTTACATAAGAAAACATGAGTAGTAGATGAATCAATCTATGAAATATTATCATGACAGAATGATATAATCTAGGATTAGCTACTTTTATGTCCAAATTGTTGAATTAGGATTGAGCTAGAAATTTACGAGTTCACGTTGCATTGTAAAATACGAGGATGGAGCAATATGGTTATGCCATATTGTTTAATCGAATGAATGCATCACAGAAGGATAGGTTACAGTTTGAATTCTCAGTAAAAGTTCGGTATTGTACCATAACCCCATTCCCATTCCCATTCGATTTGCTTGAGAAGGGAATGTCAAGAAGTTGACGGGCCTGGATTTCTCCCACAGAAGATGGTCGGAGCTCTAGTTTATTGATTTATTTATTTGAATGAAGTTTTCTGTTCGACGAATTTGTCTTTGCCAAGTACAAGAAATTCAAACCTGTTTAGTTGTTTATTAAAATTTTCTAATATTATTTACACTATTTACAACTTTACCACTAATAAATGCATATGTATAAGTTTCATGTAAATCAGCAGCGAGCAAACTAGGTATGCAACATTGCAGGTGATTACATTTGAATTTTCTTTTTAGACAACCTTCAGACCGCTTTATATTAAAAGTATGGCCGTATGGAATGTGCTGTTGCCAAATTAGTTGTTCTGTGTGCCGGATTGAGATTTGTAATTATTATAAAAACGTCCATAGCATTATTTATTGGTTATATTAGAAGCATTACTGTTGAAATGTCGTTTTCTCTTAAAAATATCCCATAATTTATGGTAACCTGGAATATACAATCCAATTATATAATATTTAAATTTTTAAATATAGAACTATTCCATTTCATTGCATCATTTATTCAGAAGACGACAACGCCGCCCATCTTTTATGAATGGGGACTTTGTTCTGTACTACGCAATTTGACAGCTTCCGTATTTCTCGTAGCTATTTCGAAGCGGTGTTGCCTTACAAGTGGCACCAAGTTTTCAATCATAGTTACAGCCTTGCCAATAAGGAGTAATTATGACTCGACGACAAAGAGGTCCGTTGGTTTTCTTTGTCATACTTCATATAATCATTGCGACAAGTCAAATGGAGCTTTATGAATGAGATGTTTCGTCTCCTTAGGATAATAATGAGTATCATTTAGTTCGCAATCCTTCGGTCTTAAACACAACCGATAGATAGGACTTAATGTACGATTTGTCAATTCGAACTCTGGCAAACGATTAAGTTAAGTTTTATTACGTTCAGAATAATTATTAATTTCAACCTGAAATATACTCACTCGTAATTACTTCAGTTATAATGAAATTCTGTTGTCTCGGTTTAACGGGGTCTCCGTCCGGAGTTCGGTGGAGAGTTTTCTTTCATGCAAAATGGGACGCCTTATAGACTCCTCGAGATCTACCCTGCGGTAGAAATGGCTTCGTATTCCAGCGCTGTGTTTTTATACATAACGTTGCACGAAGTTTCATTCTTAATTTAGATGATTCGACTAATTCATATAAACCAAGTAACGAGTTTTACATCGTTACAGTACCCCCTCTTCCCAACGACATACCTCTCATATTTCGGAGATCAGAACTTATAATTTTTTCTATGTTACATGTAGAATAAGATACCTAGTTTCACACCCGAAGTGCACATTATAATAGAAATCCCCATATTAGTGTCATGATGATATATTTTTCTGAAGATATATCATGATAACGATGAAAACAATTGATGTTATTGCTTCCAAAAATATACCTACTGATAATCTACATGGAAATTGCCGCATAGAGGCAATACATCGTCACTTTCAGGGTATGTTTTACAACCCCTGGACGAGAGGGATCGAAAGACACCACTCTCATTTTTAGGAGGTTAAGCAGGTTATGTAACTTTGGGTTGGATTAAGTTAGTTTGAGTTAAAGCTGAAAAAAATCATGATTTAAAAAAAAATCAAAAAAATCGGACTTTTTTGATTTAAATCAGATTTTTTTTTTTATGTGCACTGTTCATTAAACAATAGATTTTTATGCAATTTAATGCATATTCTTACTTGTATTACAAGTAAAACTACACATTCATAACATAATCCCATCTCAATACCCTGTATCGCCGTAATTAACAGTTTTGAATATCGCGGTGAAACGCTCGCGCCACCTTGAATCGACGTACCAATAGCGGAATAGTTAAAACCCTGAGGACATGTTTAGAAACACGGGTACAATTTGGTCTGTTCTTGCTCGTTCATGTTGACGATAGTGTAGAGCACTAGCTAGCACTAGCACGAGCTGTCCGTCTGCGGAGAGTTTTTCGCGTATTCGGAACAATGAGTGAGCGGAAAAAAGACGCGATTTGGCAACATTTCGATGAGGTGAAACGGGACAAATATTTGCGTGCCAAATGCAAGAAATGCCAAAAAGAACTGCAAGGTCTTGTTGCACGGATGAAAAACCATTGGGATAAATGTGAAAAAGATTCAATTACTCATGACGAGGATGAAACTGATGAATCTGCAGGTATGTCTTATTTAAAGTTATAATGTTCAAAAAGTTCAGCACAATAAATATCAATAGAATGAGCAATCAAATTACAAAAAACTCTTTGTCGCAGGAATTCGACCGGACAAACGCCCAACGTCATCCAAAGATTCTGAAGCTGCACCAGCAAAGTAGCTGAAATCCGGAGCTGCATCGAACATGAAGAGTTTTGTCACCATTGTAACTGCCACGCAGAAGGAAGCCCTCTATAAACATGATCCTTTCATCAGAATAACATTTATTTTATCGTAACCCTACTCCCCAGCTATTTATTTGTTTTAATACATATACAAAATGTGTCTATTTGAACCAATTGATTAAATCAAAGCAAATTATTTGCAGAATTTTTTTTTTAAATCATCGCAGCCTTGGTTTCAGTCAGATTAGGATGAAGATGCCATTATATTACGTGATACGCAATTGGAGCCGTTGAAAAACCTTTTCTGCAGTATTTATATGTAGAATTAATTTTTTTTTGTTTTAATGGGGCCATATTAGACAAATGGAAGTTGGTTTCCTCCTATCAGGGCGTGTTCAGAAACATGTATATAAGTTGAGAATATTTTGGATGGAGCGACTTTTGTATTTGTGTCTTGAGATGTTCCAAAATTCTTCCCTCCAATAACTTTCTCGTTTTATTATTTTAGTAACACCACTGATTCATCATATTCGAACGAAAGAATTATCGCGGAAAAATGAAAAGTATCAGCGTCTCTGGAATAAAGGAGCACATCCTATCGTCACTTATCTTAATAATGCCGTATTATCTCAGTTTTCAATTTCAGGTAAACTCGGTTAAGATCATCTAGAATATTTGGGACTTGTTACATCAAATACCTTATACGCAATCCCTGAAAATATCATACTATCAGAATTGGAAATTACAATATTTTTCACAGTGTCGTATTCGAATCTATATTATGTAAAATGGTTATGTGGTTTCCATTCCTTTGATTCCAAAGTTTTGAATTTTGAATTGCCTTCATGATGTCAGATGTGGGAACATCTGACGTCATGAACGCAATATAATCCGTGTACCGGAATATCAAAAATTATGTTGGTCAAGGATGGTTGTGGAATCTAAAACGTGTGTCTTACTTTACGTTTGAAATAATTATGTCACTGTCACACTGACATCATCAATAACCTACAAATTTCATACCTATTCATTTCAGTTGTAAAACAATAATGAACTACAAATCATGAAATAATTATGTGAACTTTGAACCTTTTCAGAGGTCGTGATAGCCACAATCCGGGTCAAGAACTGTTTTGAAATAGTTAATTTTCCGTAAATCGAATGACGTTCACGTGAGAAGCCCGTAGCACGGGCATTAGAAAAGTGCAAACTGGTTGTACGTAATACGGCTTCACGACGACTTTTCGCGTACCGTTTTCGCTCCATGTAGTTAGATTTAGTATCGGACCGTGCCCGACGGCCCTTCTTTTTCCGATAAATGTCCATTATAGGAAAATTCAATAAAAACAGTTTGAGCTATTCTCAGATCTCAGCTACGCGCGTCTAACGTGCGACGTACCAAAGGGAATTTTCTCGCGACTAAAATATACACGAAGCGGGTAAAAGCTAGTGGCTCATAGCCAAAAACACTTTATTACAACTGGTGCCGGTCGCACGGGGCAAGGAATGGCCCCAAATTAACAAGACCGAGGTAAAATGTATAAACTCTAACTTACGCGCAGAAATGCATTTCGTTCTGGCGTTCATGCAATTATGTTTTTAGATAATTCGAACCTTCTAATTTCGATAGGCCGCGTGAAAATCCCGGAGTCCAAAGCGCTAAAGACTTCTGAGTGTTACAATATTGGTATAAAATTGCGAAATTTCGCACTTTTAGAAACTTCAAATTAATTATGACATAATTATTTCAAACGTAAAGTAAGACACACGTTTTAGATTCCATAACCACCATTGACCAAGATGATTTTTGATATCCCGGTACAAAGAGATGTATCTATTCTAGTTCTATCTCTGTGATAGATTTGTAATATCAGCAATTGAGCATTAATATTTCTTATATTTGACAGATAGCGCTCAATGGTTAACAATGTGAAAGAATGGCAAGTAACTGAACTGTTGTTTGGGCAGATGGGCCATTCGGTTAATCAAAATCTTGTCTGCAATTAGGGTTAATAAGCAGTTGGTTCACTACGTAAATCGAGTTTGCAAATATTAAGACAAATTATAGTAGTAAGATTACCGCAAGAACCGGCTCATGTATAAGAAGCTAGTTCTTTTCCATTTTCAAATTGATTACAACGGCGAGCATAAATTGATAAAAATAAATGAACTGATGCCTGAAGGATTGAAATTGGTAGGATCATCAGTTTGACGAAGGAAACACAATTTCATTAGAAATTACACTGATCCAATTCACCGTGGAACGTCGAGAAACGGGTTGAAACCGCGTTACCCACTTTATATCGGGAGTATGACCGTAATACGGCCAACCGCCGCCCGGGGGCGCTCTATACGAGACCCGAACAAGTCGAACAAAGAAAGTTAATATTTCCATTACTTTCGACGATGGATCCGTACAAGAAGCGCTTAATTACTACATCGCGCCGCAATCCCATCCGATTTTGTGAAAAAGTTGGAGACAACAAATTAGCCGAACAAGGGAAGCAATGACTCTGATAAAACTATTTCACTCGTCCTATCTCGAATCAGAAGATCTCTTGAACAACGGTTCTTAATAATTTATTCTGCTCACGTTCATGCCGACATCTCAAATAAAAGAAGATGATATACCGTGGTATTATTTTCAGGGTAGTGATTATGAAATGTTGAAAGTGAACTGTGTTTTGAACTTGATGAAATCCTGCAAGAAACTTAATTTTCACAGAAATTTATACGACCTTCGCTTGACACCTCTCTTAGCACCAAGGACACATAGATCGGCCAATTGAGCATTTTATATTAGCCAATTTATTAGTTTATTATTAGATTTGGGAATCCAAATTCACTTAACCCTCTGGTATCCTTAAATGAAAAGCCATGTCCGCTAATATATTGCCAAGTAATAATCGAAAAATCATAGTAGACATTTTTTTGTAAAAAAAAACTAGAATCAATAATTATCTTGTTACCATCATAATGTATATAATTTCAATTATCACAAATAATAATTTTTTTAATTTTTGGGACGGTCCTCTTATATATAGTAAATATGATAGCGGTAAGTAATAATAATGATAGTAAATATTACTATAGTTTGTATCTATGAACAGATAAATTTACAAAGTCATATTCAGATCATTCCTCATAGTCTAGCTCCAAAATCTTCTGATTTGAGAAACTCTCCGCATCTCTAATTTTTTAGTATTTACAACAACTGGGTTACCAATACTTTGATTTTTAATATAAACTAAGCTTTGAAATTCAATAACAAAAACATGAACATTAGGAGGAGTATGGTAAGAAGTCTTGAGATTGAAAGGATTCATAGGGAGTGGTTGTTAAAAATTAATTATTAGTTTTCGAAGCTCTTACCGTGAGGAAACAGACGTTCCCGAAATATGATAATAATTTGCTTATTTTGAAAAGGCATAAGTTACAACAAGGTCGGATATAAAATGATCAACGAAACATTCACTTACACTACGGGAGTGAAAAAAGGTGGACCAAATAAATGTTGAATCCATTTTTCATGCCCAGTATTACTTTTATAAAGATTTACAAAGCCCAAGTTTCGAAGTTTTCAGTACTGTTTTATATTTATAGGTTTAGACGTTAGAAATAAACTTTTGTATATTCGATAATCAAGATTATTTGAATGATAAAATGTTTCGCTCAATTTCCACATCTTTCATAATACGTATCCCGGCATAATACATATCATACTAAAAGTAGGTAGTAAATATTATATCATTGTTCAATAAGTTTGTGTCATAACAAGATTCCATTAGAAATGTTTTGACCATTTATATTATGTCGTGTTTAGCGGATCCGTAATATTTAGGAATAAATATGGGGAAGTAGATTCACCACAACGTTAATGACCATGACTCATAGTATAATGATTGATGAGTTTTGTAAGCTAGAAACGTAATATAACTCGTCAAAACGAGATGTAAATTGATTAAACGTAGCACGCACACATTCACAATACCTATGATAAATTGCCACATGATAAATGATTATTTCTTGTCTTTACACCTTGTTATTTTTTGTAATTCAAGGTCACTGTTATTGATTGTTTTATTGTCAAATTTGGATTGAAAGTTACTAGCCAAATTGCCGAACCATCATGTAATTTTGGGGGTCATCGCTCCAAACAATGCCTAAAATGGTTCCGAGAGGCGTTTTTGTGTCGCTTTCGAATTTCACCAATTGTAAGTGTTCATCTCCTATCACTTGAGTAATCCAATTAATTTAATCAGAGATTGTCCAAGCAACTGTTTGAACACGATTAATTTCTTATGTGAATTTAGTTTTGGATGTTCGAATATATATCTATATTTTACCAAGACTCATTAACATAATCGACACATCCTTTAAAAAGTCATCTCAATAACAGGTCACTATGCCCACCCTCCCCTGACTAGCATGTATCATAGTATTTAACAGAATACATCTCACTTGAATTCAGTAAATAATACATTTTGAGGATGCCGTTATATGGAGGAAAATATGATAATATTATCAAAGTATGAATTCCTATTCTATTCGTTTTCTATTATTCAATCAATATAACGTCGCACGCAGTGAACGCCAAAACTATAACATTATTGTTTTATGAACAATTTATTCTACAATAAGTAATTAATTTACACGTAGTGAACAATGCAACCAAAATAACTGTATTTTATGCACAATTTATTCTACAATCGGTAATAAATTCACACGTTATAAACGCTTCAACATCAGAATTATTGAGTTTCATTGACAAATTTTTCTACAACCAGTAATGAATTTACACATAATAAACGCCTCAAATCTAGAACTGATGTGTTTCATTCAAAATATATTATTCAATCAAGAAAGAATTCTCATGTGATTTACCCCACAACCCCAGGATTATTGCGTGATTCACAATTTATTCTACAATATCTAATGAATTCAATTATCTAATTATTGTATTTTATTCACAAATTATTCTACAATCCACCTATTAAACGCCTCAACTCTAGAAGGGATGTATTTCATTTCATCCATAAGTTCTGCTGCAATCAGTGATGAATTTCCAAATAATGTACGTCACAAACCTAGGATCATTGTGTCATTAACTATTTATTCTACAATCCCGCGCAACTCTAGTATTATTGTGTTTTTTAGCAAACATATTCTACGATCAGGTATAAATTCACACGTAATGAAGGTCGCAACACCGAAATGTTTGTATTTGATCCACAATTTATTCTACAATCAGTAATAAATCATAACGCTCCAACAATAGAATTGATGTACTTTATTCATAATGTTTCCTACAATCAATAATGAATTCAGACGGAATATATGTCAGGATTCTTCTATCATTCACAATTTATTCCACAATCTCTAAGCAATTTACACATAATAAACTATGGTATCACTGTGTGTTTATTAAAAAAATTTATTCTACTATCAGTAATGAATTCCAACATAATAAATGCCATAACTCCAAAATGGTTGTTTTATCCACAATCTATCCTACAATCAGTAATGAATTTGAACGTAGTAATTGCCCCAACTCTAGAATTTTATTAAAAATTCATTCTACAATCAGTTATGAATCCATAGCGTAATTGACGTCACAACCCCAAAATTATTGTTTCAATATTTATTCTGCAATCCCTAATAAATTCGGCCGTTATATACGCCGCAACTTCAAATTCATTGTATTGTATTCACAATTTATCGCACATTCAGTACACATACTCTACTCTAGAATTGATGTGTTTTATTCAAAATGTATTCTACAATCAGTAATAAATGCACTCGCAATAATAGTCACAGCCACATGATGTTGTTCCATTCCAAATGTAATCTACAATCTCTAATAAATTGTAATAAATACCGCAATTATATTTTTATTGTGTTGTCAGCAGATTCATTCTACAATCAATGGTGTAAATTCCAACATGATGAACGCCACAAGTCCAAAATAGTATTATTAGATTCATAATTTATTCTATAATCATAATAATCGCTCCAACTCTAGAACTGATGTGTTTTATTGAAGATTTATTCTACATTCTGTGATGAATTCACTAGTATTAATCGCCACAACCACAGCGTTATTGTTTCATTCCATTCAGAATTTATTCTACAATCTCTAATGAATTCATACGTAACAAACACCACAATTATTGTAGTAATATTCTGTGTTTTATTCTACAATTAGTAATGAAGTCACACGTAATGAACGCCGGAAACACCAAAGGTATTGTACTCACAATAAATTATTCTACAATCAATAATGAATTTACGTATTTGTAGTAATAGCTCTAACTCTAGTGATTGATGTGTTCTATTGAAGATTTATTCCACAATTCGTATTGAATTCACACGTGATAAATGCCGCATAGTAGCATTATTTTGTTTCATTAGCAAATTCCTTCTACAATAAGTAGTAAATTTACACGTTATAAGCGCTGCAACTCCAGAATTATTGTATTTTATTCAGTATTCATTGTATAATCAGTAATTAATTTAAACTAGAATACGTTTCCACTCTAGGATTGACCTGTTTCAATCAATATTGGTTCGACAATCAGTATTGTGTCTATACATAGTATATTTGAACACCTCAACTCTAAAATTGATCCACTCTAGGATTGACCTGTTTCAATCAATATTTGTTCGACAATCAGTATTGTGTCTATACATAGTATATTTGAACACCTCAACTCTAAAATTGATGTGTTTTGTCAAAAGTTTATGCTACAAACCGTTATGAATTCATACCACAGGCCGAGAATAATTGTGTTCTATTCACAATATGTAGTGTATTCAGTTTGTCTACAATTAACAAATAACTGCATAATCTGTAATGAATTTACAAGTTGACATGTCGCAAAAACCCACGAATTCGTAACTATTGCGTCTTTATAATGTTAAAAGTATATTTAGGAAGAATGCTTAAAAACAAATTCCAATACAGGTCTGAAACCTTTTTCAAGTACCTCATAAATCTTACATCTGGTTCGAGTAGATACCAACAAATAACTTCGAACATCAGTTGTTATGAGACTATAGCAACATGCACTTCTATATTATAAGAATATTACTGAACAGTGGATTCTTGTTACAAAAAAATTATACTTTAATATTCACGATACTATTTCGATTATTCGTGGTTCTGTTCGTTTCGACGGCGTGGGTTTTAACCTATTGCATATAGCTTTTTTCGCGGGCTTTGAGCGCGGCGACCGAATCAAGAAAAAAAAAAGACAAATACCGTAACGAAAATCTAAAAAAACAAAAAACAAATACCGTAACAAAATATCCTATGACCCAACACTCCGCCTACCATGTAGCTCGGCCGAGCTTAAAATTGTCGAAATGTTAACTTTGAACCTTTTGAAAGGTCGTGATAGCCCCAAACTGGGTCTAAAACTGTTTTGAATTGGTTAATTTTCGATAAATCGAATGACGTTCACGTGAGAAGCGCGAGCTGGCGAGTTAGAAAAGTGTAAATTTACGGTACATAGAACGTCTTAACGAGGACTTTTCGCATGCGGTTTTCGCTTCATGTCGTTAGTTTATGAACGGGGCCAACTGAATAGCATAGTCTCGGGCCCCAAAATGTCGACTAAATAGGAAAATTTAATTAACACAGTTTGAGATATTCTCAGCTGTCACCTAATAGCATCTGACGTGCGACGTACGAAAGGGAATTTTCTAGCTACTTAAATATACCGAAAGCGGGAAAAGCTAGCGGCCCATAGCCCAAAATACTTTATTACAACTGGCGCCGGCCGCACGGGGTTCGTAACGGCCCCAAATTAACAAAATTGAGGTAAAATGTATAAACTCTAACTTACGTGCAGCGAGCTCCTCGAGGATATGTCAAAATTATTACGTTCGTAGCTGATTACATAAGTCGTCTGGCGTTCATGCAATTGTGTTCTTATACAATTCGAACCTTCTAATTTCGATCGGCCACAGAAAAATCCCAGAGCCGGAAGCGCTATCGAGATCTGAACGTTAAAACTTTCGTATAAAATTGTGTTTACAAGTCAACTGACCACCATAGATAACTCTACTACCGGTAGTAGAGTTATCTATGCACTTGTCACAGAATACTCTTCATAGAGATCAAGATGATACTCTTTTTTACTCATAATTCGTGAAGATTTTGAAGGGGTAGTGGATGTTTTTCTGCCCATCTTTTTCCAGTGGCGTAGTGCTATGCAATAGCTTTACCGCGGCAGTCCCCGAGTGCCACACGTTTCTTTTTTTGATTGAAGATTGTGCGATATGGACGCTTGTGCCATAATTAGGTTTAATAAACCCTTTTTACATAATAAGTCTTCTGATGATGGTCGTGAGAACGAAACGTACGTAAATAACACATAAGTGTTAATGTGACCTATTTCCCAAGAATTTTTATATATAATTCATACTGGGTCAAGAATCTTTATTATTATTGACATCCATATTCTCATGTGCACTATAAAAAGACACCTCATCTTATACGTTCTATGTTTCTCATATAAATTGGTTACTATAGAAGGTCATACATCCTAAGATCTATTAGTTGCCGGTGAAATAACCATTGAATACGATTATGAGGATGAAAGACTTATGATGTCAAAGAAACGTCCACGTAAGCAAGCGAGAGACACACAGACAGGATCCGCCAGCTTTAGCATAATCCTCATAAGAGTCGTGGAATTCAGCTACCAGTTCTCTCAAATACAATACATGCCAGAACATATTCACTGTGATGTTATTAAATTGCAAACTAATGTAATGTAAGCAAATCCATCAAGGTGCGGAAACTTGGTATAGTTTTTATCGGATGTACACGACATGCAGTTGAAATATTCGGCAATTAGTGGTGTAGCGTTCTCACATCGATTACCATTATCTATTCAGGTACACGCAAAACGCAAAGGAAGTAGTAATTCGTGGAATGAAATTTAAATTTGTACATTACCGTTTTGATGAAAATCTATTTTTATTTTCGTGCTTTTCAAATTGTGCAATAACGTTTGTTCAACTTGAATATACGTTTGACATCAACATTAAACACATTTAAAACTCCTCTTGAATAATGATTCTTGCACCAGGTATGAATTACATATAAATTCTCGGGAAATAGGTCACATTAACATATATGCTTATTATTTTCGTCTTTACGTACGTTTCGGTCTAACGACTATCATTAGAAGACGTATCAATATCTAAAACGGGATTTCTTAAAACTGATTGTATCAGCACAAAGCGTTCTTATTGTACCAATTTCAATTAAAAATGCTCACGTCGGTGAAACGAACAGAAACACGAGTAATCGAAATTGTAAAACATCAATGTTTCAAGTATATGAATATGTATCAAGAATCTACTGCTCAGCAATTTTCTTATAAAGTTCGAAGTCATTTCAAGCAATGACTGAAACCAAAAAATATAACGCTCAAGTATACATTTCGAATCAGATGTTAAGGATTTATGAGGTAATAGAAAAAGGTTCAGACCTTATTAGAAATATTACTATTTGAGCAATTCACATAAAATATACTCTTAACATTATAAGACGCATGTAGGATATTGCAAGGGTTTTAATTAATTGAATTAGTATAGATCTGACCTAATGATTGAACGTCTGCTCTATGATTTACAGAGTTTTATGTGAATCATCTCCAGGATAGATCTTTTTAAATAATTGGTTTCCTTTGTTAAGATATTAACATTGTTGCAATCGAATTGATGGTTATAATCAAAATAATGTTTAGCAAGGGCGGTAGAATCTTTGTTTCTAGTACTATACTTATGGCTTTACATTCTTTTTTGCAAATATTGTTTAGAGATTCCTGTATAAGTCCCATTGCTATCTAAACAGTTTCATTTGTAAACTGTGTGGGCTTGTTTATCTTTGAGTATTGAAGGTTTTAGATTTGATTTGTGCGCAACATTTATATCATTGATAGGTCTTCTGAGGATGGTCGTGAGACCAAAGCGTACATAATGACGGAAATAATAAGCATATGTGTAAGTGTGACCTATTTCTTGAAATAGTTCTTTTATTCCACAGAAATAGACAAAAACTATCCAATTTTCAGAAATCGAGGAAACATTTCGCATTTATAAATAAAAATGTAGTATGGGACATCCGAAATCGACTGCCCCTAACTCATCTCACAGGTAGATGGGGTTTGTTCGCAATATCTCGTTTCCTTTGCGTTTTTGGAAAAAATCACAAGAATGAAAAAGTGTTAAGAACGTCGATGTACATAAAACTCTATTTTCCCAAATTTTCTAGGAATCTCGAAAAACATCTCGTAATATCTACACATACTTTTTTTCTCGAAATATCTGGCGTTCTCTTAGAAGAAAAATTTTCCAAAAAAAAGTGTATTATACATGGATAGGATATTACTAAATCTTTTTCGCGATTTCTCGAAAATTTGTAAAAGATTTCTATGTTTTTGGAATTTTATCTCATGTAAAATGGCATTCCTAACATTTTTTTTCTACAATGTTTTTCTCAAAAAATCGAATGCAGGCATTATATTCAACATTTTAGAAAAAAAAGTACATCTTACCATGCATATTTTGACGGTTCAATTTCGTTTTCCGGAAAACTCTTGGGAAATTCTATACTGCCGTAGCTATGTATTGTTGAAATCGCCAATCTGAACACTTTTTCATTCCTGTAATTTTCGCCAAAAACGCAAAGGAAACGACATATTTCGTTATCAGTGATGCAAAGTATTCAAATATATATGAATTTGGCGTTTTTCGCGATTTTCGGAAAACTCCATGCGATTTTCATTCATTTTTCACAATAGTCTTATGTAAATCGACGTTCTACACACTTTTCAATGATGGTGGTTTTTTCCAAAAACGCAAAGGAAACGAGATATTACGAAAAAATCCCATGTTCTTGTATAAACATATATATAACAATGTTCGCGTTAGCAATTGATTAGGGTGCCCCATACTACATTTTTATCTATAAATGAAAAATGTTTCCTCGATTTATGTGAAAAACCCTAATTCATGTGGACTATTCAATTGAATTTGGTGTGAGACTTTGACCCTACGCCCCAGCTCGATTTTGCATTCCAATTAGAATGACAAATCAAGCAAATATCAACGATTGGTTGAACTATTTGATCAGTAATCGATCACCGAGGCCTTAAAAAAAATCGTTAATTCTGAATTTCAATTTAAAATGCTGCCAAAATAAGAATAGTTGCTTTGTGTGGAGTTGACTTATGACATAGGAGATCAGTCAAGTCATACACTGAATGGTCCAATATTCATTGATCTAAGGTCTAAGGATTGTTTTGGCAACGTTTCAAGTGGAATAAAAGGAGCGGGAAGATAATATTTCAGCTGTGACACGTGATAGTAGGTATTTTCCGGCGGATACGGATATTCAATAGACAGCTGAAAATACTGTGAGATCCAAGAAAATTACTATCAATTTTAAGCTATTGCATAATTTTTATCGCAGGCTATTAGCGCGGCGACCGAATCAAGAAATTCCGTAACGAAAATAAAACCTAACACCCCCCACTCCGCTTGCCATGTAGCTCGGCCGAGCGTTCGCTTAACGTGTATGTATATGGTACGACTGTATGAAGCTCGCACGGATCGAGACGAGCTGCTCCGAAATCGGACGAATACGTAAGCAGCTGTTTGTGAGAAAGTATATAGGTGTATAGGTATCTATCACAACTTTATAATGCCACACTCACCGCATGTGCGCCCCTTAAGTATACATGTAGGTATATATACTGTTGTAGATACTGTTCCAAAAGGTGGGGTAGCTATTTACCAAAATAATAATAATGTTAATATTATGACTCCGAATATTGAAATAAATATTGCACACGTTAGCGATGTTAATGTTAGGCGCTCATTTGTTGGAGATATTTGTGCGTGCTTATGCAGACTTAGAAATGGCCTACACATAGTCATGATAGCAATTTACATTTCTCCGAATCCGAAATTGGACAAGGTAGAGCATTTTATTCATCGCACTTTACTGGAGTACACTGAAGAAGGGTCGAAAATACTTGGTACAAATGGTAATAAATTTCCACCCATCGTGGCTGGCGATTTCAACATCAACTTCGCTTTATAAAAATTAGAACGGTTGACAACTTTTCTTTAGGAAAAATTGAATCTAAAAATGAATAATGATCCACAAGAATCCACAACAAAATATGGGACCACCATTGACGCGGTATTTTCCAGATATTTAGAGGATATCAAGTCTCAAACTTATGTTTCTTATTTCAGTTACCACAAACCCATAGTTTCAATGATAAAAATTCCTGAATAACCTACATGTATTGTAAGATAATAAATATATTTTAAACGATATTAATTTCTCATTTATTCAATAAAAGAAAAAAATTGTTTTCTTATCGGTCACCACGCTCAAAAAGTGTAACTTGAATTAATATCAAAGAAAAAACTTGACTTATTATGAAAGAAAAAAAAATACTGCATAAATAAAAAATAAATAAATAATTATAATTGCATAAGTTGATAAAAAATGCTATGCAATATCTTTACCGAGGCAGTCCCCGAGTGCCACACGTTTTTTGAGTATATTTTCGATGAATTCTTGTCCTGGAAATATTTTCATATCTTGTATTCTGAAATGACTGAGATAAAACTTGACTGAACTCGGATTAAAATGGTCATTAAACCGAGACCTTCAATATAAATATAAGTACTGATATATCTACCAAGATTCCGAATTTAGAAGTTATTGTAAATAACTTTTTGATACTCCAAAAAGTGCAAGACTACCTGTTTTAATTGCATCCGTCCACGAATAATTCTCACCGATTCACCACTGTTAGTTTGCTGTATACACGGCGACCAGATGGCCGAGCTGATAAATCTTATAATTTATATTATTCCATCATCAGCTACCTGTTATTCTGGAACTGTAAACATTTAATGGACATTTCAACAGAACTTAATTTTCGGAACTAATCAATTAGAGGAACTAGTCAGTCCCATTTCTGTTCTAGAATAAAACTCGATCGATTTAGTCCAAGGACTTGCTTCGAAGCTTCAGAATTATTTAGCCGTCATGCAGATGAAAAGATTATTCCGCAGTCCTTACCTTATACTTGTAACATTTATTAGATCGACAGCAAGGTTTCTCGTGTTTCGCTAATTGTTGCTCCGATTTAGCTATACAACGTACTGGCTCCAGTCGGTTTAATAACTCGACGATGATTCGCAATTTACATTTGAAATCGTTTTCACTCAACGATCAATACTGTATTGCATTTTTTTATAATTATTGTACTATCCTGAATTCGTCATCCTTCGCGACATTATATGAAGCTTAAATGCTATGAAATCGAGTTTTCAAATCTATTCAGTATATTGAAATTTCATAAAAAAGTTAGTTTGAAAATTCTTAGCCACCGCGGACGGATTCCGCGTCACAATAGCGAAACTTGAGGCCGACGTTTCGCCAACCATTGCAGGTGGAATCTTCAAGGCAAGCCTGAGGCTTGAACTAAAACTGATTTTTCTGGTTTCAGTCCCGGTATTCATTGTGGGAAAAAACCTTCACGCTACACAGTTCACTTTCTTTATTCCGGTGGTTAACTCTGTTCTGGCACCTGACCCTGCCGTCGTGTGATCATGTGAGAAGTGGAATTTTCGAGGGTGGGTTTCCAAATGTTGGGAAGGTAATATCCTGAGTCGTTTAGATTATTTGGATGTTTTAAGATTTCTATCACTACAATAATTTTTCGCTGATAAAAGTTTGGTGCTCGGGCTAGGAATTCAGTATTTTCGCAAAGGACGTAATGATAAGTTTCAAACTTGTGTTTTGCAAGTGCAGATCTAATGGTGTCACAAAGCCTTGTACAGCGCTCATTCTTCTATACAAGTAGCTACTGTACGACCTGTTTCACCAATGTAGACTTTAACGCAACAACAGGGAATACATAATATGATAAGGAAGGGGATCTTTGATAGGTTTGTAAATCTGTAATGGTCTTGGGAGAGTAGAAACGTCATTCTACTTTGGAAATTCGATGTGTTATATATTTCCAATATATGGAAGATAAGTAGTGGATGGAGGTGGTGGGGTATTCTGCTAAGGTAGATTTGAAAATTCAGGTGAAATGTATGTCTTTATGGCTTTTTGAATAATATAAGGGGAGAAAATATTCGATAATAAGACGGATGAAACGCGGATGAAACGTGTCTTAATTCTGATTCAAAGGATTGAGGTTGATATGAGTTAAAAGCTCTGTGGACCAAGAAGTCTATGACAGATTGTTTTTGGGCAGGGTGGCGGTGTGGAAAGCCATTGAGATATCTATCTTTGTGAGTAGGTATTCGATACACAGAATGTCCTGAAGTACCATCAGTCTATCGATTGAAACGGGAGTGAACATTCCATCGTGAAAATGATATTGGGATGTAATGAATTTAAATGATTGAGGAAGGGAATAAGATTTGCTCGACCATGTTGCCAAATAACAAAAGTGTCGTAGACATATCTAAACAAACATTTCGGCTTGAGAACAGATGAGCCAATAACATCTTCCCCAAGAGTTTCCATGAAGATATTAGCTATGACTGGAGAAAGTTGGTAACCCATGGCAGATTCCGAGGACTGCTCGTAAAACTTGCCATCGCCCAGAAGATATGTGGAAGAGAGAAAAAAATCAATTTACGGCCGTAAGTCCACTGAAATATTTTTAGCAGGTAACAGTTGAGAAATTATGGAAAGGGTGTCTGGATTGGGAATATTGATAAAGAGTGATTCGACGTCAAAGCTGACGAGCAAATCGCCATGGTGAACTTTCAGCCTTGAGAGGTTTTCAACGAAATGAAAGAAATTTTGTATAAAACTGTTGCAATTACCTACAAGAGGTTTGAGAATAGATGACAGATATGAGAGAGTTTATAAGTAGGGGATCCGATAGTGCTGACAGTTGGTCTTAGGGGAACTGAGGCTTATGAATTTTAGGCAAATCATATAATCGGGGGCTTCTTGGACAGTGAGGGATAAGAAATGTCTCATATGGATAAGGAAGGGAAGAATGACGGCTCATTTGTGAAACTGGACGTTCTATAGAGGGGGTGGGATCTTTTGGTAGGAATTTTATAGGAATTAGTTTTGAGGTGTTCCCAACAGTGGAGTTTTTTTATCAGTTTTCAAAATTACTAAATCAGGATTTGATTTGAGGGAATCAAGAGCTTGGATTAAAGGATAAGGGAAATTTGATTTAGGAATGTTGGAATGCCCTCAAATAAAATCCTGATTTGATTTCAGTCCCCTTGACGTACTTTGGGCAAGTATCTGATAAAATCACGAACGTCTTTAAGACAAAAGTTAAATGTAGCTTCCAGACCAAGCTAAAAACTTTCAAACGTATTTTTCAGTGTAAAAACTAAATCTAAAAGATTTCGGAAGTCAGGAGTTAATAAGTTAACTTGTAAGGAATTTAATGCCCTATACATTGATCAAACAGGTAGATCGTTTGAAGTTAGATATAAGGAACATTTTAAGTCATTTCGACTAAATAAAAGTAATTAAAATTTTTCAAAGCACTTTATAGAAACCCAACACCGTTTACCTCCACTAGAAAACCTAAATATGTCACATGAATTACGAGGGATAGAAAACTTGATCTATCAGAATCTATATAAATATCTGAACACAATAATCCTTCAAACAATCTACTTAACGAGCAAGTAGACTTAGGAAATTCCTCTTTGTTCACCCTGTTAAATTCCATGTAATACAATCTTTACAAAGTAATTACCGACTGTTTAATCCCCTACATAATACAATTAACCTCAGTTAGCTTTGTGTACCATTAATTCTCAGAATCGGTCCACTTCATTGTAAATTTCATATGAATACTATGATGTTCCAGTGTTTTGTCATTGTATGTTTTGATAATGAACTGTAAAGTTCGAAATTGCAAACAAAGTTCTTTTAATTTTAAATAAAGTAAAATTTCTTGTTTTTATCAATTTGATTACATATTTTTAACTCGCAATTTTCCTGTAGTCATCACAATTTCACGATATTCCAAAAGCCTCTCTATATCCTTAATAAGATGATTATATCATAGTATTCAATGGATCTAAGATGTAATCAGTGAATAACTCATTCCAAGGATCGGACTGTGTGGTGAAACAATAATTGCTAAAATTCGATTATTGAAGTGTTAATATATGTATTCATATTTTATTATTCAAGTTCAATGAATTTACTCCTAGTGAAAGCCAAAACTCTAGAACATGTGGTGTCGTCTGTGTGGGGTGAGCATTATGTTATATTCCGGTAATTCATGGAATATTACGCACGGTGTTGTAACCTTTATGCTACCAAACTTATTTAAAATATCAAAATCGTTAAAAACTCCATTTTACGGCATGTATAAGCCGTAAAACCACCGCTTTAGAGCATTTATAGACCGAAATATTACACAAAAGTTCATAACGCAAGAATAAGACATTTATGTCCGATGTTATCGGAATTATAAAAATGTCATACCCTTTTCGATTAATGTTCCAGATAAGACGAACAATACAAACGTGAGCGTAATTAAGTCTTCACCGTAGTAAATCTGGCGAATAAGGTACGCAGGTCCGTGGTTCGTTCTCATATTAATTACGCCATATACGGATTACGGTGGCTTGACTATAAAACAATTGCCAATGTTTATGGTCAATCCTATTAAGTCGTACGTTGTACCGAGCGCATGCGTATCTCTAAATCGCTTAGCGTGTGCGGTCCGCGCCACTCCTTAATTTACTGCCTTCTTGGCACACCGGCTTTTGTCCTCTCACAAACTTGCGGGGAAATAATTGACACGGGAACTTTACGGCCACCTTGATGTTCGACTCAAATGAGTTGATTAGGATGACTTGTTCCGATTACCGCTAGGCTAGAGAATCAATGTCGTCGTTTCGGGTATCTTATCTTTATTTCGAAATCTGCACGAGGGCTCTTGGACCCTACCTACACGTTTCGTGTGTAACGTCCGAAATTTTGTTACCTGTAATCGGCGGCTTCTCGGATTTTAAATTGCCTCGAAAAAAAACTTTACACCAAGCTATTATCAACAATTCTGTCATTTGCCACATTCATTCGTACTATTAATAACAACTATTATTGAATTTCATGTTATTATTTGAAAGATCCTTTATAGAACTTTATAATGACCGAGTATAACTACAGAAAAAAATGTGGATTACTTTTCAGTGAGTCTGGAATATCTTTTGAGTGGTGGGTGATATAATCTATAATCTTCATCATAATTATTACTTTAGATTAGAAACTGTTTTTTCTTCATATGTCTAGCTCTTTTCGCAGAGCATGATGATGATGATTGAACAGTTTTCTACACATTGTAAAATACGTTTTTTGGCTCATATTGCTACTGTTATTCGTATTCTGTGGTTTCGAGTGAAGGCCGCAATTAAATAAATAAGTAGTTGAAAGTCCAAAGTATGTGTTGAATATGTTGTTTTTTGTCCATTTTTACTTCCCCCACTATACGAAGTATATCACTATACGTAGTATATAGTGTGAGGGAAATAGCCGGGACAAAAAATTTTCCGGATTTCCAGCATTCCGAATCGATTTAGACTATTTTTGATGTACTGTGTGTAGAGACCATTGCGCCGTTCCTATTAGTCATACGGTTTTGCAAATCTCTATAAAGTGGTGAAAATAGGTAGAGTATTGTTTTTGAGCGCGGTAGGTCCTTTTCATGTGGTAATTCTGACATCAACTTAACACAATTAACCGAAAAACACCAAGTTTCTATGAAAGAATAAACAACCCGCAGAAAACTGGTGTTAATTCAGGCGCACATTCCTTTAGAACGACAGGTGGAATTCCGTCTGGTCCCAAAGAGTTTTGGTATTGTGATCAAGCAGAATGCGCCTAATTGTGCGCTGGCAAATTCACAATTTCAGGCATATGGCTATCGATGACAGTAATATTAGGAGTATTCTTCCCTTGTGAATCCAAAGTGAAACTTACTCCAAAGATTCCAGCAAAAAGATTGGCTTTTTCTTCTGGTGAAGTAACCAGTATACCATCATCTTTAGTTAGGGGAGGGAATGAGATGAAAGTGAAATTTCAACCGATTGATTTGGCGAAAGACCAAAACGAGCAGAAGTCATTCGAGCATTAGATTCAAAACATCCTCTTCTCCAAGGAAACTTGGAGAAAACATACGAAGACCATCCCGGTCGGCTGAGTTGTAATGCCAAACTATGCGTGGAGGTGTTGGATTGGTTCGTGGAATGATATAGGGACATGTGGTAGTAATGGGTGAATGGTCAGAGTTTCCCAATGGTGCACTGATCTTTACAATCATTGATGTATCATAAACTTTACATTCACCTGCTGATTCTGTCTCAGCTTGTTACAATGTGAATAATTTCACATAACACTACCCTTCGGTTCCAGCTTCGTAGAAATCTCTCGAAGATGCTGGACATCCAATGTTTTGTTTTCTCATTTTAAATAATTATATACAATTACTTTTTTCTTCGAACATTTGAATAACAGTACTGTTTGGGAATTACATGAAGAATTCAAGATTACAAATAATTCGTTTCATCTTATATCTTATAATAAGTGAAAACACAACGTTCTTCGTAACCCAATTTACTATACAACAATGCTTCAAATCTGCAAAGGCATATGAGAGACACCCTGTGAGCAGAAGATGATAAAACTCCAATAAAATCAGCAACGACAGTTTGCGTGTTTCCTCTTTCATGATATTTGAGATGTGGAAGCAGTTGAAGTGAAGGTAGAAAGTTAATTTGATTGCCAGCTATTTTCAAAGAAACTGCAACGACATACATTTTTCCATATTCTTATTTCCCACACTTTACTTAGTATCAGAATAAAACAAGGTTACATTATAGTACGAATGACTCGAAAGTCAACTTGGCAGCAGGTCATCAATTCACACAGCTAGTTTTGATTCTGTTTGTAAACATAATAAACTAGCATCCATAATATCAAATATAGGTATTCCAAAGTAATATTCATAACTGATATGAGACGTGATGTGTGTCTTTGTAGAACTCTATTGATCAGGGTTTTCAAACTAGACTCATAGATTTTGATATTACTGCTTGATACTACATTTTAAGTGCAGTTAATGAAATAACATTGAATTCAACTTTGAATCACTCCGTTTATTTTGTAACTGCAAAGATAAACGAGCTGCAAAGAATAACATCATCATCAAACACGACGTGCTAACTGTAGACGACCATGTGTTTACTGGCTTCTAGAAATTCATTGTTAATAGCTTGGATACCACAAGAGCTAATAAATAATTCTACATGCTAACTCGTCCGAAATATTCATAACCACATCTTCGTATGTCAATATTTAAATTGACTTGACGAATTCTATTCAAATACTTACAACCTTCAGATTGAATATGTTCAGCAAATACCAATACTCCCATTCTATCTCTATTGTATAACATATGGATAATAAAAGTAAACATCAATGCAAGAAAACTGTAAAAGTTAACGGATATTAATTCTTTTAATCCGACATGCGATTAAGAATCGAGAGAATATGGCAACTGTTGTAACTAATCTTGACGGAATACATCAAGTTGTCATTATATGAAAAGGTGGTATTGCCTCCGTCTTCTTCTGAACAATTAGTGAACAACAAGGAGAGATGTAGATGCAGAAATTTCTAAAGCTCATCACACGAAATGTGTTCGCTAAACTCGTTTTTATTGCAACTTAATTTATAGCTCCATCAGATACTTTAAGCGAGTGAGTTATGTTATGTAGTCATGATGCAAGCAAAGCTAGCTATAACGAGGAATGCCTAGTGACAGCTTCAGCTAGCTTTGTGAATATTGAATATTGTGTAAGGATATTCTCAGAAATCGTAGGGTACCGATGTCTCCAATAAATTTATGTTGGTACTGCGAACGTTAATTCCAGAAACTAATCTGTATTCCAATATAATTAAGAACGAGTTAGTGGTTAGTGGAATGCCTTATTACTGTTGACGCACAGAATTTTGCAGCTGGTCATTTGACTGCTCTCCACTATAGGAGAGAGTTGGATACAATGGGGTAGAAGAAAAAAAAACGGGTTAGTTGCTATCCAGTCACGTCTTCGCAGGAATCTACTTGGAAATCATATCCGTCGAAGCCACTCCCAAACTTTAGCAGATGGGATATGAGACAGCATTTGCACTGTAGAGTGGCAGTTTGTTTTTGCCAGTTTGGATGCACGGTACAACCAAAGGTAATTGTGTGTTACCAACTCAATATTATAGATTACTTATGAGATGAGTATATATTTGAAAAGAGTATTAATATAGCTATACTAAATGGCGCAAAAGCAATTAAATAACTCCTAATTTTGGTTTACGATCAATGGTCTAAGAAAAGAGCTAGTAGGTGCTATTTTAACAGACAATCCATATGAAAATAAATTAAATATAGAATCCACCTCTGAGAAAAAAGTAACGGGAAAAATTGTCAAGAGAAAAATATGCAAGGAAGCAACTGCACCTGGAAAAAAAAGTTGCTTCTAAGCAAAGGCTGAAGACACCAAGTCCAGAAGCCGATTGATCAGAATCATCATCTAGTGGAGACGATACAACTTGCATGATTTGTGGTGAAGCTTTTTCGCCATCAACATCTGAGATGGGATGGACAGAATGAGGCTTCTGCTGGTCTAGATAAAGAAGGGTGAAGCGTACGCTTACACTTTTTTTGACAAAACCCTTGGTCATATTTTTGTTGTCACTTAGGTTAGCGTTTTTATGAAATACTTTATGTTTTTACTTTTACTTCATCACTATTGCTAGATAAAATATACATGTGGGTGACTTTCCCATTCTGTCCAACTACTTGACCCATTTTACCCGACCGGATATGTAAAACGAGACGTAGCACATAATCGACTATTTGTCACTAGTTTTCGAAACATAATGTTTAAACATTTCACTCACATACAAACAATTATTGTTTTTGCCAACCCTTTCAAAAATAGCCACCTTTAATAGTTAAGTACCCTATTTTACTCAACTCTCCCCTACTTAGTAATATGGGAAGTATTGTAATCGTGGCAAAAAAATTTTTCCGGATTTTTGCTGATATATCCGGTTTTAGCCCCTCAGAATCGATCCAGACTTTTTGACAACTTATGAACCATTGTCGTAACTATTGTTCATCGCTATACGCTAAGTTTCTCAATATCGCTGTTATAACTGTTTTGTCTCAAAGAAACGTTCGATAATCTATGAACAAGACTATTCAATGGGGTCATTTTATAATAATTTGATGTACATGAACCCGCTGGAATGTACCTCTCCGTTTGAGTAGGGCTCCTGATTATTACTATTACTAAACATTGAAAAATCATTTTCAATCAACAAATGGAATGTCTTCTATAACAAATGAAATATCTCGGCCTCTTTCAATCCAAAGTTTCTGAAATTTGGTATCAGAAGTTTTTCGGTCCCCTGAACCCGAATCTGGATTCGGAAAAAAGAAAATTCAGCCCATTTGATGGAAAACCCGATAAATTTTATCAAATCTTCGCAACAAACAAAAATTTTTTCTCGGACTGTGGTATTGGAATAATAATAAGATACCGTGATGTGTCTCGGTACAATTTTCACTAAGAAAAGGAAAATTCTGGAAAATTGGTGAAAATTGTGTCGTTTTACCATCATATTCCTATCTTGGACCTCGTTCAACGTGCCTAATTATATGTTTCCGTGGTCGCTGAGAATTATTTTATGATCATAAAATCAAAACCGACGATAGTTTTTCGGAATACTCCGGAAAATGAAAATTCACCATTTCGACACGACAAACTATAATTATTTTGTTTTTAGAAAAATTTTCGTTAGTGTTAATGGAATAATAAGGTATCGTGGGGGTTTTCTGTACAAATTTCACTAAAAGAAGGGGAATTCTGGAAAATTGGTCGAAAATTGCATCATTTTCTTTCATATTCCTGTCTCGGTCCTCATCTAACGTGTCAAATTACAGATTGTACTGGGTCGTATCATTTCATGGTTAGTCTTCAAACATTATACACATTCAGGGTGTTGGAGGGTGTATAGGGAAAATACTTATTTGTACGAGTTTAAGATATCAGATGGAGAACGATGTGGATTAATGTGACTATTTTTTCAGGTAATTTTTTTCCTATTAAAATAGAGGACGTTTTCTGCAGCGCTGCACTAATGCACTTATCAGAGTAATGTTACAATTGCGATAATTCTATGCAAATATGCCTAAATGCGCGAATGTAAGTTGAGTTGAAAAAAAGCACGTGTGAAGTGCGCACGTGGTGCACGATTAATTGCTTACAGTTTAACCTACATGAGTGAACAATTTTGGAAAATTATTTTTTAATTTCTATTGCACGAATTATATTTAATAAGAAATGTTCATGAATAAAAACTGTAATCGATTTCTCCTCAAAATTGACATTCAAAAGCGAGTTAAATATTTTCAATATTTATGAATAGTTTCACTTTTCTTTAGACACCGTGAGTGAAAATGTCGCGTTTTAGACATGCTTCTACTGATTGGAAGCATGATTGACGATCTTATATCATGTGGAGGCAATTTATTGATAATTATTGCGTTATTAGTACAATTATCGATAATTTATTGCACTAGTGCATAAATTTGATTTGATTGGCAATGAGATCAATGAAACCATGGAAAACCATTGTAAAATTGTCAAATTTTATAAATGAGTGAAATTTTCGGTTTAATCTCATAAAAATAGGACCATTCATAAAAATAGCTGATACCACGTCACGGAGAACGTCACCTAATTGACGTCGACTCGTTCAATTATTTGCAAATAATTTGAATGCGATACGCCAGCCAAACCACACCAAACGGCAGACATAACACAAACAAATAGGAACTTTATGAAACAGCACGATTAAAATTAATTAGAAGTGAAGGAATTATGAAGTAAAGATCTTCCCATTCCCAATTGTATGGTACTAAATTAACTAAACGTTGAAATACATCAAAATGCTTTGCATACGCTCCCTTCTCAGTTACTTAGT
This sequence comes from Endomychus coccineus, assembly GCA_958510875.1. Classification (NCBI taxonomy): domain Eukaryota; kingdom Metazoa; phylum Arthropoda; class Insecta; order Coleoptera; family Endomychidae; genus Endomychus; species Endomychus coccineus. The sequence continues at coordinate 39,255,390 of OY294069.1, forward strand.
ATCTTATTGCCAAAGAAAAGGAAAATTTATTACGGAACCGAGTGAAACTGAAGTAGCTGTAATTTCATCCAGTATTTCTATCTGTGTAGCCGTGGAGTTTTCTTACGTTTGAAATTAAACTAATATCAGATAGCAGTTTTGCGGCATGGCACGACCAGCGGTGTCTTCATAATAAAAGTGTTTGCGAACAAGATAAATGCCGCTATTCATTTTACCTACCTACGCGTAAATAAATAATATTAACCGTAATGGACCGTTGGAAATTCAAACAAGAAATGTAGGGCAGAGATAACTCCAGACATGGTTGGCAATTATTCCTTTTAAACGCCCGTTGTGGGTTTCATAAATGGAAATGCAACATTCATACCAATGCACAGATATTTTATCTGAAGAATTATGTTATTTACTTGAATAAGTTTCCTCAATGCTTTTACGGATGTACAAGTCTACGCCCGTATATATCATCATGCTGTGATTATGAACGCTGGTAGCCCAAATAAAGAAATTACGTCATACTTGGTTATTTTTACAGCCAATCGACTTCAACAATTTCCCTAAAGAACTGCCGCGCTGCGTTCATCAAATCAGGTATATTCCATTCTAACAGTCAGTACAGGCAATACATTACAGAGTTGCCTCAGAACTGCAATTCTAAGTACATTATAAATAAAATTCTCGGGAACACATATGCTTATTATTTTCGCCTTTACGTACGTTTCGACCTCTCGATTATCATCAGAAGACCTATCACTGTATAAAACGTGATTTCCTAAAACTAATTGTGTCACCACAAGGCGTGCTCATCGCACTAATTTCAATTAAAAACAGATCGCGCGGTTAAATTGCCCCACACTCAGAGGACCGTCCCAAAAATTTAAAAATTGTTCGTAATACATTGGAAATGAATGGCTACCCGAAAACATTTTTCAATCGCATCTTTAAAGAAAGAATAAACAAAATCTAAAATGGAACGTCATATATAAATAACATAAACGGCAATACATATAATTTAACATTACCATACATTCCGGAGACGTCAGAGGAAATTAAGAAATGGTTAAAAAAGTATGATATAAATGTTGGGAAATATTTTTCGAATCTAAAACCTTCATACCTAAAGAAGAACAAACCCACACAGTACACAAATTATATTGTTTAGATTGCGATGAGACTTATACTCTAAACAATACATGCAAAAAAGAATGTATGGCCAAGTATAGTACAAGGAACTCTTGCATTTGGGGGTGGTTTTAGGGGATTTTGGGGCGTTGAAATAGGCAAGGAGTGATGGCAATAATTTTAAATCTCTATTTGAGCTCCAATAAAGTTATTTAACATGGTGTCATCATGTTACCTTGTAATTCACAAGGTTTGGCCACAAAACGAAAAAAAAACATTTTTGGTTCAAATAATGGCCAATTACTCGGAAATGGACCGATAACTTTTGATGGCATAGGGTATCTTAGCAATTGCCAACACCAATGAACATTTTTACCAGGTTTGGGAGGGTTAACTTGCAGTCCATTTTCGGTCCAATTTTAACTGGTCGCCTTGATAAAGGGACACGATAAAAGATGTTGGCACATGGTGGAAGTGTATGAGGATGGCATGATTTTCAAGTGACCGCAACTTGGAAATGGGTTAACCTCCAGTCAACAAAAAATGCATTGAACCATCCTCTAACGATAAACCATAGTGCCATCGGGTTAATGTTCAGACCATCAATATCGCTCTGGCTCCTAGACTAATATATTATAGTGTGAATAACTCGCAGGTGTCAGTATAAAACATATATTAGTAAAATACATTATGTAGACAATTCGAATGAAATTTCAATGCAACATAGAGTATAATTTAACGTCTTTCTCTAGCGGAACTGCAGAAATGTCTGAAATCTAGTATGTTCACAAAAGTGAGGGAAGTCGGTGATCGATTAATCACAGTTCATTTTTGTTTCTTATCATTGGAGTAAAGGCGCCACTAAATTCAATAAACTATTTACTTTTAAGCCCGCTACCATCTCAACCAATACCAAAACGACAGTATCCCTAAATAATGATAATTAAAAATTTAAAACAGTACATTGATAATATCTACTATCAGTAAGGAGGAGAAATCGCCCTATTAAGATATAATTTTCTTGCCTTTCAAGTTCTACCCTAATTTTCAATTCATCAACTCTTCCAATTAGTTTGGCAAAAATGTAACCTCCTCCATTCTTCTCAACTTTGAAATATGTTAGCAATGAAGTTACAAAATCTACTCGTAATAGGCGTAATTCTGTAAGTTTTGTCATATCTGTCTGTAGAAGCTACGGTGTCAGCGGAACTAGCACTTAAGGTATTAAATTAGGGAAAATCAAATTTAATAATTAATCTATTCTCAAGTTTCATATTTGAGATTATTAGGTATGGAAATAAAATGTTAATAAAACATTGCTCAATCCAATTATCCAATAAACAGTTATTTCTGAATAAAAGAGAGGCAGCACATACAATTTAATCGGATATTTTGATAGGTAGATTTATCTTTTGTAGTGTCAAATGGAACTAGCAGCTTTAGTAGTTTTACATGCGTGCTTTGTCTCTTTGTTTGCCCAATAATAAGTCTTGAGATATTCTGTTGATAAATAAGTTGTCATTAGGGTAGAATATATTACTATTCGAGTGCGTAATTAAGCGATTTGGATTTGGTTATTCTGGAGATAAGACAAAGCCATAAAGGTTCAGATGATGCACACAGCTTGAAAGGGTTATTTAGCATTAACGATAAAGTCTATCTACCCTTTAAAAACTACGCATGCATGCAGGAAACTTTACCTAAACTGTTTTAATTCGGTGATAAATTATCTAATGTTCTCTAGCTGCTACCGCATCATTCATTTAAATCTTTAATACGTAACTAATTAAGTAAAAAGTGATCATGCTAGACTGAAGTAATCTTTGTTTCATCGATGAGAACTATGAGGTTTGAACACCCTGCTTCAACCTGGGGTTCATTATTACATGGAATGTTGGTAAACGTTCACGTAAAATAGTAAGTAAGTAAGTAAGTAAGTAAGTAACTTATTGGTGCTAATTTACGAATAGTATTTACACAGATCAACAATAAAACATAATAATGAATATATAAAAGAAATTAATATAGCAAAACTGAGTATCCAGTTGCTTACATTGAATAAATTCAAACTTATAATGACTAAGTGACTAAAAAATTCATTGTGTTATCGGTTTTTAGATATGGAAAACACATGAACCCCAAACACTATAAATATATATAAAGATAAAACAGCTCTTTAATCAAGTGCTAGTTCATCAGTGCCCAAAAATTCGTCAATTGAGTAATATTACATTTTTATTAGAGAATGTTTCAATTTAGATTCAAACATTTTGTGGGGAAGAGTTTTGATAGAAGAAGGTAATTTATTAAAAAACTTGAAACATAGAAAATTAAAGCCATCTTGTGCTTTGGTTAATCTTGTTAATCTAATAGAATAGTTCAGATGATTTATGAAAGTAGAGAGAATAAAAATAATGGGGATTCGAACTTCGTCACAATGCAGGTAAACATAAAATTCGTGTACGATTCGTGTACTATTACGTTTAATGTACACTTCTATTTTAACAAAACATCCTTGAAATAAAAAATATTCGGTGAACTATAATAAAAAGAGTTATTAAAATGAGAGTGAAAGGACTCGCAAGCGTTTGTGGTTTTATTCAGAATTGATGAAGCTTCATCCCAAATGTGGGGTGGAAAAGTGGCTTCTGATATAAAATAATCCACCAAATAATCAGTCAATAACGTTAACTTATCGTCACTTGGTTGTATCGCAAATAACTCAAAAACAATCAATCGTTTACCAGATTTGGATTTAAAATACCACACCAAAACAATAACGAAGCCACTCTACAGTTCTACAATTTTGTTCTTTATATTCACCACTTAACCCCACCTTTTGTATTTCACGCCACCATGACGGAGTAAGATTGAAGCGGCAACCAATAATTGTAACGTTATCCCACACTTTACGAACTGCAATATGGATGGCAATCTCAAAATCAACCACTACTTTCTCAGGAATAACATTTAAGTTGTTAAGAGAACAAATACACTTGTTTTTTTCCAAACAGAGTCTACAAGTTTCTTCTGATTTGTTTTTCAGTAAACTAAACACTAGCGGTATGTAGTGTCCATTTATGTAAAATAGTTGTGAGAAATATGTTGTGCAGTTTGGAATGTGCCATCCATGTATATAAGCCTCGACTTACATAAAAATTTCAAATTTGTTTGGCAGCTAAAAATTATAATTCCATTTCGGAAATCATTATCCAGAACAAAACTTTCCTCTCTTAACGTTTTGTACGAATGTTCTTGCAGATAACGGTGATCTTCGTTGGCAGAGCGAGACGAAGTTGGCAATGTTTTGCGACGTTCATTGTACATATCTTCTTTGACGCATTTCAAATCCCGGAAAGTCAATATTTCTGAAGAAAAATCTGAGGGAAAACCATTTGAAACTATTTCTTTATGCAATATTTTAGTTGGTTTCTCTGTAGGTTCTTCTTACGCTTTTCTTTTGCAGGCAACATTAAGAGCTAGTCTAGCAATTTATTCTTCAGGTTCGTGATTATGTTGATCTTTTAATGTTTTTACAACAAAACTACCCGATTCCCCAATGGTATACACATAAACCTTACATTTAGGCCGTTTGATACACCTCCAGACAGTTCCATTAGTTGAAGATCGATGTGTAGAAAACTAATAATTTCTTTCACAAACGACATTTCAAATTTTGAAAGGAACTATTACTTGTTAGCACGTACAACACCAAAAATATAATGATGAAGAGCTTGGAAACAAGGCCTTCCCTGCCTTAATAACCAAAAAATATTCAATTAACCGTGATGATCAACATCCGCTCATCCTTTCTGTTCTCACAAAAGAAAGCCCTGTGTGACGAGTTTCAGGCACCCTTCAAATTCACCTGGACCTTGAACGGTTCCCGTAATCAAATTGTGACGAATATTATGCCTTCCAAAATAATTCGGTTGATTATTACAAATGACACCTCACTATTTTGTTTTTTAATCCTGACATAAATCGCTATAAAATACTTCTTGCTTCATTATTGGAAATATTAATGAATTCTAGATTCTAGATTTCAACTTTAATAAAACAAGAGGTTTAATTTTCAACTGTTCCTTCACATTCGAAATTGGCGATCAGAATACTAATTAGTGGGACAACTTTTACAAATATGTAGTGAGCATCAATGAGAGGTCATGAAAAATTGAATTATGGGGTGGGAACTGATGGGAGGATACTTTTCCAGCGCAATGTTTTGCGGACAATGATGAGGTCAAAATAGATCGACGTGAATTCTCAGCTATTTAGAAAATAAGACAAATTCACTCTAACGTAATTATACTAAATGGCTCAACATTCGACCCTGTCTTCTCATCAGTTACAGAGTGAGTGAATGTCTTTCACATCCCCTTAAAGTAGGCTGTAGAGAATTAATTAGCAGTTTGTGGTATAGTCCATATGGTTGGTGTGAATTGGGGTTTTTTGCTTAACACAGTTGGCACACTTCACAGTAACACGTATTTAAGCTGTCGGTCTTTATTGCCACAACCTCATAAACAACGCCCTTAGCCCGTCTGTAATGGAAGTAGCTAAGCTCAACTACTGAAAACGTAATTAGGATGTAGTTATTATAATAAATGACTCGGAAAGAAATTTCTAGACATGTTATCTTTGGATCATTTAGAACGCCTATTTTATTTCCTCACACAACATGGCATCGTACGCAGATATGAATCAGTACCAATTAATGAAGTGAATAAATTATAATTTAATTAATAATGGTGTCCCTTCTAAGATTATTTTCTACTGAATAATATTCTTGTGGAAATATAATACTTGGTTCTGTTAAGCTTATATCCAATTCGTCGCGGAGGAATAAAAACAAGACCCAAACGTGATAGAAGCATTAATAAAATTATACAGATTGTTCTGAATAACATTAAAATATGTGTATCTATCTTGGTTGTAGTAACATTAAAATGCCATATTGAATCTGTAGTAGAACTGACTCATCGCTGTTTCTATCAAATTCATTATAACATGCATTAATATTACAGTGGATAGGGACGACATATTAACTGGAACATCACATTAATATTTGTTGATTTGTCAACAACATAACCGGAAACGTTATCATTTCTGGGTTTGCTCCAAGCAAAGAGACCTGTTCAGCTTCGCTTCGAAATTGACAGCATGAACTAGCAGAATTGTGAATGCAAACTGCGTTACAAATTTGATAAAATCCTAGATGGTAACATAAAATATAAGAAAAAAAGGAAGCTTACTGCTCTTCGCAACGTATTTTATTACACTTTAATATGAAATATCAAGTAGTTTTGTGCGTTTCTGAGATAAAAAAAATGCACGCAAAAAACTACATTAATACAGCTCTTTGTACGTTGACGGTAATTTTGTGTGAAAAATTAAAAATGTGAATCAGCTATATAGGAGAATTAAACATGTTGATATTACTCTTATTATAATTTTTTCAGACGAAGTTCGAAGAGTATAATAAGAGTATACTAATAATTATATTGCATCTACTCAAACTATTTCAAAAATCGTTAAAAAAACTTCTAGAACTGTAATTCCTTCACCATAGTTTAAGCATCATTGAAAAAATCCGTCTGTCAGTCTATCTGTCTGTCTGAACGTCATCACGAAATGCCGTTTACATTGTACATGTCTCCAATGATGCGGAAGATAAAGAGAATACGTACAAGTCATGAAACCAAAAGAAGGTCCGTAAATAGTAAAACCTAATTTTCTTATGGCACTAAAAATAATCATTCATTGAGGTAAGTTTTCGAATCCGTATATGCTGATTTCGTTCTTCATACAATTTACCTAAGAAAGCCTATTCGTTCCTCTGTAGAAAAAGCTTTCTAAGGTACATATCAATTTGATAAAACCAAGTTTGGATACGGCAGGCTTTAAGAATGGTTGGAGTAAAATCCGAGATGATGCTATAATAGAACATCACGGTGATAAGACGCAGCAACCAGACAAACAAGTTCTTAGGGAAAGCTTTAAATGTTTCCTAGAGAGACGTGCTTAGCTATAACCAGGTAATGAGCACTAAGCCACAGCGGCCATCAAGACCCCACTAGGACTCGTTCTTCTCCAATTGGTGGTACAAGCGGAGGTCGAGGCGAAAACCTCTAGGAACCATAGCATGTATTTGTGAGGTCCATACACCAAAGTATTCGAAATAATAAACAAAGATCCAATGCCACCAATGCGATCAGATTACACAAAAGACTTGCATGAAGGAAAGATAATCTTCCCCAAAAGGAACGAATAGAAAGATGACGCCCATCTTGGGTATTGTTGAATGGAATCATCTGGTTTATAGATTGGTTCAAAAATTAAGAAAATGAGGCTCTGGTATGTACGAACCAGGAAGACATATAGTTTGAACCTTGAAAGATTTTCAACCTTACAACAAACAGAAATATTTGCCATTATAAAATCTGCTTAAACCACTATAAAGGGGCTCCAACTGCAGAAAAATTTCTGCAATAATGGATAACCAAGAACCGCTTAACTCTTGTTATCACTTGACGGTATTCCTGGAATGATGCTTGTAACACTTGCAACTAGCAACAGGGTAACGCTCATCACATCAGCTCCAGCTGAATAGTTAAAAAGATGCAAAGGCCTTTCTATAGCTCGAACCTCTTTGTGGCATAGCCTAAAGGAGTCTAATGTTCATCTAAAGGAGCTACTCGACGCAGAGCATAAAATCCACTGTAACAATTTCATAGGGATGCAGGATAGTAGATCATTCATCAGTGGTTCATCCCTAGGAATTTCTTAAGATACTCAAAATTTGTATGTTAAAAATATATGAAAAGGTTGGACTAACTAACACAGAAAGTCCCATGTGCAGAGGAGGTGAATAATAGTATAATCAAAATATAGAAAAAAAAATTATTTCACTAGTTTAATAAATAAATTCAACTAGAATTTAGCTAACACCATAGCTTCTTTAAACAAATAATACAAAGTACAGCAGTTTGTCAAATATGCAAGATTTCATCAACATCATAACTTGTCGGTTTTAAGGGCTGGCGGAGGAGAATGGGGTATTTTTCTCGAAATCCCATATAGACAGTTACTATTTATTAATATCAGAATAAAACTATTGCGTTGTATGGGATACAAATGAACCATAATATTCTTCTTTGACATATTCTCCATGAAGAGGAGAAAATGAGAAAAATGGACGGTCAAATCATAAATTCTTATTTATGCTGATGGGATCGTTGTCACGTGAGTTACTCCCAAGAAGATTATTTGACAAGCTATTCGTTCGTTTGAACTCCACGCAATTTTATATGTTGTAGCACGAACTAAAGGAATTAAATTGATTGTTAATGCTTAGCCACTTTATAGAAAAAAGTGTACTTAGTTATTCCCGGAACAATGCAATATTCATTCGAAGATTAGAACGGTTCTACAGTTTACTTCAGTTCCCGGAATGCTGAAGTACAGAAAATAATGGGAATAAATTGCAGAAACTGTTTCATATTGCCACATTTAATGGTTACAATAGATCTTCCATGAATAAATTATTGTATGAACAAAAGGAGGAACATAATCGTGGAAAACCAACCAAATTACTACATCCCACTCCAGAAAATACTCTCAAATAGAGTGTTAGTGCAGCGAATAAATTTAATAACACCTCTTCTGAATCCAATATATAAGCCGTCTCAAAAGTTGACTGAATGTTTTATAATATGTTTTCCATTAAGGCCGGGTAGATGTTAAAATTGAATAAAACAAGTTGTGTGTGAGATATCAACGAATTTTTTGTTTTATTCGAAAGGCCTATTAATGACATTATGTGTGACTATCACATCGTTTAAATGGCCGCCGCGGCTTCGGTGGGTGGCGCGCATTCGAGAGGTTCAATTTTCGACGATTCAGGCGAATGGATCAAGTTGAATTTGAGCAATGGCACGGGTTATGTTAACTTTGAGTGCACCGGTCGTTTGCGGCCTATTGGCATAGACCTGCGACTTAAGGAAACCCCACCAAAAAAATCTAACGGGGTCAAATCGCACGATCTCGGTGGCCAGTTCACGTCGCCTCTGCGTGAGATAACCCTGCCCTCAAATCGCTCGTGCAGAATGTCCATTGTGGCATGTGGCTGTGTGGAACGTGGAGCAGTCTTGCTGAAACCATATATCGTCCACATCCTCATGATCTACTTGTCCCTATTGGAAAACCCAACACATGTTACTACATTAAATTTTTCGTGTGTTATCAAAAATGTGAAAATAAATATCAACCAGATAATCATGTTCTGTCTTTAGTCCATACAAATCAAAAGAACTACTCAACTCACGATAATTTTTCAATGCGGGCCAAATTCATCCAAATTAGACTATCGTGGTATTTTTGGCACGTGCTTTCCTAGCCTTGATCCTGATTGACTTGCCGTCGAGTTTTTCCAGAGGATTTTCTCATGGTCAATACATAATGTATTTCATTCTTGGCCAGGTGAATCTATGCTATTGCGCCCTTTCCTTATCAATTATTTGTAGCTGAATAATGCCTATTTAGAGCGAACCTTTCTTCTTTTACTGTTCCCTTCTTTCAACCGATGAATCATCTGTCATATGATAACGTAGTGGTTATAGCTCTCAGTCTGATGAAGTGAACTATGTTGCTTTTCAAATACACATCCATGTCATTCTATGAATCAGTTTTCACTCGCAAACATTTTGTGAATATGTTGGTACGTTGAACTGTTCAGTCTGACAGTAATATTTGGAAGGGATTCGAAATGATGCTTTTATCAGAGAGAATACAGTATTCTGGATGAATTAATCCGATGATCACTTCTTCCGTCGGTCTTCAGTAATAGTTCACCATCCTGATTTTAAGGATTCTCAACGTTTATTCAATACAAACTCTTGGACCTATTTCCAGAGTAATCTCAGCGAGAATTTGTTGTCGAGGCTACTTCTTGAAAGCATTTAATTAGACCAGTCTTTCAAGACTGGACGGCGGTGAAATGATCTGAAATAAAACGGGTGGGCATTTTATGACCGAAGGGTCAACAGGAATGCCGTACGAAAATGGTTTTTGTAAATTGTACACTTAAAACATTGGTCTCGCATCATAAAAACGTTCCGAGGTGAGCAATTCTCCATTTTCGCTCTTGCCATTTGTAATTAATATATTGCGTTGGAAAAACACTTTGTTTCTTTAGACCGAATCCAGATCGTTACAAGTTGGGTGGCTCTTTAAATATCTGTAGCCTACCCAAAAGAAAATACCTATTGTATTCCAAAAGCACTCTTTATACTGTCTTTGGGTCGTGCAAATATTCAATTATCGATATTTCTTGTTTTCCGGATGGATTCCGGGTTACTTTGATACTATTTGACATTGACATTTCGCCGACCACTACAGGTGACATCTTTAGGGCAGTTTGAAATCTGATGGTGAAGAGACTGACTAGTGTTGTATGTCCGAGCTATAAACAGTGGAAAGAGCTGTCGCATCATGTTTGCTAACTCTGTTTCGGTGTTTTATTTGTTGATACGTGATCTAATAGTGCAGAAATAATTGTATATATCAGATTATTGAAATTTTTCGGGATTTCGTCGTGCTTATTTTGGTGTCTTGGAAGAGGTTGTGATGATTGATGATACATGTGTGTTCTGCTGATGCCAGATGAGATGAGAGAGAAACGTCGGAAAACTCATGAACTTCCTGACAAAAAGCAACATTTGTGCCAGATAGTTTTTGAAATGTTAGATACCTTAACTAAGTACGCAAATGAATGTTAGATTTTCAAACTTGGTAAAATTATATTTTTTATTTATTACATATTTCAGTATTTCTAATTTACCGGATATTCTTAGATAAAACAAGGAATTACTTATTTGGTCAAAACTTATTTTACTTCTCAACATAATCTCCTTGTAGCCACTTCGTCCACGTTTTTCTAATTTTTCGATCCCTTCCAAATAATACGATTTCGACTATCTTTGAACTCATCGTTGGAGCAAAATTCTTTTCCGTCGAACCATTTCTTCAAGTTTGGAAATAAATCGCAGGGGTGTCAAATCTGGAGAATATTGTGGATTGCGAACCAATTCGTGACGCAATTCATGCAATCTTGCCATTGCGACTGTGGACCGGTGTGCCGTTGTCCTGGTGGAAGAAGTTTATCTTTGCAGACGTCGAGTCGGCCCAACAGCTCTGCATAATATACACCGGTGATATTTTGCCTTTTCTGGCTTCCATTAGCCAAGACAAGTCCTCTGTTTCGACTGTTCTTTGGTCTCTCCATGTTTCGTCCACGGTTACGAAACGGCGCAAAGAGACCTTATCTCCCTTGAAAATCGGCAAACACTCCTTTGAAATTATCACACGGTCGCGCTTGTTTTCAATAGAGAGCAGATGCGACACCAAGCTGGCAGATAGCTTTCTCATATTCAAAAACTTAGGCAAAATGTTCCGTATCCATTCGGTTGAGATGCCCATAGCTTCAGAAATTTCGTGCACTTTTACTTGCCGATCATCCAATATCATACCATGGATTTTATCGATAGTTTCTTTCGTTGCAGCCTCAATTGGACGACCAGAATGTTTAGCGTCCGTTGTGGTGATATTACCACAACGAAAATCAGTAAAGCACTTCCGATCGTTCCAATCGATGGTGAGGAGTCCCCATAATGTTTAACAAGCGATGCTTTGGTTCGCGCAATGTTTTTTCCCCGCAATAAATAATGTTAATTCAAGGCGCACTTTTTCATCATGCTTACAAAATCTTCAAGGTTGCTTGCTTCCGACTACTCATGCACCAACTACTTACAATTAGCGATCTATAATCATTTTGTAACAATCCTACAACATAGTTGATAAACTATTCAATTGACTGAGTAGAGCATCTCTTCGTATATCGCGTTGTCTGGCGTTACGTTATTTGACGCATCTGAGAAAACATCATTTTATGATTGAAAATAGTCTCAAATATTAAAGACAAATTAACTATTATTGATAATACAGGTTGAAAATTCGGGCTCACCATAGTTTAGAGTCACCAGCCGCTACTGATAATGACGCAGAATTCATCCAGAAACTCAAATATATCGAGAATCGCTGTCAGCTATTGCAATATTGCTGAATTTTTCAGTCACGAAGTCACAAAATGGATGAAATTGTATATTTAATGCATTAAAAAACGATTGGTCGTAAAACCTACATAAAATATATGACATGATACACAAAATTCACACAAATACGAACTGAAATCATACATTTAGCGGATTTGGATTTATGATGACATGAGGTTTATATATTTTAGTATCGCAATGTTGCTCAAACTTCATGTAAGTCTACAAATGATTCTACTTCAATATCGAAGAGGCTTAAAGGATTGTTCGGAGCATAGTGTATACATTTTGAAACTTCGTTATTTATCTAACATTGCTAGCAGCAAGTTTGAGCGGGGATTAAACCGGGAAAACAATTGGAATTAATCGTGGAACTGCCCTGATATATTTCATAAATACCCATCATATAAGAGAACTAGATATTCCAAGCTGTGCAAAAGTTAAAATATGGATTTATCATCGATATACCTATGTTAATAATTTTCCATTTCAGCTAAAGTTTAGTTCGAAATACTGAAATTTCTGTATTGTTTCAGGATCGGCACGTTAAGGACTCGCCCGGAAGTTCAACAGACAGAGAACCGGAAGTGGATCCCAGTCAGGATTATACTCTTTTGTTAGGGTACGAAAATAATACTCACACTGTTCTGAGGTTTAGAAGAAGGTTGGATACGTGCGACTATCATGATATTCCTATAACGGTAAGTTTTATTACAAAAAGAAACTGATATCCTAAATCATCAGACATCTTTTCAATATTATTACACCATACATACAAACAGTTATATACGAGAAGTTAGAGCGATTATGGGAACTCATGTTATAACCCGGGGCTTAATGTTAGTGGACGGTGAAATGTACGTTTTGTCTCATTGACTTAATCTTGCAAGGTGTATGCGAAATATGTCCTTCTGAAATTTTTGATCGCATGATAACACTTCAGAATTTACGGTAGGTAGAAAAGGATGTTCCAGCATGTGCTGTCATATTTTTGTACTATGGTAGCGGAATTGTGTCCAATAAAATGTGCATTTTCCTTTCAAACATACTTCATTCCTCCTGATCAACACGGCTTTAGTCCTGATCGATGATTAATAACAAACTGATTATACAGCACCAATGATTTGTCAAAAGCATAATGTAGATTCAATTGTGGAAGCCGTTACTTTGTGATAGTTTATCATTTTAACGAAATAATAAATAAAACTACTTTGTTTTACTATCATTGATATTTAATATAGTCGTTACTATAGTTTCAACACTAAACGTGTCATCTTCAGACGAAAAATGAATTTAACAAATATTGTATCTACTATATATAGGTTAAAGAAGGATTTCAAACAAATTTTATGGCTATAGGAAATAGTTCTCTGGTTTTTCCTAGAACTATTTCCTATAGTCATAAAATTTGTTTGAAATCCTTCTTTAACCTATATATAGTAGATTTAATATTTGTTGAATTCATTTTTCGTCTGAAGATGACACGTTTAGTGTTGAAACTATAGTAACGACTATATTAAATATCAGTGATAGTAAAACAAAAAAGTTTTATTTATTATTTCGTTAAAACATAATGTAGATGTTTTATACATAGATTTTTCAAATCCCGTTGGTTGTATCCCAAAACTAAGATTACTATCCAAACTTGAACGTAATATGTGGCAATCTGCTCTTATGGATCGACAGTTACTTGTTCAACCTGCATAAAGATTCTCCATCAAAGTTTGTAACAAGTGGAGTTCCACATGGTACAGTTCGCGGCGTCTATTATTTCTTATTGAATGTCATATTGGTGCTCCCAATGGTTTTCACCCTCAAATCATCTGCACCAATATGCTATAGATGATAGTCAAAATGACTTCAGAGTTACCGTGACTTCAGATCTCCTTTGGTCTCCAAACATCTTGGAAATTGCAAAATTTAATAAACTGATCTGCTCCTCACAAACATGGGTCAAGTTATTCAAAACAAACGTGAGATTAATCCTTGAGCCAGCCTGTCCAACAAGGTGCCACCAGAATAACTTATGGGAAAATACGGCTGGGCTGACCTTAAGCTCTAAACGTTGGCTGAAAGGCGACCTCATCGCCACTTACTCCATGAACTTTTTTACACTGATATTACAATATACCTTACACCAATCACTCGCGTGTGCATGAACAGAAACTGTGTAGAAAAATTTCAGAACAACCCGATGCCATTTTTTTCCAAATAGAATATTTACAGCTTGGAATAATCACTTGTATCTGCATCATCTTTTAATGATGTTCACCGTCCACCATTATTAAACGATAGTGCCATCGGGATACCGGAAAAGCCCCTATTACACTCCAGCTTCTATACAATTATTGTTTGGGCTTGTTTGCACTCTACTAATATGTGTTTGGTCCTTGATAGATGCAATATTTGACGAAAGATATTGCGCTTGCCATAGTTAGAGCATTGGGGAAAAATATACAAAGCAAGGATGTGTATGCAAATAAGCAATTACACTTTTCCACTCATACATTTCCATCCCTTTCAAATCACCCATGCATCAAAACTGTCTTTGGAAAGTGATAAATTTTCTTGGGAAATGAAATGAAATGTGCTCTGCTATTGCTGATTTTTACCAGTTAAAATATTCCTTCTGGTTTGACCCATCTAGCATTTTGAACATGACTATAATCGATTAAAATAATTCCAGATTTGTCGAAATCGGAAACATTATAAAAGGTATTACTCATACTATTTTCTAGTTTTTTTTCACTATAATGAACGGATTTCTAAATTTGATAATCTATATGAATAATTTCAGAAGAAATCGAAATTCGAAAAGTGTCAAATGAAGATTGTGTTTCATTGAATTCATTAGTACGTAATCGGTTTTCAAACATTTCTAGCCAGAAAGAGGTGACGAACACGACATATATTGATATTAAGATATTAAGACAGACGGAGGATATTCCATAATCATTATGTACAGAGGAAATACCTTGCTTAATGATGCAAGCCGCACCAAGTTAGTTCATTGAAACTAATTGCAAAATTGATCTTGGTGATACTATCGTTTCATGTGATGTTTCACTATTTACTAATACCAATTCCTGAGTGAATAAACATTCTGCAGAAATTGCTTTCAAATATTAATATCCTCTATAAAAACTACATAAAATACGTAATCCTAACGTCTTCATGATTACTGTACTTTTAACAAAAACTACTATGTACTTACGAGCAGATGTGCAATGTCCACTCTATTTTTTCATCAAAGCTATAATTTATTGGGATCTTTTCAGCCCGGATTCATTTAAGATATTTCTGAACTTATCCAAAGCGTTTGACCGTCTCAATCATGACATATTGATTTCCAAGCTACATTTATATGGTGTTCGCAGCGTTGCTCTTAATAGACTTAGATCGTATCTGACTGGCAAACGACAAAAAGTACTAATTAAACAAAAAGACACAGACATATACTCGAATAACTGTGAATTGAACCCGGGGATTTCACAGGGAAACATTTTAGGTCCACTTTTTTTCGTCACTTTTTTAATGACTTACAGAAAATCTTCGAGAACCTTCGGTGTTTGATCATCAACTACGCAGATAATACTAACATACTGTTTCAAATGTCTGACATTAATAAGATCGAGAAAAACTTAGACTAAATCACATCATGGCTTTTCAGAAATCGTGTTTTACTAGATTTGGAAAAGACTGCCTGTGTGCTTTTCCGGGCTCTTGAACCTCCAGCGCTTATACACCTTAGAAGAACATGAATATACGTTTTAAGGCCGAGAGTAAATTCTTGGGAATTCATTTGGATAGAAAACTTGATTACTCTTACCACGTTCATTATGTATGTTTTAATCTAAATAGAGGCGCTTATGCAATTCGAGTACTTCCACAAAATGTACTTTTCGATACTATACTATGGAAATTTGTACAAATGTGTACTCTATATTGAGATATGGCATCCTTTTATGTGGTAATAGCTCTCAGATTTTGAGAAAATTTCTTAACCATTAGAGAATTCTTAGAAATATGCTTCATATGAAATATTTAGATTCATGTAGAGTATATAATACAAATACATTGCTGACTGTATATGGTATTTTAATATTTGTAAGTGTGCTTTTTCTACGTAGGTAAACATGTAGACAAATTTCAAACTATTCTGCCAGATGACGCATATCTAACCAGGCACAAAAAAAATATTGCTACCCAATCCATAGATTAAATGTTAAAGAGAAAGAAGTTTCTTATTCTTTCCATGAAATTTTGCAATAATCAGCCTTTATATGTAAAATCTATCGAACATTTCGAAACATTTAAAACTTTTTAGTTACATTTTTCAAATCCTACCATATTCAATTGATGAATTTCTAATGAATGTAGCATGTTGATGAAAATATGTTGTCTCCAATCATTATCATTATTAGTAAAAAGTGCTCTGTACTTCCGTAAATTTAACTTTGACTCCTCAAATTGATTATATCTCAATGTAATGGACTTGCCAAATAAAGAATATGAATATTCTTATTCAATATTTTTCTTAGCAAACGTAAAATCAAAATTAAATCATTTTCCAAAAGATTAGTAGTGGCATATTGATGATATTTTCGCAATTATAAGTAGATACTTTAATTTGCACAGCTTTTTGTACACGTTTAATAGCCAATTTGATTCACTCAAATTCACTGTAGGAATAGAAATAAATGAGCAGCTTCCTTTCCTCGATATAAACATTATCAAAGATGGTAATCACTAGGAATCCAACATAAACAGGAAACTCACTCAAACAAATATGGGGATACATTTACACCAATTAATTACAAAATAGCTCCATCTGATAGTCTTGTTCATAGGTTATTAAATGCCCTTTTGAACCAGCGAAATTATGACAAAGAAGTTGAGAAACTTGAGCAAATAACACTGAACAAGGGTTACGACAAATCTTCAATAAATAACTTAATTTCTAAAGAAAAACGGAAATTGGCACGTATCAATTAATCAATTCAGAACCACTACATTCAATCAATCAATCAACCAAAACGGGGGCGTACGAGTTCGGAGCACTTAAACCCATTGGGTCCATTGTGCGCTCCTTGATACAAGAATCAGTTCAGCAGGCTACGATTTTGCATGGACTGATGTCTCTTATGGCTTCAAGCGCACCATCCCGGTGCTCCGGATATTCCAATTTTGTATCGCCTCTGGCATAAGGCATTGGAGGTTGGTCATCGAAGTCGTTTTTATTCCCAAGACTGTAAAGAACTGACTTCACTCAGGCCGCTACCTTCAAATAGTTTAATAAAATTCAAAAGTTTCATCATTTAGTAATTAATAAATTTGCGATACAATCAGTTTATAGATGTAACAACAAGCTACAAATTCATTTAGGTAACACTTTTGTTAAAGTTTCCGACTTCGACAGATCCAGTATTTACAAAATCGATTCTGAATCGTATTCAAAATGATATGTGGGCCAACTAGAAGGAACACTCTAACTCGGCAAGAAGATTATTTTTCCCATATAAAGAAAAATAATGGCGAGAAATCAGCGTTAGCTCAACATATTTTACATACATATTTCTTGATCTAGTTTACTCTGATGATAACTACTTGGTAGTTGAAAGGTCCTCAGTACTTTCACAGAATTTGATCAGGGTGATTGTTTCTTACGGGCAATGGACGATTGAGCCCCGCTGTTAGAAAAAATTGTGTATGTAGTAAAGTAATATGGGACAATTGTGCCCCAGGTCCTTCCTACAATAAAGGACGATTGAGCCCAAACCACCTGTTTTACGGCACTTCATTAAAATAGTATAACTTGAAAATCTTGCTTAAAATTGGGAATGAAACATAATGATAAATGTTATACATATATTTATTAAATTAATAAAAAATTTAAAACCGTGTTTAACAAAATATTTATCAAATTACTAAAACGAACTTAAGCTAAAATAGGTTATTTTTACTTATAGGTACCTAACTACTATTTTACAAATTTGTATGAAATACTTTTTACAAACTAAAATGGAGTTAGCTCATTATTTTTATATAAACTAATTAAATTAGTTACATATTCTTGTCGCTTCTTATATTTACTGTTTCCAGAAGGCGCTGGTAAAAGTACGCTATTTATTTTGATATAGGAGTTTAACTGAATATCGGATAAAACAGCTATGAACCTAAATATGTCGGGATGTGAAAAATAAAAGCTCGAATATAAGTGACAATGAAAAGACCCACAAGCGTTAGTGGTTCGTTCAGTGGAGTTATCACAAGATGCCCATATATCTGGTTGAAAAGAACAATCATCGGATATATAGTTATAGTTATATTCGATAACTCGGGCATCTTCAGGGATAATAGAATACAAATCTTCGGCAAACACGTTCCCTACATCGGCGGGGTCCAAAAACAATAGCCCAAATGTCCATCGTAACCATTTACCTATTGGCGATTCTGAACTCCGATATTCAGAAACTAGTCCTAGATTTTGTATCTTCCTAAACCAGGATTAGGTTAAGTGGAACCTACAGCCTATGATGGTGACATTAGGCCAATCTTGCCTGATACTACTGTGTATAGCTTCTTCAAAATCGCACACTATTTCTTTGGGATTCAACTCTAAATTTATAGATTTTGAATAATTAATTAATAACTGAAAAGCTTTATTATAAGTTTCCGTATGTTTATTAATAAGTAAAATAAATACTAGTGGTATGTAGTGTCCATTTTCTATGGTATGAATGGTGAACAATTGCTTAAAAAACTTTGGACAATACTCGAACGTCCCATCTACAAAGAATTTCGGCCTCGAGCATAAGTAACTTAAGTTTGATACTCAAGAAAATATAATAATATTTTTGCTAAGAGAATTTACCTGTAAGAAGTTCTCGCCTTTGTTGGTTTTACAGTTGTATTATATAAGTGAGGTGTGAACATCTTCTACAGATCAAGGCAGACAAGGCAAAATGTTTCTTCTTGATCTGTATATACTTTTTCGTACATTGCTTATATCAGCCACCGTCACATTTATATCTCCCGCACACCGTATACCACTATTGATAATTTTTGAGGGGCGTTGAGAAATATCTTCGACTGCCTTTCTTTTAAGTAAGTTTTGAAGCTTCTGCAAACCCAAAAGAAATCTCTATCAGCGCGAGCGATATCGATGTTTTCCAGAGAGCTATATGTATTAAAAAACTTGACTCATCTTTACTTCTAATTTTTCATTGATGGGATGATTATGTTCCCTGTTTCTCTTTAAAAGCACTTCTTCTGTCTTTTCGACAGAAATCGAAGACGGACAGCCGTTTTTCGTACACCTATAGGTAACTCCTAACGCAGTTTCCTTATTTTCTCGAAAAGTATACTTATCTACGGTAAGTAATTTTTTTCCACGTTCACTGATCGTTGACTCCATTTTAATTAAAGTAAAACTATAAATTTAAAACGTTCGTAAGCACAAACAGCCGACAAATGAATAATTATTGAATATCATGAAAGGGTGGGAAAACAGGGGTGGGTGTTGGGAATTCCTAAGAGGTACCTAAACTGAATTCGGGGCCCAATCGACCTATTGCTTAATCGGACACATTGCTACCATAAAACTATCAGGTACCTTTGAGGGGCGCAATTGACCTGTACCCTTTCTTACCTATAGACCCAATCCAATGATTAATATTGAAGAAACTCATCGACTTTTGAAAAATGGCTTCACGTGTTTCTGGCGAAATTTCGTCAGCGGGAATGATTGTAGACCGACGGGCCCTAGTCGCTAATCCCAATGCCCATCTGAAAATTGTAGATTGGGCTGAGCTAGTCCCGGTACGCCATTGCAGATAAGACAGATTTCCGTCGAACAACCGAATAAAAAAATGAGAATATCGATAACCTTCTCCCGGAGTGTACCTACTATATTTATTCGTACTTATGCATTGTCCACATACTGTGAAATGCATCATACCTAATACTATCCAGTTAGTAAAATTCAAAATCTCTATCAAACATTCAAGTAATAAGACTCATCACCAATGCCGTTACTTGTAATTCCTGTCCTTGATAACGGACGTTTGAATAAAAAATTGTAAGGGTTCGTTCATAAATAGATCCTTCGCGATTAAATCTGTCTGGTGGAAACGCAGAGAAACAGAAACAAAACCCCGAGTGGAATAAGTTCGAGAATTATGTAATGGATCCGAATGGAAAGTAAATATTTAAAGAATTCCGTCGCAGTTACCAACCAGCAAGATCATCGCAGATACTCCAGCTAAAAAGATACTTCTACAAATACTGTATTCTTGGTTATTAACTAATTTGCAAATGTTTACCTTTATTACCTTCTGTTAGGTATCCAAGACAGCATTTTAATACGCTTTTTTATTCTCGTTTAGTAGAAATAAAACAAACTTGTTTACAACATGAAACGACTGCAGTTATTTACTTACAAAGTGCATGGAATGTGACCCTCATCAAAAATACAGGTTACATTTATCTCTCAACACTATTTATCCTGAAACTGTATAAATGGCAAGAAAATTCTAGATTTTAAACAGTTCCACTTGTTACGTTTGCTTCTAGTGTTTTGTTAAACGGGCTGATACAGTTTCATCCATCTTATGGGCAGGCTCTAGCATGCAAAAATAAACTTGGAAATAACATACTTATCTAGAACTGACGCTTGGAAGTAATATTATGTTCAGTTCATGTTATTGCATCCAACAACAAACTTACAAATAACCTACTAATTTAGAATTACTCTCTTATTTCTATTGCATTTCTCGAGTTTTCCCAAACTATGGTCAAATTTCTTCACCTTTATGACTTTTGGACGTAAGGGTATATTCGAAATCTTAATGATCGAACGAAAATGACCTAACTTAGGGTAAGGTAGTCTAAATAAGTATTTATTGAGAGATCGAATTATATCTGCATTGATATTCCTTATATTAGGATGTAAGTTTTGGAGCTTGTATTCAACTTTGCTTTAGCTATAAAAACGAGTTTAATCTAATGTTGTAAACAAATACTGTGCCATAGTCCCACTTCTTTTGAATCTTCTAGCATCTATTAATGTTATTATGGCACAGTGAGATAATACATCCTTCGGTTTTTATTAATTACTTCCCTCACTATACGTAGTATATAGTGTAGGGTGTATTATAATAGGCGCAATTCCAATATTTTCCGTATTTTCGTGGATGTATTCATTTTGAGCATTTCTAAATTGATTTTACTTTCTGATTTTTCACACGTAAAGCCCGCGTTTCACAATTTGTGGGGTTTCTACCCTCTAAAACCACCTCCCGTTACGTCCCAGCACCCCGCGGAACCACCATCAGGCATTACCTCGCGGGGATAAAGTGGCTGTTATGCGCCCTTCCCATGTCTAGCTGTTCGCCGTCTCCTTCTACTCCACGGGTAGGCCTCTTCTCTCTTTGTCTGTATGTATGAGCTCCTTCAATACAGTAGTCGCAAAATCGGACACCGCATTTCAGGTCGTCTGTGACTCAAGCTCCTTCTCCGGCGACAATTGCTGCTGTAGATTTCCGCAGGCAGGCATCTATCTGAACTCCCAGGTATCACAATGATAGCTGCGGAAGTATGCCGCAGCCCCCAACGGTGAGTCTCACAGTTTCTGTAGCTTTTCTGCAGGTCACCAGTATTGCCTCGGTTTTATGATCTGCCAATTGCATGCCATTCGCCAAGAGCCACCGGCGGATTGTGGCGACATCCTCGTTTGCTTTCTGCGTGGCTTCTTCCAAGTACTTAGCAATAACAACCACAGCAATATCGTCTGCGAAGCCAATAGTCTTTGTCCCTGTGGAAAAGGGCAACCTCAGCACAGTATCATACAAGATGTTCCGCAATAAGGGTCCAAGTACCGAACTTTGTGGGGCACTATTGGTAATTATTTCGGAATACTCCATTTGGCGGATATTTCCAATTGTATTTTTCCGAAGATGAATGATAATGGTCGAAACATAGAGATCTGATGAACTATCGTCACCGTTCTTTCTGAAGCAGAGTGTTATAACTACGAAATACAAATTTTTTGGAATCGGCTCAAATCATGACATGAGTACTGCTTTATTAAACACTTTGTGCATATTTCTCCGATGTTGGAGTGTTTACATTGTAAAAAAACAATTGAACCATTTCATAGAAGGAATACATTGAATCACGAATAATTTATTTTGCTCACAAGTTTATTTCAATTCAATTCAAAAGGGTAGACACCGGAAAGAACACATTTTAATACGGTATACGCACTTCATCATGGTTATTAGTATCATCTAGGAAGTGTTTTGTTGAAACGTTTAATAAAGAAGATTGACATTGTTGAGTGTAATATGTAAATTAAAGTTGAATTTAGGGATTTTAACGTTATGGTCCAGACAATGTAATCCCACGATCTGACCGTTTCCGAACTGAGCAAACATAGATAATTGGGTAAAGCCGAGGTCGATCTGCTCTCTTTCGTTTGGAACTTAAACTGACTTGGAATGGGTATTTTAAGCTTCAACCATATGTTTTTACTCGTAAAGCCCCATTAAGGTGTCAGCGTTTTACTGCCAGTTTCCTTTACTTTTTCAAAGACTCTGTTTCCTTAAGTATCTGCAAGTCATGGAGATGAATTTGCAGGCCATTAGCCGGAGTGAACCGATGTTTGAAATATTGTGACACTTAATGTTTGGCATAAATGTTGAAATTTTTGTTGATGAATTGACTTGAAGTGGCTCGTCTTCCGATATCATCACAATTTTGACAAGGGTATTTGTAATTTTCGACATTTTTAGTTAAGTATTCCGAACATAGTGTTTCCCATGATTGAATTATCCACTCAACATTTGCATTGATTGAGTGACAAGTTGTAGGTACCTAAATAGTGTAATCCATGATTCTGCAGTTATACTTTTCATGAAAATATTCAACAAATTTCTAGGAACCATTCTTATTTTCTGGTAGCAGTTTAATTTATGGAATATTTACAGGAAACAAATTGAAATTGATGAATTATTTTCCTAGATTCTGTAAGATTACCACGACAAAAAAAAGGTGATTCATAGATCGCTAAGTACCCTTACTCGTAGGTACCGATAATACATTGCAAATGATTAGAAACAGATAAATATTCGGAAATACATAAAATTAAATTCTATATCATTTCATTGAAAGTTTATTCGATTTGACAACCTGCGTTTTACAAGGGTCGATACTAGGACCTCTATTATACTGTTATGTGTACGAATAAATTTCCTACTGTTCCTAATATTGTTACCATCTTTTGTCATTCATGCATGGATTTAGACATATAGCTTTACAAACTCAAAAAGAAGGTAAAATATGTAAGAACATTGATGAAATCGATTTTCAGAATGAAATCATGTCATACAAAGTTCTAAATCCTATTTCTAATACATATACAGGGTCGCTCATAGATATATAGTTATTAATAAACTATAAATGAGTTCACTTTGTGAATATATCATAACACTATTGATGAGATAATAATCACCCTTATAAGAACGGTTAGTAGATTTAGCTATCATTCTAATTGAAAATCAAACTTGTGATGGCATGCGTTCTTGAAGGTGAGACGTATTGTTTTTGATTTTTTGTTCTATTTTTTCAATGTTCCTTCATTATAATTTAAGTCCTATTGATAAGAAATAATCACCCTTATCCACTAAAAATACTATTACGTTCTGAGGACCTTTCGGCTACCATGTAGCCATCATCAGAGTAAACTAAATTATGAATCAAAATGTGCCTGTTTAAATACTATTTGGGAATAATAATGATAGCAATGGGTTAATGTCAGCTGGAGATAAATCGGAATTTATTAAATTGCTTTTTCGTTTATACATTTACATCCCTTCTAAATTACCTAGATATTTGTCTGTAGGGGTTTCAAAAGTGATACACTTTCATGAGAAATGGTGTGACCTGTTCAAAATATGTTCGAATACCGTTAATTTTTCACCATTATTTTTCTTTATCTGGGCAAAATGATCATTATAACGAGTTAAAATATTCATTATCTGTTTCTATCTCGACATTGAATCTCAGTGAATCAAATTGGCTATTAAGCGTATTCAAAAAGTCATCTTAATAAAAGCCTTTACTTGTAATCGCGAAAATGTCGTCAACATATTTATACCAAACTTTTGGAAACTGATTCAGTTTTGATTTGAAGGAGGTTTCAAGTTGGCTTAAAAAATGGTGACCATAGAAGGAAAGAGTGGATTGCCCATTGCACATCCGCTTGTTTGTTCATAGTATTTTTTTTTAAAAGTGGAATAATTTTGCTCCATACATAAAGATGTAAGGTTCACGTATTCTGTACAGTGCAGTGTGCAGTGTTTTTTGTTTGAATTTTTGTCAACACCCATTGTTTAATCTTTTGTTATATTTTATCTTCATCAA
The DNA here is from genome assembly GCA_958510875.1 of Endomychus coccineus. Taxonomy (NCBI): domain Eukaryota; kingdom Metazoa; phylum Arthropoda; class Insecta; order Coleoptera; family Endomychidae; genus Endomychus; species Endomychus coccineus. The sequence goes on from OY294069.1 coordinate 39,280,043, forward strand.
ACATAAACTTTTGATGAATAATATATTATTTCATTGGTGCGGAAATTCACATATTAAATATTAAATTATATAAGTAAGGGGACCAAAAATGTATCGCACGAACTTGCGTGAACTCTCAGGTGGTAATAAAATAATCTATATGATTGATGGTTATTCAATATATTTAAGTACTTCCAAAACACCTATAATTGATACTAAATAGATATCTCGTCAAAAAATAATCAACGTGTTCCATAAACTATCGTATTGTACGCGTATTTTCACGTTTATCATGCGGACATCTTATCGTTTATAAATGGTTGACATTCAACTATAGATATACTCTTGTTATCTATCAAAATTAAACTTTTCTTCAACCACTCTGCAGTGCTTAAAGCCTCCTTTCACATATTAGGTAAGTACGTGTATGCAGTGTGGATTTCCATGTATTCCGATATGCTGGTTATAATGAAGTTCGCCACATATTTATTATACTGCAATGAAGACACAGTAACATGAAGGTATCCTCAAAACTGTATTTCCAAATTCAGCAGTTAATTCTTCGATTAGATGCGTAAACCTCTTCCGTGGTTTATTTTAAGGAAATAAGGAAAGTATGGAAAAGTGTCACTAAAAGGAAGATGTTCTGAGCTTTTGTACATTCTTGATGTCTTTCTACTTCTTTCAATAAAGTATTTACTGACATTTTCACTACTTTGCTATAGTGTGAAGCAATATTCATCGAGACACAGGACAGTTGTTAGCTTAAATTAGGGTCATTTCGTCATGATAATGTGGATTGGAAATTTTTAAAGGCAAAATATAAAAAAATTCAATTTATACCAATAAGCCTAATTCGAACCATCTATAACAATATTTATATGTTGAAAAACTTCTCCGTCTCGAAAAAAAAAACGTCCAAGGAAGAACCTGTTTGGTCTACTTTTGCATTTCCTACATACCCTATGAATTTGTGACCCTGTATAAAGCTCATGTATACCTATGTCACATTGAATTTTCCAAACTCCCGATATAAATAAAACATTCCAAAAGATGAATACGTCTTTTCTGGAAATGCTTCAGTCAATTCACGAAGTGGTGGAACGTTAAAATCGGATCACACGTCTGTTTCGAGTGATGCAATAGCGTCTTCGAAATTTTTAGGGATAAGCTATGAAACAATTGCAGCTTTCAATTTCGATCCGAATTATAGCCGGAAATCAAGTTTAGCTTTTATGTTTCTTTGATAAATATAGAAATCACGTAGTTAACACCTTCGGCAAGAATATAAGGGAAATAAGAAAACATATAGACTGAACCGAGTATGAATCATGCCCCTCTTTAACGAGTTTATCGAACGAATTTCTACTTCTACGAGTAACTCGGAAAGTTCACTCCGCTTTCGAAAGAAGAAGAAATATTACAACTTGAAAGGAAACAAGGCCAAAACGAAAAACGCTACAATTTACAACCTAATTCAATTCAGCTGCACGCGGCTAACGAAAAAATTATATAAACAATGGACTGAAAATTACTTGACGGGAATAAATATCTATTATTATCGGAAATTTTTTTTTAAGTTTTCAATTCACAATGAACGCTACTCACGTCCTGGTTTATATTCCAAGTCATGGGGTAAGATTATTTCTCTATTTGAGAATCTAAATTATTTATTAGATGTAATCAGGCCATATCGTGTGCTCCTGAATGAAAAATTGGTATTCGAATTTGATCTGATTTGGATTAAAGATCGTTCGTTTCTATAAGTCAATTACTCACTTCAATGTGATGATCGCAAGATTGGGGTAATATGTTCCTGCTGCAAACAGATATTACTGCAATCCCAGGAAGGAATGCAGACTCTAGCCATTAACAAAAAAGAATCTCGCCATTACTAAGTTCTCAAATGAACCTAAGATTTGCTGGAACCTGATTAACTCTGAACGCAATAAGTGTTCCAAATCTACAAAATCTCCTGAAGAATTCAATATTTACTTCACCTCTGTTGCTCCACATATAGTTAATTCACTTCCAGAAGGTAATTTGACACTAACAAGTATGGCATATGTCCCTCACATATCATCTTCTCTCTATCACTAGCTCATCACATCTGATGAAGTTGTTCAAGTTATAAATAAGCTGAAAAACTCAAATAGCATGGATGTTAATGGCTTAAATGCCATGACGATCAAGGAGACTTCCAACTATATTGTTTTACCTCTGACTCCACTCTTTAACCTTTACTTCAAATCCAATATCTTTCCCACATCATTTAAATAGTCTAAAGTGATACCTGTATTCAAAAAAGGAAACCCATCCATTATTGATAATTATCAACTCATCTCTAGAATTCCAATCTTTGCCAAGATCCTCGAAATTATTATAAAAACCTCTTGTTTCCTCCATTACATGGTTTTCGATACTGAACTCAAATCTATTCAGTTTTCGAGCCGGCTATCCCACAATTGATTCAGTACATAACCTACTGTCACCTGTGGTACATGATCTAGAAAAGGGCAACCTTAGTGGCCTCCCACTAGTCGGCCTCTCCAAAGCTTTCGTTAAAAATTAGAACTTTATGGAGATCGAGGTTTACCTCTAGCTCTACTTGATTCTTACTTCTCAAATCGACGGCAATGTGTGAATATTAACCATAGTTCCTCTTCTTGTTCTTCAATATCGGCATTTTTCAAGGCTCTGTTTTGGGTCCTGTCTTGTTTTTAATTTACAGTAATTATCTTCTTTACTACCTTAAAGCTGGTAAATGTGTCTGCTTTGCGGATGATAACATCCTTAAGGGACTCAGCATCAACCAGTAATGAGCTCACTGATAAAATAAATACCCTAGAAGACAACATAGTCACACCTAGGTCTGCTGTAATAAACTCAAAATGAACCAAGCGAAAACTCAACGACTTATCTTCTCTTCTGACACATAATCTTGTCAAGGTCAATCGGCAACCATATTAGGAATAACGCTTATTTGATGAATGTCGATACAGACGGAATACTTTTGACGTTGAGAATAAACTTTTCCTCCAAGGTTATTAACTAAATCACCTATTAGATTGGAATTCAAAATTATCTGATGCGTTAGGAAGTTATCTTCAGTTCTTTTCACCACAATGGAAGATGTGTGTTCGGCCACTAATCTTATGAACTGATTTATTTACACTGCTGGGACAATGTTCATTCCAATTGAACACCAGAGATAGATAATGTCCAATATTTATTACAGTTCATTCAAGCTCTACCGGTGGACATGTGTAACGCCGTTATATATTGATATCAGTTATTCCAGAAGTAACAGGAATCTGAATAATTAGTTCACCTTGTCTGATTTATATGATGTTGATCGCCCAAGCAAGGACTAGGATCAATACTTTCGACTCTTCTCATAATGCAATCCTATAAACGTTATAAAATCGTAAAATTACGTATCTCGAGATTGAATTCTAATAATAATGTTGTAATGTATAATTTTCATATCACACTTGGTCGAATGGATTCAGCCATAAGCAAAATGGACTCAACAAGGGTTCAAGTCCTGATGGAATACCACCTTTTTTTTAATTACACTTTTATTGTATCAAAGCCTCTATATTTTTAGTATAATAAATCTTTGGAGCTAGGTATTTTTATCTTTAAAAATGGTGAGAAAACTCAAAGCTGTTCAAGAGCATAGTAACGGGATTTTTTCTCTAGCTTACAAACACATAATGATTGATGAACAACACGGATTTATCACGCGTGAATCTGCTGAGACTAATTTATTACTATTCTCACAATTTTTTTTGGAGGGTATCCTTGAAGTAGGTATATACGCTGATTTTTACAAAGCTTTCGACCGGATAAATCATGAGCTTCTGATCTCAAAACTATATTCAATAGAATTACAAGGTGCATTATTGGAGTGATGGTTAAAAAGCTACCTCATCAACAGGAAACGAATAGTAAAGATAAAAACATTTTTTTCTGAAGAGATAAACGTTTCAACGGATATGGGGCCATTGCTGTTTCTATTTTCCATCAACCATGTAAAGTATATTTTACAGTTATGTCGTTTTCTATTTTTGCCGATGATTACAATTTTTGTATGTCATTAAATCTATCTTAGATGCTCTAAATGTACAAGAGGGGTTAACAGAATTTTATGTATTTTGTAATGAGAATGGGATGAAGCTTAATGCTAAACAATGATTTTTAATGAGGTTTTATGGAACCAATAGTTTGTTGATTTTGACTATCATATCAATAACAATATATCAGCTAGTAAAACAGAAATAAGGGATTTTGGTGTTATTATGTACAGAAAGCTTAATTTTAATGCAAATTATGATCATATAGTTAATAAAGCACTCAAAACCTTATGTTCTACACATAGAGCATTACATTTTCGTAATATTTTTCTATAAGATATCTTTACACAGCAATGGTGCTTCCTCACCTCGGGTTTTGTTCTTCTATATCTCCTATCTCCTTTATTTAATGTTCACCGCTTGAAAATTTAAAGGGTTCAACGTAAGTTCTTACGATTTGCTGCCTATAAAATGGATATTAGATTTCGTGACTACGAATTTATTTGGATCTATTCCAAATGTAAGAAAATTATCGGTTCATAGAAATCACAACAATTTAAAACTACTATTTAAGCTGATAAATGGGTTTGTTAATTGTTCTGATTTACTATCACTAATTATTTTCTACATTCCCGCTCGATTTATGTTAATATATTTTACATACCATTTAGCAGAACAAATTACCTAATGCATTATCCATTTTGGCATATTACGTATCAATAATTATTGTGTATATCCTTTCAGGAGTTATCTGGCTAACATTTCATCATCAAGCGAACCAAATAAGACAATCGTGACTTAAATAAGGCGTTACATGGTAAACGTGACAAAAATTAAACGACCGTCCCTTTTCGTCGTGAAGTATGGTAGAAGGGAAGTTACAAGTTGTCTGAATAAACTTTTCCTGAATATTAATCAAATAAGTTGGGAGGCTTGCTACGAACAAATTTAAGCAGCGCCGATTCTATCGGACTATGTTTCGGTCTCTCTCTTTGATGCACAAAGAAAATTCCATCACATTACAAACTCACTAACTGCTCAGATGATATGTGTTAATAATATAGAAATATTTCATTTTGGACGAGTTGGTACGATGAGTAAGGGTACATGCTGTGAATAAAATATACATGGACTTCCTGATCTACATGCAAATCTGCCCAGCAAACATCGTTTACGCGGACCACACACTGTATTAGATGAGGATTTTATATCCAGGACTCTATTCCATAAAACTCAAGAAGCCATATGTTACATGTGAATAATTCCCCAATCTGCAGGCCTACAAGTAAATTCTCGGCTTGAGAAATTGTCTCATCTCATGAAATTGTTTCACAATCACTATCCTATTGGCTCTTTGAAAGAATTTCGATGCGATCATGCTGAAGACCTGTAAATCTTGGTAGGTGAGGCGCATTAATTGATCATGAAATTATTTTGACAATTATCAGGTCGATCAACTTGTGGGAATTCAAAGATACTGAATTCATTGACGAGTAACTGGAATAAGTAACTCCATGACATTATTCCTTCTGATACTTCTGATATCGAACAATCCTGGAATTCCTTGGTCTTAAATTATGAGATATCTTTTATGTGTGTCTAGCTGAAGCTTACAGAGTTTCCCAAGCATTCTTTTCTGCATGTAGCTCGGACTACCTGGAAGCATCAACTAGGTTCATTTTGCATCTCCACTAAATCGTTAACTCATAATCCATTGAAATACTCCTTTTATGAACTGTTTTCGAATGTTAAACTTCACGTAATTAAATATCTATGGTTTCGGCGTTTTCACGTAATTTATAATTTTCTTGGAAAGGTACTTTGAATGATACATCGAAATTAATTAATAATTAATTTTGTTGCAAAAATGACATCTGGTCATGACTTCCAGTCATTTTTGCAACAAAATTATACTTTATCATTCATAACCGTCTCAGAAAAATCTCAAATTTCCCGAATTTTCCATCTAGAGAGTTTTTTTGGAAAAATAACAGCGAAATCGTGATCAGCAACCCAAAAAACCTACTAGAGGTCATTTTTGCAACAAAATTATACTTTATTATTCACAACCGTCTCAGGAAAATCTCAAATTTCCCGAATTTTCCATCTGGAGAGAGTTTTTTGGGAAAAATGACAGCGGAATCGTGATCAGCGACCCAAAAAACCTACCAGACGTCATTTTTGCAACAAAATTATAAATTATATATTATTTATAAATTTTCCAAATTTCCCATCTGGAGGGAGTTTTCCGAGAAAACTAACTGCGGAATCGTGATTAGTGACCCAAAAAACATACTAGATGTCATTTCCGGCTCTTCATTCATTAATTTTGGACTGTTTTTATAAGAATGCTCCTCTGAGGGGTTGAAACCCCGTTTTGAGGGGGGTAGAAGGTCGATCCCCGCGGTCTTGATAGTCATGAATGATATATGGGGTATTAGGAACAAAATGCAAAAAAAAATTTTGAAATTCTAGCTTACTATATATTTTTTTTTCTGGTTCGTTGCCTGGACTATTTTTACTGTACTGGCAAAAATATCTCTCCAACACTTTTGGAAACTGATTCTTGTGAACTCTTCTACCGTTTATTACGTAATACTAGATCGATTCGGATCTAAATTAATCAAACATTGCAATAAGCTTTTTCATCCACTTTATCAAAGCGCTAATTATTTCTACAAAATTGTGCCATATATAATTTCACGAAGTGTGGAATGAATTATAAATCAGCAATATCCACCAATTCATCAGTGTCTTATATTCTGGTAGGCCCATTACATCATAACAAGTATTTAAATTCAATGTTATTTCGCGCACGACCAGTATTGGGAGATTGATATCTATTTTTTACAATTAATGATTCAAGTAAGCTTTGATGATGATTCATTTATTAAATTGATTTCGTGATGTTTCATGACTAATGTGTTGAAGACAAATGGTAGGATTCAAGTAGCTGGACAATGTTTTTCAATCATATATTTTGATCTCAACACCCTTTGTTTATCTTTCCTTATTCACTGAGCACTTACAATGATGACCATTTATTCCAATATGGAACCTTTTCATTCGAGTATTTCATGTACGTTTTCATTTGTACATATTTATTTTCCATTTAATATCACAAAGATGAAGAATCATGATCATCGCGAATCTATGATAATATAAAGATTTGAATCAATTAGAACTATTCTAATATACTAACGATCATAGTTGAACAAGCACGAAGCAAATAATTGCAAGAGGAAAACGCAAGTACATAATTTATAATAAATAAAACTACTTTGTTTCACTATCACTGATATTTAATATAGTCGTTACTATAGTTTCAACACTAAACGTGTCATCTTCAGACGAAAGATTTTTCGTGTTGAAACTACAATAACGACTATATTAAATATCAGTGATAGTAAAACATAGTTTTATTCATCATTTCGTTAGAATGATAAACTATCACAAAGTAACGGCTTCCACAATTGAATTTTTATATAATTTATCTTCGAAAACGAATCATTCAAGTTTTAAATCTTATGTAACACATACTTATCTCCTTGATGTATTGCTATCAGAATGAATCATCTACATCTTTTGCAATGTAAGCTATTAACTCAGGTTAATTAATTACCGTAATCAGCTTTTTAATCACATTAATTAATGGTGAATCCAGCCTGATTATCAAGGTCGTGTACCATGTTGCATTTAATCCACCCATATTTCACTCTAAGTACGACCACTTGGCATACTTTATTCATAACACCAGTATTAACTGGGACAGCAAAGTGCAAACTGAACGTGGAATATTTAATTCATCAGACATTTTTGACTCTTGGTTCATTTGGAAGAATTTTGAGGGTTGTTGTGGTTCTTGCAGCATAATTTCCGACCAAATCTGAGAAACGATTTGTTTTTGCATGGTCTGTTGAATTATAGTACCATGCGATACATAAGAAATATCCAGAAACAACTTTCCTACCGCTTGCTAAACTCATCCGATCAGCGCACAATGTTGAGTGTTATATCCATCAAGGATGTTGAAAGGATGGTTGCACTTTTAATGAGAGACAAATCAGAATCAGTTGATTTCACAATCGAAATTGCAGAATTGTATCATCTCTGCAAGACACGTGAATAAATTGCAATAAATTTCTGCAAAGCAAAAAGTTGTTGGTGAAAGCTAAATCAGTGTTTTGTAGAGGATTCTACTCCACAAACTAATGAGGGTATTTCACTCGTAAATTCTTCTACAGTTCGTTCTAAATCAAATGGCAGTAAATGCGAACAACAACACGCGCACGGTAATATTCGAGTGTTGATGGTTATATTAAATGGTTATTTACTGTTGGAATGGTTTCTTGGATTTTAGTAACTTATCACGGAGAAGAGATTCACAAATTAACTAAAGCGGCTAGACAGTCATCCAGTCATCTGGCTGATAATCCAATGGGGGTGCGAATAACATTAACGCTTTGATCATGTACCGAACATTATTGACATCCACTGCTAGTTGAATTAGAATAGACTTTAGTTTGTATATCCAAGATGAAAAAAATAATTTCTGCGTATTGTTAGCTGTTTAGGAGAAGAAAGGGAAATATCGCGATATAGTAAGATTTCTTATGATTGTCACAGAGGAAAGACAAAATGCATGCTCCAGACGAATTCTTCTTTTAACTTATATAAGATTTCGTGAAGCGTAGTTAAGCATATTCATCTAACCCTGAATATTCCGAAGTATTGAGTTTAAATTGTGAATATAGTCAGCTTGTTATAATTGAATAACATAATTTCACTATATATTATATGTCACTCCAAACGGGTAGTATTTAGAAGGAATTAACGCTTTGATCATGTACCGAACATTATTGACATCCACTGCTAGTTGAATTAGAATAGACTTTAGTTTGTATATCCAAGATGAAAAAAATAATTTCTGCGTATTGTTAGCTGTTTAGGAGAAGAAAGGGAAATATCGCGATATAGTAAGATTTCTTATGATTGTCACAGAGGAAAGACAAAATGCATGCTCCAGACGAATTCTTCTTTTAACTTATATAAGATTTCGTGAAGCGTAGTTAAGCATATTCATCTTACCCTGAATATTCCGAAGTATTGAGTTTAAATTGTGAATATAGTCAGCTTGTTATAATTGAATAACATAATTTCACTATATATTATATGTCACTCCAAACGGGTAGTATTTAGAAGGAATAAATACTTATCTTAATCCGATTTCAAACTATAAAAGGAAGAGGCTTTGTCTGTCTAAAGGATCTAAAACGATTTACATACTATTGAATAAAAACAGCGAGATGTTTGACAAGGTTGCTCTGTTGTTCGCCAGGGTTTTAATATCAATCTGGTTGACACTTTAAAACGCGGTTTGAATGGAAATATAAACAATCACTTTAACAGCCTAATGTATTTCTTGAATACTCCAGACATGTTTTGTCTGAATAGTGAGATATTTTTCAGAGCCTGCTACCGCGGTAGGTATTGTGTTGTTTATTATCAGATTGACTTACCATAATCGCGAAACACTTTGAACGCATGCTAAAAATAGAATGAAACACCACGTTTTATGGCAATGTTATTACAATGATTATCACAGTCTTTTGAATGTACGTGCCCCATCGAATTTTGCAACAATATACTAAATCGCCCTGGAACAATATATCTCACACCTACCTATTAATTCATTTATAATAACAATTTCTTGATATTGATATAGATGTGCTCACTTGTTGAAAATTCGTATCTATAGTTTTAATAAAAATATATTTGTGATAAATTTTCAGAAATTTCGTTTTTATTAAGCAAAACGTGACATGTTTCACCACACGGTGGTTTTATGAATCAATGGTTTTCCAACTATGGTTTTAATAAAAATACATTTGTGATAAATTTTCACAAATTTCGTTTTTATTAAGCAAAACGTGACATGTTTCACAACACGGTGGCTTCATGAAACAATGGTTTTCCAACTATGGTTTATTCCTTAAATAATAAAATTAGGATTAGGAAGGAGGGGATGAGTGTGGTACGTGTACAGTAGGTTGAAGTTACTTCGAATAAATTTAATAATGGATAATTGGTAAAGTCTTTCTGATCATTCAAAAGGTTTGCTGCATTTTCAAACTTATTAATTTCAATTTTCTCTAAGTTGTTTAATACTCTACTTTCAACTGACTTATGAAGAATCTCAAAATCATCTCTGAAATGATGATCAGTTTCTATAATATGGCTTACAGCTTTTGAATTTCCTTTATTCAAATTGAAATGTTCTTTAATTCTAGTTAAAAGATTTTCCCCTCTGGCCTATATAGAATTTATCACAATCTTCACACTCTATCTTGTATACTCCTGATTCTTGATCTTTTTTATTCTCATGTTTGTTATTTTCAATTTATTGGCCCACCGTATTATTTATTTTAAAAGATGTGGTAACATTGTGTTTTTTAAGTAAATTGCAAACATTATCAGAACGTTTATTTACATTACTTCATTACAATCCTTTTTCTTGAGTAAATCAATCACAATTTTTTCATTATAGCCGTTACTAGTTATCTATCTGTTTTATAATTGGAAATTCCTTATGATAATTTAATTCTGACTTGGGGATAGTAACAATAACAAGTATAATATGCATCGTGCTTTGCAGAGCAGCCAGTTTATGCTGTATGGGTCGGTTTGAATTTTTGTGGAAAATAATGTTCGTATGTGAAGGCTTATGATGTATTGAAAAGGGCTGTTTACTAGTTAATTTAGTTATGGTTGAGTCCAAAAAGTTTATAGTTTTGATTGACTTCTACTTCAACCGTGAATTTATTTTTGGTGTTAGTTTCGGTGTGTTAATGGAACACAAGGACATTCTAACATTTAATTAATTTACACCCCAAAATCCATTCTCGGTTGAAGTAGAAGTAAATCAAACTATCAACTTCTTGGACTTGACCGTAACCACATTAAATAGTAAACATTCATTCTCAATATATCATCAGTCTTCACATAAGGACATTGTTATCCACAAAAATTCAAACCACCCTATACAACATAAACTGGCTGCTCTTTCTTCAAAGCATGATACATAGACTTATTCATTACTAATCCCATGTCAGAATTCAATTATCATAAGGAATTTTCAATTATAAACAGATAGCAACTAATAACGGCTATGACGAAAAAATGTTGATTGTTTAACTCAAGAAAAAAGATTATAGTGAAGCAGTGAAGTTAGTTCACTCTAGTACAGTTAAGACTCATAATTATAGATCAATAACGTATGTAAGTAAACAGATTGAGTCACAGATTAGTAGGTTTTTTTACAAAATTCAAAATTTTTAACAAAAGTCAACATGGCTTTCTTAGGGGCCGAAGTACAATGACAGCTGTTTTCGAATTTACTAGATTTGTGTTAAGGGCTTTGGATAATCAAGAGATACCTTGTGGAATTTTCTTAGACTTATCCAAAGCCTTTGACTGTATAGATCACACAATTTTAATCAAAAAGCTGAAAAATTACGGTATACGAGGGAAACAGTTGTCAATTATAGTCAGCTACTTAAAAGATAGAAACCAAGTTGTTGAAATGAACTCAGACCAGAACCAATACATATCAAAAACAAAATATATTGAAATGGGAGTGCCACAGGGCTCTATATTAGGGCCTCTTCTCTTTCTAATATTTATCAATGATTTGCCTATAATAATATCGGAAAGTGGTCATACCTCGATAAACTATGCGGACGACGAGAATGTTGCCATTAAAAGTAACAATATTGAGAATTTGAATCAGGAGTTGATCCTAGTGCTGACAGAGATTGAAAATTGGTGTCAAGTCAATAAACTTGTAATTAACAAGTCAAAAACAAAGTGTGTGATTTTTCAAACTAATAAGTCGAATATTGAAATTCCAAAAACTCTTACTTTGAATAACCAAATTATTGACGTAGATAATAGTACTAAATTTTTGGGACTAATTATAGACAAAAATTTGAATTGGTATGAACAAATAACATCTCTTTCAAACAGACTTAAATCTAAACTATACGTATTAAGAACTTTAAAAAAATCGGTGGACAAGGAAACTCTAATGGTTGTCTATTACGCCTTTTTTCAGTCTCTGATAACTTATGGGATTACTTTCTGGGGCAACAGCTCTCAATCTAAACAGATTTTGATTCTACAAAAAATGGCAATACGCATAATTTATGGCCTGAGGCATCGACACTCCTGTAGAGGTACTTTTCGCAAATACAATATTTTAACTGTTCCGGCACTTTATATCTCGGAAAGTCTCATGTTCAACTTCAGGAACAAACACTATTCGGCAGAGTATGAAAACGGACAAGTATATGAAACTCGTAAGATTTTATATCTTTACCCAGAGGTGGACTTAACATTATTTCAAAAAAATATGGAATACATGAGCCTTAAGCTTTTCAACAAACTTCCAAAAGAGATTAAAGAGATTAAGGAATTAAAAAAATTCAAAGCAGCTGTTACTAAATTGCTTATAACTTTAGAACCTTATACAGTTGCAGATTTTTTAGAACAATAAGTCTGTATAGTATGTGCTAACATTTTACGGTGATAGTGTTTCTATATTATTTATTATTTGTTTATATATGTAAATATATGTAGTGAAGTGTATATACATATAGTTACTACGACGTTTTTTAATATTGTATTGTTCATGTTTATTTTTTAAATGTAGACAAACCATGTTGAAATAAAGATTATTATTATTATTATTATTAAAACTTCTGATAATGTATGCAATTTACTTTGAAAACACAATATTACCACATCTTTTAGAACAAATAATATGGTAGGCAAATATACTAAAAACAACAAAGATAAGAATAAAAAAGATCAAGAATCAGGAGTATACAAGGTAGAGTGTGAAGATTGTGATAAATTCTGTATTTATAGGCCAGACAGTAAGATCCTCCAGAACAATATTTAAAGAACATTTTAATATGAACAAAGGAGATTCAAAAGTTGTAAACCATATTGAAGAAACTGATCATCATTTGAGAGTTGATTTTGAGATTCTCCATAAATCAGTTAAAAGTAGAGTATTAACTACTCAGAGAAAGTTAAAACTAAGAAGATTAAAAATACAGGAAATCTTTCAAATGATTAGAAAGACTTTACCAATTCTCTATTAGTAAATTTATTTGTAAGTTCTCATTATCATACTGTACACGTACTTCAGTCATCCCCTCCTCCTCAATCTTAATTTTAATATTTGTTTAATAAAAACGAAGTTTGTGAAAATTTATTTCATTAAAATTATAAATATAGATATGATGAATTCAACAGAGGATGGATAACAAGAGGATAGCAGTAACAAAAAATAATCATCCTTCTCACATTTATATTATATTATATTGCATTTGACAGCTGAAATATTTGAGCAAAATGCATAGACTATAAAAAATATAAGTGTTAAATTATACAGGAAATTCGAAGCAGAAAATTGTCATTGACTACAATTAAATTATATTAGTAAGATTATTATCAGTTTTATCTCTGTACTTTATTTTTTTATGTATTTATCTAAAGAAATGGCCTAAACTTTGGGGTCACCAAAGTAGATGATCCAGATTCCATTGTGAATTGTTATCTCTCCCGGTATCCGTAGCAGAAATGAAGAAATATAACCCTATAGTGAAACCCGTCTTTCCCTTGAGGTTTCCGAGCAAATTACTCTAATACCCTAATACTGTTATTTGTTTTACTTAATTTTATTACACGTGAACCTTTTTAAGTGCAAACATCCCAAGCAAACTTACTACCACTTAATATATCTCACAGTTTTCCACAATTCACAATTTTCAGAGAAATTTATCTCATTTTGTTTTCGTTTCAGAATGATACGATGCGAATAGTGTGGGCGTACGATAAAGACGAACCCGTTGGAGGAAGCGTTGGTCCGAAATCGCTGCCTCAGCACGACACGGTATCCCGTGGCACTCAGTCGCTCTATCTTGTTCAGAGGGCAGATCAAGACACTCCAGGTCCGGAAGAAACGGCTCGAGTCTGGGAATTGAGAAACCCCTCGGTCGAGCCGCCAGCACCGGGGGAGACACTTTATTGGTGTAAAATATTCAGGATTCCTTCCCTCACGAGGAAACATCATCTGATTCGTGTAAGTAAACATACGTTTGATATTAAAAATATATATGTTACTGTGAATGTCCGAAGCGGAGTGTATTTTAAGATACACTGGTGTATGTTAACAACCACCAAGCTAGATGGTGATTGTTTGTTATTTATTCTGTTCTTCATGTTTTCGGTCATTCACCAGTGAATGTTATCATACACCACGACGACTTGGTTAATCTTCATTCTCTTCATGATGAGTTAAATTATGATGATTTAGCAAAGATATCTGCAAAACAGAAGTTCGGGTCTGATTTAAAATGAACTCACAAATTGGTACAATAAATAAAATCATAGTACTATAATAAATAAAACAAATAGAACTTGTTTATTAATCAAAATCTTAAATCAGTAATACAAATAGCATTACCTGCCAAGAAAGGTAGACAATAACGTACACTTATTATTAATGCTATTGGCCTATTGGCTATAGAATTTGAAAAATACTCATTCGTTACAAAGTACCTTCTCATAGGTAATTAGGTATTACAGAATTTTTCGCTATATGAATTGAAAAAAAACTTATTTATTAGTACATGGCAAACTGTTATGGCACTTAGAATTACAAATAACTCCACGAGCTTTACATTTCTTGGTATTGCATTTTTGTGCACAATTGCAACGCTTCTATCCTTGTTTTCCAAATCTTGATTCCAAAGAAACAATTTCACCCATTCATATTTTTGCAGAAGAAGTTTCAAATATTTTGATAAAATTTTCCTTACAGATGGAAAACTGATTTCTAGTATACATCTGTGATAACATCCCATGTTTTGTAGCCAATTGATAATAGTCATATCCACATTTGTAACACATGTAAGGATATTTCTGGAATCTGTACGACCTCTATCGACATCAGGAACATGCAACCTTACAGTATCTCCACATTTTGCAGGAGGAAAATTTGCCTGCGATACTTTGAGCATTTTTTTCCTTGATCTTGGAATCCAAGTTTCGCTTATTCTATATTTCTTTTAGGTGCCTCTTTTCTGTTGCACAGTAAACATATTTCGGATTCTGATATTCTGCCCTATTAGCGGCGACGGGTGGTCGGCGTTGAAAAAGAGAGAACAATAGCACTCCAACTTTCTCACTTAATTTCGAACAAACACTGGCGTGGTTTAACATTCACATAATTAGTAAGTTGCAGTATCTAAGACACACAAAATCGCCTTGGAGTATGTTAACATTCACCGGTGTATGTCCAAAACAAAAAAATATTGAAATAATTTCGGACTTACACCATTAATATTGGTGATTGTCGAGATACACTGGTGCATCTTAACGTTCACTAATATCGGACATTCACAGTAACATATACACTACATAGAAAACGTAAGCTGCATATCACCATAGTAATTTACGTTAGGACGGAAAATGACAAGTTTAGATATATATGGACGAGGAGAGGAACGAGCCTACTCTGGAATTTCTAAACGAGTACTTTAAATACCTAGCATCATAGGGTCGTGTGTCGTATAATGTTCTATTTCATACTGTTTTACCGCAACATGAATAACTGCATTGTCAGGATGACGTTCTATTAAGTTACTTTTAAATAGTCACTAATAGTGGCAGCTACACATTCTCTCTGTCCAAATTGTCACTACATCTTGTTCTGGCGACCTAAACAGGAAATAATTCAATCTAAAATCACCAAGCAATGAGGAAATTCATTTCAAGCAAATACATAAAGAGGTACGTCAAAAAATAATATGTTGAAACTATTTGTGAGACTTCTTGTAGAACATGACAGGAGTCTGGAAAGTATTGCTTAGCAACACTTTCCGGCATATTGAAGTAATGTTACACTTCCCCCTGCTTCAAATTAATTACACTAAGTTTACAGTACGAAAGAAAAAATTATTTGTAATCTCCTAGTAAAGCAAAGGAGAAGTAATTCTTGATAGAATTTCTAGTAATAAGTGAATGGTACATAGAAATCATTGTTCACATCTTATGGATCCAGAAAGGCAAATCAACCCTGGATGAAATATGTGACTGTCTACCCAAGCAAAAGCTAAAGAGAAGGGGACTCTCATCACTTTCGTAGATATATGACAGATATTAACCCCATTTGAAGGGATCAAAGGTATTTCGTACGTCGTCGATTCGTCGTGTAGAGTTCCAGCTGATGATAGCCATCTTACGGAGAGATCAATATAATTATCATGCAAATGAAGCACTTTTCCATAATATGCATCATCTCATCATGTCTATAGCGATTTAAAGGGACCAACTTAGATCTGTCAGTATTTAACGCTAAGATCAAAGACAATATCTGTCTAGTTTCAATATGTGCTACAACCTAAGCTTGAATATATTGATTATTGTGGTTGTCGAGGCCTACGTTCGCAGAAATAGCTGATACCGTGGAAGAAAGCGCGATGTCATTGCCCAAGTTTCAAGACTTAATGCATAATATTTGAAATGAGTAGAAACAGCTTAAGGCGTTGAATTACACTATTTGTCATATGAACGCTTATTTGAATCAACATGTTATGGAATGGTCTGTCAGGGACATTATGTTACTGTCAATGTATCAGCTGTCTATCATGTAAACGTTACCTGTCTTGTTGGTGTGTTATATGTTGTCTGTCATAACATACACAGTCTGAAGTGTGATAATGGGTCATTATTCTATGAATTTCCCTGTCATGTAAATTGTAACTTATATTAGAAGTTACAAACGTCAAAATATTTCGAATCTCTTTTACCCCGTTAGGGATTGAGTTTCGAAAAATCCGTCGTTAGCGGGTGTATGAGTCGTATAAGGAACGCATCTACCAAATTTTAAGCTGGTCCGCTTTATAGTTTCGGAGATTTTGTGATGAGGAAGTCAGTCAGTCAGTGAGTCAGTGAGTGGTATTTCCCTTTCATATACATAAATTAATTTCAGTCACGTGAATTTTCCATTATTTTTGGAAAAAGAAAGCCCAAATAAACAATCTGTAATACTGGAATTTTTCACAAAACTCGAAATTGACTTTTTGTCATGGTTACTACCTTTTCCGGAGTTTTCCGGAAAACTAAAGCTGCTTTTGATTTTATAACCTTAAAATAATACTCGCGACCACGGAAACATATAATAAGACACTATGGACGGGACTCGGATTGGAATATGAAGAAAAAACGACGCAATTTTCCACCAATTTTCCATAATTTTCCTTCTTCCAGGGGAAATTGTGCCGAGACACATCACGGCATCTTATTATTTCAATACCACATCCGAGATAAAATGTTTGTTTCTAAGATTTCCTAAAATTTTCCTTGTTTTCCGGCAAACGGGCCGGATTTTCCATTTTCCGACTTCAGATTCGTGTTCAGCGGACATAGAAACTCCCACAAACCAAATTAAAGAAACTTTGGATTAAAAGAACCCGAGTATTACATTTTTTTTAAAAGACATTCCATTTCTTGATTGAAAATGGTTTTTCATTGTCTATTAATAGTAATAATCACGAGTCCTCTTTTTCTTCTACTTACCATGTGTAAGCCATCCTGAACACGATGCAGAAAGAGTTTTACATTTTAGTGCGGTCTATAAAATTTTAGATGTTTTTCACAAGATTGGAAAAAGTTTGACATTTAACATTACGGCCGAACGGTAGGTTACGTATTCTATCCTACTCCGCTAACGTGTTACAATGCCATACCTTGATGCATTTGAATACATAAAATGAGGTAGCTTATGAAGAACATTCGAACGCGCATCTGTAAATGGTCGGCCTTCATTTCGATGCGCTTTGAAATAAAGAGACTGATTATTCGATTAGTTTCGCAAAATTAGAAGTGGCATCACAAATTACAATCTTAATTACTATAACGGAATTATAATATCAAGCGCAGGCGGCACTCATCGTAAATAACGGCCATGTGAAGGTCTTTGTTCCAACTACAAATCCTCGTAATGTCTTCATAATGATGTTTTTATTTATGTATTTTGTGAATGTTAGATTCAAATTTATGTTTGCAAAAATTTCAACCTAACGATACAGAAATATTCAGTGTAATTAATCAATTTCAAGTTGTAATCGGGCAAGGAAAGCAATTTAAACAAACGACCAACCTCGGATTCCGCATCCTACCATAATTTTTACGCTACGATATGATTAATTAACTGATCCGTAGATCACCAAATTCCCTCTTCCCACTTTAGTTTCGCAGGGCAAATGGATGATTGTGATATATATTTACTACAATTTACTTGCCGTTTCCTAGGCGCATCGCTTGCGGAAACAGATAGCATCCGTAGGAATTATGATATATTACAAATTATTAGAAACAGCTGAAAATGTGGCTTGACGTCAAATTATACTCTATGTCATGACATAGAGAGGTTATTTGAACTGACAATGTAATATGTGTTCTACGACGCTATGTTTATTTATTTATTTATAAAGGAGGAATACAAATGGCACTGACCCAAAAACAGTATTCACAGATAGGTAATTTCTCAATGTAGTGAATTCATAGAATTCTAAAAAGAGTTACGAAATTGGTGATAGATATAAAAATAAATAAAGAATGCATGTAATTAATGAATGAATTGAGAACATCTAGTGAATGAAAACAAAATGAAAGAAATGAAAAATGAAAAACACACTTATACAATTATACAATCATACAATTATACAATATATATACACATAAATACCAATTAAGTTCGTGAATTGAAAAAATGTTTTTTCAAGATGTTAGGAAAAGAGTAAGAGAAAATATCAACCGAAAAAAATTTGATAGCGTATTGTATGATATGTTGCATCTATTGCATTTGTTTGGGATTGTTCATAACGGAATAGATGCTGATGCCTAGTAATATATATAGGAGCATTAAGATAAATTTTACTAAGGATAGCAGGCGAATCACCTAAATTATTTATGACTTTAAAGAAGAACTTCACGTCTGTAATTTTCCTTCTTTTCGCTAGTGTTAATATGTTCAGTTCATAATTTTTATTTCAACATGTTGCTGTCAGTTGAACTGTCAAATCATCATTTATGTGAAAAAGTCGATGGTAGAAGTCGTTACTTTAAGGTAATTTATCGTTATGAATGAATGAAAGAACAATTGCTATGTTTATACAACACAACGACTTGCCTGCGTGTGGATAACGGGGGCTATGAGAACCGCCCTCACCTGAGCTCTTGAGGTTCTGGTGGGGATCGTCCCTCTTCAGCTCCATATCAAAACCGTGACCGCGGGTACGGCGTATCGGCTGGCTGGTCTAGGTCAGTCGGTCGGTGCGTCTGTCCTCGTAGTCATGGCAAAATTTGGGATTGGGCAGCCGTACGCAGGATAACGTGTTATACGTCCTCATAACACGGAGGACGGACTGGGAGAACAAGCACTCTGTGCCACTACCACCAGGGAGACTCGTGTGGTGCACGGATGGGTCTAATACTGCCGAGTCTACTCATGTACAACCTGAAGGGAGGTTTCAGTTCCCCTGGGTGCCCACGCAATCGTTTTCCAGGCTGAGGCTTGCAATTAATAATTCATTGAATCAAATAATATTCAAATAGGTAAATTTTGTTTCCTAATTTAGCTTACTCTGATGATGGATAATTGGTGACTGAACGATCATTAGTATTTTTGGTAGATGAGGGTAATTATTTCGTACTTATTCGTGTTGTAGCATATTCGCAGTTATTCTTTCAGTATATTTATTCATTTATTTATATCCATTAAATTTAGTACCTCCTTAGTAGCGTTCTTTTGCTCATACCTCATCAATAGATCGTAGTTTGTGCAGTATTGCGGTCGAAGATCAAATTCATTCATCTCCAAATCCGGTGTGCCTCAAGGCTCAAACCTTGGTCCTCTACTGTTCCTGTTTTTTATTAATGATTTGGCTGAAACCATGATCGGATTGAAACTAATTTTTGCTGATGAATTGAAAATATTTTCAGAAACAAAGACCATAGATGACAGCTATGCCCTACAAAATAATCTGGACAATATTTTTGAATGGTGCGCTAACAATAAATTAAGTCTAAATATTAGTAAATGTTGTGTTGTTAGCTTCAGTCCATCCTATTTTGTTCGATTATCTTTTAGATTCAGTAATCATTTCTCATAATATACTACAATCAAAGACTTAGGTGTTTTATACGATCATCAGTTCACTTTTAATCTACATATAAGTGATATGTGTGCTAAAGCTAATGGCACTTTAGGGTTTGTACTTAGACATTTCGTATATTTCAACAATTGAGAGGTACTACAAATACTATTCAATTCATTGATTAGACCAAAACTGGAATATGCTTCACTCATCTGGAACCCTCAGTATCAATTCTAGATTACACTAATTGAGAGCATTCAACGTAAATATTTGAAATATCTCTTGTTTAGAACTTTCAATATCTTTCCTAGAAGAGGTTTTGACCATCAATTATTGTTATCTACTTTTGATTGTTTGACACTGAGAAGAAGAATAAGGAGCACTATATTCCTCCATAATTTGTTGAATAATAATATTGACTGCAGTTACTTATTATGTACATTAAATTTTGTTGTACCTAGATTATCTTCTCGCTGCTCCTTAACTTTTTACAATGTTAGGTCTAATACAAATGTATCATCTAGATGTCCGATATTTCTCATGACAACAAATTTTAATTTAATTTGTTTACAATGCGACTCATTTTTCAATAGTATTCCGTATCTTATTAGTGTGGTCAGGTGAGGTTATTTATCACCAAATTTCAAAATTTAACCAGTTTATTTTCATTATTTCAATAAGATATTATTTTTGTTATATGTTTCTTGTTATTCTTTATAATATGTTGCTCTGTATTGTTTGTCCTATGATTGGATGAAACTGTTGGGCATATATATACTAAATGAATAAATAAAGAAATAAATATTTGATAGTTTACTCGTTCCGCTGATGGACTCCAGAGGGCGAAACCGCTTCCAGGAACTATTGGCTGCAGTGTAACTGGTCGATCTATGATATCACATACGTTTCCTAACTTTTTTCAACTGGAAGTCACAGCTGACTAGTCACGTCACGTGATTAAGAACGTTCGCTATCCGTATCATGATAATGGAACGTCTTGATTGGGTACCTAACTATTTGTAAGACGGATTATTGTTGAAGTTGTATATGAAGTCTTGGGAATGATTGAGTAATTACATGAATGAGATAGCGTCAGATGCCATGAATTGCAAATGCACAATTTCAGGTATTAAATCGGAATTGGTTATTGCTCGACGCGACAAGAGCGCTAATATCGGAATATTTGAACTGCACCCTAATTACAGCATTCTGCCGTACAAATATTTGTGCAACCAACATAGTAGTTACATCTAGTTTGTGTAAATCAATATTTGAACCTCATTCGGGCTTGCTTTCCCTCATTCATATTTCTTTGAAGCCGATTATAATTGAGCAAACGGCTATAGATGAACAAGGGGGAAAGGGGGCGAATTGCACGCGTCACATCAAAGAAAAACAATTTTATATAATTTAAAATTTAAATAACAAAGCACCGTAAAACTCTGGATGAATTCGCAACGCAGGGCCGATATTATGCGTGCGAATAATCTTATTCGCAAATCCGTGAAGCGGCTTCAAAACTAACCAATTTGCATCTCATATCTTCGTGGAATTGAACAAAGCGGCGACACTTGGAAATGGAACTGTATTTCGGGGGATACTAAATTCGATAAAATTCGTGTACGACGGGGTAATAGTGGACCGTTATTGTATCCCAGGTTCCTCTGCACAATCAAATACGAACGTGTAAATATCCTGGCCTGTTTCCGAGTTGGAACTTCCCTTTGCAATAGGAAAATTGCAAACCGTAATCTAATATTCATCTAATTCCCTGTTGGTTGCTCATAGAGATGAAATGCTTCTTGCCGACTTCTGACCATGAATAAACATCTAAATGGTTTTGTTGTCTATATGTTACATTCGCAAGCTAATTGAATTCTTGAATATGTTTTGCCTCTGATTTTCTTCCGAAAATATGATACCAGTTCCAACTTATCTGCTGAATTAGGATTCAGGTTTGATGATAACTCTTACTATAATCCAAATATTGTAAAACAGTATCACGGAACCCAAACATAATGACCCGCAATATTTATTTTATAGGAGTTCTGAACATTACTATTTGTTGATGGCAACCTAAGCATATTTGAACCTATACTACTCACGACTCATAGTCTCTAGATAGATAGATAGATAGATAGATAGATAGATAGATACTTCATTGGTGCCTTTACAATACAAGTAGTTTTGCACAAATCAAAAAA
Source organism: Endomychus coccineus (assembly GCA_958510875.1). Lineage (NCBI taxonomy): Eukaryota > Metazoa > Arthropoda > Insecta > Coleoptera > Endomychidae > Endomychus > Endomychus coccineus. The sequence goes on from OY294069.1 coordinate 39,302,537, forward strand.
TCAAAGTAATATTATATAAACAATAAATATATACATAATAAATATAAAAATGGAATACGACAAAACATAACATGTTAAAATATACTAAAATCAAGAAGACTTTCATTAAAATCAGGGAAATTTAAAAGCTTAAACTGTCATAGAAAAGTTCAAAAATTCATCAAAACTATAAAAGGAATGCATGTTTAAAAAAGCTTTAACTTTTAATTTAAATGTATTAAGAGGTAAAGTAGCAATGAAATCTGGTATCTTATCAAAAAACTTTGAACTAAAATAATTCAAACTGTATCTACTAGATCTTAACCTAATACTTAATATTTCGATGTGATCATTTGTTCTAGTTTGGTAATTGTGTAGATCTCTACGAAAAATATGGATATCAGATTCTTTTGCCAAAATAAGGCATTTGTAAATATATAAGATGGATATGTCAAGATATTGACATCTTTAAAATAATTACGAACGTCTACTCTAAAACCCTTGTCAAGAATTATACGTATGGCTTTCCTTTGAATTCCAAATAATCTATTAGCATGAGGTGAGTGACCCCAACATAACAGCGCATACGATATGTGTGAGTGTATTAATGCATAATAAGCAGTCAACAATACTTCACGAGGTACACAGCCCTTCAGGTTTCGTAACACAAACAAACCCTTTGACATCTTCTTCGCAATATAATCAATATGTAAGTCCCAGTTAAGAGTATGGGTTAAATTTACTCCCAAAAACTTTATGGAAACTGGATTTTTAAAATGTATAGTTCGGTGAGTGAATAACATGCAATCTGTTTTTTTGAGATTCAAGCACAAGTCGTTAGCTGAAAACCAGTCAACTAGTAATAACTGTGATTCCCTCGATGAATCTAACACTACAGATTCATCTTGATCACATTTTGAATTTGAGGTATCATCACAAAATAATAGTAGGAGATCGTCTGGATTCGCTACCTTCATTAGGTCATTTATAAATACAATAAAGAGGATAGGACCCAAAATAGGTCCCTGTGGTACCCCACAAACGGTAGTTACCATGTTAGATGTAGTATCATTTTGATAGGTGTATTGCCTCCTATTCGAAAGAAAAGAACTTGATAATTTACAACTAGTGTCATCAAAACCGTAACAAGCAAACTTGTCAATTAATTTGCCATAGGGAACACAGTCGAAAGCCTTGGTTGAATCATAAAAAAAGGAACTCACAATGAATCCATTTTCCATGCCGTCTATGATAAAATCTAGTAGCCTTGATAACGCTTTCTCGGTACTTCTATTTTTTCTGAATCCAAATTGGTTTTTAAAAAATAAGTTATTTGTTTCAAAGTATTCAACTATTTGAGATTTCAGGAAAGTTTCAAAAATTTTCGAAAATATAGGTACCAAGGCTATAGGACGAAAATTGTTGGCATCATTTGTGGGGCCTTTTTTATGCAAAGCAATAATTTTTGTAATTTTTAAAGAGTCTGGATACAATCCTGCATTTATGCTGAAATTTATTAAATCAGTCAAGGGATAGACTATAGTGGTTAACGTAAGTTTGACTAATTCAACAGTTAGACCAAAATGGTCAGTGCTTCTTTTATTTTTGAGATTATGTATTATGTCCCTAATTTGTACATAAGAAGCATTCTTAAAAGAAAACTGTTTGGAATTACTGGGTAAATGGAGAAGATAATCTGTAAAGAGCCTGTTTGTATCAGGAATAGTATGTTTAATTTCTCTTGTTATATTAAGAAAAAGGTCTCCACGTCAATAACATTTTTTTTATATACTTTGACTACACGTGAGGGAAACCTATAATGTTCGAAGGACAGCCAGCAGGGGAATGTAGGGAGAGGAGGTAGGTATTGGTATTTTTCTTGAAGGTTTGGAGGTTATAGGCATAGGGAAAAACCTCACTAGCTGAAAAGTTCCTTCGCTGAACGTTAAAAAAGTATATTAGGAAGAAGTTCTGCAGGTCTTGAGTTTGACAGTAATATGGTGAATAGTTTGAGCTCGTCTAGTCCGCCTATCTGAAATGTCTCGAGGTGGAACAACAGACGAGATTCCTGATGAATCTGGTATAATACAATATCTTTGTAGAGGGAAATGTTAATACAATAATGAGGGATCCACAAATCATCCAGGTTTCACAAAGTTGGGCTCAACTTTGTCCACCGAACTACCACCATGTGTGCCAACGTGATCCCTGTAGTATCTTGAATAGTAGGTTTCCGCGGATGGATCATCTTGAAAATTCTTGACTTAGGGATGGATTATGCATCACAATAGCACGACTTGATGCCGATGTTTCGCGAACCATTACAAGTGATATCTTCAGGACAGTCTTGAGGCATGAACTGAAGCTGGTTTCTGTAGCATTATTTATTGTGAAAAAAACCTTCACGCTACACAGTTCACTGCCTTCATGCCGGTGGTTGAATCCGTTCTTGCACCTGACCCTTGCCGTTGTGTGATCACGTGCAAAGTGGAATTTCCGAGGATGGGTTCACAAATGTTGGGGAGGTGATATACTAAGTCACGGTTTAGATTATCTGGATAATTTAGGATTTTTATTGCTTCAAGAATTTTTCGCGGGTAGAAGTTCGGACCTTGGGCTAGGATTTTAGTATTTTCGAAAAGGATTTGATGACGCCCAACTTGTTTTCCGCAAGTACAGATCTACTGGTGTCACGAAGCCGTATACAGCGCTCATGTACTTCCACACGAGTAGCTACAGTACGACCTGTTTCACCAATGTAGACTTTACCACAAGAACAGGGAATGTTATAAATACCTTCTAAATGAAAGGAGGAGGCAGATCTTCGATAAGTTTGTAAAACTGAGTTAGTTTAGGGAGTGTCGAAAATCGAGTAGAAATATTAAGCTTCTTAAGGATTTTGGATATTCGACCCCTGTTATATTTTGGATATATGGAAGATAGACAGTGAATAAAAGTGCGGGAGGAGAGGGGTTGTGGCTCAGGTTTATTTTGAAATTTTAGGCGAAGTGTATTTCTTTATGGCTTTTTGAATGTTATAATTAGGAGGAATGATTTGATAATAAGACAGATGAAAGATGTTTTAACTCTGATTTGAAGGATTGTGGTTGGGATAAGGTGACAGCTCTGTAAAACAAGGAGATTATGACAGATTGCCTTTGGACAGAGTAGTGGTGGGAAAGGCCATTGAGGTATCTATATCTCACATCGATAGATACGTCATTTTTTTATGTTCCTTGTTTTTGTACATATAAATAACATTTCAAATTGCACTCTGGTCAGAGTCATCTACATTCACAACCACTTCAACTCATGTCTATTTTCTTCTTGGGCTTGCAATTGCTAAAGTGAATTGATTGTTAGAAAAAACCAAGTTTGACGTCATAATAAATGTATACATGTTACTAAAGTAAGAGATGCACAAATCTTTCAGATTTTACAAGGTTGATTTGAGTTTAGGCAACATTTGTTATCTGAATATTTTATTATATCATATTGAGTAATTTTTTTGAAAGCGGAAACTGAACTGTTTTGTTACCAAAGGCGATGTCAATCATTCAAAATGGGGACGTCCAAGTCTGCTGCACTCAGACCTCTGGATTGGGCCCAATATTGGCTCTTTCGAAAAAGACCCAGTCCAGCAGACCCAAGGCCTCACGCAGAATGTACGCTCTGCCAACGTGTTGCAGCCTATGCGAAGCCATTGTTGGACATTATACTGGGATGTAAGAGGCAGTTCCGTCTGCATATACTTTAACGTGGATCATCAACATTGCCCAGTTAGTTTAGATAGCAGTGTTTGTAAGAAGTCATGTCACCAGTTTTATGTCTCTTCGCCTTGTCGAGAACTCTTTAATGTTAAGCTTCGCCTGCCTGATCCCAGGAGCTATGTACCACATTGAGAGCCAGTATTCTTCTAGTAGCTCTCTGAGGGCGCGAAGCCCGGTAGTCGATGAGATTCTGATCGTTGAATCGCTAGTATTAACTTTCTGCTTTATAGACTCATTGTAGAACATGGCCTAAGTCACCTACTGTGTCGCCATCTAAAGTTGACCAGAGGTGTAATGGTAGGAACTGTTAGAATCTGAGCAGATGCCTGCGAATCCATAGGCGCGTGACATTCCAGAGACTCCTCTTCTTTCGTAAGCTGATCTGCTCTTATTCTTAGCCAATATTTTCCTTAAATCTGATATATGTAAATGACATGAATTCAACGTTGAGAACAAATTGTTCTCTGCTTGAATATTCTCATGGATTTTGATTTCAGATGTGTAAAATATGCTTTACAATTCCTGACGAAAATTCCAGAATACAATAGCAATTTTGCTGAGTGTTGGTAATCTAATATTGATCTAATTCCTCTGTTGGCATAGGATTTGTTATGCGTTACATAATTTATATGCTCGCACTGACTTGGCTCGGTGTCATTAGTGTGTTATTGTTAAATAACTATCATTAGCCTTCGCCTATATAGAGCTGTACCCACAGTTTGTTCCCATCGGGTAATATTTAACTCATTACGCTAATTTCATTCGCTTACTGAATGTGAAATCTGGAATGACGGGAAACTAGTAAATTAATTGTAGTAAAAGTTTTATTAGATACATGTTTCAGTCTCGATTGATTCAAAATTATATTTGTTTGTGTTTCACGTTACAGTTGTTCCAATTCATTTACATAATTGAAGTTAGATTATCTTGAGATGTTCTGTAAGCGGGAATATAAGTAAACCTGTAGCAACTTGGTTGGAATGCTATTACATCATTTCGTATCAAATTTCAAAACACTATTTCCACGGAACAATTCTGTATCAGAGATTTATTTTTCTTCTCAATCACACAAGTACTTATTCATGAAACTCCACTGTAATCTTTGTTCAACAATGTTTACTGGGGCTTATAGTTCAGTCAAAATTGATTTTATTTAGTTTTAACTCAAGTGAAACATGTAAAAGCGCCCTCGCATTTTGCTTGTATTTTTAAAACACAGTAAGACAATATAATATCAAGAACCATCCAGTCCACATCATGCTCTGAGCAAACATTCATTATTCTATTGCGTTGTTATTTGTTAGTTTTAAAACTGTGAATCAGAGTATTTTCAAATAAACGATAACAGTTTTTTCAATTAACCAACGTAATCACAAACTGTGACGTATTATCATATTAAACTTTTGATCATTCATCATACTGGTGAAACACATCCCCAAAGCCTCCCGCATGGAAATTCTTAATGAAACCAATCTTTATGTTTTAAATTGTCCAAAGATAGCCTCATGACAAAGTAAAACTGCAAGACATTATCTGATTATGTGGAATTGCATTCGAAATATCTTAATCGTTGTATACGCCTCTGGGATTGAGAGAAGGTAGACTAAATTACATAAAAATCAATCGTATTTACTTATTTCCGGCTTATGTGTTCGAAGATAGGTTCAGTGAATACAAAAGATAGGTTCAGTGAATACAAACACGTCATAAGTTGGCAGGTTGCTCTAGCTGGAAAATATATCTATCTTGATTCTGAATGATAGGTATATCAGATCGATTAGGATTTATCCTTGAACGACTATATTTTTTCTACACTTGACCACACGAGAGAAAAACCTATAATGTTCGAAGAAATCATTAGAGCCAGGTGGAATATTAGGAGAGGAGATAGGAATTCAAAATTTTCTTGAAGGTTTGGAGTTCCACAACTTCTCCGTTCGTTAAAAAATTAAGTCTGATAAGAGGAAGTTGGGCAGGTCTCGATCTTACTGTACATAAACACTAATACTTGTTTGGAATACTCATATTTATCATACAGGGGAGCAGTGATTCACTCTTCATGTTACCACGTCATTAGCGTAATTAAATACATTTGTAGCATTCTTACTCACAAAAAGTAACCTTTCTTGAATTGAATTATCTTGATATCAAGCGTAGGTGCGCTCTCAATTTGTCGATTTGATAAGGTACCATGAAATTAATATGAATGGTTGTTCCTATATTTTATAAACTAGCTTCCCTCACCCCCTTCTGCTTTCGAACTTTTCTGCTTTAAATGTATGATAGTACCTAATATATATTCACTAGCTTCCTTAATAACTGGGAGGTCGGTCAGTAAGCTGCGCATGCCCCAAAACGTTAAGATGGAGTGAGTAAGTGTGCCGAAAGGATCGGCTCATGCTTTCGCTATGCTCACGCCTTTTTCCGCATAAGCAGGTTCAGACCGCGAGCCGTTCTCTAGGTATAGTCAACAAAAGAGCGCGCGCGGCAGTCAGTTTTGTTGCGAGAGTTCGATTCCGCTATGTAGAAACTAACAACGTGAACGAACCGATTTGAGGATATTTCCTTTTCATTAAATTTGTTAATGTTTCAAACTAGCTGGTCAGCATCTCTACCCGCTATGTTAGTAGAGATGAAACCGATTAATCGAACCGCTAGAGTAATTGGTTATTTCATTCAGATTGAGCAATTATTCATATGATATACTTTGCTTCAATTGAATAATAATTAGTACAGCAACACCATAGATTGAATGAAAAATATTGTTGTCTACTGTAATTCCCTGTTGGGTGTATATGTGACTGCCTTGAGCTCGTCTAGTCAGCATATCTGGAATCTTTCGTAGCGGTATAACAGACGATATTTTTGACTGACACCGACCTCGGAAATATCTATAAATAAGGAAGAGATCGTCCTCCTTTCTACGATATTCTAGAGAGGTCAATGATTATCAAATACTCATTTCAAAATCGTTGCCTGATGTCCATTAACTGTGTTAACCTGTCTCTGTCTCGCTTCTCTAGCTTCATTGGATGGTATAGTGGCTTTAGATGAGAAAGCTGTATGAATTATAACATCATCTGTAAAACTGGGAACCGGACAGGTATCATGCTCTCGGTGTTGTTTTATATTAGTGCGGCGGTAAGCTTCAGATTCTTCCAAGAATACTAATTTTTCTCTTAGCTCCGCAGTTATTAGTAAGCAAATGTATCGGCGATTCTTTCGTTACTCTACAGAAACTGTAGGTCACATCATTCACTGGGCCAACTACTCTCATGACCGTTGAGTTTGCAATGTCCTATCATGAATCCTGATGTGAGTCTAAGTTTCTTTGTGCTTTCCAATACGTTTTGTTTCCCAAATTCATCTAGAAAAATCTTGGATTGCCTATGTCCCCGAAGAGAAATCCAGTGGGTTCTTTGGCTTTTGCTCTGAGGATTTCTCGTATACTATGTGCTCTCATACCGCCAAAAGGCTTCCGGTTTTATGAGAGGCGTTTGAGCTCTCTTGCATAGAAATGCGTCTGCCAGATCATTTCCCTCAATTCCTGTATGTCCTGCGACCCAGTGGAGTGTGATTCTGTTCAGCAATCCTATGATATTTGATTTGGTTTTCCAGTCATAAACTATCTTTAAGCTTATGATGTTTGAGCTCAGAGCGGTTTTATGTTCCATGCTCAAAATGCTTTCCATATTATGAGATAACTTTAAACTTTTTGTGTACATTCATAGAGTAACCAACAGTTTGGCGAACAGTAGGATGGTCAATGACACTAATTTTACTTGAAGATGGGAATAAGCAGATAAGGACAACGAAACTGAACTATAATTAATTTAATCTGGTGTAATTTTCATACCAACAATATGAAAATGTACCTCATTGATCAGCTTATGCAATAGATGATTCCGTTGTGATAGATAATAATTGATTAACTTTCTGTGACATTGCTCTAATAACAACTTTTTTCTGTTGCAGTATGAACCTATCCAAGGCCTGGGTGGTTCGAATGGGCTCCAACACGTGGTACTTTACGAATGTCAAGATTCTCCACAGGTATCAAAACTCGTAGACACTCCAGGAAGGGAGTGTTATGAACCAGGATTGGAGCCTTTAGCATGTAATACCGTCGTAGCAAGTTGGGCTAGAGGTTCTGAAGGATTCAGTTTCCCTCCGGAAGCCGGTTATCCTCTAGATGCAACCACGTCCCGTTATTATCTCCTCGAAACTCACTTCTCAAGTCCGTCTGATGGAAGTCAGGCTGCTATGGATGGATCCGGTTTGAGGTTATACTATACACCCGAATTGAGGAGACACGATGCCGGAGTGCTTTCGATCGGATTGGATCCAAACTGGAGGCACATAATACCACCCGGACAGCAAAAGGTTGTGTCTTCAGGACATTGTGTTTCTGAATGTACGCGACAAGCTTTCCCTCATGCCGGTATAAACATGTTCGCGGTCGTGATGAAGACTCGTAGGATCGGGAAACAGGTGTCGCTCAAACATATCAGGAATGGCGTTGAACAAGCGCCAATCGCTGCAGACGATAACGTCGACGCTGATTATCAGGAATATAGAAAGTTAGGTGTTCCGATTAAAATTTTACCGGGTGATCATTTAATAACAGAATGTACTTATAACAGTTCGGGTAGGAGTGCGATAACCCTTGGTGGATTAACTAGTCGGGAAGAAACGTGTTTGGTGATGGGATTGTACTATCCCAAACAAAGGACATTGGCGACGTGTCATAGTCTCCCCAGTCTACCCACTGTGTTACATTCACTGGGTATTCAGGAACTTAGTGCGTAAGTTATTTTTTATTACATCTTGATTTTATTCATAAGCAGGCGGTGGGTTTTCACAGACATCTTGTTTAATGAAGACATGTAATACATGAATCGTCAGTGAAGAGGGAAAATTTACTACTACTGTATCTGCTCAAGTTTCCATTTTAACATTAATGTTTTTACAGGTTTCTGCTGATTTTATTGATTTTATTTTCAAAAAATCATACACACAGGTGGGCACATTCTTGTAGTCTTGTTCGAAATTTCCCATTACTCGCCATAACATTTCCGGTGTGATACGTGCAACATCTTCTTAAATTTTTCGTTTTAGTTCCGCTAACGTTTGCGGTCCCTCAACGCACACCTTGCTCTTGAGCTAACCACAAAGGAAAAGTCACATGCGGACAAATCAGACGATCTAGCCGGCCAAACAATGTCCCCATATTTGGATATGATATGGTTCGGAAAGAGTTCACTTAAAGCAGCAATAAACATACGAGCAGTATGACTGGTAGCACCGTCTTGCTGAAACCACATAATCTCTGGAAATGGAACCAGTTCTTGCCCCAAAACTGATGTGACCATGTTTGTGTAACGAACTGCAGTAATGGTTGTAGCATTTCCTCGATCTTCTTCAAAAATAATGGCCCAATAATGCCAGATGATGAAAGAGCACACCATACAGTCACCTTGGGACTATGTAAGGGGTTCTCATGTAACTGGAGCAGGTTTTTAGCGCTCCAATTCCGGCCATTACGTTTATTTACATAGCCGTTGAGATGAAAATGGCCTCCATCTGACATAAACATGGTGGATTAAGTTTCCTTCCTTATCCACGCTGCAACATTTCTTGACAGAAATTCATGCGAGTAACCGAATCTACTTCTTTTAATTCTTGGACAATTCGAATTTTATAGGGGTGGAAACTTAAGACCTTATGTAAGATTCGACGAATTGACTGATATTCAATGCTGCTACATGCTTAATCGCAGAAGATTTTGGACTACGTGTTATGGCAGTTCGAACTCTATCAATGATTTCTGGCGTTCCAACACATCTTGCTGCTCCTTTCTGTTTTAAATTTGTAGTAGCAATTAATTGCGTTAATAATCGCCCATGACGCGATATATTGAACTAATCGCAAATAACCTTCATCATTTTTATAAAACGGTTTAACACAGAAAGCACGATGGCGTTAAATGACTGACAATTTATCATTAGCTTCAGCGCCCTCACCCAAACGTCAAATGAATGACAGAGTTTTTAAATGTTCCCGCTTCACTGACGAACCTTGTACAACACTATTAAATTGAAGGTATACAACTAATTCATAGGATTATTCCCTTCATTTCATATAAATGATCCAAAGCCAAAATTAACAACTCATCGTCATTGCATTCACTGTTTGTGTATGTTTTGGTGACACAGACATTGCTGAAAATCTACAAAGTTCATCAAATAATCAGATTTACTCAACACACACACTGTTCAAGCTTGTGTTCGAGTCCTTCACAGCTGTACGGCGCTGTTTATCATAGATCATAATTACAACTCCAGGTGGAAAATACCTTGGGAAATGCTAAAATAATCTAACCTTGTATATAAAAATTTATAATACATCACACAATACAGAAATGTCAAAGCTATTTTTGAAAACCAATTTTTCATTCTTAGTTTTGGCTTTTTGCACGAACAAATTTGCTACATCAATTTAGTTTTCGTATAACACTTCTCCCCCAATTTTTTTTTAAATTGTATTATTTGTTGTTGTGATGGAATATTATTAGTGAAGCAATTAACTTAGAACTATTCCAAACTGGTTGAAGAATGAAGAAAAATACATATGGGGTTGATCATAATTTTTCATTTGCTTAGATCATTAATCTTCAGTTTACAAATTAAGAATTTCATTCTCGAAAAATCCAAAATCCAATAATAGAAACTGAACCACAATAATGGTTTCTGTTATTTGCTCTGAGGAATTTATGAACTAGAATAGAGGTGTTCACACTATTTCGTATAATTCAGTCTCGAATGAATGAATCGTTGTTGTCAACACGGATTAATCTGAATATATTTGCTATTTTCAAGAACTAACTGATGTTATTCTTATGTTACAGGGGTTCGAATCCAGTTAGAATAGCGGCCCCTCCTCAATTAGCTGGGATGAGTTTAGAATCAAGATTGGTGTCGTACGACTGGGACAATCAGTTTCACGCTTTTCAAGAAGCCACAATGCAGGGATCATTTATACCACTATGTAGGACGGCACAATCAACGTTACTGCCGGTAAGTTGACCGTTTATAAGTGCGATTACCATTTTCAACTGACTATAAAACTGAATTTACAATCCATTTATTGGACTCATATATGCCAATTGCTTTTAACGTTCCGTTCCATGCTGCATACCTGCGATTTTAGTGGAGAAGCTTTTATGCTTGTTTGTGGGACCTAAATGAGTACAATTCGTATGGAATGAGATCATACAACTGGGAAATAATCCTCCCACATTAATTCTTGTTGATGCGTTCACAACTGCTAACACCTTTCGATGGATTTCCCATAGTTCCTAGTACGTGACATCTCCAAGATAATATTTAACGCTTGGCCAAAGGGGCTAGATACAGTTGCGTCTGGCCGCATTACTTACTCCCTTCATTTCCAGACTGACTTTTGCATGACAATATGATTCGATATCTAGTGAAAGCATGAATGCACAGTTCATCACCTAAATATATATAAATTCATTCCATAGGCGTCTCTGAAAGAGGCAGTAAATAATTGCAAAATGGATTTTGATAAATAGCATTCTTGTGTATATCATTGTACAGTTGAGAAGCTGCAACAGGAATGAGCATATTATGAGTACTTATTTCATAGGAAGCCATCATTGATTGGGATTTCAGAATGTGACTTCTCCCAAATATACATGGCTTCCTTATTATTTTTCACATTGACCGTTGCCACTGGAGATTGCTCTTCCAGCAAACATAAACTTATATAAACGTTCAATAATGGATCAGAATATGGTATCTCGCTGGACCTTCCATTGAATTGTGAAAAGCATCAATCACAGATTTTCTCAATAACTTCGCGAATGCAAAGACAAGCAAAATGATTTTCAAATTTATACAGCTATTTTTTTCAAAAACTGACTAGAATATACAATTAAGTAATGAAAATGCATTCTAAACTTAAATTAAATAACTATGAAAAGTTTAATTTTCACTAATTTAATAAATAAATTTATCTATAGTTTCGCTTACACCGTAGCTTATTCCCATTTGCTGTTCTCGGCAAGAGGCATTCGGCCCATATATTTGGAGTAAAAGTCGCAGTTTCACTGACATAATTTTTTACCAAATAGTCACAAATTTCACTAATTTTTCGCACAGAATTAAATCGGCAGAAAAATCCTCTACGATGCAATATCCGACTCCAACGGGGTATTAAAAAGATAAACCAAATGTATGTCCTAGCCATTTTCCCACTACAGTTTTTTCTTCATAGTCCTTGCTTATCCCAATTCTTCAATTTTTCGTCACCAAGATTGACAAGATGAAATCTGCAGTCACGTATCATTAACTGTTTAGTCCGAACTTCGCATCAGCTTTGTGTATAGCTAGCTTAAAATATGTAGCGTCCGTTTTCGGCTTCAAACGAAATACTCTTTCCTCACAAATATTGTTTATAATTTGAGAAAGATTTGTGTACGTAGTTTTTTTTCTTATTTGGCATGAGACAATATACAAGCGGAATATAACACCCACTTTTCAGACCATGAATTATAAAAAATTGTAAATAATAAACTTAGGACTACATCTGCCATCCATGTCGCATAGACATTTCAGATTGGTTGAGCACAAAAACACTACTACATTATTATTATTATTGTTATAGAGACAAAACTCATCGTTCTTATTAGTTTTTAAATTAAGATGACTTAACACTTGAAGCACTTCCAGTATTGACTTCGGTAAAAGCTGTAATAAAGAATGATGTTCAAGGTGAATGTTCTTTCTAAATTTCTTAATATCACTGTTTCTTAACTTAACAATTGTCTTAATTCGCTCCTCATCAATTATAACTTCTCAAATAAATTGTTAACAGCTTTCTTTCTGCATGCATTGCTAAATATCGCTGTAAGCAATTTTTCTTGTTCTTATAGAGGATATTTGTGCTTTAGAAAAGAGTTCTCCAACACTATATCGTCATTTTCCATTGTGTACAGTTTCGCCTTACACTTGGTTTTTTCATCGTCTCGTCTTTTTCCTACATTTCGCGACATGATCAGGTCGGTACTTGCTATTTTGCACAACAAGTAACAAGCCTTTTTCACTGTCTACTCATTTCAGAAATTATCCGCTGTGTGGTATAATTTAAACTAAATTTTATCAAGAAACCAAAATTCTTTATTCCATCCATAATAAAAGCAGATACCTAGTGCTATTTACCTTACCAACTCTCATTAGGAAGTTTCCAGTAGAACATCTCGCACCTGCCTTAGTCTTGCATTTCGGACGTGCCCTTTTGCAAATTTCACCTGTCGTCGAACCACTCGACGCTGGTTCCCATCAAAGGAGATCCTAAATGCCTATATAGTAGACATTCTCTGTATTCCAGGCATAAGATCACGTCTAGCACATTTCACTTCCATTTTTTTAGTTTATATTTGGTGTCACTGCAACAATGGAATACTGGTCCGTAATAACTTTTGATGGCACCGTTGGCATTATGGAAGCAAAAGTATTGTTTGAAAAAAAAACATGAAACTATTTACCTGAATATGAATAGTTTCGTTCTCTTATGATTTTCCAGATTATACAGTCTCGTTTGTCTTATCTGTTCCAAAGTTTATCTAGCTCCCAAAATAAACTTACATATAACATACTAAACTTGAAATGCCCTCCCATGTGTTCAGTTAATATTGTTGCATACAAAAATATAATTACAATTATACAAATTATCTACACATTCATCATTTCTTTACCTGTGCGACCCTCGAACGAAAGTGTATATTTGAAAAAACATATAACTTGGGTAGAAAGAATTTCGGACGAAACTGTAACTGCTTGGTCATACTAGCTATGCACTTAGATTGGGTGCTCCTTGATCCAAGACTGAGTCCAGCAGGTTGCCTACTCTTCAGCACGTGACGTTTCACAGATTATACAAGCTGGACTGATGAGTTACAAGAATATCTGTTAATTAAACCGCAAGGAGTTCCAATTAGACAAATTCACAACTGAAATAATTCAATATATAATGACTTTTAGAAGCATTTGGACTCTACTTTCATTTAACGAGTTTGTTAGAAATTTGTTTAATTTATCATGATATTCTCACCTTCAGTGTTCATGGCATAATACGAGGTTAGTTCAACAACTTATTGAGAAGCATTTTCGTAAGACAGAAATGAAGTCATAATCAGTAACTGAGTGAAACTAATTCATTGGAACATTTTCCATGAATAAATCTTCGTCAAACTGGGAATATTTAATTTCAATAGTTGCGAACGCTTTACAGGTTTGCCGTACAAAACAGTCGATTGTGTTCAGTTAAACTTCGAAAGTGAAAACTATAATTCTACCTAGATTTACGTCGTGTGCTGTCTAAAGTGAGAAAATGTCAAAGCTACTGATTTTGAACGGAGTGCAATATGCTGGTTGTGCAGCAAGTTTCACTCATGGCTCAGAACTGATATTTTCTTCAAAACCGAGTTTTTCGATTATCGCGCGGAAATGGATCAGAACAAAATTCTCCATTTGATTCAAATTTCATTTTTAGGTGATTCAGAAGAACCCTCCATCATAAAAAAAGATAAGAACAAATATTGGTAAAGACCCTTCTACTTACTGATGAAGTGAATAATTTTGTGTTATCCATTAATGTGCTATATTTGAAGGAACTACAGTGTGTAAAGCAGTGGAGTGATATTTGTTGCAAGGTGGTTATGATGTGAATTCATTTTTCATTTAGGTCAGCCATTATGTAATACATTGAAAACTTGGTCAATGTGACAACACATGCTACTATGACGTCATTTCTTTCTTAACTTGAACAGGATTTACATGGAAGACAGCGTGAAATTCAGCTTCACTGCTTAGTAGTATTATAGTAGTATTTTTTTTTATTCAAGAAGCATTACATTGCATAGAACACGTCAAAATCTAATATATTACATTATGATTTATATATTTTAATTGCATAAGAATAGAATATCTGAGCTTTAAGAGTGTAAGAATAAAAATCCACACTGTAAAATTACGCAATTATTAAATACAAAATTGCTTGAACATAGATTTAAAAAAAACCGTTAACAAGTTAAAAGAAACATAAACTAATATATCACATATTAAATCCATTATTTAAAATATCAGGTACCGAGTAAAAACAATTTTCAATAAAATAATTTTTTAAAATTGTTTTAAATTGTTTTATGGGCAATTGTCTTACTTTAACAGGAAGTTTATTGAATATTTTTGGTTCATAGTAACTAGAACCTGTTTTGGTTCTGTGCAATCTATGATAATCTACCCGTAAGTCATCTTCATTTCTGGTGTTATGTGAGTGAAAAGATTCTTGTGTGGTAAACTTATCCACATTAAGTCTCGTATGTAATAGACAGACTAAAATGTAGGCAGACGGAACTGTTAAAATTTTGAGTTTCCTGAAGCTACTAAGACAGTCATCTTTGTAATTTAAATAATCCAGTATTCGGATAGCTTTACGTTGCATTTTAAATATTTTATTTGCAAGTGGTGCATGACCCCAATTTAATAACCCATAACTTATATGAGAGTGTATCAATGAATGGTACGCTGTGATTAGGATATTCTTTGAAACAATAGAAGAAAGATTTCTTAACAGGTAAATATTTTTTGCTAATTTGCTAGATACTATATTTATATGTGGTTCCCATAACAACTTGGAATCCATGTATACTCCCAAAAACCTTACCGGATTTGGGTTATCTGTAATATCTATAGTTCTAAGGCTAAAAATAAGTTTCTTTGTTTTCCCCTCATCTAGTATTAACTGATTAGCTGTGAACCAATCAGATATCTCCGACTGCGTCTCCTCCAACTCACCAATCAAGGTGCTCAAATTATTATTTTTATTTGCTGCAGTTGCATCATCTGCGAATATTGTAAACTGACGGTTTGGGAAATTATATGATAAATCATTTAAATAAATTATGAAAAGTATAGGGCCTAAAATTGAACCTTGTGGTATCCCTCTTTTCACTTCCTGTATGTCAGATTTATCACGCTTTAATACAACTTTCTGTTTTCTGTTATATAAAGAACTTTTAATAAGATCTATACTATTATCACTAAAGTTATGATATTTAAGCTTGTTAATTAGTAGGTCAAAGGAGACACAATCGAATGCTTTACACTCGTAAAGTTTCCATTTTCGTACCCTTCATTAATAAATTATGTTAAAGAGTTTATAGCCAAGCTTGTGGACAAACCACTTCTAAATCCAAATTGAGCTTCGGTTAGGAGGTTGCTGCTATTTACTTAAGTTATTTATAATGTGTTTATTTTCTACATGACATAAATTTTTGCTCATTCTCATCTGTGAAAAAGAAAAATTTTGGAACTCGTATCTTATCGTATTTATAATTCAGTTTACACTTACACCGATTTTCCTCTTAAAATTATAATCTAATCCTATAGGAATTTTCAAGTGCAATTTTATTATCAAAGACGTATGTGTATTGAAAAGTCCTTTAGATAAGGTACAATTTCAAGTAGAAAAAGGGTGATAGAGGTATCTCATATTGTATTATGTCAAGTTAATTTTTTTATTGTTTCGATATAAGGTGATGAATGTTAGATATATGGCCTAAAAAATGAGAAGAGAGCACCATCATTCGCATCATCGAGGCATGCTAGAACTGGGGCTTAAGCCTATCACAAACATTGCGACTTATATTGCTAAAATGCTGCGTTCTGTCTCGCAAGCTACGCTGCTAAAAAAGAATTGCTGAGGGTAGCGCTACCAATCATACTACTAGAAGTTCTGATGTTCAATATGAGCCGTGCGCTATTTTCCTTGCAAGTTTCTCGTATACTAACTACTGATGAAAGGGCTGGCAGTTTCGCCCTATAATACATGGACAAGGGTTCCTTCTTTGGCTTGCAAGGAACGCCATGTCTTCATCAGCTGGTTGATGTTTCGTATAACGTAGGTCAGATGATTGGAATCACAACATTGGCTACGAAATGTGATGTATAGTTTTAATGTTCAATCAATCAAGCAACCGATACAGGTCGAACAAGTCCGCAGTACTTATACCGCTTAATTAGGTCCATTGTGCGCTCCTTGATAAAAGAATCACTCCAGCAGGTCGAAGGCTAAGATTTTGCATAGACTGATATCTCTTATGGCTTCAGGCATATGTATGCTGCCGAAATATTTTAGCCTATGAGAAGCCAGTGCTGGACATTCTGCTAGCTGAGTCTTCAACAATGCCCATTATGTGTAGATGTTTATTCAGATGACAGTGTCCGTGAGGAGTCCTGTCACCAGTTTCAGGCCTCTCCTGCTCATGTTCACTACATGGTACTTTCTAATACTAACTTAGATTGACTAAGAACCATCTTCTCTAGCTGAACTCGCTTAAATATCTATTCTCAAGAAAGAAGCATTGCTCATCTGGTAATAGTCCATGCAACAGTTCGACGAAGGTTGACCTACGTGTTGGTATTGACACTCATGTCATGTACTCAAGGTAGGAACCTTGTCGACTCATAATTTGTCATGCTATATAATACAAATAACAAACATGTTGTATGTTTATATTCAGTATATTATGGCATAAGAAAATAGAATATTGTGAGTTATCTAATTTAGGATAAATCTCTTCGAGATATCACACATAACGACCAATCAGCTTCCGAGACATGATCACGCGGCCATGGGAAACTGCTGATTCTGTGACTGTTTCAGACTATATGTAGACAATAATAATTATCGCCGTTTGGTGCAGTTTGCAGTTTTGAGAATTTTTTGCTGTTTCCATAGTACTGCAAAGGTGAATTACAAAATTGTATACATGTGATGAGTAATAGACCTTACCTAATATATTAAGGAAACTGAATTATAAAGTTTATCAAATCACGAATGCCACAAAATAAGTAGAGTATGACAGGTGCAGCTGGCCTTGCTTTCATATCTGAACATAACCTTAACGTTCACGCGGGTATATTAGAAGCGGTGTTGCCAAATATTTAGTCGTGAATTACAATATTTGTCGTTGATCTACAATTTTTGCCGTGAGAATGATTCATTTGTTGTGAATTACAATTTTTGTCGTGCAATTTTGTCGGACAGAAAAATAATTTATTATGCATCCACGTAATATTCCTACTAATTGTTTCTCCTTTGTTCCAGGGTACCGACAGAGAATCACATTATCCAGACATATCGAAGCCATACCACCGTAGCAGCATAGACCAATGTAGCTATAGAAAATACAGCACTGAAGGAGTATATCCTGGAGGAACACCGATTATTGAACTGGACGATAACCACATAGGAGGTGCTGCCAGAAGCAAATTACCTAGGAGTAATAGTCCGGCGGTTGAAGAATCGCTTGGTTTGAGCAGATTCAACACAGCTAATAGTTTATATACAAATATAAAAAGTGCTGTGTTTCTAGTGATTCCAATGATTCTAGTTTGGTTCAATCGTTGAATGGTGATAACATTATTAGTGAATTAATAAAACCAAACTACATTTAAGTCGTGGTTTTTCCTAAATACTCAGTGATAGTGACTGTGCTGTTTTTGACAATTTCTTGCAATTGTTTTCCTTTGAGTCATATTTACTAGTCCGTTCGGCCAGGTTCTACAAACTAAGACTGTTGACTGTTTGAGTGAGTTATATATTCTAATTAAAAATATAGGAGGGAGTTTCAATTGATGTTCATAAATGAAATGAAATCGGTATTCAAATTATTAATAGTATCTTCTTATGTATAAAAGTCATAACGCAAACCATCAGCAAAATCATATTTCTATTAATATCAGTAGGTGCAACAATATCAATCAGTCGATCAGTGAATCTATCAAGGTGTATATTGTAAGTCAGGTATATAAATAAGCGATACTAGTATGTGTAAATGTTATAGTCAAAGCGTTCATTTCAGTCAATGTAAACCTTGACCAGTGGATGATTTTTATTGGTATTGGTTGAGATGGTAGCAGGCTTAATAGAAATTTTAGTGTACTTATCCAAAGACCCATTTCACTATCTTCTGCTACGTTTTTCAGGAGATATTTGGATACCTTACTACTCGACAGAATCCTAAGATCTTTTTTACGCTTAGTCATCGACCATGATGATCCCCTAGTCAGGGAAACCTGGCTCAATGGAGCGCAGGACGTCCATAAAGAAAGTGGGTTCACGACTCCACTTCTTTTCCCTCGCAACACATACCGAAGGGAGTGTCGCTTTTCCCTACTGTATGTTTAAATTTCATCAGCACTTGGGAATACTCTGTATTCGCTTATGAGCTCATTATAAAGAGGTTGCTTTGTCTATTATAATTTTGCCACAAATGCCTGCAAGTTAATTTGTTTTCGTTCAAAAGGCATACATTTTTGGCTTCATGTATTGCGCTTTGGAAAACTTAATATTTCGGCACTTCTTGCATAGGACATGTCCCTCTTTTGAATAGCGTGAACAGCAAGTTGTAGTTTTTCTCCGTTTAATCGTCGGAACCTAATTGGCGCTTGTATTTTCCAACCTTTCTCATCTAAAAACAGAAATTTATCTCGATTACCTTACACCAATTACGGTGGCCACCAATGCCTGCAAGTAAATTTCTGATATATTGTTTTCGATTAAAAGGCATACGATGCAGTAACATCAAATAGTTGACGCACCTACAGATTTTTATCGAGATTTTTGACTTTATATAGTGCGCTTTGAAATATTAAATATTTCGGCATTTCTTGCACAGGACATGCCCTCTCTTGAATAGCGCGAACAGCAAGTTGTAGTTTTTCTTTCGTTTATTCATCGAAATCAAAACTGCATGTGGCCATATTATTTTATCATTTGGTACACAAATAAATATAAAATTAATTTTCTTATTTGGTCAATTCGTGGTTCAAGGAAAGTAGGCTCTTGAAGCATTTGCTTTATTTTTCGTTATTCCACAGACCTCAGTAGTTTCTCATTAAAAATACTTACTAATGCACACACGATACCACACCTTTCAGAACTAAGACGCTGCTGAGCAGAAATTAACTTTCTAATTTGTGGTACTGAGAACTACGTGGACAGTCTGGGAGTACTGGAAGTGGATTGGCTCGTTTCTCCCACTATAACATCACCAGGGTGGGAAACAGGTACAATTTTCCAAATTTATTCCAAAAGAGACAAAGTAACCACAGCGTGCAATTTATCCTTTACGGTTTAAAATTATTCTGAAACAATTCGCTTGAAGAAGCTGTTCCCGTGTTAGCGGTAATGTACCGGGATATCAAAAATTATGTTGGTCAAGGGTGATTGTGGAATCTAAAACGTGTGTCTTACTTCACGTTTGAAATAATTATGTCACTGTCACACTGACATCATCAATAACCTACAAATTTCATACCTATTTATTTCAGTTGTAAAACAATAATGAACTACAAATTAAAAATTATCTTGGTCAAGGGTGGTTGTGGAAGGTGAAACGAAATGTTAACTTTGAACCTTTTACGAGGTCGCAATAGCCACAAGCGGGGTGGAAAACTGTTTTAAATTGGTTAATTTTCGATAAATCGAATGAGGTTCACGTGAGGAGCGCGTAGCTCGCGAGTTAGAGAAGTGCAAATCTTCGGAACATAGAACGTCTTTACGAGGACTTTTCGCATGCGGTTTTCGCTCCATGTAGTTAGTTTATGAACGGCGCCAACTAAATAGCATAGTCTCGGGCCCCAAAATGTCGATTAAATAGTAAAATTTAATCAAAATAGAAACAGGTACTCTCAGGTCTCAGCTACGCGCGTGTAACGTGCGACGTACCAGAGGGAATTTCCTAGCTACTAAAATATACCCAAAAGCGGTTAAAAGCTAGCGGCCTATAGCCGAAAACTTTTTATTACAATTGGCGCCGGCCCCACGGGGCATAAAACGGCCCCGAATTAACAAGATCGAGGTAAAAAGTATAAACTCCAACTGACGCGTAGCGAGCTCCTCGAGGCATATGTCAAAATGATTACGTTCGTAGCTATTTCGATAGGCCACGTGAAACTCCCGGAATCTAAAGCGCTAGAGACTTCTGAGTGTTATAACATTCGTATAAAATTGCGAAATTTCTCACTTTTAGGAACTTCAAATTAATTAATTTGACACGCATTTTGATAACGTAAAGTAAGACACACGTTTTAAATTCCACAACCACCCTTGACCAAGATAATTTTTGATATCCCGGTATTAATTTGGTGAAATTGACAGTTATTTTATTCAAGGATTGAAAATTCCTGAATTTATTTGAGTTTTACGATATAATTAATTTACGCTGAAAACAGTTTCGTTAATTAATAATTACATTCTGTTTATACCGTACTAGAGTTAATAATCCCTGAGGGTATGACGATTCATTTGATATTACCTATATGTACTTATTATAGAATGAACAATGATTTATGATCTCATAAACAGGCCGTTTATATAAATAATTTTGATTACGTTCATATTCCTACAATAGAACACCGAATATCATAAAATTAAACTGCCGATGAAAAGCCTCCATCACCGTTGATTTAATGTGAAAGGCAGATTTAGTTATGAGTTCGAAACTAATTTCCCGATAATGGTATTTTTAATATTAAAATCATTCCATTCAATTAATCATAATTTATTGATGGAATTTCGCAGTATATATCGATTGAATTTAAATATCCTGTACTTCTGGAATTGAATAATTGGGAACGTAGGGTGCTTGTTTGGAAATAAAATTTAATTAATTCGAATACAAATTGATTTGAACTGAATATGGTGGAGTAGAACTGACGTTAAAAATTTCATATTTGTGGCACGTTGATAATAATATATTTCCCCTTTGTGTATTAACAATTTCATTTAAATGCATGCTCATGAAATATTTTAATGTAAATTTTAGTAACAAAAAGAGAATACTATTTTGATGAATTATAATTGGAAGGGAACGTTTGAGCACTTTTAGAATAGTTCAACATGAATTTACCTTTTTTCCCTCATTCTATTACAATTCCAGGTATTGCAATTGGCATACGACAAAGTAGCAGATAATAACAAACAATGAACAAATAAGTATGAAAGAATGAACCTTCGTCCTCAATCATATCTGAAAAGCAATATTTAGAAATTAGAAAATCAACAATACTCAAACTACGTATTTTGACACATTGGTCTTGATATAAATTGAAAGATATTAAACGAAAAGATGGTGGGGATTTGAGTAATTCATTGGGTTTTCATCAGATTTTAGTAGGTACACCTATTCATTCGGATTCATTAGAAATTCACACGGGAATATAAGCTATGATGAAACTCTAATTGTGCCATTCATTGAAACAAGAAAGCTTACGTTTGAAGCCTCAACTTTGTATGGCACATTGAATAGATTCATCCAAAGCAGTTCACGAGTCGAGGCAAAAGTTAAACGTACTACCTTCCATAAGTAGAACCCGAATAATTCCAGTGCCGGATTATCTAACATGCCAAGGAGTCAGCGTTCTATGAGCTTGATCTTGAAAGAGAGTTACAGTACAGTCATAATTCGTTATATTATTTCAAATAGACACAAACAAATCAATAAACAGAAATGTTTAATAAACTTTTAGATCACAATAATTATTAAATTGTTATAAATTTTCCACAGCAGGCCTCGGCCGCTAATTCAAACGTGAGGAGACTTATTGTTGGTCAGCCGTAACGAAAAGGCTGTCACTTCGATTCTTCTTGTAAATTATGCGATTGTATTGTTTATTTGCGCGTCTTTACTCGGCGAGATAAGCGTTGTCAGAAATGTTCAATGGTCTACTTTGCCATTATGTCCACTGGATACGACGTATTGCAGAAGATAAACTACCAAGAGTTTACCACAATCGAATTATGGTCAAAATTTAAAAAAGTTTAATATTTGTCTAATAAAGTTTTTTTTTGTTATTAAATTGATTTATTTATTGAGATTTTGTTGTTAAACACATATTTATAATTTGTAAAGGGGCACCAGAGATTTCGACTGCATATGGGCATCCGGCCGTGAATAAAAAATCTCACACATCTGCTACTGCTGGCAGGATCTTATCTGACCTAATACACAGTAATTTATTGTGATTGGGGCAAAATAGCATTCAGATCTAACACCTCTGATAGATTTCGTTAGGCAACCAGGTATTCCATGTTTAGAAAGTTAATGTTCCAAGTACAGGAACTTATCGAAAAACGAAATATAATCACTGATCTTATGATTTGCACCTGGTGTTGATTTTCGGTACTTTTACGTTCACATACACTGATCAAGGTATTGAACTGACTTTTATGTTTGGTTGCGTTCAAATGATGTGTTTATTTAAATGTCAGGGTAAATTTTCATTTCCTTATGAATAACTTATATTCTGATTTCAAATTGGAACTCCCTCTTCCATTAAAATATTCTGTAGCGGCAAAAATTGCCGAATGGGACATGAATTCGCCGCGAGTGGTCTGTGATGTAAGTAGAGTTAAGCACTTTCAAATTTTCCGTATGAACATAAACCATATTATTAAGTTGCTATTGTTGTTAGTTTCTACCCTTCTTTAACCCAATTAATGGGATTAAATGTATTTATATGTAAATTTTTAAATATTATATACTTTCTGTACATTTTGTAGTTCTGACTGGTGCTAAATATAGGTTTCATCCTTTTGTATGTATGTATCTAATTTATTATTATTGTTTTTAGTCGATAAAAACAAATTCTTGTACAGTGTAGATAACTTGTGTAATATATTTTATAAATAAATCTCGACAAATAAACATCTAGCAATATATTTGTCTTTTTCTACATTACATTATAGACATCAGTTTACAGGTATATTATGCTTTGGGATAAATATATTAGGAACAAACAAACTATCCAATATCACTACAATGAATACCGAATCATTTTATTGCAACTTCATTATTTTATTCACAGAAATGTACTTTCTTTGAACATATTGCTCATTTCTGAAAATGATTAAATAAACGTAGTGACATTCAACGAAGTAATCATTGTATTGTTATCACTTTTACAATGAAATATCTCAAAGTATTGGGCAAATCAATACAAATATGTTTTAATATGTATATCAATAGAACTAGTGAAAGTAAAATGAAGACGCATTGAAACAGAATACAATGGATCAACTCCCAACATTGATGATAGGAGATTCATATTATAGGGTGTGTAAAATTACTTCCACCCATTATGCTAGGTAAGTATGTAAATACTGAGCTTCCTTATTTACGTTTACCTGTCACTTATTCTATTAGTCATATTTTTTTGTTTTTATAATTTTTCACCTACAGATGAGTAAACTAATATCTTGTGGATAAGAGATTTATTTTCCATAAATCCTGAATTGGATAAATTCATAATTTTTCATTTTCTTTTGTCGCAATAATGTTTATTAAACATAAACATATAACATATTGTTATACTATCGTATAACGATGATAAGTCGACAAGGTTCCGATCGTGTGAATGACATCGAAATCAATGTCGGCGCGTAGGACAACCTACACCCCAAATTGGACGATGTATTATTATTGAAATAACAAGACTACTCCTTGAGATTAGATATTTAAAACTATTAGATCATAGAATCAAAATATAGTAGATAGTAAATACTCAGTCAATAACTACTATTCATTTGAATAGTAGTTATTATGTAGTCGAATATGAGTCTTCTTCCTACCAGGATTGCCATGTGATAACCAGGTTATTGAGGCTTCGTAGTTGATGATATCTAAGTAGGAGGAATTATACCATATTGGATTTTAGAATTTATTGTAACACTTACACATATGAGTAACAGCTCTACATATGATTGCTAACTGTTAATAACTGACTTATGATAACTCTGATAACTTAATGACTCGTTGAGACTGACTGATAACAAATTGAAATGAATGTTCTAGAGATCTTTCAATACTTTATTATCGAGGAATTCCAATATCGTCACTAGTTATTCATTTGGTCAATGCCTTGACTTCATGTTTCTAACAAAGTGACTCTACTGACATAGCGTTTCATATCAGCACACAACATGCTTTATTTACTACTCTTTATCGTTACCTCGTTTACTAGGTCATGGTATCGATCTTCATTCAGTTAATAAAATCAAACGGATTTAGTATTTCTCGGAGGTGATTTCCTTATTATCTTATTATGTATTTGAAAATTCCTACTAGAAAATGTCTTTGGTCCTGGATTTTTTCGGTTTCCTTCTAAGTGACACTGAACAATCTAGTGATCCAGACCAAAAACCACGGCCAATTTGTTTGTGTTCAGAATTGATTACCTCTGATAGTTTATGCTTCACACCCCTACCACTGTCATAAAAAACTACTTTTGAAAGTTCTAATAATAATCTTTATCGCTCTAGGAAATAAGGGTTTCAATATGTTTGTTCTTTTGTCTTCCTAAATTTAATTTAAGTTCTCTTCTATAACAAATATTCAAGAACTTCCAAAGCAAAGGCTCTAACTTTGTTTATTTTTTCTTACTGAAAATTATTCTAAATAACTTTTCAAATATAACAATTTTCCTGCCAAAATAAAAGCAAATTATTCAGCACATAGATTACAGTAATTCAACTTCGTAAATACCTACTTGAGTTACATACGGATCAATGTACCAGGGTGTCTCAAAATTGGCGCCCGTGCTTTTTGAATTCGATCCAGGGGGATAAAACAAATTGGAAATTGAGAGTGGAAATTTCCAATTTTGTCCCTCGGTATATATATTCATTGATAAAAAAAACATAATTCAACATTTCAACTTGATTAAAAACTAATAATATTAAAGAACAAGATATTATTCATCCACATCTGTAGTTACAAAATGTGTTCAGATAGGTCGCCTTCCACTTCATTCGCACGATTTATCATGGAAGCACGAACTTTCTCTAGCATATCGTCTACTGACGCCACCAACAGCGTGAGTACGAGCTACCCCATCTTCAGAATTCAGAACCGGATCGTGGTGAATTTGTTCTTTCAAATGATCTCAGGAAAAGTGGTCCAAAAGATTCAGATCCGGCGATCTAGGAGTCCATATGGGCCCACCTTTTATAATGCACCTCTCAAGAGATTGTTTATTCAGGTTCATCATTAACTATTTAATCTATCTACCAATGGAACTTTATCGATCAATTAAATGGTAAAACTTCATTTGAAAATTATACAAGCAAGACTTAATTAAGTCGGTCAGATAGAATGTGTGTACCAATCACATTATTATTCAATAACCCAGCCCAAATAGTAATTGACTTTGATGAGATCTTCGGGGTATTTACTAAGTGTGAGTTTTCATCCCTTCATTCATGCAGGTTATGAGTAATTAGGATACCTGTCTCAGTAATCACAGAATCTTCCTAATGAAATGCTCACGCTATGGAACTACAATCTACAGAAATTGACTCGAAATCCCAATCCCCGTCATGCAAACCTTGAACTTTTTGAGGCCTAAACGGATGCAAACCATTTCTCCTTGATAATTATTGGTCTTCTAGATCGACGCTTAGTGTAGGTTGACGTCCTGTCTGATTTTTATCGAACATTCGTACTACCTGTTTCCAGTAATTTTTGACCCGTCTTATTTTTTTTGCATGAGTGTGCCGACGATTTGGAAACTTCTCCGCATATTACCTAGCCGCAGCAGGCATTGCCATTAAATGCGCCTAACACTTTCAACATATCGACATAATCTCGATTACAGTAGTAATGTTCCATTTTAAACAAACAAAATTGAAACACATATCAATTTGACAGAACGGTTCATACATTTTTAACATCGCCGTAGACACTTATTTCAATGACGTTAAACACTTAATTGCAAAGACCGTGCGATAATAGTATAAAATGACATGGGCATTTCCTAATATAAAATGAATTTGTCAAATCTGACAGTCATGTTTCTCCATTTAACAAAATGAATAAATCAAAATCTTGTTTCGAGTTGTGGTTCTAGTAAAAGGTTATTGTTCACATTTCATCTATAACTCTATAACGAGGAGCGAAATGAAAAGATTCCATTCTTAATTTTTGAATTTCTGTATTTCAAGTTATTGTATTATGATCCTCATGTACATAGGAATAAAAACCAATTTGATAAAGTTTTGAACTACAAATTCCAATCTGCGACAGTGAATTCCTTGGGAGACACATTTAAAATCCAAAGTAAAATACCTACTCACCTTTTGCGGTCTTAACCTAAAATTAGAACATTTGATTCGAAACGGAGCATGAGGAGAGTTGGAAAATTATCATCGTATGATCAATGACATGACACATGAAGCACTCTAAATTCAAGTGTTGACAAGTGAAATTACACGCGTGCTTTTCCAGTGTTCTCAATGACTACTACTTAACAAATGAAAAGATCCATAGATCACTACCTTCCCTCACTCTCTTTTTTCGCTTCCGGACACTTATGCGGGTAGATTGTGTGTTTAAGACGGAATGAGCGTAGCCAACGAAGTCGTTTCTCGAATCGGCTTATATGACACAATATATGTCCTTGTGTGGCGGTCAAATGGTGAATGCAATTCATATGAAATTTTGAAACGAACTAGATATTATGCTCTAAATTTACTGGCATAAAAATTCAATGTCGTACCTTAAACTATATTTGAGTTATTAAGCAGAGCGGTTCGTCGAAATACTAGCCGTTATTAGTTCTATTCTGTTCGGTGCGCTGTCTGGCTGATTGTGAAGAAAATAATCGAGCACGTGCAACTAGCCAGACTGCGGCTCGCGCTCTTGATAGGCTTATATGAAAGCTGAAGTGAGCGTATCGAAAGTCTTTCCTCCTCTCAGCTCATTCAGTCAATCCATCGCAAACCTTTTAGGCATAAGCGCAGCGTACTGACCGACATCTTAATTGTAATGAATATATTCACTAGCTTTCTCAATAATTAACGTAACAAATTATACTCTACATTACATCATGTCAACCTTACTTTTATCATATCACAGAATATTCAATTCAATTTAACCTTATTATAAAATAAAAACGTACTAGAACGAGCAAGGGGGTTATGAGGACCGTCCAAACCGGTCCCGTTTCTGGTCAGTTTGTCCGCTCTCTCACTCCAGTTCCAACCTGAGTACCCTGAAATTCAGGTTAGGTTGAGTCTGTTTCCACCGGCTATACTGTTAAGGATTTCCTTGGTATCCTTGAGAAGTCTCGAGGACACAGTCGGGTTTTTCAATGCGTTGAGTGCCGCTTGACTGTCCGCACAGATCCAGATGGTCTCATTTACCTCACCATAGCCAAGTAGCCTCTCCCCACATCTGTAGATGGCAAGCATCTCCGCTTGGAAGACTGTGTTGAAATTTCCTCAAAATATATCTTCGAAAGACTGCTCCGACTTTTGTGTTTGTTCTAGACCCATCCGTTCACCAAATTGAACCGTGTTTTTGCATGCTGCCATTTCCCTATTCCCCCCTTGACGGGATGATGATTGATGATCCTGAAAGACTGCAGTTCTGATCGCAGCCTTCCAAGCTGCCTCCTAAATGTTATTTACAATGTGATAAAATTTCCTTCCATTTTGACCCAAATAGCATTTAGAACACGACTAACAATCAAATTAGTGAATTCCAGAGTTTTCGAAATTTGGAACTTTACCAAAGATATTCCCTAAGCGGTTTGTTAGCTTGTTCTCACATCTTCAAACTAATAATAGAATTTATTGATTACTGAAGGATGATGAGTGAAACCTTTAATAATCATTGAATTATTTGAAAGTATTGTTATGATTTCAGGCCCCATTACAATATATCCCTTATACTACGTAGGTATACTCGTAACAGTGAGGGAGGTAAAATAACATGCTTCGTGCCCTTCAGATTGCAGCGCGTGCTAGAAGGCCTTCCTTATGCACTAATATCATAATGTACTATTTTCCCATTGTGTTTTCAATTATTCAAGTCATTGAAACTGATTTATGCTGATTATTATGACAATATGAATGTCACAATCAATAATTACTAGTTTATTTCGAGAAAATTGTGGGAAACAGCAGTACCACCCGAATAGAGCACGCAAGCTTTCGAAAGCATTGTCGGGCGGGTATAACGACGAGGTTTTATTAAAATAGAACAGTTTTATTGAATATTCGGTAATACAACGTTATCATAATAACGACGAATTTAGGGTATATAATAATTTTCTACATCATGGTTTCACGGCACGAAGCTCTCGGATACCTCTGAATGAGTAATAAAAGGTCTTATATGGTTTCGTATGCAAACTGGATATTTTATAGGACATAACAGCACGAGCAATGCTTTCATTGCGTCAGTGAGCATTTGGTATGCAGCATATAAACTAGGTTATGGCCGAAAATTGTTATAGGATATCTTCAAATAGGTTGATTTGATTTTTCACTAAGATCAATCTGAAGTATGATTAATTTCAAGAGCGTAACCATGCCTTAATGAATGAAGGTTAAAATTGGATCAATACAACAACAATAATAGCATTTTGATTTTTAGAGCGTTAGAACTTTATTACAACTATTGCTAACCATTTTTGTAGTTATAACTTTACAAATAATGGTTATTTATATCACGGTCTGGAAACATATCGCCAATAGCTAAAACCTGATGCTGTGTTCCAGGTGGTGATCAAAAAGCACAATTCTTCGGAGCAAGTTCAAATTCACCTGAAGTTTATCCCATTTGAATGATTATTGTATCATTTGTTTGATTTGAATGGTAGGTATGTGTGAGACACTGAAACACGCTTCACAAGGTTGCTCACAAAAAATGATTTCAATGAAAATCAGGAGCTATGTTTTAACAAATTAGAAGTCTGAATGAATCATGTACATGTCTTAATTTGAATGATTTCACATAACACTGCCCTTCAGTTCCAACTTCGGAGAATATCCTTCGTGAAAAATCTTGGCTTCCGGATGGATTCCGCGACACAATAATCTGTAATGGTTGGCGAAACGTCGGTATCAAGTCGAGTTATTTAGACGCGGAATCCATCCGAAAGCTAAGATTTTTCAAGATTAGCTATCAGCGAGAGTCTACTATTCAAAATAGCCTTCGTGTATGCTGGATATCCAATGTTCTGTTTTCTTATTACCTATAATTACGCAGCTTCTTTTTTCCTTTGAATATTTGGTATAAACACTCAAATTATTTGTGAATCATATTAGGTTTATAGTTGCAGTTGATATTCTGAAGTATTTTGATGTTCAATAATAAATTTGACCTTCCCATCTGTATTGCTTGGCAACTTTTGAAGTACTTCAGGATTTTATTTTAGAAGGAAGAAAATAGCGAGTATTGTGTGGGAATTTCAGTTTTGAAGAAAGTCACCACCTGTATCAGTAAAATTTGGAAATACTAATAAATGAATTCAATTTTATTTATAGTCCAGTCAATAAGCTGGGGTAAATAGGTCTACTTTCTAAAAATTTACTAGACATTCGTATCGGAAAAAATTTGTTGCATTATGTTCTATGGACCATGAAGGTCATACGTGACTACTGACCTACACTTCAATCTCCCCCATTCACCCCTAAGCGTACCTTACACGGTCAATATTATTGAAGCAATATCGATATTGATCAATATATGCAACGTGTAAGGAGTATATTGAAACAATAATATTGATGGCAATAATATTGGAGAAAATAAAATCATTTCGATTTTTATTGAAAGCCAGTGAATATATTGAGGCAGCGTCAATATTATTGACACATGTGAGGAGTACATTGCCATATTGTGCAATAGAACGTTAGTCATGCTCAAGACGCGGTAGGAGTTGTTTCTATTTATTGTACTATTAGGAGTGTTTTATTTATTTAAGAGTTGTTTGTGTGTTTTTTTCCTAAATTCAAGTACCGAAAACCAAATAATTTATTATTTGCATTGAGGTATTGACCCGATCCTTAAAGAACTCGAATATTATTAGCGATCACGTAAATTACCACGATTCGAAATAAATCCACCACCTGTGTCGACCGTGCTACAGATACTAAAGAACTATCAACTCATTTCGGCTGGTTTCTTATTGCGGGTCAACGTTCCAAACGTACACTATTTGGCGTCTAAGTTTTTTTAGACCATCTGTTCGATGTAAACAACTGTATCATGCGAATAGATATCCTGATTTGAATTATATTATAAACTTCCGATTATTCAATTGTTGCGAATTATCCAGACCAGTAAAGCAATTTTATGAAATTCTCATGATGGTATCCTACTTCATTATAAATGGCGAAACCAAAGCAACTAGGTGTAGGAACAGTTCATCCATTCTTGAAAAATTCTTGTAGTCATCTGGCTCACTGTTGAGTCCTCGAAGCAATTCCCCATATCCATGACTCGTACGTCTATTTAGCCAGCTTTTTGTCCACACTGTTCTTTGCCTTCCTCTTTTCCTTTCTCTCTTGAGGACCAAAGCAGACGCGATTAGAACCGGTAGATACATCCTCCCTGACTGCACAATTGAAACTGATACTTTACTGATCAATATTATTGGATCGTGTGAGGGCTACCATTTTTTTACCAATACTTCGTCAATAATATTGCTTCAATAATATTGACCATGTGAGGTACGCTCTATACGCTAAATTAACCCTATCCTCAACCTCCTTTTTAAGATAATTTTCAATTTATCAAATATGAAAAATAAGCGTCCTAAATGGGGTCTAGGAGGTCTTCTTTCCTGAACACGAATCCGAGGTCATTTTCATGGAAAATTCAGTCAATGGATATAAAATCGGGGAAATTTGGTTATTATCTGATTCATTGATCTCTATGGGTTCACTCCTAAAAAATTAAATGTAATGCTCAAAAAAAATAGTTTCTTCACCAGTTCACAAGAAGGGTTCATAATATATTCAGGGACTTAGTCGGCATTGTTTCATTGAAGATACCAGGAGTGAACCTCCCGAAACAATACTTGAACATCAATCAGATGATGAATATAATCAAAATGTTATATTACGAATAATTTATAAATACGCATATTTAAAATTACTCACAGAATTTATTTTAAACGAAATGTTATTGTCAGTACTTATTTTTGAAAAAATTACACATTATATTGCAATATTGTAGCTTCAAATAAACAATTACAAACTTTTATAAATTAAAACCAATTAGCTTGTACTTTTCAATTTTTCTTCATTTTCCACATAATCCTAATGTTATTTTCAAACGTTTTTTATGTCAAATAATCAGCGACCAAAAAAAAACCCTACAATGACTCATAACATTATATAATTTTCTTTGATTTTTCCGGAATTTCAAGCAATTATTTCTTTGGCATGACTTTTAATTTTTGTAATTCAACTCAGACATCGGAAACATAAACGTATATCAGCACGACACTCAAAAAATATTCAAAAAAAGGAGGATTCATAATGAAATTTTCCGCATTTCTCCGAAAAATGATATTTTAATTATCAATTTCGTAACCATTGACCAAAAAAACCCTCATGGGGTCCTATCACACGATAATTTCAATGAGGTGGGAGATTTTCTTTCTAGGTTTTCCACAGTCTTCAGCAAATTTTCCTGGTCTTTTCTACTTCAGATCGAAATACGCGAATGTCAACCTCTATTACGTATAAAACGATAGTCACGTGAAAAATTTCACCGATTTTTTATTCAATGAATGAATTTTCCGGAAAAACCACCTCGGACTCGTGTTCAGCGACTTGAAAAACTCATTTTGGAGACTAAATTGGAAATTATCTTGAAAAGGAAGTTGAGAATAGGATAAATTTAGCGTAGAGGGGTTAATGCGAGAAATTAAAGTGTCGGTTAGTAGTCACGAATGACCTTCACGGTCCATAGAACATGATGCAAAAAAATATTCCGATACGACCGTCTAGTATATTTTTGAAAATCGATTACTGACTGGACTATTAGTATATTGAATCGGAAAATTCTTAGCCTAATGCAGGATCAGGCAAAGCTTGTCTATACATACCTAAATTACACTTCCTGGGTATGTTTTTGAGTATGTATCCGTGTGTACGTGCTTGACCGAAAACTTCAAAGACGTGAGGGTGTGTGAGAATTATCGATGCAATTGTTTCTGTGCGTGAGTGGAATTTCAAGTATCGTTAGCGTGCGTAAGCTTGATTCCAATATTACTATTCACATTACCCTACTTTAAAGCACTTGTGTTACAAAGATCTCATTGCGCATGCTCTTTACTACTGACACTATACCGGGATATCAAAAATCATCTTGGACAAGGGTGGTTGTGGAATCTAGAACGTTTGTCTCACTTTACGTTTGAAATAATTATGTCACTGTCACACTGACATCATCAATAACCTATAAATTTCATACCTATTTATTTCAGTTGTAAAACAATAATGAACTACAAATTAAAAATTATCTTGGTCAAGGGTGGTTGTGGAATGCAAAACGTGTGTCTTACTTTAAATTTTTGAATATGTTTTGTTGTGTCAGAATCTGTTAAGTCATTGTGCTGAAATTTTCTAATCCAGTTTTTGAATCATACATCTTACCACACAGCACAAAATTCTCATGATTGAAGCCTATTTTCGAACGGGTGCGCTAGTTGATGGAAATTGGCAATACAGTCAACGTTTGTGTTTGGACAATTTTCGAGAGCACTTCCCAAAGTGGCAATATTACTGGACAATTTTTATACGTGCCTTACAAATTGTGTTGAAGTTTTTCGCGAAACTGGTTGTGTGACTCATAAAAAAGGTGCTAGTAGATCAAGAGTTCGTACAGAAGAAGTTGTCCATGACGTTCGCCAATGCATGGAAGAGGAGCCTGCAAAACCTTTGAAATGTCTCTCTCAGGAAATTGGACTTTCTTATGGAACATGCCAGAAGATTTTAAAGAAAGACTTGAACATGCATCCATATAAGATGCAAGCACATCAAGCTCTTCTGCCCGCAGACCACCCCAGACGCCTTGCTTACTGCCATTGGTTTGTCAATAATTTAATGAATGACGATCTTCTGAAGTCAACTTTTTTTTTCGACGAAGCGTAGTTCCACCTTCCGGGATACATCAATTCTCGAAATATGCGAATGTGGAGCAATGATAACCCTCATGTTTTTACTGAATCGCCACTACATGCTCAAAAAATCAGTGTTTGGATGGCAGTTTCTCGCATAAGAATAATTGGGCCAATTTTTTTTCGATTTCACCGTCAACGCAGAAAGGTACAGACACAACTTTTTGGCTGAATTTGTGCAACAGTTAAACGATGATGAACTTCGGTACGGATATTTCCAGCATGACGGTGCAACAGCATATACTACACGAGAAAATATTGCTTTTCTTCGCGAGTTTTTTGATGACTGGCTGATAAGTTTGCATACTGAAGTTGAGTTTCCTCCGAGATCACCTTGTTTGACAATTATTTTATATTTCCTTACTTGAAAAACAAGATTTTCGCAACTCCGGCAAATAATTTGCAAGAACTTCAACAAAGAATAGTTCAGCAATGTGCAACCATAACGCCAGAAATGCTGCAAAACGGTTTTCACAGCATGAGGATGCTCGTCAACTTGTGCATCGAACAAAACGGGGGACATTTCCAACAATAACTGTAATTTAGTTTTTCTTGTTACTAAAACCGTTATTTCATAATTTGTAGTTCATTATTGTTTTACAACTGAAATAAATAGGTATAAAATTTGTAGGTTATTGATGCTGTCAGTGTGACAGTGACATAATTATTTCAAACCTGAAGTGAGACACACGTTTTAGATTCCACAACCACCCTTGACCAAGATAATTTTTGATATCCAGGTACGTACTATAAGGGAATTATTGAAATCGAACTCAAAAATTTTGTTAGTTTTTCTGAATCCATGTAGACTAATTTTGAGATGATATTTGTGTGTGCATGCAGATGTGTATTCGTGTAAGCGTAAGCTCTTCCGTAGATGATTGCTCAGTTCTTATCGATTTCCAAATAATGGTCAAATCTTGTTACACGCTCGGATGAAACTATAATTCATTACAAAAGGGATGACCGACGGTACTTTAAATACCCACCTATATAAGCACTATTAGTGAAAACCCACCATGTAATCCAATAATAGCAGTAATTCTCCAAGTTTCAGAATGACCTTCGTAATCCTCAAGTATTTATAGTCAAAATTATGTATCTTCAATTGTATATGAATATCATTATACATATGTAAATTCTTGGTAGATAGGTCACATTATCTCTTACAGTGTGTCTCATTATTCGTGTTGATACACCCAAAAATCTAAGTAGGTCAAGGAATTTGAAAACGGTAAATTTCTTATAGCAATAGCCATGAAAGGTAATTATTTCCATAGTATCGATGAGGTACAATGAAAACCCGCCTGCTACGATATTTTAAGTTTTTTGAAATACCTCATCAGGTATTATTTTATCAAGAAAATGACATAGTGGCGTTGTTCTGCGTCCATCAAAATGGTCATGTGCCAATTTTGATGGAAGCATATACAATAGTTAGTTTTCTACGGGTGTCTAAACTTAAAACTGAAACTCGTGAAATGCATCTAGGGTGCCATAAAATCGAAACCATATGACTGTGAGAACATCAATAAACTTCCAATAGACATGAGAAATATTTTCGGCGTGATAAAAAAATGTCCACGTCGCAACAACGAGCAAAACACGAATGGTTGAAATTGTAACATATTAGCGTCCAAAATATATAAATATGTATTAAAAAACCGCTGCACGATAATTTTTCTATAATTGAAGACATCAAATCTCGGTGACGAGGATAAGTACTCCTTTGATTCCTTGAATATCGCAAACTACGTATCCTCGTCGCCGAGATAAGATGTTTTTAATCGCAGGAAAATACTGTGTAGTGATTTTTTAATACATATTTATTCATTACTGACATTAATGAGTTACAATTTCAATTATTCCTGTAGTGCTCATTGTTGCGACATAGAAATTTCTAATTGAAATTGATGCGATAAAGACGTGAATTGATGTGAATCAGTTTGAAAACGTCTTCTGATGATGGTCGTGAAACCGAAACATATGTGACACGAAAATATATTGAATTGAGTGTTAATGTGGAGTTTTTCCCAAGATTTTACATGTAATGTATCCCTGGGTCAGGAATCATTTTTATTAATGAATAACGACTGAAGATAGAGTGAAACGACGAAACTCATGCAAGTTAAAAATTTAAAAGATACTAACATAGTAATATTTAATTCTTAATGGTACTTGACCCAAGTATGAATTATATATAAATTCCCGGGAAATGGGTCACACTAACACGTATGCTTATTATTTTTGTCTTTACACATCAGAAGACGTATTACGTCTAAAGTGGGATTTCTTGGAACTAATTGTATCCGCACAAAGCCTTCTTTTCGCACCAATTTCAATTTAAAATGCTCACGTCGAATAAACGAACAGAAACACGAATAATCGAAACAGTACTACATTGATGTTTTAAATATATGAATATGTAACAGGAATCCAATTTTCTTATGATACACGAACTCATCAAAGTCAGTATATGACCGAAATCAAAAAATATAACACTCAAGTATCCACTTTCGAAGCAGATGTTGAAGATTCAAGAAGTAATAGAAATATTGCTATTTGTTGAGTACTCTACTTAAAACATACTTTTAACATTATAAAGACGCATGTAGGAATTTGCAGGGGTTTTAATTATTTAAATTATTATAAATCTGACTTAATGACTGGATATTTGTTCTATGATTTACAAACTTGGAGTCACGTTTTTTGTGAATCATATCCAGAATAGATCTTGCTAAGTTTTTGTTTCTTGCACTATACTTTGGCCATACATTCTTTTTTGTGAATATTGCTTAGAGATTTCTGTATGAGTCCCATTGCAATCGAACAATTTAATTTGTATACTGTGTGGGTTTGTTTATTTTTAGGTATTAAAGGTTTTAGATTGGAAAATTTTTCCCAACACAGTAAGTAGGTTTATGCGCAACATGTATGTCAAATTTTTTTAAACATTTCTTAATTTTCTCTAATTCTACCGCCCTTCCTAAACAATGCTTTGGTTACAACCATCAATCCGATTACAAAAATGTTTATATCTTAACTAAGGAAACCAATTATTATAAAAAAATCTATTCTGGAGATGATTCACATAAAACGTGACTCCAAGTTTGTAAATCATAGAACAGATATTCAGTCATTAACTCAGATTTATACCAATTTAATTAATTAAAACCCTTGCAAATTCCTAAATGCGTCTTTATAATGTTAAAAGTATATTTTAGGTGGAATACTCAAATACCAATATTTCTAATAAGGTCTGACAACCTTTCTCTATTACCTCATAAACCTTTAACATCTGGTTCGAAAGTGAATACTTGAGCGTTATATTTTTTGGTTTCAGTCGTATATAGACTATGTTTGACATGAGTTAGTATATTATAAAAAAATGCTAAGCAGTGAATTCTTGATACATATTCATATACTTGAAACATTAATCCCGTTTCAGACATTGATACGTCTTCTGATGATGCTCGTGAGACCGAAACGTACGTAAAGACAAAAACAATAGGCTTAAGTGTTAGTGTGGCCTATTTTCCGAGAATTTATGTGTGAGTAGTATTCAATTTCACAACATGAAATAACTATAATTTTAGTTTTTCAATATGAATTCCTTATTGGGGTAAGAGCATTAATGAAATTTACAAAAGGGATGTAATTGAAATTAGATCAAATTCAAAGCGATCACGTGTGTTCCGAATAATGGAGAATTTGTTGTATGTCTCCTTCTAGTAAGCTAATATGTGTCACCGATGTTAATAAATTAATTTCATGAAATGCATCATTTCATGAATACTAGGTGGTAGAATTGTAAGCGTGAACAAGGAACAAACTTAACTGGGCGAATTGTGTTATGTTCAGTGCATCGCAATTTTGAACTACACCCCAACCTCAGAATAGAAGCTTAATTCTGAAATGAATACTGCTTTGTCTAGCACTTTATTGTCTTCGCGCCCTTCTTAACATTGTCCCATCACTAACTATTTGTCAGCAGTGTTCATCGAGATTCGAAAAAACCTTTTTTGCATGACCGCACTCCATTCACTTAGCCCCTGCATTTTCATGATATATTCGTACGCCGTCGTTGCAAACCTCTTAATACAAAACTGTGGAGAATGTTACGATCATCAGATATCTTCGTCGTTGGTTATGTTCTTTTTTTTCTGACGGCCAGCATCGAGCTGCTCGACAGCAAGTAAAATTTTCAAAAGGTCACGTTCGAGTTGCACGAAGAAGGCAAGTCCGAACTGCTCGACCGGAAAGACTCTAATGAGGGCTGGTAAGAAAATCAACACTATAGCTGCTTTTAATATGGATGGAATGAGGAATTTTTGTTTCCTGATAAAATTTAGTTCAGATTATACCCCACAGCAGTTTATTTCTAAAATGAGTAGTTTTGAGAAGTCCCAAATTGGTTGACCGAATGGAATAGTGTATCTCCGTTAATTTTTGGGGACAGGAAAAAACGACAACGCACCCCCTCCCACTTTTTTTTTGAGACAAATTCAAAGGCGTTTACAAATTTTCTCTGTCGTTCGTTTTGACGCCACATCCAAGTTTTCTATTGGCCATTTCGACAATGCCTATCATTTCTTTCAATATCAAACATTTCCAAACTATAAAAACATTATTTTTGCACTTTTTTTGACAAAGAATCCATTGGCGTAATCAGATTTTTTTTCTGTAATCATTTTTGAGGTATGACCTGAACTTATTGATTTCTTAATGCAAGTCATAGGAGGCCCTCTTCAAAAAGCATAAGTCTTCTGATTTCAACGAAATATAACTTGATAGGTCTTACATAGTACTTATCCACTTGTTCGTAGTGTATGTTCAGAAATAAAGAGGTCGAAGCCAACTATGGTTTGCATTAAAATATATATAAGTTTTGATCATACCTCAAAAATGGGAACAGAAAAAAATCTCTGACTACGCCAATGGATTCTTTGTGAAAAAATGTTAATAACTTTGATATTAACCGAAATAAAAGACATTGTCGAAATTGGCAAAAGTTGGATGTGGTGTCAAAACAACTAACCGAGAAGATTTGTAAGCTTCATTGAATTAGTCACAAAAAAAATGCGTGGTTGGTTTTTTCTATCTCGAATATCAACTAAAAGACCCCCCTTTCGGACAACCAATTTGAGACACCAGTACAGTAAAAAAGGCAAAATGTTGTGCAAAATAACAAGTTGATATAATATTTCAATAATTTCTTGTGAGCACCCATACAAGATCGAAAACTTTTTTATGGTATTTCTCTGCGCTAAGTGTTTGACAACCAAATACCAAAATCACGTTACGAAATATGCAGCCGTTATGAAGAAACTGTCAATTAAGTGTGGGTCTGGATCTGTAATTTTTCCTCTAAAATTGCAAATATCTCGAAACGGTTGAACTTAGTTATAGGAAATGATAAATAACCTACCCAGAATTTTTCATAGGATCCAAAAATGCAATAAATTATAGAGTATTCCATTTTGAATAACGAAGTTGTCATCGAATTCCGTAGCAACCGGAAGTGCCGCATCTTGAAAATATTTTGGATGAATAGTACTCATCATCTGGTCAGCTATATATAGATATATACTTTTTCACCTGTTTATAATCACGCCAAAAAAAAAACAAATCAATTTATCAGTATTGAGAGAGTTCATAAGTAAGTTCATACAGAGTAAACAGGATAGTTCAGAGGGTTCATACAGAATTCTAACAGTTGTAATGTAGTTCTAATAGAGTAATATAGTTCTCACACTATATTAAACTATACTATATTCTAATATGGGATATAGTATGCAATAATTATCAAAGATCCATCACATTTTCTACTCATGTTGTGTGTCTGTACGATTCTGTTTCTTGTGCCCGAGTTCCTTAGGGTTTTTTTGCCATATAATCAGCAACGCCACTGTTTCCGACACAATACCACAAATAGAATTGGGAGTGCGACTTGTCGCTGAATACCACAAGGTGCCATTTTTTTAACCAGTATATTCGTTCGTTATACCATTCCTGGCTGCATGCACGATGAATTGGAATGAGAGGTAGTCATAGAAACGGTTGGTGAGAACGAAGTCCGTAGGATCTTATTCGTCGATATACGGACGCCACATACACTCTTTGTTCTAAAGTTTGCCTCAAATAATTTCTCAAAACACGAGTAGTGGAAAATATGTATCTTAGAGCCAACATCGTCAAATGATGTTCTTCATTGGAGTCACGAGACCCGCGGCAGCAGTTTGAACGTCTTCTTCAAACCTCCTGACCTAATATCTCGAAACAGTTCTCACGTTAGCGTCTACGCGGTTGGCAATTTCCCCTAGAGAGAATCAGGTCTTCCTCTAAGACATGTTCCAACTCACAAGGAGGATAATTTTGAATTCGTCGAATTATAGATAATTTTATCAAAAACTGATTCAAAATATGGACTTTTTTCATGGAAATAACAAACAATACCAAGATAACGTTGATATTGCTTGGTGAATCTTCATTTCTTCCATATATTGATTCACATCTTACGTGAAAACTACAAATACTTAGCTTAACTACCCAGCAAATAGAGTGACGTCATATTAACGTCTTTAAGAGGTTCGTCAAGTCGCCTGACGTCATAACACTTCTTTTTGACGTCCTTTCAAAGGCTCATTCATGTATCGTTTTGTGTTAAAATTACGCAAACAATACTGGCTGTAGCGGTTTCTATTCAAATCTGTATATTTTGCAATCAAATATACGTAGCGTTACGTTACGGGTTAACTTGAATAGTGGACTTTGGCGGGTAGCTGATATTGAAAAATCTTGGCT
This sequence comes from Endomychus coccineus, assembly GCA_958510875.1. NCBI lineage: Eukaryota > Metazoa > Arthropoda > Insecta > Coleoptera > Endomychidae > Endomychus > Endomychus coccineus. Next base: position 39,343,155 of record OY294069.1, read on the forward strand.
TCCGGATGAATTCCGCGTCACAATAGCACGACTTGATGCCAACGTTCCGGCAACCATAACAGGTGGCATCTTCAGGTCAGGCTTTAGGCTTGAAGTGAAACAGTTTCAGATTTTCAGATTTATCAAATTACAAGTTACGCTTACGGTATATTCGTAGTTGATTTGTGAAAGACGGGATAAGATAGGCTTGATTTATCAATCTGTAGTCAGAACCTCATTAAGCAATATAGTCCAGGCTGTGAACCGGGATTTTAGCTATAATGAAAAAGAAAACATGTAAGTTCGAATCGAAATTTTTTTTTTTGCGTTTGCTTCAGGAGGTTCTCATCATCATTCATACACCTTGAAACCTCTTGGGAACCCCAACCTCACCCATTGGGGGCGAAAATGGCCCGAAATCTCCAAGTCTTGAATTGTATTTTCTACAAAAAAAGATATTTTGGAATTTCGAGTGCATCTAGGGGTTTTTTGGGTCGCTGAACACGAATCCGTAGCCAGATATACTTGCAATTCATCGTAGGGGTGGTCAAATCCACAAAATTGGCCAACTTCGCACCCCTTATATGTTATTTTGCAATGTACGTGTTTTATACATTTCGAATGCACCAATATGATTTTTTGGGTCGCTGATCACGAATCCGTAGCCACATTTACTTGCAATTCATCGTAGGGGTGGTAAAATCGACGAAATTGGCCAACTTTGCACCCCTGTATGTTATTTCGAAATTCACGTGTTTTTGGCATTTCGAATGCATCAAAGGTTTTTTTTGGGTCGTTGAATACGATTCCGAAGCCAGATTTACTCCGAAGTAATTTTAAAATGGAAAAGTTATAAAATTTTTGAAGCGTGTCAAATTAGCCATTTTTGTACATTTCTCACCCTTACGACGATATTCAAGTAAATCTGGCTTCGGAATCGTATTCAGCGACCCAAAAAACTTGCTTGGTGCATTCGAAATGCCTAAAACACGTAAATTGCAAAATAACATATAGGGGTGCAAAATTGGCCAATTTCGTCGATTTCACCACCCCTAAGATGGTAAATCTGGCTACGGATTCATGTTCAGCGACCCAAAAAATCGCCTAGGTGCACTCGAAATGCCAAAATACCTTTTTTTGTAGAAAATACAATTCAAGACTTGGAGATTTCGGGCCGTTTTCGCCCCCAATGGGTGGGGTTGGGGTTCCCAAGAGGTTTTAAGGTGTATGAATAATCCTGATAATCTGCTGAAGCTAATGCAAAAAAAAAATTTCGATTCCAACTTACATGTTTTTTTTTTATTTTCTGGTTCACAGCCTGGACTAATAACTGATATAACGATTCGTTAAACTCAATCAATATATGAGAAAGGAGACATATTAATCATAATAGAACAGTAGTTTCGAATTATCAAATGAATATTTATAATTCACAAATTGTTATTAATAAACATATTTAGTGGGGAGTCACAGGAATCACAGTTGTATTCTATTAATAAATCATTTTGAACATGCCACTATGAAGTGAAACAATTATTAATATATTGTTATAGTTAAGCGTGAATTTGTGTTTTATTTACAATTATTATTCTTCACTCAAAATCAATTTAAAGAAACTGAACGCCGAAACTGCAATTATCCATTTAAAATGCCCTGACAAAAATTAATGAATCGGCAATTATTAGTTCTTCAACAAAAGTTGCAAGATGTAATTTCTCGCATATTTTGTACAAGTTCTCAGGACTTGTTCCAGACTTATGTTATTATAGCGTTGCTGAAGGCAATTAGAATTCGGCAACATCTCTGCTGAAGATACTGGGTCTGGATTTCTGAAATTTTATTGAACAACTTCTAAAGGCAGCGTGCGGCGGCATGCATGTCGTTCACTTTTTCATATATTTTATGAAATATTTTTATGACGCCCGGTTTAGTTGTTCATGAATATGAATTTCAAATTGATCTGAGTGTTTTGTTTTATGCGGTTGTCGTAAATGTCGATTTTTAATGTCCATAAATGCTTAAACTACCTATGTAGCTACTAAACTATCGACTTTGGTTATTACCCCATAAAATCTGCTATATATTTAAAATGTCACATGCCATTTCCTAGGAATTCAACAGAAAAGAACAAGAAGAATTAATTAGTTTGAGCATTAAATTTTATTGTTTTGTCAAACAAATTTCAAGAAATTCTCTATTGGAGATTTCAAAAGGAGTGTGTAGGCTTTCATGGGAATTGGAAAATAATTATTCAAGTATTTCTCTTCTTCCATTTACGATATATAATGAATTCATATCTGTTTTATATAAATATGTGAGTGTTCATTCACTTAATTAGGTTCTAGTAATATGCTAATACACGAATTGTGAACAATTCGCATACATTTACTTTTCTGAAAATACTTAAGTAACAGACCATACTTTCATGAATCGAGAAAAACTTGAGAATATTAAGTACAACTCAAATCATAAACGGATGTGATGAGAGCTACGGATAGCACATAGATTATTCCACCCTTATGGCCATCCTCAAGCATGTCCATATGTGAATCTAGAGTTCGAATTATTGTAATACATCAATGTTTGAAGTATATGAATATGTATCAAGAATGCACTGCTCAATAAATTTATTATAAAATTCGAAGTCATTTCAAAGCACTGTTTGAAATACGACTGAAACCAAAAAACATAACGCTCAAGTATTCATTTCCGAACCAGATGTTGAAGATTTATGAGGTAATAGGAGAAGGTTGTCAAACCATATTAGAAGGTGGCCAGTTAGCTCAGTGGTAGAAGCATCGATCTTCTAATCACTGGGCTGCCGGTCGCGGGTTCGAATCCAGCGACTGCGGAATTTTTCCGATGGCCCGAGAAAGTGGTGCGGCAAAATACAATGGGCTGTCAAGCCCAAGTGTCATCGTGACTGCCTTGGTTGCAGGATAGAGCCTACCACACGAGGTGGAGTGTTTAGTGGGTACATCTGAGGTGATTAAGTTCGGGACTCAGGGACTCCCACACTACCTTATGGGATGTTACAGGACCATAAGGTGCGCTCATGAAGGGTTTCAACCACCTTGCACCCAAAAAAAAAACCATATTAGAAATATATATATTTCTACCTGAAATATACATTTAACATTATGAAGATGCATGAAGGAATTTGCAAAGGCTTTAATTAACTGCATTAGTATAATAAATCTGACTTAATGATTGAATATCTGCTCTATGATTTACAGACTTGGAGTTACGTTTTATGTGAATCTTCTCCAGAATGTATATATCTTTTATAAGAATTGGTTTCTTTATTTGAAATATTAACATTTCTGTAATCAAATTGATGGTTATAAGCAAAACAATTTTTAACAAGGGCGGTGAAATTTTCTGGGTTTTTGTACTATACTACTATACGCATGGCTTATGGGTATACATTATTTTTTGTAAATATTGTTTAGAGATTATTGTATAAGTCCCATCGCAATCTAAACAAAACTACTTCTCGGCAGCCATTATAAAGCATCGGGTTATCGTCAATTCACTCATTCGTAAAATCATCCTTGAATTGAGGTTAAGTTCAACCCTCATAATTTTGATCAATGACCATCACTTCTTCATACTACTCAGTCCGTTTTGTCATTTGAAATATATGCATAATTACAATAATTTGATCAACATTAAAGAACTTGCGCTGCAGATGGTCTAGAACCATCACAGCTCAACTACCTAATTGTCCAGATGAATTCATAATGTCATAATATGTGAAATGTGGTGACACACATCCAGGAAAAATAAAACAATGAAGTTAATCATTCCATGGATCTATTTAGCGGGCATAATCCTAAAAGTCGTGAGATTTACTTCGAAAGATTGATTGTATTGCCTTTATTCCTGATTGATCATAGTAATTGCCAATAGCAGTAATTGAATTGAAGAAAGTGATCAAACATTTTTGTGATGAGATTAATAGATATAAAATAACCAAATTAATAATCATTCGAACAGTTTGAGGGCCTATGCAAAATATGATGAACAGTAAATATCGAAAGTAACAGCACAACATGCAGATATTCAATCAGTCCCCCCCTTCCTCTGGTTGAGGGAGAATCATGTTCTTTTTGCTTACCAACCGGAGATTTTACGGTTATCAAGGATGATACAATGAAAATAGGTCCATCATAAATAAAAAATTTGTATCAAAGCGTAATTTCACTCTCAATATTCAAACTTTAAACATGAAAATGATATTCAGCTCAATTTGAATTATTTACCTACTGAGAATAAAATTTCATGTTTATTAAATTTCATTAGATTACGTTATTGCAAGGGGCGTTGTCCCAACAAAATCTTTAAAGTACTATTTTATCCCCTGGCTACTTGATAGGAGGCCAACAAGAATTGAGACACACACCCCACCCCACACATTGTAGCCCTTTCGGTGCGGTTTGATAGAACGCCGGTGAGCTTCTGATCTTTCAAAAAGGCTAATATTTTCCCTGGCCTCAGTGACGTAATTTTCTCCGAGGTCATGGTCATGTTGTAACTCCTTGAGTATTTGCTTCTGTGGCGGAGTATAATTACAGTGAGCAAATGTATCGGTTTATCTTCCATTTATCTGTAGAATCATAATTTGTGATGAATAGAAGATTGGGAACGGATCACCAATTGATAATCAAAGACTGGCACAACGGTAGCTACCGGAATATTGAGGTTCGTTCAAGGGATTAGTTATAGATTTGGTCAAATCGCATTATCCTTTGAGATAACCGAGTCCGGGATGGTCATGTGATAATCAAACAAACATGATTAGCAAATGTGATGTATCTTTAATAGTTACAATTTCCACTACAATGCACTGTGATCTATCATCTTTCTATATCAGAACTGTATGATAACTATATACTATATACATATATAACTTATCACTGACTGTACATATCTTCATCTCACGAACAATTCATGTCCATGCCTCAACTTTGTCGCTTACTAAAGAGTTTTCCCTTAAATAGATCACTCCATGTGGTGTTTGACGGAGTATTCTCCGATACAATGGCTATCAGCGTTGGTGTTTCACAGGGATCTGCCTTGGCACTAACTTTGTCTCTGCTTCATATCAACGATCTGCTGGAAGTGACTAACTGTATCGATCACAGCTTTGCAGATAATAGTATACTTCATACTTCTTTCTCACCTAGAGCCCCTATACCTTCCAAGAAAGCGAAAGATGGTAGACAGTGACAGGTTGACGCAACCATTGGAGATCTGGCAATAATTTAGGAATGGGAATCTAGTAATCTAGTACTAGTAGCAGAAACAATTCGAGATTCATAATAGGATTCATGACGAGACAATGCAAACTCAGCGGCCATATGAGGAAAATTGGTCTAATAAATCTAGGCAAAGAGTTTTACAACTTCGCTGTTTGATAGGAAAATGCAGTCTGTTAGGAAGAGGTTCGGCAGGTCTCGAGCTTGACAATGAAAGGGTGACTAGCTTGAGCTCATCCATCTGGAATTTCTAATGGTGGAACAACAGACGTCATTTCAGATGATCGTCGACCATGGAAATATCTATAGAAAAGGTGGATATCGATACCACGATGTTCTAGAGAGGTCAATGAACTCATAAGTGTGACATCATCGATCAGACGAATAGCTATCTTCTGGATAGAATCCAAGAGATTCAGCGTATGTATGGGTGCTGAACTCCAAGACTGTGCTTTGTGTGTTATGAGGATCTGCTGGGATGTTAAGTAGCTCTTGGCACGAAATAGAACATCAAGTTTTTGTGAAGCGGTTTTCAATGGACCTCATACAGGTATGTTGATCCCATTAAATGGTATTGTTGGTGGTGATTTCGAGCATGGATATGACAGACTTCATAGGAATAGTTGTACCTGACATCATTCATTATATTAAGGATTGTGGGATCCGCAAGCTTAAGTTTTGGTTGCATTAAGCTCCAGTGTTCAATATTGAGTTCTCGTCTTCTACTCCGAATATTTTCTGTATATGGTGTGGTCGATATATCACAGAAAAGTTCCGGTCTATGGCGTTTCTTCTGTAAATCTGTGATCTAGTGGAATGTGATTCTGTTCTGCACTCCTAAGATATTAATGGTTTTCAGCCAGGTACCATTCTAGGGCTAATGATGTTTGAAGTCAGCGCTGTTATTGCTAATTATACGATAGTATTAATCAATTTTTTTTCTATAATTCAATTTACAATATACTTGTAATTTGTACGGAATTAATATCAATTTTTATTTCATTAATGAGATGAAAAATGTATTAATTGATTGTTTATTATTAAAATATTTAGTAAAATTTATTGTTTTGACGGTAGTCAATTTTATTTGACTATTCTTTGAATATTTCTAGGGAATTTTGAAACTTATTTTAATTCTATAAAAAATTGATTTTTTTTCTGTTGAAAAGAGAAATTTAATTGAAAACATTAGGCTGAAACGCTTTGGAATATTAATGAAAAATTTCATTTATTTATTAATTATAATTAACTTTTATATTTTTATTATTAAATATAATTAGTTTATTATTATTATTTAAATAGTTTCATTGATCAGTTCAATGATTACATTGATGAAACTTTATATATTATTAAGATACAATTTTGTTAAAGTAAGAAATTGTGATGTTCAGCGTTTTTTTGGTGAAATTACAAAAAAAATCTTTTTTAAGCTCTTCTTAGCACCTAAGTTCCCTTATATTTTAGATTTACTCATACAAATGATAATATTTCCACTCAATCTGAGGCTGTTAGTATATGGAGAAACAATAAATTGTTAATATATAGCAAGGAAAGTGTACTATTCACATATTGAGTTCACTAATACGGTCTTTAAAATGAACTTGTTGGGGTCAATGTTATGTACTTATGAATTGAGTTGGATATATGCACGCAATAATGATGACGAAAATGCGACGAATAGAACTATTTATATAATTGTATTGATATTCCAACTATGTAGATCAGATACATTTATCAAACGCAAAGTGAATTTAATCATTAATATCTATATAAATATCAGAATCTATCTAAAGACGACCAAGCTCTGTCGATATTCTGCGATATTCCTTTCTGGAAGTATAATAACAATAAAACTGAATACTTCTATATAAGAATGAGTTTATTCATTAAATAATCGAGCTGTTATCTATTTATTCCTTGACACTCGAGCCCGATAATTATATAGCTCAATGTAGGAGAATCCTAGTTGAATAATAAAATCGCTCAATGTAAGATTAAGGTGATTGATGAGCGTAATAATTGTTACATTTAATCAAAATCTGTAACTTTCTATCATCATTGAGGATCAACTTGCCGAACTAATCTGAATAGTATACATCATGTTCAAATTCAGCGGAATTGCTAAACCAATAGCGATCTCTGGATATTGACACAAGATCAAGAAGCAATATGATTCATGTTTTGGACTATCCAAGAATAACCGAAGATATTAGCTGTAGTCAGATCTACATAGGGTTGATTAGTTTCACAAATAGACCTTTCTCCGGTCGGTTACGTATAATTATATTGGAACATGAATTCATTGAGAATGGAATAAGTAATTTACAGTTTATCATGAATAATCTAGATCCGTCTTGATTTGACCTCCAGTCAGTTTACGATTCTAATGTTTGTATTTTGAACAACGCATGCCCAAATTGTATTTTCGTTTCTACAATATTGCTAGGATCTAACTTCTGCTAATATTAGCTTGTTACATTTGACTCGATATATTGTTCTATGACGTATCATTAGGAGTCACATACAACCTTATATGGTAAAAAACTGACGTTACATTGCATCACCCGTTAGCTGCATTGAGACGACATTGTTCTCAAAATATTCAAGAACAAAGGAAATTCAGACTATAATAAGCTGCGTTTGCAGATTTGAATTCCTTATATTTCGCTCGTTCATTACTTTCACATTGTATCCGTTAGATTATAAGCAAACAAAATCGTTTTTCAAAACAGTTTTTATCATTAGGAAAACAAAACTGACGTAAACTGCATACGATATGTTGGCACTATCGATTCGACATAGATTTGGGAAAAGTGTCCGTTTCAATGAATAAACAAAAAACCAAGAAACCAAGCTCAACGGGAAATCCAACGTTTTCACAGACCATTGCAACACCCGTGGAAAATATCTCCAGCAAGTAGGACAAAAATCGTTGAAGCTCATGGTTAAGAAGGCGACATAATAAAACTAGCTCCTTTTATTTTGGGTAGAAAAGGAAATTTAGCATAGACGCCTTGGCTGCCCGTATCTTAAGGTATGCCGGATTCTTACCGACTAAGACTCCTTCCCTCTAAGGTTGTGGTTGTCCTTCCTTCAGAGGGAGCTCAACTGCACTCCGGTCATTAGAATCCTATTGTAACCCCACATATTCCTCATTGGTCCTATGCATTATATAAAATTCAGTAGCCTGATGTAAGGGTTACTTCTGATTTTCTTACTGAGGATGTGTAACTTGGAATTCATACGTGAACAACTATATGAACACTTCCATGGACCCAATAATTTCGATGAACTAATTCTTGTTCAAGGTCATTCTAAGATAGGTATGATATGAATTTTTTGTAATCAGGTAGTATTCTCTCAGATAGATCACCTCAGATAGATCACTCCATGTGATGGATTACGGAGTATCCACCAATACAATGGCTATCAACACTGATGTTCCACACGGATTTGTCTTGGCACCAACTTTGTTTCTGCTCCAAATAAAAGATCTGCTGGAAATGGCCATCTATCCTGTTCACAGCTTTGCAGCTGATGGTACACTTTATGACGCTTCCTCATCGATACGCCTAATATCGTCCAGTGGAGCCAGAGGAGCGAGACAGAGAGAAGTTAACGCAATTAATGGAGATCTGGCAAAGATTCTGTAATGGAGATCTGATAATCTAAGTACAACCAACACTCAAACTTGCATCTTCTCCAGGAAGGCGGATCGCACAATCCTTGATATGATGATGTCAGGTACAATTTTCCTATGAAGTCTTCCATATTCATAAGTGGAATCATCACCAACAGCGCTCTCATGGGACGATCATATAAAGACCATTGCGAAAACCGCTTTTCAAAAACTTGATTTTCTATTTCTTGCCAAGAGCTACTTCGCATCCCAGTAGCTTCTCATAATTTATAATGCACAGATTCGACCTGTTCTGGAATACTATCCACATGTTTGAAGTTCGGATCCGAAACATACGCTGAAGCTTTTGGATTCAATTCGTCTGATTGATGACATACTTACGAGTTCATTGACCTCTCTAGAGCGTCGCAAAAAAGGGGAAAGATCTCTCCTTTGTCTATAAGCATATCCATGGTCGGTGTTCATCAGGAATTACGTCTATTGTTCCACCACGAGAGATTCCAGATAGACCGACGAGACCAGCAGAACTAGTCACCCCTTCATTGCCAAGCACGATATCTGCAGAACTTCTTCCTACCAGGTTTTATTTTTCTATCGAACAGCGAAGTTGTGGAACTCTTTACCTAGTGAGGTCTTTCCCTATGCCTATAACCTCCAAACCTTCAAGAGAAATTCGACATTCCACCGCTGGCTCACACCATGGTCTTCAAACATTATAGGTTTCCATCTCGTTTAGTCAAAGTATAAAAGAAAGTATACAAATAATAGCTTAACTTTTTTAGTTCCTTTTAAATGTTATCTTCCTTTCATGTTGTCATATTTCTGTTGTTATAACTCCTAGTTTGATTTGAGAATTCAATAACAACAAAAGCTTTTACAAACGCTTAAACTACCAAGCGTCACATTTTAAATAAATTGACTATATTTCGAGGGCAATAATATGACAATATTTCTTATTCTGGAGTTCCGATATTTACTATTTAATAACATACCTTGGGCTCCGAAATAGTGAGGAAGGTAAATATAGTTGTCACGATATCAATACAGATGGCTTATATAGGATTTGTACAAACTCATTTCAAACTATTTAGATACTTGTAATATACTCTTGTTCTATCCTGTCCCGAACGTTCTTCGGCCCACACTGCAAACCAGCGTCAACTGGATTCACTGGTTTTCATGCTATTTTTGAGATATGCGTAGTCTATGTGGTCTGTGGGGTCTGTGAGGTCTGTTAGATTGGTTTATTAGGGTTAAGTACCACTTCGCTCTTTTGAACAATTTGGAACTTGTTAGAAGATTGTTCGTTAGAGGGTCCTTTGATCCTTCGTCACTAGTTTCAAGAGACTTAACTTGCTTGGACCTTAAAACTAGATTTGCAAATTGCCCGCGAAGTTTAAAATTGTATTTCGTCAAGTCCAACCCATTGAAAGTGATTGAAATTTTCTGGTTAGTGCTGAAAGATTCATGACATCGATTTTTAATTTAAGGAATAGTGAACCTCCTTAAAAAAACTGAATTGGTAATAAAACTGTAGAGGAAACAAACACATGTTTGAAGAGAAAATGTCAGTCGCTATATAATTTTATATTATCAGTGTTATTATTGTCTCACATTACATCACAGGAAATCTATTGACTTTGCATTTTCGAACGTTCCAACACCAAAATATCCTTTTTGAATGTTCCTTTTGATAACATTTGAAATATTGAGGCAAACAATCCCAAATTTCTTACAAGCAATCACAATGGAACTTGCAATAAAAAGATATCTATTATAGTTACATGGTGGAATGAAAACGTTATTTCAATTTTGCTTTAATTTCAAAACAATAATAGAATCGGAGTTCAATCAACGGACTCTAACCTAATACCGTAGCCTAGCAAGAGCATAGCTCCCCGAAAGTGAGCGAGTATCGACGATGGATCTTCAAATTGGATGTGATCCTTTATCTCACTTGAAAAATGGTTTCCTTTTTTCAAGTTCCGCTTCTTATAGATTGTCTATTCTTTGCTTATACAGGATGTAAATGAATAATTACGAAAATGTTCAGGGGGTGATTCCTTGTTGAAAAATAAGGTGAGTCTTTCATATAAAAAAAATCATTTGACCACCTCATGTTAAGATACAGCCCTTTAAATGGGGCGCCAAAAAAGTGTTTTTTTTTATTTTTATCTTCTAAATCCAAAAAGTTACAGAAATAAAATTAAACGTTATTTGCTATTAAGAAGGCATCCATTAACTGTGTTGCTGGTTTTCCACTATGTTTGTAAGGGATAGAAATAACCACCCCCAAAACTTGTTTTTCACTTAACTTTTTCTCTCATGTGTATATTACCAATTAAAAATTTATTTCAGGTAGCTTGTTTCATTCTGAACAAAAAAAGGAGCAAGCGGCTGTCATGTTGACATATTTTGTTAAGACAACTAAATTATCTTCAGTATGTGTAATAATAAGTTAAAATAATTGTTAATTGTCTTATACTGTTATCATTTTGAGGCCCTTTTGTAAAGAATTTCTGTAAAATGGAAGTGTACACAAATGCAGAATTGACAGATATGCATTTTGTTTTCGGGCTATCTAATGGAAATTCCTTAGAAGCGTCAAGAAGATATTCAGAAATGTATCCCCATCGCGTCGCTCCTCATCACAGTCTATTTGCACGACTTCATCAACGACTACGAGAAAATGGTACCTTCAAAACGATGGAACATGATTGTGATCGCCAACGCGAAGTTAGAACACCAGCATTGGAGGAAGTAATACCTAATTTAGTCGACGAGCAACCTGACATTAGTACCAGGAAGATTGGTTTGCTGTTAGATGTTAACCATATGACGGTATATGCCATCTTAAAGGAACAGCTCTCATATCCTTATCACATTCAACGAGTCCAGGCTCTATTACCGCAGAATTTTCCGAATCGTCTAGTATTTTCCACTTGGATGCTGGAAGTGATTAGACAAAACTGTGCATTTCTGAAGAAGGTCTTATTTACAGATGAGTTTTCTAGAGAGGCGATTATTAATTATCATAATAACCACATATGGGCAGAAGAAAACCCTCACGCTATAACAGGAGCTCACCACCAAGAACAATTTTCTTCAAATGTGTGGTTAGGGCATATTGGGAATCAGTTAGTTGGCCCACATTTTCTGTCGTCTAGATTAGAAGGGAATTCATACAGTTTATTTCGAGAGAAGACTTGCCACTATTACTTGATGATATTCCTTTACGTGAGACAATGAAAATGTGGTTTATGCACGATGGGGCCCCTGCCCATTTTAGTGTAAGAGCATGTGAGGTTTTGAATGAAGTCTATCCAAATCGCTGGATAGGTAGAGGTGGGCCTCAGTTTTGGCCACCTCGATCTCAGACTTAAATCCTTTGGATTTTTCTATTTGGGGGCATTTGAAAACTTTGGGATACAAGACTTCCGTTCGAAACCGCATAATTGTTTCATGTAGTGTTATTCAAGGTACCCCAAAAATGTTCCACCCAAAAATGTTCCACCATCTCATATGATCTCTATTAGTTTTTAATTCAAGAATAATATTTAATTGTTACATTATTTCAAGTGCAGTTTGAGTTCCATTAAATAGCATATCTGTCAATACTACATTTGGGTACAATTTCATTTTACTGAAATTCTTTACAAAAGGGCTTCAAAGTGAAAAAATTACAGGAGACTTTTTTGTTTAGAATGAAACAAGCTACGTAAAATAAATTTTTAATTGGCAATATACATATAAGAGAAAAAGTTAAGTGGAAAACAAGTTTTAGGGGTGGTTATTTCTACCCCTTACGAACGTAGTGGAAAAGTAGCAACTCAGTTATTGGATGCCTTCTTAATAGCAAATAATGTGGATTTAGAAGATAAAAATGAAAAACTACTTTTTTGGCGCCCCATTTAAAGGGCTGTATCTTAACATTAGGGGGGCAAATTTTTTTATATGAAAGACCCACCTTATTTTTCAACAAGGAATCACTCCCTGAATTTTTTCGCAGTTATTTATTTACACCCTTTATAACACATGTGAAATATTTGATTTCAGTTCCTAGTTTACTGAGTATTCCTGATTTATTTATTCCTCAGAATTATGTTATATTTTTTGTGAAAAATTATTCATGTCAGTTTTATCGTTTTCGCGTATGTTCATTGTTTGTTCAATTATTTCAAAATCAAAATTACGTTTGGTGTTGTTCTCATGTTTTTTAAAATTTCTGCTACGTATGATCATCGATTTGTTCATTCTTGTTTTAATTTGGTCACGGTATTCACAGAGAATTGTGCGTATGTGCAGAGAATTTTGTAAATACAATGTGTAATTTAATCTTTGGGAATTTCAGAAAATACATTTTGTGACTTTGGAGTGAAAATGGCAACTAGATTTGCCTAACTTTTTAGATTTCTATATTTTCGTCCACATTTGTATATAATTTTATATTCAATTCATTCATTCAAAAGTACAATGTAAGGTACATGATCCATTTATCAACTATGAAAATACTTCAATTCAATATTTTTCGGCAGGAATTATTGGAAAATCAAGTTTATTCCGATCAATGATTACGATTCAAACCGCATCTCGAAGGTAGCGATATTTCAAATAAATATAACCGGGAATTTTAGAGCTAGTCCTGGAATCAATAAAAGGTCGTCGACGCCAACGACCAAGACCTGGCACTTTGTTTTTCGGCTCTCCACTCCGAATGTGCTAGGGTCTATTCAATAAACATAGCAAGTACGACTTTACGACCGAACTCAATCCGGACATTATTCTCTGTTTTAATTTTCGCACTTCTCTAAATGTGAGAAACGTTTTATAGGAATCAGTAAAATCAGACTGAATATTTCATCTGACGACAGAAGATCTTGTAGATAGATAATCATCTTGAATGTTAAGCGGTATCCAACATCTGAATACTGAACAACGTGAAGTTTTCTATAATTCATAATTATATTCTATGAATTATAGTTTCCCGAAATGGAGATATGTTCATAATATAATGAAAGACGTGAAAGTCAATATCATATTCTATTTAGATGCTGGATTTCAGTTGAAAATAATGCATCATTTCTTGTGAAATCAATTTCTAACGTGGAAATACAATAGGTAATAACTAAATCAATTTCGGATGATTTACAGCAACAATTCATTTACTTCGGAGCAATATGGAACTTATAATTCGGACATTCAAATAAAGAGATCTGTGTACTATTATCTTATCTAAAAGATAAGCAGAGAGTCAGAGTTAAGAATTCAACATCACGTGAAATTTGAAATAATCTTGGGGTGCCACAAGGAATCTCCTAGTTCCTCTCCTCTTCATATTATATCTAAATGATACTTAAATGATATTGATCTTTTCGTAAACGGTGAGTTCATAAATTTATTTGCTGACGACACATTATTAGCATGTGCCTGAACACTGCTATACAAAAGATGAATACTGTTCAAATAATAAGTGCAAGCAGATATTTAAAAATCAACAAGCTCGAACTGAATGTCCCCAAAACTAAGGCAATGAGTATGTCAACTAAATACAAATATAGATAGATAAATGTAAATGATATAGATATTTCTATTAATAACAAGCAAATTGAAATCGTAACAACTGTCAAGCATCTTGGGTTTCAGTTGAACACTCTACTTTCTTTGGACGCACACTTCATGTATGTTACTATGGAAATTTAGAAAAAATTAATTTTTCTCAAGAATTGCTAAGCAATTATCTATTAATTCAAGAATCACAGAATATCGGTCGATCTTACTACTGTTTTTACCTGTAAATAAGCGTGTATAAGAATGTTGTTACTGAATAAAGTGCGTTGAAGAATGGCTTCCTGAGTGAATGATTATGTTGACCGTGAAATTATAACTTTCATTTTCGATTTGAACAAATTACACTGCTGACAACTAGCAAGGAAATATATAAACATTCTGCAAATAATATGATTTTACTCTCAATTTCACACACAATTAGTCCACACGCATATACGTTTCTAAAAGGCTCAAATGTACCCATTTTGCCGCATCCATCAACTATGAAGTTGCAATTTATAATATTTATGAGTAATTCATACTCAAGTGATCCTGTAATTGAAGAAATTGCAAATGTTCCTTAAATATGCTCAAAGTTAATTCAAAATTTTCCATAAATGAAAGTTGTATTATACTTTTATTTGATGGAGCCGTATCGAGCCATTTTTGGATTATAAATCCGGAAATATTCTTGGTACCGCTTGCAATAACATGTCAGTTGCAACAACAGTATTGTTATACAGATAAACAATATCAAAAATTAATAAAAAGTGAATTGTGTTGAGTAATTTTTTCATCAACCGAACATATTCTTAAGTCAAAAATAAACTGGAATAAGATTTTTTCTAATAGAAAATATCATATGAACCTTTTTAGGAGATATATTATATTATAATGTAATTATTTTTCAATAAATCAAATATAGGTATTCAAATCTTCTTCAATGATGCACAGCGAATTTTTTTATTTGATCATTACTTCGCAATTATTTAGTTAAATAAATTAAAGTTTATGGGAAGAATTGGTGAATAATTCGATATTTTCTTCGTTATTGTTGTCCTTCATATTATTAGTTTGTGTATATATTAAGATATATCCCAGAGAAGGACCTCACAGTTGGTGATTGTTAACTGTACAAATAATGATATTTTATATCATGGATGGTGTGCTGCCAGCTGGTGATCACGAGCCCAATTTTGCAAACTAATTTTCAAATGATCATTGCATCATTTGTATTCTTAAATGATATGTAAGAAATTAAATATTGCTTCTCAATTTTGTTTCCTAAAAACAACTTCACCGAAAATCACAATGAAAATCATCGAATTAGAACATACTGCCCTTCAGTTCCAGCTTTGGAGAGTATCTCTCGAAGGATTATATAGCGGAGCTTCAGATCTACTAAAGCATATGTATACTGTTGATTATTATGCAGAGGATGGTAAATAATAATATAATAATAATAATATTTATTGCATAATATGTTACATATTGTATTACATTAAGGCAGTGGCAATAAATAAAAGAAGATTTCCTCTAAATACTAAGTACTTGTTGATAAAAAAATTGTATTCTTGATGATCAATGGACTGATCAGGAACACTATAGAATTATTGAAACAATTTTCAAAAAAAAATAAAAAAAATAGAAGGGTTAAATATGGAAGATCTACAATTATAGATTAAAAAAGCGTATTAAAACAATTCAACAAATAAAACATAACTTGAAACAACACATGGAACGAAACAATGTAAAACACTGGAAAACATTTGAAAACATTTGAACGAAGGTGAACAGCTCTTCAATAACACCGACCAATTGAGAGAGTAGGTAGACTTCAAACTTCAAAATCTAGATTTTATGTAATATAATATAAGGTATTGACAGTAATTGAAGGATCGAAAGATCGGGGAATTTTGCCATTACACATAAGATTTTTTTTGTCAATTGCCTGGTGTATCACTTTTCTTGGTGTGCTATGTAGCCAGGCTCTAATATTCCGTTTATATCTATTGAATTGCATATATCTAAATTCCGAAGGTAACAAGTCATACAAACTAGGAGCTATACTCGTATATGCGTTATACCTCTCACCTATTGTTTTGATAACTCTTTTTTTTTATGTGGTGAGATTTTTATTTCTGGTATTATAAGTCTGTAGATTATGCGAAATATTTGTTTTATTCTTATGTTCACTGTTATGAGTCTTAGGTCTCCTATATATTAATTTCAGAATCCATTTCTGTATAGTATTTTTAGTTCTTTTAGATGTTTATTTTGAGCTCCTCCCCAACCGATTATTCCGTATGCTAATTGTGACTGCACAAGTGAAAAATATAAAGTTGATAAGCAATCTATGATCAAGAAATTTCTCAGATATCTGAGCTTAGGTAAGAGCATTCTAATTTTTTTAAAGACATAACTCATTTGTGCATCCCACCTGAAATGCTTGTCAATCATTATATCGAGATACTTTATTTGGTCAAATTTTCCAATATATAAAAGTTTCATTCCCGGAAGATATTTCCAACGCATCAAAATTATGGAGATATTTATTATATGAAGTAAATGGAATAAACTTTGTTCTCAGTACATTAACCATCAGGAGATTCGTGGTGAACCATCGCTGAATATGAGAAAAATCTTTTTCTGCTTTCATCTTCGCTTCCTCCCAAGAATTCGCCTCATACAGGGTGTCCCAGGTCTTAGTAGCAGAACTTCAACAGTCGATAGAAAATTTGATTTTGAGAAAAAAATTCCTAATAACATATATGCACAGACGCTGAGTTTTTGAGATACAGGGTGTGTTGAAATTGAAAAAAAATTTCGTTTTTTGCTCTCCGGAACCGTTTATCGTACAGAAAACAGCTTATGCAAGCATTTTCTACTCATAGTAAAGCTATGTTCTGTGTGATAGACATTTTTCTTAGTCATAATTGGTGAAGATTTTGAAGGGGTAGTTGATGTTTTTCTCCCCAACTTCTACGCCACTGGAAAAAGTACGGTTTTGAGACAACCATTTGAACCGCCAATTTTTTCTATACAAAAAAGGTACATCATAAGCTCTAAAGTTGACCGTTTTCGAGACAAATCAAGTTTTATGTTGAAAAACATAGTCAATTTTTTGGTTTTGTTACTTGTTCTAACGTTTGAATACATTTTGTTTCATGAGTAAGAATTGACCATGTGTTTCAACATAAAAGTTGATTAACAGGGTGAACCAAATCTAGCTGCTCGTTAGGTAGATTGTTTGAAGGATTATTGTGTTTAATATTTCCATAGATTCTAATAGATTAAGTTTTCTACCGTTCGTAATTGTATGCAAAATATTTATGTTTTCTAGTGGAGAAAAACGGTGTTGCGTTTCTAAAGTGGTTTGGAAAATTTGGGTTACTTTCATTTAATTGAAATGTCTCAAAATGATATATCTATTTGACCAATGTATAGAACATTACATTCTTTTTTTTTGTTTTTTTTTATTAAAATATGTGTGTGAGAAAGTTTTTGGCTTGGTCTGAAAGCTGTATTTAACTTTTGTTTCTGGGAGATATTCGTGATTTAATCAGACATTGGCCCAAAGTACGTCAAGGTAACATATTTTATCTCAGTTTTTTGTTGAACTTTGGAATAAATTTAAACAAAAGTTAATTTAAGATTTCTTTTCTTGATTGAATTATCTATTATCGATACAGAATAGTCGTTATGTATCGCGATGTTTCTTATAGTGTCTAGCTGAATCAAAAGCGATGGTTATTCGAATGGTACCGAAAAGCCTCCATTTATGGTAGATTAGAACGCTGCAATTTCATGTGTAATTTCCCTCTCAAATCATGTGGGTCTAACAATTAGGTATGTCAACTTGCAGACTTCTTATCAATATACCTCCGCATAAGTAATGCGACTATGTAAATTGTATTTTAACTGAATGCATTCATTGATTAAATATTCGTCTGTCATCCGAGTAATAACCAATCACTTTACGTGCACTTGGCAGGTCAATTGTTTCGATATTAATATCTTTGCAAGATATTCATTAGAAATTTAAATCGTTTGCCAAGTTCCTCCTCAAACCTGGCATATTCTGTTCAAATCCATTATCAACTTATCCAACGCAACATTTAGCGTATCCTGTTCAAATTTGTCTGTTCTATTTAGCGAAATTGTCTCCAGATTTATCGGGAAATTTTGAAGTTATACCATGGTCTTACTATACAAGATAACGCTCAGCTTATAAGATTTCTTACCCTAATAAGTGAATACTGTCTCTAGAAGCCAACAGATGTGGTGCATTTAATCGTGTAAATTACTATGTTAGGGAAAGTACAAGAAATGTGAGGCTTTTATCGATTAATTTTATTTCCACCTCGAAGAGGTCACGGGACCCTAGGCTGTAACTAAGGGACCTTGCCAAAATCAGCCCCTGATCTCTTTAGCTCTTGGATGAGCAAATTGGGAACTACAATTGTGTCAACTCTGACCTAGTGATGAGTAACCACCAAACACCTAGTGATGAGTAACCACCAAAAAACGTACCATACGGCCTTGGCAGATACCGGTGTCCTAATTTTATTCCGAAAATCGAGATCCTACAATAATAATTTCGAAAATGAATGATTATTACATATCCAGGTTATGAAATCGGGGGATGAATTACAGTAGGAAATGTAGTAGCTATTGAAATATATATTAGAATGCTAGATCCTTCAATAAATCTTATCTGAAAGAAAAGACAAACTCCTTCATACAGGCTGTTAACCTTGAGGTTGGTGGTAGGTACTACTGTACACTAGCCTTGTACAAAATAACGATGTTACGTAAGTGCAGAATCGACAATACTTTTGATACCTTATCTTCATTGCCAAACATGAGTGTGAAGAAGTTTATAAATTTTGCGAAATCTTCTTACTTTTCAAGAAACATCTGATGGATTTTTCTGATTGTTAAATCAGAACTGAAATCTTTTCGATAACTTTTATTTCTTGAACAATGTGAGTTCCTGCTAAATGAACCTACTTATATGCTATTCAATTTCAGCCACTTGTTCTTCAATACCCAGCGTTCTCTTATTTATTTAGTTATTGATTCATTTATTTATTCATGTATTTATATATAACAAAAATATATAATAGACTGACTAAATTTTTAGATTACATGGTGACAAATAACCCTACTTAACCACACTAATAAGACACTGAATACTATTGAAAAATAAGTCACATTGTGAACAAATGATAATAAAGATTGTTGTCATGACAACTATCGGACATCTAGATAATACATTTGTATAAGACCTAATATTATAAAAAATTAAAGTACAGCGAGAAGATAATCTAGCTACAACAAAATTTAGTTTATCTTATAAGTAACTGCAGTCAATATTATTATTCAACAAATTATGGGGGAATATTGAGCTCATCATTCTTCTTCTCAGTTCAAATGTCAGCCAATAAAAGTAGATGATAATTATGGATGATTGGAACATCTCCTAGGAAAGATATTAAGAGTTCTAAACCAGAGAAATTTCAAATATTCACGTTGAACGCTCTCAATTAGTGTAATCTGCAATTTATATTGAGGGTTCGAAATGAGCGAAGCATATTCCAGTTTTGGTCTAAACCGGCAGTAGCTCCCAAACTTTTCCTAGTCGCGGTGCCTTTTTTCGATTAAAATATTTCCATGGTGCCCTACCCTAAGTAAAAGTATGATAAAAATAAATGCAACTCGTGTATCCTCATTATTTGTTTCACTCTATTAACATTAAATTAATAATTGCTAATAAATGTGATGGATGAGCCTGCAAATCATGTTTAGATTAGCCAAATGTCTAGATTAAATTAATTATGAAGCTTTTACAATATAACGCGGTGCCCCCGTGAAGAGGTCATGGCTCACCGAGGCGCCGCGGCGCACAGTTTGGGAATCACTGATTCTAACCAATGAATCAAATAGTGTTTCTAGTACTGCCAAATTGTTGAAATATTTAGAATGCCTAAGTACAAACCCTAAGGTTCTATTAGCTTTAGCATACATATCACTTATATGTAGATTAAAAGTGAACTGATGATCGTATAGAACACCTAAGTCTTTGACTGTAAGACTACAAGAAATGATTGCTGAATCTTAAAGATAATCGAATGAAATAGGATGAACTTTACTACTGAAGCTAACAACACAACATTAACTAATATTTAGACTCAATTTATTGTTGGCGCACAATTCATAAATATTGTTCAGATCATTTTGTAGTGCATAGCAGTCATCTATAGTCTTATTTCTGAAAATATTTCAAAGTCATCAGCAAATATTAGTTTCAAGCCGATTACCGTTTCAGCCACATCATTAGTATATAACAGGAACAGTAGAGAAGCAAGCTCTGAGCATTGAGGCACACCAAATTTCCTGATGGATGAATTTGATATTCGACTGTAATACTGCACAAACTGCGATCTATTAACGAGGTATGAGCAAAAAAACCCTACTAAGGAGGTACTAAACTCAATGGATTTGAGGTTGCCTAGAAGAATAGTATGATCAAGTTTATCAAAGGCCTTGGTTGTCAAGACCAGCAGCAATATACATGTACAAGTAAGAGAAGTAGACTTAGAAGACGCGTATCAGGAGGTGGTAGGTCAGATCCAGTCATTTTATGATTAATCACCCTTTCTTCATCCCATGCGGCCCACTGAGAGCAGCTTGACATATGAAAATGTTGTGTACATCACCATTACACTGGCAAGAATACAAATCGAGGGTATAAAATAGTCAATATAGTAAATTCAAATCTGCCTACTTCATAATGAAATGAAGACCGTCCAACTTAGCTGCACTGTCATCAATTTTTCTCATTATTCGAGATCTGAATATAATAAAGAGTAGTGGTCAATCAATTCATGAAAAATATTCATCATAGCTTCCAAGTGCCATTTGCAGATAAACCAATACTATCACTGTCGGTACATAATCAGAATGTTGCAAGCTATAGTCTGAATTTATTCCTTCCATTTTGCAAGACCAACCCACCATACTGAATTTGACAAACAACAAACAGACAAAACAATATAAAAACTTGTGTATGATTACTGGATGAGTGTCCGTTGTTATCCATTTCTCATAGCACAGCCAAACCATATTTGAAAGTGGATAACTTCTTACACCCACCTATCGGCGATTTGAAGGAGGTAACATGTTCCCTTCCGTACCCAATAGAACGATTTTTTATTATACAGAATCGGACAAAATGTGAATTTTATCAACAGTTGTCGTTAACCAATTACTTTATTACTTCGAGCAAATAACAATCTACTCTCTAAACAGTCTGTATATTTACTCACTCAAGTAAATTATTTTGGGGGGTTTGCGAGCGAGAAAATTGAATTGTGGCTTTGGAAAAAACATGTGATGATATGTGGATTGAGTTTTCTCAAAGCCACTAACAGTAGTGCCACCGGAAGGGACGAAAGCAAAACGATTTCAACAAAGTTGTGAACACAAGATATATACGTCTGAACATATCAACATTATATCTGAATGAAAAATGGAAATGCTTCGAGAAGTGCTTTCCGGTGGTTGTGAAAGGATATCAAACACATAAATATTTATTCAAAAATTGAAGTAATATCCGATTGACCAAAGGCACCGTGCTCTATAAAGTTCTCTCCGACTGTTCATCTCTATAAAATTGGCAGTTTTCAGGTAATATCAATAACAATGTCACTATATTTGTAGCTCAAGAATATAACTTACTAGATGAGTATCATTTTGCAATAAATACCGTTCGGATATGATTCTACGAAATATGTGCACTAAATAACGTAGTCGAAAATTTATTTTTCATGTGAATTACTATCGCTGCGATTCGCATTTGTTTTATTTATTACACGCTTGATTGGAAGATGGGTAAGATCTGTCTCTTCAGTCTCTACCTAGGAATTATTCTCAACAGACTCATATATCTAGATAGTTTAACCGATCTTCTATTTTAGTGCCTAGTGTCAGCTATATGTCATTGTGTTAATACGTGTGAGAGTAAGTTGTCGGGTTATTTTTGGAATTTCACCTAAATCATGGTTGGCTGTCCAGCTATAAATTGTTCGAACACTTCTCGGCATTGAATAAACAAATTTCATACGATTCCTACGAATTTGAATAAGTTATGATACCAGATACTATCACGTGAAAGTAAAATTAATCACGATTGTATAATACTTCCCATTATTACTTAATGGATTGTTTGAACTTTGTTTCGGGTGATTCTTTCAAGGAAGAATAGTAAAACTTGAAAGTATGTTATGCCCATGGAACCTCTTGTTAACAAAATGTCTACAAAATATTGTATATATTTTTGTCTGCACGATAACTACACGAGAGGAAAACCTATAACGTTCGAAGAAAATTGTGAGAGCGAGTGGTGGAATGATGAGAGAGGAGATAGGCATTCGAATTTTTCTTGAAGGTTTGGAGGTTATAGGAATAAAGAAGTACCTCACTAGGCGAAGAGTTCCTTAATGTTGGCATTCGATTGGAAAATGACGTTGATAGGAAGGGATAACTAGCTTCAACCCGTATAGTCCGTCTACCTGGAATCTATTGTGGTGGAGTAACAGAGGAGATTGCTGATGAACACCGACCATGGGAATATCTTTAGGAAAGTGAGAGATCTCCCACCTTTCTACGATGTTCTAGAGACTTCAATGAATTCGTAAGTGTGATAATCATACGAATAGCTGTCTTCTGGATAGACCAGAAAATCTTCGGCGTATGTTCTGGAGCTGTAGTATCTTTATAAAATAAACCAAGTATTCTTGTTATATAGGTTTATTCATTATAACTTTTAGGTTGTTGCTTATAGCTTTAACACTACTGTGTTTTTGTACTTCCCGATGTCTTGCCTTCCTTTCTATGCGCTCTTCTTAAGATCTACCTTTGAGTTCACATGCAACATGAACAACAGGAGCCGAACTTCAAACTCCAGGACAGTCTGTTTCTGTGCTTTGTAGATTATGAGGAGCTGCCGGGATGTAAAGTAGCTCTTGGGACGGAATGGGAAAACAAGTTTTTGTGACATTCGCAATAGATCTCACATGATCATTCCATGAGAAGGTGCTGCAGGTGATGATCACCTATTAGGAATTGTAGGAGTCACCTTTCTGGAAAAAACGCAATCTCAAATTTTGGTGGCAGTAAACTTCACTAGATTATCATATCCTCATTTCGAAATCGTTGCCAGATCTACAGTAGTTTCGTCAACCTGTCTCTTTCTTACAACTCTGGTTTCATTTTAAGGTATAGGGGCTCCAGATGAGAAAGCGGTATGAAGTATACCATCATCTGAAAAGCTGGGGATGGGACAGGTGGTCACTACCAACAGATTGTTGATATGAAACAAATTTGGTTCCAAGACAGATCCCTGTGGAACACCAGCGTATATAGGCATTGTATCCTTCAACCACCACATGGAGTGCTCTGCCAAAGCCATTATGCCGGTACTTCACGAATTTGGAGCTCTCTAGGTACTGGCGTGGATCGATCTCACTTTAGAGATCACAGATAATAGTGCAATGGGTGTGTAACTATTAGGAAGGGTCTCCTTTCTCCGATTCTGGAATCGGTTGGACTCTAGCGATCTCTCAGCTAGAAGGAAGTACTCCAAATTTGTATGGAAGGGTAAACCTGCAGAAAGCTGGTGTTAATTCTGACGTACATTCCTTGAGAACGGTAGGTAGAATTTCGTCTGCCCCTATAGGCTTTCTGGTATTGAGTTCAAGCAAAATGCGAATAGTTGTGCGATGACGAAAGAAAATTTCAGCCATAGGGCTATCGATGGCAGCAATATTAGGAGGGTCCTTACCCTATGGATCCAACGTGGAATTTGCTGCAAATATTCCAGCTAAAAGGGTGACTTTTTCTTGTGGCTTATTGACAGAAGCAAAATGAACTGGAAGTGAAATTTCTTCCAATTGGTTTGGCAAAGTCCAAAACGACACTTTCGAAGAGTTTATTGTCCTATTGCA
Organism: Endomychus coccineus; assembly: GCA_958510875.1. Lineage (NCBI taxonomy): Eukaryota > Metazoa > Arthropoda > Insecta > Coleoptera > Endomychidae > Endomychus > Endomychus coccineus. The sequence continues at coordinate 39,367,592 of OY294069.1, forward strand.
GATATTCCTGGCTTCAACATATTCTGTTCGGGCACCCAGACATGGGTTATTGCACGAATGACATATCCTGTTTGTTTTGAAGCGACGGCCCTGGAACAGATTTTATGGAACCATCTTTCACCTGAAAACGTTGATTTGTTAATATAGGGTGTCTAAGTTTCCTTTCCTAGCCTGATAATAACTCCCTGGCTCATTGCGCTTGGTCATCAGATGTAAAACATACGCTTCTCCAAGGAAACTCGAAGAAAATATGTAACGACCATCCCTGTCTGAGTTGTAATGCCAAACTGCACGTGGAGGAGTTGGATAGGTTCGTGGAGTGACATAGGGAAAGGTCATAGTGATGAATGAATGGCCAGAGTTTCTCAATGGTGCACGAGGTCTAATTCATAGGGATTGTTAGTGAGAAATAAGTCGAACGTATTGGCATTATGATAGTTGTTATCAAGAATCCATGTCAGTCGATCAATGAACTGCTCGAGGTCATGAGGAAGGCTTGTCGCTCTGCGTCATTCGTCTTGTTTGGGAGATTGAGCCAAACGGAGCTGTTAACTTTGGAATCCCCCATGATTTAATTTCAGTTGCTGGATGGTTCTGCTGAATGAGGTCAATTTTTAGAGAAATAAATTCATCGAGTTCACCATGAGCTGGTTCATTTGGTAATACATAAAGACAACAGAGGCATTTTGTCAGTGATTATCGACCTTGAACATTACATCGAATTCTTGTGGTTATGAATTCTCCTCTCGGTGGCATTGGAGACCATTTCTGGAATAGACACAGATACCTGCTTTGAATCTGAAACGAATATGGAGCTCGTAACCAAGGCATAAGTCGTTGGTGAATGGATCGACCTCCGTCTCAGTTGAGGCCAGTATGTCTGGTTTTTCTGTCTGCACATGGTAATGAACATCGTTTACCTTTTTGCTGAGACCCTGGATGTTACAGCGGTCCATCTTCAAGTTTGCAATGCGGCCAATACGTAAGCCATTGTAATTAGCCAAATTCAAGATGCACTGTACAAGAAGAATATCGGGGCTGATTTTTTTTAATGTGACACGACCGTTTCATTGTACGATTATTCAAACTTCGATTAAATCTTTATTGCATATAAATAAAAGTTAGGTTGCCATGTTGCGAAATTATTGCTAAATTAATTAGTTCATTTCGAATTGGTGAGGAAATGTACACATTCACAACTTGAGAACTTGCGTTCGGAACTGATTGCTTGTGATTTCTCCGCATTCAGGACTATTAATTATTTATTTCATAAATGTATAACCATGTTGATTCCGTATTTCTCCATCAACAGAGTTGGGACTGATCGAGATTAAATTCAAAATATAACGATTTCACACTTGAATTTCGAAAGCTCTCGAAATTGGATAATAAATACCTTCTCAAATTGAAAAAGGGGTTTGCGGAGTTAAGCAATTTTTAACCATAATTGAAATAAATTTGGCGGATGTAGTAATGAGTGCGGCTATATTTTCGATAGCTTTTTAAGTGAAGTTTGCTGGATTGTAACTGAGGTGGAGTATAAATATAAAAGGGCTGGGGTCTGTAATGTTCTCATTTATACTTTTAATGCGCTTAGGCGAGGAAGACCGCGTCTGTGCAAAATGTTACCAACTTCCCCGCAATTTTGTCCAAATTAGTGAAATATGATGATTTAGCGGTTTTACTTGTTACTTTCACTCAATATTTGAATATAGTCAGTATGCGGTTGTACTCAGAGAGACAGTCATCAGATATTACAATTTAAGAGAGTGATTGAAAATATTGATATATAATTATGTTCCAGTTATTAATGTTACTTCTTAAGATCTGAGATGGTAATGTTTCTTTAGGTTGACGAGTGACATCACAATCCAATTTCCCTAGACGTTGCTTCATCTAATATTTGAAGGAAACAACGTCCAGCGGCGTGACCGCGAGTCAGCCCGCATAAGTAAGGCGAAGGGAACAAAAATGTCCAAACTCCTTAAAACGTGTTTCAGCGTGTTTAAAAGACATCTTCGTAACAGTATTTTGTTTTGACCCGTTGTTTTTGTGTGGGATTTACTAATATGGAAAAGAAGCGAAAAGTAGACAGGGAATGCAAAACTTTCAAAGATCAATCAACTTTCAATATTTCGTAATTGAGTCCAGTAAAGAGGCACTATGTTTGATTTGTACTGAAACCATAGCCGTTCTCATAGAATATACCATTAAACGTTATTATGAAATGAAACATTTTCAAAATTGCTCAAAATACAGAAAGTTTGCGGACAGAAAAATTTAAAGCTCTGAAGCGCGGATTGAAATGGCAGCAATGTTTGTGTACGAAACTCAAAATAATGAACAAAAGTCTGCAACTCGTGCCAGCTTTCGTGTGGCTCTTGAAATTGCGAAACGAGGGAAATCATTCATCGATCGAGAAATAATCAAAGAATGCGTACTTGTAGTAGCCGCAGAAATGTGCCCCGAGAAGGTAAATCTATTTGAAACTGTCAGTTTGTCAGAAAACACCGTGGCTCGGAAGGTAGAAGACATCGCAGAACATATATCATCTCAACTATCTGACAAAAATGGACAACTTGAGTAGTTTTGTCTGACCTTGGATGAGTCAACGGATGTGTCAGACACTGCTCAGGTGTTGATTTTCGAAATATATTACTACTCATGGAGGCAAAAACATGTGTGGTAAAAATAAAGGAGTGGTTGCTCTTGTGTCATAGGGTGTAGAAAATGATGATGGTTCAAAACCATTAGCCTTACAGTGTAACATTAATTAACAGTTCTTGTGCAGTAAATGTTGAGATACGTCTGCAGTTCTGAAGCCAGTCATATCAGTTGTTAATGTCATCAGATCCACAGGGCTGAATCAGGGACAATTCTGTGAATTTATTGAAGAGATTAGAGGAAATGACTTACCATATCATACTGCCGTACGCTGGCTTAGTTTCGGAAAAGTCCTTCGGCACCTTTTTGAACTTCGACAGTTTTTTTTTTAATGAAAAGCATCGCCCTATTACCGAATTACAAAATAAATAGCGAATGGCTGTGGAAGTAAGCATTCTACGTCGATTTGACAAAACATATGAATGAACTGAATTTGAAATTTCAAGAACAAAGCCAGCTTCTCCGTGATTTATAAACTAATATCAAATCGTTCCGGTAGAGAATAATACAGTTTCAATCACAATTACGTAAAAAATGTTTCACACATTTTAAAACATGTGAAATATTCAGCCTCACTACTGAGACTGAGTTTCCCGTCGATTTTGCTATCGAAGCTTTGAGTCCTTTGAAGATAAATTTTGAAACTTGTTTCTCTGACTTTGATGTCATTGAGAATGAATTTAGTATTTTTCAAAATCCTTTTGATACTGATACTGAAAGCATAGCCCCGGAACTTCAAATGGAAATTATTTATTTACAGTGCACTGATATAATTAAGAACAAATATCAAAATTCATCTTTGTTAGAATTTTACAAGTCTTTGGTACAATTTGATAATTTGCATGAAATTTTACGAAATCGATTATGAGTCCCGTTTGAAATGCTATGTGAAAGAATATTTTGCCAATATGGAGGATAGTAATGATGAAAAATCAGCGTTATCCGAACATATTTCGGATACCATTTCTTGAGAAAGTTCATTAATCTTGGAACACAGTAACAAAAATCTTGGTTATTTGGAAGGGATGGAAATGTATAAGCGAGGAAGCAATTCAACGAATTCAGATTTATCTCCATATCCACATAGTAATTAAATATCTTTATTTTGTTTACAGTTTACTCTGATGGTGGCTAGACGGTACTTCAACAGTATTTCTAGTGCATAAGGGTGATTGTTCAAGCTACATTTTCCACTGAGTTAAGTGGAGATAAACAAATCAAATACTTCAAAAAAATCGAATATATGTGAGGATCAAGATGTTAAAGAACTAACACAACTTCTCAATAAAATAATTATGGCCTCGAAAAAAAATGCAGATCTTTTAGTAGTATATGAAGAATTGAAAGTCTTTTATGACAAAGTAATTGAGAGACCAAACATAAATTTTCACAATGAAGTTATGAAATCAGACAACAAAACAAAAACTATGTGGAAGTAGTTAACTCCATTATAGGAAGAACTAAAGTTGAGATAAAACACAATCTATCCATTTGGTGGCTTGCACTGGCAGAAAATTTCAATTCCTGTTTTGTTAACATTTTTCTCTGAACTATGGAGGAATTTGTTTCAAATTCTGATAGTCTAAGAACCCGTGAACCCCAGACCTTCGTTATTTTATCAAAGCTGAAAGTTTGTCAGCGCATGCTCCCAACACAGGTAAGAACGATGGACCATTATGAAGTTTGGGTTACCCTGGCTTTGGCAGGTAAACGGTACTAAAGGTACTAAAGGTGTGTAAAATACCGATCTAATTTCATCAAATAATAAAGTGTGATTTTTTGGTATTACCCTCAGAATATTATTAAAAATCACGTCATTAATTGCCAGACACTTAACATCGTGGCAACCCCTTGCCAGACACCCTTAATGTTTATGAAATTATAATTCTACTTACGTTATAGTATAAAAGCTGATTTTTATATATAATACTTGGGTAATAATTAGATGATGTTTCCTCATTAGCAGGACATTTTTGATAGTTCCAACCCCTTGTCAGACAAGCATGTAGGGTAGCTGTAGGAGCGAGCGCGAGATAGTATATATGGGTGGGTGCGAGTGAGATAGCGAGTTAGGTCTATCGCAATCCCTCACTGCGCAGTTGTCATTTCTAATGCGCATGTATTGTTGTGTTTACATCAGCTAAAATAATCTTATATGCTATCTTCAAGTATTATTAATTTAATATTCATTATTAGTTGACAACATAAAATATTTCGAATATATACAGACTATTATTATATTATTAGTGTATGATACGTACATTATATGTTTATGTGTTTCATGTGTTATATGTTTATGTTTATATTACAATTTGTAATATATACATTTTTGATAGTTCCAACCCATTGACAAGCATGTAAGTCTTAAGAAGAGATCCATGATTAGAATGACTTATGCAAATAAACTTTTCGGCACAGATTTGTATAACTAATTATCTGTGTAAATAGTTTTTCGTGAGGTTAATGCCGCTTTTTGGATAATATTTTCAGATTTTAAGTTGTCCAATACTGTTTCGTCAATCGTCTTCATGTAATTGGGTGCTATTATTTTTTTATTCTGGATTGTAAAGAATTTAAAATTTTTTGGAGACCAATTTTTTCTTCTAGGTGGTGTATAGAAAAAGTAGTATCCATTTCAATTGAATTCTCTGCATAGATTCTCTCCAATGAATGAGTACATAATTCATGTAAATAAATCAATATATGATAGCGGCCGTTATTGATAATATCTTCTCCTATGATGCTACAAATTTCATTGAAAGCTTCTTGTGGTACTCTCGATGATGATGCCAATCACTTTTAACAGATGTTTTCGCCGATGAAGATATTTCATTATTAAACTGAATCCTACATTCATTGTGATAGTATATCTTCGGACTTGCAATACTTTCCAATCTATTTAACAACTCATTATACTCTTTTTGATGTTCAATGCTAGACATTATACGAGACTGAAATTGGTTTTTATCACCTTCATGTAGTGGAAGCATTTTTGATCTCACTTGTCTCTTTTTTTTATTGCAAAATAAACAAATTTTTTTACTTATGTCAACACTGGTATCACTTTGAATCGAACTATTTACTTCTGTGGCTGCATTAGCATTTTCACTCACTTCTTCAAGTCCATGAATGTCCACAGCTGCCTGGGAAGGTTGAGGTTCTGTTGATTGAGGAGCTGAAGGTGGGTGTGATGCAGTTAACTCAGACAAATGCGATGTACCTGGTATTGAATCGTCTGTTGATGTATTTACATCTTTAAATGTTTCTTTTTCTTGCTCTTTTTTAACAATCTTTTTAGAATTTTCAGGTTCTGGGGTAAAATATTTTTTCATCAGTCCTGTGAATGATTTATAACATTCCCTGTGATAACCACTCTCTGTATATTCACGTGGAAGAATGACGTTATTATATTTAAGGTTATGTTTTTTTCGCAATTTTAAAATAAATTCACATTTTTTCAATGTCACGTCAGAAAATAATATTATTTTGCCACTACTTTTGTTACAAATGACACAAATTAATGTATCACCCATGACTTGTTTTTTGATACAAAATCACTTTCATTTAAGAAATCACATAAACAAATTGCAATATAAACATAAACATATAACACATAAAACACATAAACATATAATGTACGTATCATACACTAATAATATTGAATATACTTTATAGTCTGTATATATTCGAAATATTTTATGTTGTTAATTAATAATGAATATTAAATTAATAATACTTGAAGATAGCATATAAGATTATTTTAGCTGATGTAAACACTGAACAATACATGCGCAGTAGAAATAACAGGTGCGCAGTGAGGGATCGCGCGCGATAGACCTAACTCGCTATCTCACTCGCACCCACCCATATATACTATATCGCGCTCGCTCCTACAGCTACCCTACATGCTTGTATGTCTGGCTAATGACGTGATTTTCAATAATATTCTGAAGGTAATACCAAAAAATCACACTTTATTATTTGATGAAATTAGATCGGTATTTTACACACCTTTAGTACCGTTTACCTGCCAAAGCCAGGGTAACCCAAACTTCATAATAGTCCATCGTTGTTACCTGTGTTGGGAGCATGCGCTTTCAGCTTTTATAAAATAACGAAGGTCTGGGGTTCACGGGCTCTTGCTCTATGAGGGAAAGTTACTAATACCAGTACTAAAAAATTAATTCTACTTATTCGAAGTAGCAGAGGAAGCCAATTGCCAATTGATATTCAATGTATGAGGAATTTCTGTGAATTAAAAAATATAATATTCAATATTATTGTGCAATGTGAACTATACACGGTTAATGAATACTCGAATAAGTGAGTTTTTGTCTTCGTATTTTCTTTCAAGCTTCTTCTATATTGTTTGACTTGTTTCCTTAATATCTTGTTATTATTTTGCAACAATTATTATTCAGAATATGAATTTACTTTTACTTCGCTTTACTTTACTTTATAACATTCAAATATACAAAAATGTTACACCATATTCTGGCATTGTGAATCCTAAATTACTCCAACATTCAGTTCTCTCTTCGCTTGATTATAATAATAATAATAGGGTCAATTACCGTAATCCATTGCTTCTGAACACACGTGCATTGATATTAATTGAATAATGTGCTACATAGCACAAAGCTTACGATAAACGAATGAAGCTAAACTAATATCTGGTCTTTGAATATAGGGTACCGTGATAGTTATTATGAATTTGGCATGAATACAAATAATTATACATATTTGGAAGCAAATGGTTGGACTTCTGTTGTAGACTAGTAATCAGCTCTTAATTGTCTCACACAATAACGGTACAATTCGGTATATTTGGGACCTGTTTAAAACTGCAATTTTCAGAGAAACCAAGGCAGTCAAACCGAATGAGAAATAATTGTATCAGCCTCTCCCATCAACGACACCATTGGTGTAGAATACGAAAATCATACGAATTCTCCTCGATTCTGAACAAACGATATGACGATGATAGCAAGGTGAAAAGTTACTGACAAATGAAACAAGAAATAATTTATTTGCTCAAAACTTATTTTATTTCTCAACTTAATCTCCTTGTAGCCTGATACACTTCACCCAAAATTTTTCTAATTTTTCGTTCCCTTCCTAATAATAAGATTTCGGCAATGCTCCAAAATAGGCGTTTGTTTCAGCGATATCCAAAATTGAACATCAGAAGGTGAAACGTAGAGCATTGAATCGATTGCATCAATTATGCGGTTGTGAGTATTAAAATTGCTGTTGTAACTTGAGGTTATTGCACAAACACATCAAAATAATGAATCTTACTTCACTGCCTTAAACACTTATAATTGCTTCAAACATAGCACATCAAAAATAAGACAGAATTATTCACTTCAACAGTATGTGGAATAGTCTTCCCCCATATTTCTGGTGTTGGTTTTCCTAAACTCTTTACACATAGCCACAGATTGTTCCGCCATACTATCATCTGTGCCAACGTGATTCCTGTGGTAGTTTTCAAACGACGTTAATATACGTAGAATTATAGTTCTGAGAAGAATAATTGTTTCTGTACTTTATTCTTATTAACATTTTTATTCCCAACAAATTATGAAATGTCAACAAGGTGCTGTCAATTTAATGAATCGACAGTCTATATCGGCTACTCTGTAATGTGCTGCCATCTGTCAAAATGGAATATATGAGGGCAAGCTGAAAAATGAAACAAGAAATGATTTATTTGGTCACAGCTTATTCTCTTTCTCAACATAATCTCCTTGTAGCCCACATCTGCGTGATCGAAGATAGAAGAATCTTTTTCTTGATTTCCAGATTTATCGGTTTGGAATGTGACCATCCCAAATAGAGGACTGTTTCTGTTACGATGAATGTTCGTTATATCAAAATTCAAAGTTCCCCCAATATATTTTTCTGACAAATGCACTGCCAAGTTTTAAACCTGAGCACATACTCGTTTTTGGAACTGAGTGTTTGAAGTTCATTTATCAATTGAATTTTAGTAGTGTCTTCATAATCGATAATGGGAACTCTATTATAGAGATCGCTCATGATTATTTCACCTGCAACCGGTAGAGTTGTATCATCAAATTTACCGTCATCCTTCTTGTTTCTCCATCTGAACAAATCATCGTCGTTAGTGTTACGTATGAAGATAATTTCGAATCCTCCTTTGTAAATTGGTAGTGCAACATCTTTAAAGAATCCCAGTCCTAAATTTGACAAGTTGCCAACAGTATTGAATGATCCACCTCCCCGGAAAGTTGATTGAAAACCAGTGGCGGCTCCTCGAAGGAGGCTAAGGAGGCTCAGCCTCCTCACCAATTTATCTTGTAGATTATTCATTTTATTTCCTGTTTCTCTGATAACTTTTTTAATTTTACAATTAATTCCCCGTTCTCAGTAGTTATTTTCAATCTGGCAACAGTGCCCTGAGGCTAGACTCTGTATATATTTCAAACCTTAATCAGTAAACACCTGTTGCTCAACACAGTTGCCGTTTTTCCGACCAGTTCAATTGCTAAATACCGTAAAACATAGATGAAATGGCAACACCCTCAGTAGGCTAGCCTGCCGCCGGCAAAGAGTTCTCTCTTTAGCCGCCGGCCTTTCAGCTCACTGCTCAGTACGCTCGGTGTTATGGCATGCGACACATGCGTGTTGCGTCGGTGTTTGTTTTGTGACGCCACGCGAAGTAAGGTTAGATTAGAATTTGTCCATTAGGTAACTTATTGAAATTCAAAATGAGTGCGTGATTTAGTTGCTCACTTTTTAGAAAATCCATTTAGTGGATCAACATATGACAAAAAAGTGTTTTTTTTAAATAAACGGTCTTTACCGGATTTGAAAGGATTAGTTAGTGATGTCAGGTAAATATCAAAGTCGATCGTTCAATACTAACAATTATAAAATATATTTATGGTTAACGAGATCTGCGTACTGGTGGGACCTTTGAACGGTCTTCAAACAAAAATAAAATCAGTTTCGCCTCAGGCTATTTCCACCCATTGTTACGCTCACAACATGAATTTGGTCTTAAGTAATGCATGTAGTTCCATCAAGGAAGTTAGAACTTCTTTTTTAACTTATCGTCATTTTCAAATTTTTTTAGCAAGTTCACCAAACGAACTGAAGTTTTAAATAACATAGTAGAAAACAGAATTCCCTGTAATGCTCCAGCTCGATGGAATTTTATATCACGTGCAGTGTTTACCATCCATAAAAATAAAGACAAATTAATTGAAACATATGATTTTATATTAAATAGTGATGACTTTTTAACAGATCAGGTTTCATTAAATGCTGCTGTTGGTTTAAAATGAAGAATTTTTGTTTCTTCTTGATACTTTTGAATTAATATTTCAACAAACTGATCTTATTGTTCAAATTTTACAACATAAATTCACTGACATAATTTATTCAAGAGATCGTTTGAAACATCTCATTGATAAAATTTCAAGTTTCCGTAATACAGAATTTCATTTTAATATTTTATTTGAAAATTTTCCAACTGATGAGGCTCCTCCCGCGAAAAGGAGGAAAACATATAATTTGGTAGACAAGAAAATACATTATAAAAACAACTTTTTCATGAAATTTTATTTTCTATTAAGAGGTCGAATTGAGATTCGATTTTACGATTTACATGAATTGAAGTTTTTCGACTTGACGAATAGAAGATTTTGCGAATCTTTTTCAAAATAGTTTCCCAATACACTTTTAGATAACTTAGTTCTAAAATATACATTTTTTGATAAAATAGCACTGCACAATGAATTATACGTTGTATACTCGGATAAAGATATTTTAGGCCAGTACGACAGTCACGCCGATATGAGATGAAATATATGATAGACAATGATTTGCAACAAGTTTTACCTCAGTTTTATAAACTACTTTGTTTGACAGTCGCTATTCCTGTCACGTCGGCATCGGTGGAGAGATCATTTTCTACTCTCAAACGAATCAAAATTTACATGCGAAATACAGTGGGCCAAAATCGTTTATACAATGTTAGTTTAACATCTATTGAAAATGATTTAGTAAAACACTTAAAACATAATGATACATTTTATGATAATATTATTGATCATTTTTTGCGAACTAAAGACTTTGGGATATAAAAAAGTTAATAAAATTAATAAAAAAACTAAATATGAAAATTTCGAAAAAAAGAAAAAATATTAAGAATCCGAATAAAATAAAAAAGAAATAACTAACAAAAAAAATGTTTTGCCAAGAGAAACTCTATACCTCCACGTTGGTTCTTGCTGGGCAACAATTAATTTTGTCACTGAAGTAGCCGGTACGGCCGCTGCGCAAAGGTTAAATTAATTGGCTAAATAGAGTATATATTTACAAAAACGTTTTACGTCCAGCCTCCTCTCTTAAAAAGTTCACGAGCCGCCACTGTTGAAAACGTGAATTCATAGTTGGGCCGTCAAAACCTAAGGAGTAACTCACTGTTCTTTTAACAGTGCTACACAAACCAGGATATTCAACTTCATGAAGAAGTTTGTTATGCTTCCGAACTTCGAGGTGTGTGAATAAATGTGGAACGAAGTTATCAATTAATTTAATATTTGCCTTGGAGGCATAATCTTGACCGTTATTGTTTCGTACGAATTGTCCCAAAATGTAGTATTGAAAGTTTTTAGTCGCGAAGTTGTCATTGTAGTCTATACGAAAGGTGGTTTTTTTGTTGACACTGTTCAAATTCAATTTTGAATCTGGCAAAACATTACGGTATTCTACGCGTATGATATTATCTCTGTATTTGTTAAATGTCTCCATCGAATAATCATACACAAATATAATTGCTCTCTTATTATGGTAGAATTTCATATTCTTTCTGGTGCAGAGGCTACATCCATATTTCTTAAAATATTCTCGTATTCTTCTATATTCGATAATCGCTTGAGTACTTGTAAACACAAATGGCCGCATACTGGAGGATCACCTATATTTTGAATTCTGTCGCTATTGTAAAATAAATTACTTTGATTTGAGTCACCGTACGAATCAAAATAATATTTGAGATTTCCTTTCTTGAACCAAGCCGTCCAACGGCTACCTTTCTGGTTATAGTTCTATAGATTGATAATACCACATTCATTTTCATTTGGACTTGCTGGTAATACATCTTTCATGAAAACACCACGAAAATTTGGAATGCTCTGTTTATTGACTATATTCAAAATATCAAAATTAGTCAAAGGATTTCCTTTTTTTTAATTTTCCTTCGTTTCTTCTGTTTAAGGCCTTTACCTTCTAATGTTTCCTGCAAATAAGCTCATTATCATTATATTATACATTGGCTGATTCTGAAGTTTGAGGAAATGTTCAAATCGTTTTACCTCACCCCGTATTTGACGAATTATATCTTAGTTGATAACTCATTCGAAGGAAGTGGTGAAACAATATATTGTTGATAATATGTAATTATCAGCGTGTAAGTTTTCGTTTTATTCACATTTTAACATTCAATTTGAATGCAGCAAACGTCGAAACCATTGATTAACTTTAATAATCAATGTCGAAACTCTAGAATTACGAATAAATAGTCACAGCATTTGTCGTCCAGTTATGAAGTATAAGGATGAGAATATCAGTTCAGAAGTTACCAGTGGAAACACAATGCCTACTCTAAGAGTTTGAAAAATACCGACGATATCAAATAGTCCCACTCAGCCAGACTCGCAGTCTCTAACGGGCGCGGCTGAAACAGCAAAATCCAATCAATTCAACATAGAAAGGTGCTACTGGGTATACTGTAACGGCAACAAGATCGGATTTTGCTTGTTTGCTTGTTTTATAATGAAATTGTCACATTTATCATTTCGGCTAATGATATTCTTGAATATTCACCAGGTCGTTCTGTTTGCCATTAGAATAATTTCAGATTATCACCTAGGTTTAGGAATTAATTTGTAAATATATTTCGAACGTAGGTAGTAAGAACATCTGAATATGTATAGTATGAGACAATAAATATTTTGATATTATTCAGACATCAGTTATAAATCATACTAATTTGAACTATGATTTGGTAATTTATTCATCACATACAAACGGTCCACTTATGTAAATCAATTCTATCAAACTGCACCTTTCTGAATCAAATTTAAGTCACCATTATTACATTGGCATTACTAATCCCAGATAGTATTTAAACAGGTATAAGCTTTGTTTTTTAATTTAATTTGCTTTAATGGTGATGGCTACTTGGTAGCGGCCCGGACCTAGGATATGTTCAAGGCGGGGTAAGAACTTTAAATTGCCGCCTCCCACTTTCCCCCTTTTATGTTACTCTAACAAGCAGTTTTTAATTAACACGAGAATATTCAAGTACTATATTTTATTCCAATAACTTTTTATTTGGCTTTCCAAAAAAAAAACGTACGTGCTCAATCAGTAATTTGGATGGTTCTATTTGTTTTTTTTCCTACGTACCGCGATTACATCACCGAGACGGACACCCAGTTTGAAAGAAATATTCGAAGTTCTGTTTGGTGAGACTCCTATGTGATCAAATATATTTCCATAAAACCATCATCTAGATATGTGAAAACTAAGAAGAGTTTTGATCATATTGTATCGTTGACGTTTTGACAGCAGTAAAACACTAAATATCCCTCTGGCCTTGAAACATACCATACTTACAACCTTTTCGGGCAGAGCCGGAGTATTATTATTATTGAACTGCTACCCTTATTTTACTATTCTAAGTAGGTGGAAATAGACCGTTTGGAAGTATTATATACGAGGGCAAGAAGAAAAGTGAAAAGGAATGATTTATCTGGTCAAAATTTATTCTATTTCTCAATATAATCTCCTTGTGGCCCGATACAACTTTTCCAACGTTTTTCTAATTTTCCGATCTCTTCCAAATAATACGATTTCGACAATCTTCCAAATTATGCGTTTGCTTCAGCGATGACCTCATCGTTAGAGCCGAATCTCTTTCCACCGAACCATTTCTCCTATTTTTGAAATAAATTATAATCGCATGGTGTCAAATCTGGAGAGTATGGAAGATGACAAACCAATTCGGCAGCGCAATTCATTCAATTTTGCCATTGCGACTTCGGACCTGTGCGCTGGTGCGTTGTACATTTGGAAGAGCATCAATCTCGTGCACTTTAACTCGCCGATCGTCCAATATCATATTATGAATTTTATCGACGATTTCTGGCGTTGTAACCTCAATTAGACGACCAGCACTTTTGGCGTCCTTTGTGGTCTTACAACCACAACAAAAATCAGTAAGCTACTTGTGAATCATTCAATCGATGAGCGATGGTGAGGAGCCTCCATAATGTTTAACAAGCGATGCATTGGTTTGCGTAATGTTTTTTCCACCCAAGAAATGTTTAATCAAGACGCGACATTCCCTTTCTTCCATGTTTTCAAAAATCTTCAAGATTGCTTGTTTTCAATGGGTGTCAAAACAGAACTGAATGACATATCAGTCTCAACATTTTAATGCCTCCTAGTTGAAGATGCTACATCACTAATGTCACATGGAATTTCCGATTCTGGCGCCATCTGTTTTATTTCTCAGGAACTTTTCACCTTGCCCTCGTACCTGATAATATGGAATTAGAATTTGAATTTTCCGCTCTTCCTGGTTTTCCGGAATGCGCTAGAATGTGACGTCCTTGGGCTTGTGTTGATAGTGTAGCATCTTGTAGTGTCACTTTCAGAGAAAAGCATTTATCTCCCGATACTAAACCAATAAGAAATGTATATCAATATTTGTTAAAAAGAGATTTTAGTTCTGCTTTAGCCGGTACCTCTGCTTTAATGAGGGTGTGGTTCAAAACGCACTTCTTCTCTTGACAAGGTTCCCATTTCTGCTTCAAAATTCGTGTCATTTATGATTTTTTCGGCGACCGTCTTTGGTCTTGATGTAACTTTTTCAATTTCATAGCCCAGTCCTTAGCTAGTATGTTCTCTTCTGTCTCGGGATGGCTTAAAATACTCAGTAGCTAGTCCCAGTAGTTGTTCAGTGGAATCTGGCTGGCCATTCTTTCTCTTCTTCTGGGAAGGAAGGAGTGAGTTGAGAGCAGATGGTGAACGTGATCTAGAATGCACTCTACTTTGGGAGGCAAATCCTAACTGCGAATCCTGATTAGCCAGAGGAGGCTGTAACAAAAAGTAAATAACCAAATTAATGAAAACATATGAGATTATACTTAATAATATATTCAATTATATATGTATTCATTTTTCATGTAAAATATTACAATTTTTGTTTCGTTTTTATTTAAAGCTCCTGAATCTAAAGAGGGATGGAAACAAGCTGCACAGGAATTAAAAGAACAATGAAACTTCCATAAGTGAATGGTAAAATTTTTTCTAGTTCCAGAATCGAATGTCGAAAACCGCATTTCAATCCATCTTGTCCAAAAAAAAACAAAGTCTTGGCTAATTTTGGTCTATATTGCCTCGACTAGATCAACATAATTTATTTTATTTGGTAAAGGATACAGTACTAAAATTCTATTATTCCTAGAAAAAAGCGACATGATATGTTAAATTTAGAAGTACTGACAATAATGATGTGGATTTATTAAGAAGGGAAATTTATAAAATGTACGAAGAACAATCTGTAGTACCTACACTGGTTTCCCTGAAAAATAGGCTGACCAACGACAAAACAAATATTGCCTGTTGCATTTCAAGACCTAGGAGAATTTTGGTTGAAATTGGTTTTAAATATCACACGATCGATAAAAGACAAAATAATATTGGTTGGCTATTATTACTCAATATAGAGCAGTAAGTCGTCTAATTATCTATCTGAACAAAACATGGTTCGATACACATGACACATCTACTTAATATCAATTATAGGTGTTTTAAAAGAACTTCAATAATAATGGTTGAATAACCATTTATCATGTAGATAACTTTATTACTAATGAGGGTAGAAAGAAACGCGCTGAAACTATTGGAAAATATAGTTAGTGCATTATATGGAACAATTCGAAGTAAAATAAATTATTACACCTAATATAAAAAATAATCACCACTTATTATCATTATTGTTACTAAATACGCCATGCACTGAACTGCATTCCCAATAGTTTTATTGCTGAGCTCTTCATGGAACGCTGTGCTACGGTCCTGGAAGCTAATACAAATATTAGTATTAGGGTACTCTCGCCAATTTGAATGCATCATAAACTTAGAATTCTATAATATGTACCTACATGGCATAAAATATACAACAAACTAACATAAAAGCACCAATGGACCAAAGCAAATGTTAATAACTGTAATTGAAACTGCTGAAACTTTAGCAAACAATACATACATTTAGATCCTGAGATATGATCACACAATAATAATTAATTATTGTAATGCAACTTACCAGTCACCAGTAGAGACACGATGTCACAAAATAACAAAACAATCATAAACGATAGAACAATACTAACAAAATGAACTGTAATACCGCCATTAATTATGATATGATTTGAGCACATAACAACTTCACTATTAGTGGCTGTACCCCCGGTTGGTAATTGTTGTGTCAAACACATAACATAATTTTTCTTCACAACAAGTTAAGTAACATGTACCTCATCCAGTTGATAATTTCAGCCAATATTTTATTCATTGGATTCGGTTCCCATTCTCAAATGTATAAGGATGATTGGCGACATTCAAAACCCAATCAACTTATGCAGTATTCCAACTTAGGAGACGAGGACATTGCCAAATTTTATGCTTAAAAATGCCTGAACTAGAATATGATAAATTGTTGAAGTTTGGAAGTGTTTTGAATTTGAGAGTACTCTATCCAGGCCTTGGTATAAACAAAAAACACAGGCCCCCTAAATGGCACAGAAGAAAATGCGCCGCAGACAACAATTTTTTGGGTTCAAGGTCAAACCATTTGAAATAATGAATTTATGCGGCATTGCTCCTAAAATATTTTATTAAAGTACAGATTCATTTAGATTTTTTAAATATTTTAAATACATAAGAGTATCTACTAGTTGTGCTCATGCTACATGCTACTGAAATACGAATGACGAAGAAATAGGAATTGATCATATCATTTTTAAGAGTGAGCTCAGTTAATGTTAATATAGATAGAAGGAATCACAATAAAATTCCAATAAAAAAAAATTGAAATTAAGGGAATCAATTGTCTAAACCTCACCCAAAAACGGGGTAAGAAAACTTTTCCAAATACTTCTTCTGTAATTCATTGAAGAACAGTGTGCAGTATGTCAGTATAACAAACCGAACTAAACTAATAAAATCTATAAAACATGTCTACGACTGCTACATACTACTACTCGTAATACAACAGTAAGAAATTATTTTAAGGGAGTTTTACATTTTGCAGAAGCGAAAGTTTCAATAATTCTAGAGAAGTCGCAATTTCTAGCTAATCTGAAGTCAATAAGCTGATAGGCCAAGAGCATATAACTCAACCGTTCCTGAACCATGGTAGATTTTAGAAAAAAAGTTTCTGGAAAGGTGACTAAAACATCGGTCTGCTTGCGCTACGGTACAGGGAGAGTACAGAAAACAGGGTATCGTATTTTAATTTGTGAATTTCAATTAAGTTAAATGAGACAACGTCAGTGTCTTGAAATATCGCAGAAAATATGCTTTTAAGATGTTTTATTTGTTCTTTGAATTGGGAATTAAGAATTGCTTCGTAATGATTTTGAAGACAATTGACCTGCCCTTCAATTTCTATATCTTCTAACCTTAAGGATATCCATAACACACTAAACATGTCAAAAATTTTGTTAGCTGTTCCAAATCTTGTGGATATATTAAAAATACAATTATTTTCATTTGTAAAAAATAATTAGTTGCCACACCCCGGACCCCCATAAGCATGGGTTCCGATAATTTGTACCGCCTTCAACGTCCTCTCGTCGAGCTGACTCTATCCTACAAATTTGGAACGTCTAAATATCAAATTAGCCCTCAAGGTATTCAATGAATATGTTATACAGGCTCTAATACTTCAGTTTGGATCAAATATAGAGCATTGAAATTCACAGCCTAGTTTATAAATATTATATTAACTTGGTGGAAAATAATAAATGTGAAAACTCTTCTCAAGGGGGACATTTTATCCATCATGTTTTTAAGAAATTCATTAAATTGGTTAGAAGTGGGAGTCTAGTTCGGCTGTACATAAATTAATAACACCGACACGAAGTTTAGAAATAATTTCGAATTGTTTCAATGGGCTTAGTTTAAGTTACATAATGTTAGAAAAATTTCAAAGAGATCCATTGAAAGACAGATTTTTTTACAATATTGAAGCAAATGTGGTGCAACTAAGGACTGAGTTCACGTCTTGCAACCCCGGTTTAACAGGAAGTCTTCATGAGAGCAGTCCTCGGGAGGTTCCCCACTGTCTCCGGTCATAGCTTATATCTTCATGACTTCATGAAAACTTTTGAGGAAGATGCTATTGACACATCTGTTCCCAAGCCAGAATGTTGCTTTAGATATGTCGACGACACATCTGTTATTTGCCAACATGGTCGCTAGAATCTTGTTCTCTTCCTCAATCATTTAAATTCATTCCATCTACAAAATTTAAACAGATGGACATCTTGGAACGACAACGGCATCCCTATTGACATTGTCTACCTAGACTTCTGTAAGGCTTTTGACAAGTAGCCCATCAAAGGTTGTTGGACAAACTAGAGCATTACGGAATAAGACTAGCCTTGTTAAAATGGATCACTGAATTTCTGTTCAACCGTTCATACAAGGTGCAGATTTCTTCTAGTCTATCGGAGTCTTTCTTAGTAACTAGCGGTTTTCCTCAAGGTTCATCTCTGGGTTCATTGTTGTTCAATGCCTACGTAGCAGACATACAAGCTTTGATCAAATCATTTCTCTCGAGCTTTGCTGACGACTCCAAAGTTTTTAACGAAGCAGCGAATTCTAATATGATCCAAGAAGACTTGCTCGCATTATAACTATGGTGTTCTGACTGGTTGTTACAATTGAACCCATCTAAGTGTTGCGTAATACATTTCGGTTCAAATAATCCTAAGCACCAGTGTATCATTGGTGGAACTAGGTTAAAATTAGTTAGTGAACATAAAGACCTGGGAATCATAGTGAGCGAAGATTTAAAATGGGACCTACAAGTACGCAGTGTCGTTAAGCAGGCTAACTATATCTTACCGAAAGAGTGTTCCCTAACTTAAGTGGCCCCTTGTTTTCGAAACTATTTAAAACCTGTATAAGGCCAATATTAGAATTCACCTGTGTCGTATGGAATCCTTATTTCATAAAAGATATTGATATGATGGAAAGAGTGCAACGTCGTGCCACCAAGATACCATTTCTTAGAAATCTAACCTACACAGACAGATTGAAAGTGTTAAAACTTCCTACTCTGAAGAATCGTCGTAACAGGGGTAGCATAATTGAAACCTACAAAATTTTAAGCAATCATTATTCTTGTGATATGTCAAACATTTTTACGCTTAGTCATAATGTCAATTTACGAGGACATGCCTTTAAATTATATTTCGAAAAATGTAATCATCTGCCATGACATAACTTCATAAGTAATACTGTGCCGCACACTTGGAATAATCTTCCCAATAATATTGTAATGTCGTTAAATGTCAATCAATTAAAAAACTTATTTGATAAACATATCTTCCTTATCTGGAAGAAATATTTTGTTTTATAATTTGAACACATAACAGATGCTCCCAGGTTCAACTTAATTCAACTTAATTCAACTTATCTTTAATTATCCTAAAGAAATGTTTTGTTCACATTGTTAGAATATTTTATAATTCGTTTACCTTGCTTAATACAATTTAAGTAATTAATATTGAAGAAATTTTGAACAGAGTGATAATGTACATTTCTCACTATTACTGATAAAGAATAGTATCGGCTTGAAAAGCCGCCTTTCTTCGTAAATGTTAATAATAATAATAATGATAGTAATAATATTGATTACATCCGAATATGCTTTCCACCAATGATGTTGAATCGAAAGGCTTACCCCCTTTCCCAGATGTATCAGTAAGACGACAGACTGACAGTATTAAAACACGTTTCATCTGTCTTATTATCAAATAATTCCTCCCACTATAACATTCATAAGACCATAAAGAAATATACTTCGCCTAAAATCTCAAATTATCCTGAGCCACAAACCCCCCACCTCCTCTACATATTGTCTAGTTCCCATGTATTAAAAATATAACAGATCGCATTTCCAAAATCTTTGAGAAGCATGATATTTCTACTCGTTTTTCCACACTTCAAACACTATCTAACTTACACAAAACTATCAAAGATCACCTTCCTCCTCTTCATTTGGAAGGTGTTTATATCATTCCCTGATTTTGCGGTAAAGTCTACATTGGTGAAACAGTAACTACTTGTGTGAAGGAAATGAAGAAAACTTTTATTTTCCTGTCAGTATTGCAGCATTGTATAGTAACGTAGTGATGATCAGCTACAACATAACATCTGGCTTGTGATGTCAGGATCGAGCGTTCAGGCCTTGAATAATTAGAGAAAGTTAGTATTTTTCCACAATTTCAATTCAAAATTAGAATGAAAATATCAGTTCTAGCGTAGCTACAATAAATCAACTTGACTGGATTATCATTACTATTACATATGTTAAAAATGATTCCCTCTTCATAGTATTTGTAAAACACATAAAAAAACTCTTATATCCGAGGATCGAATGTTTCAGGCTCGCACATCACTGACACCGTTAATATAATCCCTTACATCTTATTATATTCAAATTTCTCGTAAAACTGCTCTTTCGAGAGACTATTATTACATGCAATGAGATGAGGTAGAAGTAATGGGGGAAGTTTTCTGAAGTACATTGATCTTAAATCATAAAAATCTACTGCATACATAACCAAGACTTCATGTAACTAGTTAAAGTTTGAAACATCAACTTCAGTAAAACTTTACACTTTTATTAATCTTGGGAATGAAGGATAAATCAAGCTCGTGTATTACGGAGTACATGCTTGTTGGACGGCGAACAAACATTTACCACTTGCGATTTGGAACACAATAATGATTTCACTTCATTTCTCTGGAGTAGATTTTTTTCTTCCTTTCATTATTATTGTCAAACTTTTTACGTGGAATAACAGTTCCTTCTGAAGCATTGTCTGCAGATTTCAACCTTATGACATGTTTACATTCTCGTATTGCAACGTCATTTTTTGAATCTGTGATTGGTGTCAATTATTTCTTGGTAAATGTAATGTTATTTTGTTATTGCAGACTTTCATCGTTCTACTTTCAGCTTTTCATGAGTCAAGTTTGAAATGTACTTCCAAGAAGTTCCGCAAGATATGAGAACGACTTACTAACACAAGAGTCTGCTACGTATTTCTCTCCATTATTTTGAATATTCCAAAATGTTGTCTAAGGGAAAGGTAGAAAGTCTCTGGAAAATAAAACAGATGGCGCCACAATCGAAAATCTCATGTGACGTTTGTGAGGTACCATTTTTAGCTAGAACCCATTGAAATTTACAGACTGATATGCCGTTCAGTTCTGTTTTGACACCCATCGCAAACAAGCAACATTGAAAACATGGAGAAAAGTGAATTTCGCGTCTTGATTGAACGTTATTTCTTTCGTGGAAAAAACATCACGCTAACCAAAGCATCACTTGTTAATCAATATGGTGACTCCTTCATTGGAATTGGAACGATTTATAAGTGATGTACTGATTTTCTGGCGTTGTAATGGTATGATATTGGACAAACAACGAGTCGAAGTGCATGAGATTGTTGAAGCTATGTGCATCTCAACCGAACGGTTACGGAAAAGTTTGCATAAATTTTTGAATATGAGAAAGCTATGTCCCAGGGTACCACATTTGATATCTGTTGACAACAAGCACGATCGTGTGACAACTTCAAAGGAGTATTTGGCGTGCACGGAGCGTGGATTTAACACAACACACCAGAGACCAAAGAGTAGTCGAAACAAGAGGACTAGCCCTGGCGAATCGAAACCTAGAAAAGGCCAAAGTGGGTTTATCGGTCAACAAAGTCATTGCCCCAGTTTTTCGGGATGCAGACGGTATCGTTCACATCGATTTATTAGGCGGAGCTGTTGGATCGATTCGACAACGATTTGAAGCGAAACTGACCGCATTTGGCAAATAAAAAAGTTCTCTCCCACCAGGATAACGTACCAGCGAACAGGTTCGCAGTCGCAATGGTGAAATTGCATGAATTGCTCTACGAATTGGTTCGTCATCCACCGTATTTGCCAGATTTTGCCCCCTGCGATTCTTATCTATTTCCAAACTTAAGAAATGGCTTGGTAGAGAGAGATTTGGCTATAACGATGAGGTCATCGCTAAGACAAACGCCTATCTTGAAAAATTGCCAAAATCTTGTTATTTGGAAGGGATCAAAAGATTTGAAAAACGTTGGACGAAGTATATCGGGCTACAAGGAGATTATGTTGAGGAATAAAATAAGTTTTGACCAAATAAATTATTTCTTGTTTAATTGTTTTCAGGGATTTTCCACCTTTCCCTCGTATGTATGAAACTGAATATTGTTCACAATTTTGTTTTCAAAAAATAATTTCCTTGAAAATCACGATGAAAATCAAACGGTACTTGTTCTATCAAATTAGAAGTATAAATGAATCTTCTACATGCTACAATGTGAATGACTTCACATAACACTACCCTCCAGTTCCAGCTTTGGAGAGTATCCCTCGGGGATGGATATACATGTTATTTTTTATTGTATCATTTAATTACATGCAGTTCCTTTTTCCGTCAAACATTTGGTTAATATTACAATCGTTTGTAAATTACAATCAAGATTATAGATAATTTGTATTATTTGATTCAATGAGTAAAGAACCCAATTTTGTTTATGACAGTTCATGTAGACGGAGTGAACGTAGCGAACGTAGCATGTTCTTGGGTTCTACATTGCGGTGATGTAGAATATAGGAGTGATGCATTAAATCTAAGTGCTAGTAAATTCAATGTCGTACCTTTACCCATTTTGGAAATAGAGATTTTAAACTCTCATCCATACTTTTGGCAGTGCTAGGGAATCGAGCTACAGAAACTGAACAGACTGCGGCTCGCGCTCTTGATCAATTCATTCGAAGAACCGAGTAAACGTAGCCGAATTGAGCTCGCACAACCGAACAGGCTGCAGTTCGCGCTTTTGATCGCCTCATGCTGAAGACGTAGCAAGCGTAGGAAACGAGGTCGCTCTTTTTTCACTCAAACGGCACGTCGATATGGAGTGAGTATTGCTTTATTCCGTGTCAGACATGTACAGGGTACCGACTGACCTCCTAGTTATATAACAATGTCTCAAACCTGCAATAATATATAATACACAACGAGCAACGACAATTTGCATGTTTCCACTACATATTATGATATTTGAGAGTTATAAGCAGTCGAAGGATAGGTAGAATACAACCTCCTCTGAAATCAATCAGGTATTCAATATACCTGATGTAGTCACATATGTGATTATACCATACCTGTTTATTGATAATTCATGTGGCAGCTTTTCTAACGAAATCCATTTTCATATTCTACCTTATTTCTTAAACACTTTTCTTCATTAACATCATTGATCTTAATTTTCAGAATCAGAAGAAATTATATAAACCAACAAATTCTCAGATAATGAAACAATAATTTTATAAGTAAACATTGTTTCAAAATTTAAAACAACTTCAAGTTCATTATGAAATTGGTTGAGTAATTAAAAGTATTCAACCAAATCCAACTTTACCAACATTAACGAGTGAGGAAAGTCATGTGATCAATTCATCAAGCTTTTTATGGTTTGTTATTAGCACCTAGGTCAGTCTATACAGGGTGTTGAAGAATGTTGTTAGGAAAATATAAGATCAGATTCTACATCTAAAAATATGAAAAAATGTTCATATAAACAAGGGCCCGGAAATGCTCGGTTTTCATGATACGGTGTATTTAAGGTTTTCCGTCTTTAATTGTTTATTTTACGTATATCGAAAACCCGTGGAGATCTTGGGATGGGTTTTGGTACACGCAAATGTATCATTAAAGGTCACATTCACGTATACAATATTGTTTCCTAAAGCACTTACATCAGTGTAAGGCATGTCTTTATGTTTAACGAAAAAAACTGTACACCACTGGTTTTAGCAAAAGTTAGTATCGCTATTTTATTAATCAGTACAATAAGCTGTTTTCGGAATCGTAATTGAAAAACCAGTCGGCATTTTTTGTAAGCTTCATGAATTTCTTGTCAAACTAAGACAAAAAGGATTGTATGGCGAACACTCCACGGCAGTAGCAGCTCTATGCTTACCATGTACCGAGAGTACAAGCCCTTTCTGAAGCAGACTTTCCAGCCAGATTGCATTACTGCCAGTGGTTAAGTGCTTATATGAACTTTTTTCATATTTTTATATGTAGAATCTGCTCTTAAATTTCCATCAGAACACTCTGTAACACCCTGTATAGAATTATGTATTATTTCTAAGAATAAACATTAAGTAGGTACATTTATTTTCTATCATAAATAATTACATGCATTTCCTATTGTTTTCAAACATTTAGTAAACACAATTTGTGAATTACATTTGAGATTAAAAATAATTTGTACTATTTGATATAACAAGTTGCGAACCCCTAATTTTGCTTTTAATACAGTTTATCGAATCGAGAGGTTAATTGGATTCGAAATGGTTGAAAATCTAATCAACCTGACAACACTGTATCAGCTTCAGCTATGACGTCATTTCTTCCTCAACATGAACAAGCTTTATCCCATAACCTGTTTGTTATTAACGTTATTGCTAAAAATCTGCATAGTTTATTAACCATCCCATTTGATGGAGCATTTGAACACTCTATTGGGGCCATCGATTCAATATTATCAGTGTGTGAGAACAAAGCAACATTTATTCCTCTCACTCTTCAATTTCGTTGATGTGTTCGTTGACAGTCAGGTGTTAGGGTGAAGCGTAACCGGAACGGCGTCTGTTTTTAAGATAGATATAAACTATCAATCTCTGTTCTGACGCTTCAATTCACTTTAGGAATTGTATCCTTATAATTTGTCATTGCGGTGATCACTTCATTATTGTTTACTTACGTGATATATCTTTGTTATCGGTGGAACGTTCTTCGACTGAACGCGTTAACATAGTATTATGAGCGCCTGAGCTTAATATGCCATAAGAATGATTCTTCCCAGGAGAAATTATATGTAAATTCTTGAGACATAGACCACATTAACAGCTATTTCTATTCTTTACGTTCGTTTCGGTCTCGCGACCATCATCAGAAGACGTTTGAGAACTGATTCAACTCAACTAAAGCGCGTGATTTCTCAAACTAATTGTGATAAGCACTAAGCGTCTTTATCGTATTAAATTCAATTAGAAATGTTTACTTCGCAACTACGAACAAAACACGAATAATTGAAACTGTAACACAATAATGTTCAAAATAGATGAATTTGTATTGAAAAACCACTACACAGTAATTCTTTTACAGTTAAAGACATCATATCTCGGTGATGAGGATAATAGTCCAGGCAATAAGCCGGGAAGAAGGCCATAATAAAAAAAAATATAGTAAGCTAGAATTTCAAACAAATTTTTGCATTTTGTTCCTAATACCCCATAGATCATTCATGACTATCAAGACCGCGGAGGTCGACCTTTCTACCCCCCCAAAAGATGGTCTCAACCCCCCAGAGTAGCATTATTATGAAAACAATCCAAAAGTTTAGAAAATTGATGAATTATGAGCCGAAAATAACCCTCCGTATGTTTTTTGGGTCGCTGATCACGATTCCGCAGTTAATTTTCTCGGAAAACTCCCTCCAGATGGAAAATTTTGAAGAGTTATATATAAATATAATTTATAATTTTGTTACAAAAATGACCTCTAGTAGGTTTTTTGGGTCGCTGATCAATGTTAACTGTTATTTTTCTCAAAAAACTCCCTCCAGATGGAAAATTTGGGCAATTTGAGATTTTCCTGAGACTGTAATGAATAATAAAGTATAATTTCGTTACAAAAATGACCCCTTGTATGTTTTTTGGGTCGCTGATCACGATTCCGCTGTTAGTTTTCTGGGAAAACTCCCTCCAGTTCCGAAATTTGGTATTTTCCTTCTGGAAATAGTTTATTGGGAAAAATAACAGCGGAATCGTGATCAGCGACCCAAAACACCTACTAGGGGTCATTTTTGAAACAAAATTATGGATTACATATTCATATAAATTTTCCCAATTTCCCATCTGGAGGGAGTTTTCCGAGAAAACTAACTGCGGGATCGTAATCAGCGACCCAAAAAACATACTAGGGGTCATTTTCGGCTCTTAATTTATTATTTTTCTAAAATTTTGGATTGTTTTTATAAGAATGTTCCTTTGAGGGGTTGAAACCCCGTTTTGGGGGAGTAGAAAGGTCAACCCCCGCGGTCTTGATAGTCATGAATGAACTATGAGGTATTAGGAACAAAATGCAAGAAAATTTTGAGATTCTAGCTCACTATATATTTTTTTTTATTTTCCGGTTCGTTGCCTGGACTATGAGTAGTCTGACACCAACATGCTTTTGCGCCAAGCCGCCTACAATGTTAAACAGATGTGTCTAAAATGTATGAATAAGGTAAGAAAGGTCTGCACCAATAATATTGATACATATCAGTTTTCTACGTATACGGAATTTTTAAACATTATGAAGGAGTACCCAGAAATTTGGAAGTGTTTAATTAATTGAATTTGTACAAATTATTAAAATCACTTTCTAAATCGGTTTCAAGAACATTGTGGCTAATAAATAAACTGCCAACAAGCAACCTCAGAGAAATTTGATATACAAGAATAATATACCTACATTATGATAAGACCTTTGAACCACTGTTGTTGATCTTGAGGAAAATGAATTAGCGACAACCATTCTGCGTAGCGGATAATTATGTTACTTGAAAGATATGCCTCACGAAGTGCCTAGTCTACCATACCATTATATTTTTAACCACATTCAACATATTTGTACTAACTACTAGAGGGATCAAGTTGACACAAACGGGAGTCGGCGGAAAAGGCAGTGGCTATGTGTAAAGAGGCTAGGGAAAAAGACACCAGAAAAATTGGGCGATGCTGATAAAGTGAATTTTAGTGAATAGTTCTGTGTTATCCTTAATGTGCATTGTTCAAAGGCACTAGTATTTAAAGCAGTGGAATAATATTCATTATTTTGGAGTGCTTGTGCTATAACCTCATATTACAATAGCAATTTAAATATTCACAACAGAAAATTTAATACAAATAAATAATATCGATTTAAAGCAAAATGCTTCTTATTCTGAAATCTAATTTTTATACCTGTATTAGAAACTGCTAGTTGTCTGAATAGTTTTATCACTCACTTCGTTCATGAACCTTGTGTGGAATATAAGCAAGATGTAATCTAATGAAATCTTCTCAAAACTATTTTCTTCCAGTCGGTATTCTTTCTACTAACTGGTGATTCAAAACCGCAAGTTACGTGTTTTTGTTTGGTTCAACAAAAGTAAGTAAGCTCTTTATTTCATAGTATGTTGAACAAAACGTACCTATTACCAATATCATTAATACATAAGTATACAGAAAATGAAATATATATCCACATGATCAAAGATAATTGATATGAAATATCCAAGAATGGTTTCTACTTGAATATTTTTTGAATTATTATATTCATCCAACTAATAGTTTTACTGAGATTTATTTGTAAATTCTCGGGAAATAGGTGACATATATTCACTATATCAGAAGACGTTTGAACACTAATTAACATCAACTAAAGGGCGGGATTACCTAAACTAATAGTTTAATCAATCCAACGCTTTAATTGATGTAAATTAAGGTCTGTTGATGATGGACGTGAGACCGAAACGTACGTAAGGACAAAAAATATACTAAACAATATGTGTTAATATGACCCTTTTCCCGAGAATTTACATATACGAGAGCAAGAAGGAAAGTCCCTAGAAAAAGAAACAAGAAATGATTTATTTGATCAAAAGCTCCTCCTTGTTTCGTCCAACGTTATTCTAATTTTTTGATCGCATCAAAATAATACGATTTCTGCAATCCTCCAGAATAGGCGTTGATTCCAGTGATGACCTCATCGTTGGAGCCAAGTCTCTTTCCCCCGGATCATTTCTCCAAGTTTAGAAATATATGTATAAAAATCGCGGCGTGCCAAATCTGGAGAATATGGTGAATGACGGACGAATTCGTAGCGCAATTAATGCAATTTTGTCATTGCGACTGCGAACCTGTGCGCCGGTGAGTTGTCCTGGTGGAAGAACACTTTTTTCTTCGCCGAAGGAGGCCGCTCCGCATAATATACGCCGGTGATCGTTTTGCCCCTTTCAAGGTAATCGTTATGAACGATACCGTGTGCATCCCAAAAACTGTCGCCATGACTTTGTTGACCGATAAACCCACTTCTACCTTTTTCGGCTCTTATTCGCCAGGACAAGTCCACTGTTTCGACTGTTCTTTGATCTATGGGGTGTTGTGATGGATACACGTTCCGTCCACGGTTAGGAAACGACGTAAAAAGTCCTTTTCATCGTGTTTGAACATCGGCAAACACTCCTTTGAAGTTGTCATACGGTCGCGCTTGTTGTCAACAGTGAGCAAATGCGGCGCCAATTTGGCAGACAGTTTTCTCATATTCAAAAATTAATACTAAATGTTCCGTACTCATTCGGTTGAGATACTCATAGCCTCAACAATCTCGTACACTCTAACTTGTAACGTGTAGATTTCACTTAACGGCTTAGAAATGGCCGCTGTACCACAATCGGTTAACTCCTGTGACGTCAGCTATGCTAGACCTTATATTCTCCGAGTCATGGTTATTCAGTTTCGATTCTGTAGTTACCACTTCAATTTCGAGATCGTTCTGTGAGATATCGAAGCACCGGGAAAGGCCGAGAAAATGGCGTACTTTTTGTCAAATCGTGGAAGGTCGTGTTTCTAAGTTATTTCAACAGGAAGGTGATACCAAACTTATGTTTGGAACCAAATTCTGGGAATATTCTTCCGTTGAAAGCAAAGGCATCAATTACTAATTTGGAGTGGAATAATTGGGAAGATTTGTGTAATAGATGCACCTTAGGGGATTAAAACTTAGTTTCAACGTGACTGGTTTTGGACAGAAGTGAAGTTGTTTCATTGAAAGGATAAAAAAAAAACTATCGTGATAGAGGTAAATATCTTTGTAATTCCATTTGATTTATTCACTAACTTCAAGAATTAATTTGCTTTCCCAGGTGATATCTGATAGGACATAGGTTAGTCCTAATTTTGTTCAACAATCGTTATGTATTCTGTTCATGTCTGTCTTCTGAGGACAATAGAGCAATAGAGGTTTGAACATTTGGTGATTCCATTGTTTTTTTTTTATGTTGTGAAAAATTCAACAAGTGTACGAAGTTCTGAGGTTGACTTGAATCTGCTGCGGAAAATCTGATTTAGAAGTTGCTAAGTGTCTTGTGATGTACAATCGTGGAAATTGTATTAGAATTGTGGCAGGAATCCATACATCAAGTAGGAAGTACCAATCTATAATCGAGCAGGTATAACATCTTACCCATCTTTTGGTTATATAACATTCGAAACATTTCATCTGAGTATTTATAGACATGTTAATTTAACCGTTGTTCACTGTGATTTAAGAAATTCGACTCCATTCATACTTCAATTCATGCACTTCATAACTCATTAATATTATGTTCTGTTATAAATTGTATCAACAATATGATTTCAATTACCAATAAATTTCAATCATTCTGGGTACAGGTCTTTTATTTTTTTGTATACTTTCAGGGTAATTTAACCTGGGGACCTTGAGTGTTTGAATCCTCTAGTTCAGAAACATAATTTACTGGCTGGTTGGAAATACTCTGGTGCCCAAACTTCAACATTTAAAATATAACTCACGACCGTCTTCACTGTAGCTGTCGGCAACCAAGCGATAAAATAGAACTTATAGTCTATCCACAAGTAAGAGTGATTTGTACCCTTACAAACTCACTGATCGTTCGATATCATATCATGAATTTTATCGTTGTTTTAGCGTTGTAACCACAATTGGATGACCAGAGCGTTGGGTGTCCTTTGTGGTCATACTACCACAACGAAAATCAGTTAATCACTCGAGAATCGCTCCAATCGATGGTGAATAGTCCCCATAATGCTCAACATGTGATGCTTTGGTTTGTGTAATGTTTTTTCAACGCAAGAAATATTGTTTAATCAAGAAGCAAAATTCACTTTTTTCCATGTTTACTTAAATCATCAAGGTTCCGATGGGTGTCAAAACAGAACTGAATGACATATCAGTCTGAAATTCTTAATGCATTTTAGTTAAAGATGGTACCTCACAAATGTCACATGAGATTTTCGATTGTGGCGCTATCTGTTTCATTTCTGAGGGACTCTTAACCTTACCCTCGTAATTCACATCTGGGTCAAGAAGCATTATATAAGTTATCGGAAGTAGGTTTGGAAATCGTGCAAATATTTGATGATTTTGATAATCGGCTATTTTGAGTGTAAGGGCCGGTTCTACAATGAGGGTATAAAGCAGAGAAAGTTAATACTAGGGATAAACTTATACTATGGTATAAGTCACTGCCGCGTTCTACAATCGTCGGAACTCAACGGATTAGCTATACGTGGTATATTCATCGAGTAGTTCTGGTGCCGCCACAAATAGTTCATTCTGTGCGTTAAACCACGAATATATCTTCATTTTGCTATGAACTTAACCCTCCAGCAAAATCTACAGCTGCAAGAAGCATATTGCCTGTTGCATAAAAACGCAAAGATAGTAACAAATAATATAATATCTAATCTATGGATAGTAATAACTTTCTTGCTGGTGAAATTGGATTGTTTCTCTCTATAGCAGATTGTATTTCGTCTTGAATTAACTCTAAAAGCATTTCACAAGTATGTTTTTGCAGACGGAAACGTTTGAAAAATTCCAGTTTGTCGTATTCTTCAAAATGATTTAACCTAGAAGATATAAGAGTTGAAAACCGCAAATTTACAGATATATCTATAATTTACCTTATTTTAAAAATTGTTGGATTTCGAAGTCTTATTCGCCAGGACAAGTCCACTGTTTCGACTGTTCTTTGATCTATGGGGTGTTGTGATGGATACACGTTTCGTCCACGGTTAGGAAACACGGCAAAAAGTCCTTTTCATCGTGTTTGAACATCGGCAAACACTCCTTTGAAGTTGTCATACGGTCGCGCTTGTTGTCAACAGTGAGCAAATGCGGCGCCAATTTGGCAGACAGTTTTCTCATATTCAAAAATTAATACAAAATGTTCCGTACTCATTCGGTTGAGATACTCATAGCCTCAACAATCTCGTACACTCTAACTTGTAACGTGTAGATTTCACTTAACGGCTTAGAAATGGCCGCTGTACCACAATCGGTTAACTCCTGTGTTGTCAGCTATGCTAGACCTTATATTCTCCGAGTCATGGTTATTCAGTTTCGATTCTGTAGTTACCGCCTCAATTTCGAGATCGTTCTGTGAGACATCGAAGCACCGGAAAAGGCCGAGAAAATGGCGTACTTTTTGTCAAATCGTGGAAGGTCGTGTTTCTAAGTTATTTCAACAGGAAGGTGATACCAAACTTATGTTTGGAACCAAATTCTGGGAATATTCTTCCGTTGAAAGCGAAGGCATCAATTACTAATTTGGAGTGGAATAATTGGAAAGATTTGTGTAATAGATGCACCTTAGGGGATTAGAACTTAGTTTCAACGTGACTGGTTTTGGACAGAAGTAAAGTTGTTTCATTGAAAGGATAAAAAAAAACCTATCGTGATAGAGGTAAATATCTTTGTAATTCCATTTGATTTATTCACTAACTTCAAGAATTAATTTGCTTTCCCAGGTGATATCTGATAGGACATAGGTTAGTCCTAATTTTGTTCAACAATCGTTATGTATTCTGTTCATGTCTGTCTTCTGAGGACAATAGAGCAATAGAGGTTTGAACATTTGGTGATTCCATTGTTTTTTTTATGTTGTGAAAAATTCAACAAGTGTACGAAGTTGTGAGGTTGACTTGAATCTGCTGTGGAAAATCTGATTTAGAAGTTGCTAAGTGTCTTGTGATGTACAATCGTGGAAATTGTATTAGAATTGTGGCAGGAATCCATACATCAAGTAGGAAGTACCAATCCATAATCGAGCAGGTATAACATCTTACCCAGCAGTTACCAGGTCAGGCTACCAATCTTTTGGTTATGCAACGTTCGAAACAATCATCTGAGTATTTATAGACATGTTAATTTAACCGTTGTTCACTGTGATTTAAGAAATACAACTCCATTCATACTTCAATTCATGCACTTCATAACTCATTAATATTAAGTTCTGTTATAAATTGTATCAACAATATGATTTCAATTACCAATAAATTTCAATCATTCTGGGTACAGGTCTTTTATTTTTTTGTATACTTTCAGGGTAATTTAACCTGAGGACTTTGAGTGTTTGAATCCTCTAGTTCAGAAACATAATTTACTGCTTGGTTGAAAATACTCTGGTGCCCAAACTTTAACATTTAAAATATAACTCACGACCGTCTTCACTGTAGCTGTCGGCAACCAAGCGATAAAATAGAACTTACAGTTTATCCACAAGTAAGAGTGATTTGTACCCTTACAAACTCGCTGATCGTTCGATATCATATCATGGATTTTATCGTTGTTTCAGCGTTGTAACCACAATTGGATGACCAGAACGTTGGGTGTCCTTTGTGGTCATACTACCACAACGAAAATCAGTTAATCACTTGAGAATCGCTCCAATCGATGGTGAATAGTCCCCATAATGCTCAACATGTGATGCTTTGGTTTGTGTAATGTTTTTTCAACGCAAGAAATATTGTTTAATCAAGAAGCAAAATTCACTTTTTTCCATGTTTACTTAAATCATCAAGGTTCCGATGGGTGTCAAAACAGAACTGAATGACATATCAGTCTGAAATTCTTAATGCATTTTAGTTAAAGATGGTACCTCACAAATGACATATGAGATTTTCGATTGTGGCGCTATCTGTTTCATTTCTGAGGGACTCTTAACCTTACCCTCGTAATTCACATCTGGGTCAAGAAGCATTATATAAGTTATCGGAAGTAGGTTTGGAAATCGTGCAAATATTTGATGATTTTGATAATCGGCTATTTTGAGTGTAAGGGCCGGTTCTACAATGAGGGTATAAAGCAGAGAAAGTTAATACTAGGGATAAACTTATACTATGGTATAAGTCACTGCCGCGTTCTACAATCGTCGGAACTCAACGGATTAGCTATACGTGGTATATTCATCGAGTAGTTCTGGTGCCGCCACAAATAGTTCATTCTGTGCGTTAAACCACGAATATATCTTCATTTTGCTATGAACTTAACCCTCCAGCAAAATCTACAGCTGCAAGAAGCATATTGCCTGTTGCATAAAAACGCAAAGATAGTAACAAATAATATAATATCTAATCTATGGATAGTAATAACTTTCTTGAGTTTCTTGCTGGTGAAATTGGATTGTTTCTGTCTATAGCAGATTGTATTTCGTCTTGAATTAACTCCAAAAGTATTTCACAAGTATGTTTTTGCAGACGGAAACGTTTGAAAAATTCCAGTTTGTCGTATTCTTCAAAATGATTTAACCTAGAAGATATAAGAGTTGAAAACCGCAAATTTACAGATATATCTATAATTTACCTTATTTTAAAAATTTTTGGATTTCGAAGTCTTATAACAAACTCGTCTTCGAAGTCTTCTTCGTCAGAGTCAAAAATTGGTATATTCATTGGATCCATTGGTTCAAATACAGAACACAAATTCGAAAAACTTGGTTAAATATCAACAACATCGACAAACATGCGTACGACGACGGCCAATAGAAAAGCGGAATAGCGCTGTACCTAGTATATCTGGTCGACAGCCGAGGGATAACTTATCTCCAGTTTATACTGCTGTTTGGCAGTATACCTTAATTGTAGAACGCAGGTAGCGGAGTTATTCTCGGTATAAGCTTATACCTAGTTTATACTCTCATTGTAGAACCGGCCCTAAGTGTCCATGAATAGTAATGCTTGTTTTAACATCAGAATAGGGACTGATAATATTGCCTTGAAGTTGAAAGTAAATTTTCCGTATCTTTATCTAAATTTATCAGGTGTAAGATCAATTTTATTTCAATAATCGCTCAAGTAATAATAAGATTCTTGACCCAGTATGAATTATACATAAAAATTCTCGGGAAATAGGTCACATTAACACTTTGTTTTAAATATTCGTCTTTACGTACGTTTCGGTCTAACGACCATCATCAGAAGACTCACTATGTCTAAAAAGGGGTTTACTAAAACTAATTATAGCACAAGCGTCCAAATCGCACAATTCAAATTCAATCAAAAGAGCCCACGCCGTCGAAACGAACAGAACTACGAATAATCGAAATTGTATCGTCAGTATTAAAGTATAAAAATTTTTTTTTTAGTAAGAATAGCGTGAGTCTTCTGATGATGGTCGTTAGACCGAAACGTACGTAAAGACGAATATTTAAAACAAAGTGTTAATGTGACCTATTTCCCGAGAATTTTTATGTATAAATAATCGCTCAAGTAAACACTCAAAAGGCATTTTGTAACAGGGATGAACCTCCTGAAAAATACTACCTTTTGCCAGTCACTACCTTTCCCTCATTTAATACCAAAATGTATTTTATTGGTAGGTAATATTGAATTTGAATTCCATACGAGCAGATCCAGCAAGAGGGTACTTCATTTTTCTTCACACATTTAAAGTGCACTACAAACACCTAAATTTGTTGATAATACAGTTTGCTGCATCAAATTGGTAGTTGTATTCAAACGCATTGAAAACGTGCTCAACCTGAAAATCATGACTGACCTTGAAGCATGACGTCATACCTTTCTTAACGTGAACAGCGCTTATGACGGATTTCTTCATCTCGATTCCTGAGTCCACTTGTCTATAACAAGCAACGAATTCTTCACCTCTCATAACCTCCACCAATTTCCAAATGATCGTATTTACCGAATAGAAGTTCGTCTGGAAGGTGAGTTCCAGCTTCGAATGAAATAGATTTAAGTTTCAGAAGCTATTAAAGTAACATTTCCGTAGAAGGCATGGCACTTCTGTGCATTCAGGTTGGCAATCTTGTTAACAGTAAAACGTATAACACGGACATGAGTACCAAACTTTATAAAGAAAAAGAACTTTATACAGTTTTCTATATTTTGTAGGAAATGAAGTCAAGAACGCAGTGAATCCATCGCCTGAATGAACACAACAGTTGCGTCCATTCCATCAATTTACAATCAAACATCACAAGATCTGGGGCTTCCCTGCGAAGAGAGCAAACTGACAACATGACTATTCAATCATCGAATACAACAGGCGAAAGACCGTACAAATATGGGCCGCTAATGGTACGTACATCTATAATGGAAACATAAAATATGAACTGGATTTCCTCTGAACTGAAAATTCATAATTTAAATTATCACACTTGCCGTGTTGAATACAGTATGAGAGTAAACATGCAGATGTATGGAAGATTTTGTGAAATCCTCCGCATTATCCTGACTGTTGAGGATATAAAGAGACTAATACATATTTAATATTAAAATTAAGTTAGATGTAATGGTAATGAATGAATTACTAAGAATTCATATTTTCAGAATAGAGGTTTCGGTATTTGCCTAATCCCGAATATGCACAGTGGTGTTGACATAGATAACTCTACTACCGTAGAATGAAATGTCTTATGGAAGGGACCAAAACCGTCAAGTATTTACGCTTCCAAAACACGGGAGGGCGCGTCAAGCGTCCGAAATTAATAGAAATTATAATGCGCATGCGTTTGTTATTGTTGTTCAATAGTAGCCATGTTTAATTCATTTGTGGATTTTGCTTGCTATCGTACACGCTATTTCTACAATATTATTTTTGCATAATATTTATCATGGGAAAACACGGCTATATACCCTGTCTTTAGCCCAGCTGTATTTCACGGATTGAAAGAAACTGCGAAGAATATGAAACCTAGTGAGAAACATTGTTCTTATTTTTGATGAAATGAGTCTTACACCATACCTGCAGTATAATGAAAATACGGACGAAGTCGATGGTTTCGAAGGTTTTGGAAGTTACAAAACCTCTAACATAGCTACTCATGTACAGGTAAACTATATGTGAATGAAAATAATTGAATTCTTCTCAGGTTTTCATGCTGCAAGGAATTGAGGGAAAATGGAAACAACCAATTATGTATCAATTTATTAAAGGAGCAGCAAAGGCTGAAACCATTAAATGTTCAATTCAAAACATTGTATGATCTTCCAGGGAAATTGGTTTCAATGCGGTGGCCACAATTTGCGATCAAGGTACAAATAATGTCAGTACGATAAACAAATTAGTGAAGGAAATGAAAGAGGAGTATGCAAGAGGAGGGAAAGAATTATATGACTTCATATTTGAGGTTGATGGACAAAAAATTATTCCATTGTATGATCCACCACATTTACTGAAAGGTGTGAGAAACAACCTTCTAACAAAAACCGCTTATTACACGCTATGTGTTTTTGTTTTAATTAGTCTCTGTATTTAATTGTATTTATATGTATATTTTTCGTATTTTTGTTTTAATCCATTGTAATAAGTCTCGATATTAAATTGTATTTATATGTATATTTTTTGTATTTTTGCTTCAACCCATTGTAATTAGTCTCGATATTTAATTGTATTTATATGTATATTCTTTGTATTTTTGTTTTAACCCATTGTAATTAGTCTCGATATTCAATTGTATTTATATGTATATTTTCTGTATTTTTGTTTTAACCAATTGTAATTAGTCTCGATATTTAATTGTATTTATATGTATATTTTTTGTATTTTTGTTTTAACCCATTGTAATTAGTCTCGATATTTAATTGTATTTATATGTATATTTTTTGTATTTTTGTTTTAACCAATTGTAATTAGTCTCGATATTTAATTGTATTTATATGTATGTTTTTTGTATTTTTGTTTTAACCCATTGTAATTAGTCTCGATATTTAATTGTATTTATATGTATATTTTTCGTATTTTTGTTTTAACCCATTGTAATTAGTCTCGATATTTATTTGTATTTATATGTATATTTTTGGTATTTTTGTTTTAACCCATTGTAATTAGTCTCGATATTTAATTGTATTTATATGTATATTTTTTGTATTTTTGCTTTAACCCATTGTAATTAGTCTCGATATTCAATTGTATTTATATGTATATTTTTTGTATTTCTGCTTTAACCCATTGTAATTAGTCTCGATATTTAATTGTATTTATATGTATATTTTTTGTATTTTTGTTTTAACCCATTGTAATTAGTCTCGATATTTAATTGTATTTATATGTATATTTTTTGTATTTTTGCTTTAACCAATTGTAATTAGTCTCGATATTTAATTGTATTTATATGTATATTTTTGGTATTTTTGTTTTAACCCATTGTAATTAGTCTCGATATTTAATTGTATTTATATGAATATTTTTTGTATTTTTGTTTTAACCCATTGTAATTAGTCTCGATATTTAATTGTATTTACATGTATATTTTTTGTATTCTTGTTTCAACCAATTGTAATTAGTCTCGATATTTAATTGTATTTATATGTATATTTTTTGTATTTTTGTTTTAACCCATTGTAATTAGTCTCGATATTTAATTGTATTTATATGTATATTTTTGTATTTTTGTTTTAACCCATTGTAATTAGTCTCGATATTTAATTGTATTTATATGTATATTTTTTGTATTTTTGTTTTAACCAATTGTAATTAGTCTCGATATTTAATTGTATTTATATGTATATTTTTTGTATTTTTGTTTTAACCCATTGTAATTAGTCTCGATATTTAATTGTATTTATATGTATATTTTTTGTATTTTTGCTTTAACCAATTGTAATTAGTCTCGATATTTAATTGTATTTATATGTATATTTTTCGTATTTTTGTTTTAACCCATTGTAATTAGTCTCGATATTTAATTGTATTTATATGTATATTTTTCGTATTTTTGTTCTAACCCATTGTAATTAGTCTCGATATTTAATTGTATTCATATGTATATTTTTTGTATTTTTGTTTCAACCCATTGTAATTAGTCTCGATATTTATTTGTATTTATATGTATATTTTTTGTGTTTTTGTTTTAACTCATTGTAATTAGTCTCGATATTTAATTGTATTTATATGTATATTTTTTGTATTTTTGCTTTTACCCATTGTAATTAGTCTCGATATTCAATTTTATTTATATGTATATTTTTTGTATTTCTGCTTTAACCCATTGTAATTAGTCTCGATATTTTATTGTATTTATATGTATATTTTTCGTATTTTTGTTTTAACCCATTGTAATTAGTCTCGATATTTAATTGTATTTATATGTATATTTTTTGTATTTTTGCTTTAACCAATTGTAATTAGTCTCGATATTTAATTGTATTTATATGTATGTTTTTTGTATTTTTGTTTTAACCCATTGTAATTAGTCTCGATATTTTATTGTATTTATATGTATATTTTTTGTATTTTTGTTTTAACCCATTGTAATTAGTCTCGATATTTATTTGTATTTATATGTATATTTTTTGTATTTTTGCTTTAACCAATTGTAATTAGTCTCGATATTTAATTGTATTTATATGTATATTTTTTGTATTTTTGCTTTAACCCATTGTAATTAGTCTCGATATGTAATTGTATTTATATGTATTTTTATATATTTCTGTTCTAACTCTGTTGTTGAATAAAAACTATTGGTAAAAACTATCGACTTTCATTTCCTACTTAAATTGTAGAAAACAAAATTTGCATTTATGTGCTGTGTAACCTCGAATTTCCCTCCAAACCATCGTTTAGTACGCTTCCAATCCTCACGCACCGCTCTTGTCGCGGTTTCGGTACCTAACATGGAACATTTCATTCTACGGTAGTAGAGTTATCTATGGGTGTTGACCTGGGTCTTAATGGTTATGATAGGATTCTTATTTGGCTTATTACTTTGTTTGTTGAAGCATTTCTTACCTACCATAATCGGAAAGACCCGGTCAACAACCCTTAGCATAATTTAGTAATTTAAAATGAGATGGTCTCAAGATGTTAGTGAGGCATCTTTCCCGAAACCTAATAGTTATTAAGATCATTTCTATTGGAGGATTCTGCATAAGGGTTCCACCCCCGAATAATCAAGTAGTAGAATGTAATTGTGAAATAATTCATTATATCCAAGTTTTTCAATGTATCAACAAGTATCAATCTATCAATCAATCATATCATAATACTACAATTCAATCATTAGTTTATAATTTGAAGATTCATAGTTTTACTTCAGTATTTTAGTTAGTGTATAGTTAGGTCCAATAAACAATTAAATCACAAACATTCCGAGTTTACTTTACTTCGAGCAAAACAGTGTTTAATCAATATTCACGAATCTACTATCAAAACACTGACAACACCTAGTAAATACAAAATCTTTTTTACGTTTTGTATTCACTAAGAAAGTTTTAAATGAAGTGGTAAACGATTCAGTTACAAATGAACTGTGATCAATTGATCATGTGATTTCCCTCATTTTTGTTAGCAAAATAGGTTTCGGGCACTTCACGGGTCAAATGTGAATAATTCTAGGAACAGAAAATATATTGGAAGTGATTTAGAAACAATTCATGAAAGACGTTAAAGTATACTCTATGTTACAATAAAATGCTGATTTTATTGGAGATTTACCTCTGTTTACAGAATATTCTACAGAGTTTCGTATGCTATTGAAGATTTGAAGCATCTTTATCAAATATACAATATAATAAAACAATTTCACTTTGTTTTCTATCACATATGTTATAGAAATGAATCATTTCGACACTAGCGCACTAGCTATTCTCACCTTCTTTTCGATATAACTTTGAATTTATGAAAATGGACATGGTCATTTTCCCGGAAAACTCATTCAATGGGATGAAAATCAGGGAGATTTCTTCACTTTCATACAAAATTACTCATTGTTCACACGATTATCGTTTTATACGTGAAAGATGTTGGCAGTCGCGTTATTCGATCTAAAGTAGACCAAAACTAGGAAAATTTGCGGAAAACTGTGAAAACCGTGGAATGGGAAACGTTGGGCAGAAAAACATCCACTACCCCTTCAAAATCATCACGGATTATGAGTAAAAAATAGTATCATCTTGATCTCTTTGGAGAGTATTCTGTGACTGGCCGGCGCCAGTTGTAATAAAGTATTTTGGGCTATGGGCCGCTAGCTCTTACTCGCTTTCGGTATATTTAAGTAGCTAGAAAATTCCCTTTCGTACGTCGCACTTCAGAAGCTAGTAGGTGAGAGCTGAGAATACCTCAAACTGTTTTGATTAAATGTTCCTATTTAATCGACATTTTGGGGCACGAGACTATGCTATTTAGTTGGCCCCGTTCATAAGCTAAC
Organism: Endomychus coccineus; assembly: GCA_958510875.1. Taxonomy (NCBI): domain Eukaryota; kingdom Metazoa; phylum Arthropoda; class Insecta; order Coleoptera; family Endomychidae; genus Endomychus; species Endomychus coccineus. Next base: position 39,407,878 of record OY294069.1, read on the forward strand.
GACATGGAGCGAAAACCGCATGCGAAAAGTCCTCGTTAAGACGTTCTATGTACCGTAAATTTGCACTTTTCTAACTCGCGACCTACGCGCTTCTCACGTGAACGTCATTCGATTTATTGAAAATTAACCAATTCAAAACAGTTTTCGACCCAGTTTGGGGCTATCACGACCTTTTAAAAGGTTCAAAGTTAACATTTCGACAATTTTAAGCTCGGCCGAGCTACATGGTAGGCGGAGTGGTGTGTGTCAGGATATTTCGTTACGGTATTTGTTTTTTTGTTTTTTTAGATTTTCGTTACGGTATTTGTCTTTTGTTTTTCTTCTTGATTCGGTCGCCGCGCTCAAAGCTCGCGATAAAAGCTATATGCAAAAGCTTAATAACTTTAGGATTATGTGGAAAATGAAGGAACAATAAAAAAAAAGCATCTTCATTTAAATTTATACAAGTTTATTACTGCTTATTTAAAGCTACAATATTGAAATCAGTTAATTTCTTGTATTTTCCGGAATTTTCAAGCAATTGTTTTTTCATATTTCTTTTAATTTTTGTAATTCAACATGCACGTCGAAAACATAAATACTAATCAACACGACACTCAAAATATTACATCTGAAAAAAAAATTTCATGAAATAGTTTTCTTCGTTTTTCCGCAAAATGATATTTTTCAATTTTTTAATTATCAAATTCGTAGTCAGCGACCACAAAAACCCTTATAGCGACTTATCACACGATACCTTCAATGACGTGGAAAGATTTTCTTTTCGGGTTTTCCACAGTTTTCCGCAAATTAAAAGTGGATGTCAAAAATACGCTATCGCGCCCCAAAATAATACACCACTCTCAGGAGATCAGCAAAATATTGAATCTATACGACCAATAGGAAGGATGCAACCGCAAAAATCAATATCATGATTGTAGGGACATTGAATATATTGGAAATTATTTAGAAACCACTCATGAAAGACATTATGTTACACTGAAATTTTATTCAAACCGCTGTCACGTTGACTTCGCAGTTATTCACACTATAATATAATCACAGAATCTGTGATATAACCTTCTTTCATACTGACACTTGCCACATGAATTATCGAAATGCAGCACAGAATTAAGAAGTCTAGACTACTAATAGATTTTTACACACTGTATACTACGCATAGTGAGGCAACTTAAAATAGGTTTTTAAAATAGTTTGTTGCGATCATTGATCTTTCCTAGAGATCTCTCTTGGCTAATTATTCATGAGCCAGCCCACTAGACTTATTATCACCTTGAATTATGTCGCTGAGTTTGCGGTTCAGAATATTTTTATACCCCATGATTGATAGCATAGATCAGTGTAGCTTATATGTCTAGGAGTATTGTTAGTGATCTCAGCAGTAAATACTCGTACCTGTTCCCATTGTGGTTCTAGAACCATCAGTGATGATATGGGGAGAGTTAAACCCTCCTCTTCAATCATGGCTCCTGGTTGATACTTCATGGGGTATTTTGAAGACGTAATGAGGTAGCAGTTTGTCTGTTTTGCTGTCCAGAGGAGATATTTCCTTTAGTACCTCATTCAGAAGGTGTTTGCTTCATTCACTTCCAGATGCTGTAGCCGCTTCATCTATCACTTCCACAGAGACAAATACGCTACAAATTTTCCTTATCTCAAAATCTTCAACATATATGGGGGTGGTTTTGCTAACTCTTCTGATAAGCTAGCCTTACTTGACTTCTTCATTTTTCAAATGAAGCGCTACAAATTTTCCTTGTTCTCAAATTTCTTGGGACTGATTTGCTACAATATTTTCAGACCAAATGACTAAATGCTCACATCTGATATATTGCTCATGTTATAATTTCATGAAAGTGCCCAATGCATTTGTAACTTCCCGGTAATCTCTGCCTGCCACATTTTCTGGCCATGTAAAAAATTACCGTTTTCACCACTTGTTGGAAGTAAATGAACTGTCAGGTTGATAAAATCACATGTATCGAATGTTACGCTATTATTTTTTCTTAGAAAAAGATCTATCGAACATTTTGCTGGATTGCCGGATAGCATATGCTTGGATTTCTGAATATTTTAAGAGGGTATGCTTAATTATGTATGAAGTAACACTACTATTGCGTTTTTACATCCTATGTGTTTGTCAAAAGTGGTCCAGAGTCATGTTTCATTTTCAGTGGGATGTTTTATTCAGCTAGACGCCATGATTAATTCTAACCCTCGAGAAATCGTTGTTTTTGACCTGGAAAGTAACGAAAGGCATTTGAAATAGTTTTCATCAGAATAGACGCTTTATTTGCATCGAATCTGTTTCAGGAGCGCATCTGCCGTTTTCAACACCGTACACGTCAGGTTGTGTAATATGCGCATAGATTTGCACTTAGGCTTACTTCATTATTCACAGTGTTAGACATTGTTCGTGTAGCTTGGTATCGAATGATTCTCATTGCACAAAATTCGTCTGAATATCTGATTCGACTTCCATAGTTGTAATCGAAACGCAATCCAAAATCTTTTCGGTTTGTTCTTCCGTATATATGCCTCTTGGTTAATGCAATAATATTTTTGAAATAGCAAAAGCACTGTTGGAGGAAGTAGGATAGAAGTTGAAAGTCAACAAGGAAATATGAAATTGTAACACATTCAAATTTTTCTTGTTACGTTCGTTGTTGTGACGTAGACAATTTCAATTGAAACTAATGCAATATACATGCCCAGTGTTTAGTGCAATTTGTTTAAGGAATCCTGTGCTTTAGTTGATGTGAATTAAAGTTCAAACATCTCTGGAGATAGTCGTGAGACCGAAACGTACGTGAAGACAAAAATTTTTGTAAAAATGTGTTAATGTGACTTATTTTCCGGGAATTTACATATAATCATAATGTAGATCTTTTCCATGAAATTTTAATTAGTTATTTCATTCACAATATTGATTCCTGACGAAACATCGTATGGTACAAAACGAAAAGAACCGAGTTTGTATATTGTTCAATAGTACTTTATCCGGAATGAATGAGGAAAGGAAATGTAAACAGTTCATTTAAAAATTTCCAAAATAAACATATAGCTAGTTTAAACAGCATTTTATAATCATCTAGTAGATGAATGACTCCTAAACAGATAATGACAAAGACAAACAACTGAACAACAACGATTCACAAGTTTCGAGTATTGACTTCCAAAGGAAATAAATCTGGAAAGAAGCCAATACAACTCCAGGTGATAAATTTAATGTACGAAGGAAAGTAAACTGAAAAACGATGTCTAGACTAGTTGAAGCAAAGTTTTACCTAATGTGAATAATTAATTAACCAGCCTGAGGCAACTTTAGGATATCTCACTTATTAGTATTAATGTATCTAAAAGGATTATCTTCCATAATTTAATTAATGTTTGAATAACATTCAAACTATCTGCATAGAAAGAATCTATCAAATCGCTTAAATTTATAATTTTTCCCTCAAGTATATCCCATCATGGAAGATATGTAATCGGATGTTCAGCATGTTGAAAATTTATACAATTCTGACATCCATATTCAGAAATGTCAGTGCCAAACGTTGTGTATCATCCGTTACAGACATTTAATTTAGTAACTTTACATGTACTCCAAATGTGATCATTTGCAGTATTTACTTCGTTTTCGTGAATGTTGTAAAGCGGTGGTTTGAAACAATTAGAACAATCCTCGGTACTTCAAATTTATGTCTACATAAAGAACCCTGAAAAATAAGATTTTCAATGAAGCAAAATTCGAAAAAATCTCAAGTGATATCATAATATATAAATAATATAAACGGTGATAAGAATAATTTTATAATATTACCATACATTCGGGAGACCTCAGAGAAAATCAATGATTGTTAAAAAAAGAATGACATAAATGTTGAGCATAAGCATACTAACAGTATTGGTAAATATTTTTCAAATCTAAAACCCAAAGATGAAGAAACCTACAAGGTATATGAATTGAATTGTTAAGATTATACAGGAATATCCAAACAATATTTACATAAAAGAATGTATGGCCATAACTATAGCACTGAAAACAAAAACTTAAAAAATTATACTGGCCTCGCTAATTTTGTTTGTTTGTTTTGATTATAACCATTAGTTGGATTATGAAAATCTTAATATTTCAGCTAAAGGAACCAATTATTATGAAAGATCTATCCTGGGTATGATTAACAGAAAACGTGATGCTAATTCTGTAAACGGTAGAACCGATGTTCAATCATTGCGACAAACTTCTATCTATTTCTTAAAAATGTTTAAAATTGTGTTCACAGAGAAACCTGATACAAATCCGTATTGGTACAGGTCCTTCACTATCGTGGTCATAAATGTTAAGCACATCTGTTTGAACTTATGGGTACATCAACGGAATTTGTTGCCAGCCAGGCTATTTTACCTCCTCGCTAAAGAAAAATTACTGTTTAGTGGTTTTTTAATACATAGTATTCATATATTTGGATGTTAATGTGTTAAAATTCCAATTAATCGTATTTTGTTCGTTGTTGCGACGTAGACATTGTTAATTATGAAATTAATTTCGATTAAGACGCTTGTTAGTGCTTTATAAACTATAAAAGAGTTCACACTGGGGACACGCTATAACGCTATAAATAAGAAATAACAACCGTTATCCACTAAAAATACTGAGGATCTCTCGGTTAGTCAGTAGTCATCATCAGAGTAAGGTAAATTATAAATAAAAACCTTAATTTAATAAATTCCTTTTTCTCAAACACATTTTCATTCCTTCTGAATTACCTAGATAATTGTTCGTACTTTGTTTTAAAAGTGATAAACTGGTGGGACGAACAGTCACAGGATCTTCGTGAGGATTTATAATTATTGATCAGGTCGCGTTTGAGATTTGTCATAAGCGAAAAGTACATATAGCTCAAGTGACTTGATGTTGTGATTGATGAATTTACATATGCCAACAAAAAAAATTATAAATAGCTGAAGATGCAAAAAATTCGGGAGAACAAATATTCTGAAGAATGGGTTTTTTGGGAGATAGGCAACATTTGTTGAGAATTAGTTGGGTCGACATATCCAACTCTGGGGAAGGTTTCTTTTTTTTTTGTTTGATTACCTAACAGTTGTCAATTATTCTCTGTGTCAGCATTTCAACGTTATGCACTGGATAGTTTTGAGATAACCCCAAAAGAATAGGTCAACTAGCATTCTGTACAACTTCACCGCCTGCTTATCCATCTCTACGGTTAAGATTCGTTTAAGAATTAACTCACCACGATTGTAAAACCGACTCAATCAAACGAGTAAGTAAAATAGAATGCCCGTGAAGCTTCATGCGTGATTGATTGATATTGTGCCATTTCGTAATGGTACCACTCATCAGTTTGCCAAAAATTTTGATCCATTATTGGAGGAAGCTCATAGCAGATTTGAAAGATTCCACGAACGCAATTAAAATTTGGATTCATATATTAAAAATGTTTGTAATAAAATCATGTTGCATTGATATTTTATTTAAATATTACTCCTCCATCATGATTCCATGGAGTCTGCCGAGTTCCCGCATTTCTGAAATATGTCCTCCTAGTAAAATAGGTTGCCTATTCAATATGTGCTCTACTGTTATAAATCAGTGTAACACGCTTATTGGTATGGTATTGACCGCGTACACGTGATGTCGAGGAAGATAATTGACAAAATTTTGTTTCGTAATCACAGTATTGAAATTCAAGTGGTCATGATTTATTTCACCCACTTTTTGATTTTTTGGCGTAAATTTGGAATACTTCTAAGAAAGTTGTGATGATTTGATCACGTGCCTTCCCTCACTCGTAGGAACCCAAAATTTATCGGAAATAATTAGAAGCAAAAATTCACCTAACAAAAGATTGGTTCTGCTTCAGGTTGTGGAAAGGAGGGATGTAGTAATTTTATCAAAGTCTCATATTGAAAATGACTTTCTTGTAGTTTTGAAGGTCAGGTTTGCTAAATTTCATGAAAATCAGCACTTATCAGCTTTAAAGAGTGATTAATTGGGTTGGGACAGTTTTTTTTAAATATCATGTGACTTTCCACTCGTTTTGAAGGACGAGTGTGCAAAATTTCATCAAGATCAGTACTCGTCTGCTTTCAGAGGTGTGATATATGCTTTACGGGCTGTGTAAAATAGATGGGTTGGTCTTTCGAGATTTTATATGAACTGTGATTTCCCCCTTGTTCCAGAGTATAAGAGTGCAACATTTTATCAAACTCGTAACTTATCTAGTACAAGCGGTTGGGAAGAGGGATGAGGTAGTTCTTCCGAAATCTCATTGGAAAGTGACTTTCTCTTGTTTTGAAGATAAAGTTTGCTAAATCTCCTTGTCTGCTTCAAGGGGTGAAAAATAGAGTTGAGTTAGTATTTTTCGAAATCTGATGTAGAAAATGACTGTTCTCTTGATTTGAAGGTACAATATTTAATTCATTGAGTTGCGGTAGTTTTCCTGAGGTATCATGCAGGTAGTGATTTCCCTCTCGCCTCAGAGCTTAAGTGTGCCAAATTTCATCAGAATCGGACCTAGTCTATTTTGAGGGGTGTAAAAGGGGTTTGGTGTAGTGAACTCCGTCCATCCTGGCAGAATCTTGATTATTTTCCCTTTCATACCATTGTGTCTTTCCTTCCATCTCGAAGACAGCTAGAGTCCAACCTATTCCAAAAATAATAGGAGAGACCCTCCCAAATGATTATAGAACCATTGTACTTTTATTTGTGATCTTCATAGTAATGGAGAAAGCAATCAACATCGAGCTCGTCCAATACCTAGAATGCTCCAAAATCGTGAAAAAACCGGCAATATGGCTTTCGTCAGCAGAAATCAACAGGAGATCTGCTTGCCTACGTTACACATGTATGGCTGAAATTTATTGAAAAACATGGGGAATCTTCAATTGTAGCATCAAAGATTTCCAAAGGAATTCACCGAGTCTGGCACCAAAGCCTTCTTGAGTAACTTTTGTCATATGGTTTACCGCCTCAACTTTGTAGCTTATTGTCGAGTTCTCTCTCAGATAGATAACTTTATGTGGTGGTTGACGGTGTATCTTCCGATACAATGGATATCAATACTAGTGTTCCACAGGGATCTGTCTTGGCACCAACTTCATTTTTGCTACATATCAACGATCTGCTGGAAGTGACCACCTTTTCCGTCCACAGCTTTGCAGATGATGGACACTCCATACCACTTTCTCACTGAAGACCCTATACTATTCGATGAAGCCAGAGGAGTGAAACAGAAACAGAACGTGGCAATTGATGGAGATATGGCAATGATTTTGAAATGAGGATTTGATAAACTAGAAGAATTTAATGCAACCAAAACTCAAGCTTGCGTTTTCTCCAATAAGGCTGATCCGACAAACCCTTATATGATGATGTGAGGTACAACTATTCCTATGAAGTTTTCAATATCCATGCTCGGGATCACCACCAACAGTATTGTCTCATGAGATGATCATGTGAGGACCATTGCAAGAACAGCATCACGAAAACTAGTTTCTCTATTCCGAGCCAAGACCTACTTTACATCTCAGCAGCTCCTCTTATTATACAAAGCAGAGATTCGACCTGTCCTGGAAACTGTTCAATGTTTGGAGTGCGGCTCGCAAACATACGCTAAAGCTCTTGGGTTCTATCCAAAACAGAGCTTTGATCTGATTGATGTTCCACATACGAATTCATTGCCTTTACAGAACATCGTAGAGGGATGAGGGATCTCTCCCTTTTCTATAGATATTTCCATGGTCACTATCCATAAGAAATCTTGTCTGTTGTTCCACAAAGGGAGATTCCAGATAGGCGGACTAGACAGGCTCAATCTGGTCACCCCTTCATTGTCAAGCTCGAGACCTGCCGAACTTCTTCATACCACACTTCGTTTTTCTATCAAACAGCGGAGTTGTGGAACTCGTGGCCTAGTGAGATCTTTCCTTAGGCCTATAACCTCCAATCCTTCATGGACAATTCAAACGGCTGTCTCCTCTCCCAAGACTCCACAGCTGGCTGACACATGTTATTCGAACATTATAGGTTTCCTTCTCGTGTAGTGAAAGAAGAAAAAAAATACCAGTACTAAATAATTATTATCATTTTCAATCATCAATCAATTCAAAACTATATTAATCAAAACATGTTTAGTTACATAGGTAGATCAAATGAAATATAATTAAATTAGGGTAGCTTTAACTCTGCCTTCTCGTTGGTTTTGCTGAACAATTAAATATCTGATTCCAAAGTGTACAAACAAGATAACATTCATAATCATCATTTTAATTCATTTGATTGACCGTGCTGAGTATTCTGCCCTTTGTTATGTATCTATGATGTAAGTAACATGTTTATATATGAAATTGTGAACAATGCGATGGATATCTTAAAACATATTAATACAAATTCTTAAAGATATAGAGTCGGCTGTGGCTTGGCATTAGACATAACGCTGAATCTACTATGCGTTTACGACCTGTGGCAAATGCAACAGTGACACTTTTCACTAACTCCGAGCCCATACTAGGGAACTAAAAACATTTTCAATGTTAAAACTTCATTTCATGTCGCTACAGCGACGAACTTATCGTATACTTATATTGTGCTATCACATCCCAACACAAGAGAATGGAAGTATGTTAGATCCCAACGACTCACAATATCGTATGATATAGTATCAAATGTTGAGACCGACAAAGTTATGAGAACTAACAATAATTCTATTTAGCTTAACGTTCAACAGTTCCCTTTGGAAAATCGAAGAACGTCTTTGTCAGATGTGAGTTCATCGAGAATTCGATTGAAATACATGATCGCTTCGGGTAATGTAGACTACAAAGTGCATCCCCATGCTTCAACGATTCGATAAACGTCACTTACGTTAACATTATAAGATGCACATGATCGCCTTGGGAGGGAATATGACATTAGATTTGCATTAGTTTAAAATGTCACCTGCTGCCTGCACGGTGAGGGCACAATTATAATTGCATTAAAATGCAATATACAGAAGCTAAATAATTGGAAATGTACCTATATATCGTCATCCGTACAAAGTGATAGATATCAAATATTCATAAGGGTTGCGCCATTGGAGGTATAGATGAAATATTTTCATCCCATTCTTGAATGTTATTCTAATCGATTATGTACAATCCATTATACATCCTATTTCATGCTATACCTGTCACTCAACACGAGCTAATTGCATTAAACGTTTATGCCTATATTAGCATTAGTATTGCCACGTTAATTATTATTGGTATACACCCCAGCAGCGCCTCGCGAGCACAGATCCGACGTGGTAGTTCTTTCCACACGTTTTAGTTCAGTTCCCAGACATACGCCTAAGCTCTTAGATTCTATAAATACGAAGAATTTTTTACAGACAAACTTGGTGCAGCTTCGAAGTTACTAAATTCCTTAACTTCCAAGCCGCACTAAATTTTGTCTGTAAAAACTTCTTTGGAACTAATTGCAGAATTGAAAGATTTCATATTGGAATCTGATGACGATACTCTCGTTTCATTTAACGTTATTTCACTATTTATAAATACCCCCATCCCTGAGTCGATAAAATTTCTGAAGAAATGGCTTCCAAATATTAATATCTCCGTTACAAACTACACAGAATACGTGATCCTTACGGCTTTATGTGTGTGGAGCAAATTTTTTGCACTTTAAACAAAAACTTCGGTGAACAAACAAGCGCATGTGCAATGGGGAATCCACTCTTTCCTTTTATGAACTATATTCCCCCAAGCGAACTTGAAACTTCTTTAAAATGAGAATTGAATCAGTTTCCAAAAGGTTGGCACTGATATGTCGATGATATTTTCCCGATTATAAGTAAAGATTTTAATTTACATGTCCAATTTGATTCACTCAAATCCAATGTAAATATATAAACAGGTAAACAGGTCCTTTCACTTGATATTAACATTATAAAAGAGGATAATCACTCGAATTTCAACTTACTTATACAGAAAATCACTCACGTTTAACAAAAAGTTGTAATCAAACAAGTTGATTTGCAATAGGCAATCCACTCTCTCTCTTTTAACAAATATTTCTCTAAGCGAAACAAAATTAAATCCAAAAATTTCCAAAAATTTGGCATGAATATGTCGATGATATTTTCGCGATTATAAGTGAAGGTTTTGATTTATATGACTTTTTGAATACGCTCTATAGTCAATTTGATTCACTCAAATTCCCTTGATATTAAAATTATAAAATATGATAATCAATTAATTACCCAGATTTCAACTTATACCTAAAACTTACTCAAACAAATACTCCTGCGAATTTAATTACGCCAATTAATTATAAGCTGTCTTCATTTAATAGGCTTATTCATAGAAGTATCAAACACCCCTCTGAGCAAACAGAATTATACCAACGAAATAAATAGCGTTGAACAATGATTGTGTCAAATCTTTGATCAATAAATTAATTTCTAAGCAAAAATGTTGTCATCAATATATTTAAAAACCATAAAAATTAGATTTATTGAATTTATTAATAAAATACTTATAAAATATTAAAAATATACCTCAAAAACGATTAAGATGAAAAGTTTCACCTAATGAAACTACTAACTATTAAATATGGAAGAAAAATTGAAAAATTCAGACTCAAATTTTCATTCAAAGTAATAATAAATGAAATTTTAAGATTAAAAAATTTAGCAAAAAGAGCACTTTCAAATTTTACAAAATTAATGCAAGAAAATTTCTTACTTTAACGAAACTTTATTTATTAACATAATATTTATTTTTTTTTCCCAATACTGATAAAATATAATCAATTTAATTTTTTCTTAAATTTAATGAAAATAAATACATTCCTTTCAAATTTAAATCAAGAAATTTTTCATACATTAATAATAAATAATTAATTTAACTATTTATTTAATTAATATAATGAAAATTAATAGTAATTTCCTACAAATTATCTCAAACTTCATTTTCAATTATAAATATAAATAAATTTGTTATACTCAAAAATGCTAATGAACAAATATACATTTTATTAACTTTAAAATTTAAATCACGTGACTTCCCTTACTCGTAGGAACCAAAAATTTATTGAAAATGATAAGAAATAAAATTTCAGCCAAAAAAAGGGATGTGGTAGTTTTTTCGAACTCTCATGTGATCTGATGATCGCTACTTGGTAGCTGGAAGGTCCTAAGTGTTTTGAAATGTTTTCAGTGAATAAGGGCAATTGTTTCTTATTCATAGTGATACAGTGTATTCACAGGGTAAACTTTTTTACAGACTCTCCAATCCTATTCAAAAGAGAGTCTGGATGATGCCACCCTTAAGACTTCCTTGACATCTCTAGAACCTCGTAGAAAGGTGGTCTGTATTCAACAATGAGTGAATCCAGACAAACTAGATGAGCTCCACTATCAGATTCGAAACCGGTGGAAGATTTATCTACCATATTTAATTTTTATATCGAAGTTCTGGAACTCTTTGCCCAGTAAGTCCCATGATTTCTATAATATCAAACCTTTTGAGGAAAATTCTAATGCCCACCTCCTCTCCCAACATTTCATCACTGGCTCACACGTAAACGTTATAGATGTTCCTCTGGTGTAGTAAAAAGATAATTCAGTTTTGCGATATTGATGATTGCGTAATAAATGATGGATAATCGTAAATTCTGAAAAGTTCATTTTTTCAAGCATGTGGATTAAAAAATTATCGTCATGGGAATCAGTGTTCACCTATTTCATTGTGAGGTAATTGCAGAGAAAAATTATTACTACTTCAAAATAGTTATTTATCCTGGAATACCAATGAGTCGTCCTAGGTGCATAAAATACTACGATATTTTGAATTTATGAAAGTTGAAGCAAAGTACCGTCGAAAATTGATAGAAAGGGCGTCGATTTTCTGCATCTCTTCGTCGCTGCTATGTTTGTGTCATTATATGAATCTGTATTTTGATTTCTCTAAATACGTTGTAGTAGATAATCGAGTACAAGAAAACTAAAGCTCTTGTTCGAGTGACTCGGGAAACAGGAATACTGCAATAACACAAGTCTCGTTCTTGTGTCTAACGACTCTAATACGTGGCCGCACCTATGCCTCTCCGCTATTGTGACGTCACTCGTCAGTTTTCCTGCCCATCCCGAATTTTGCGAGAAGAAGCTTCGCTTCAAGACAACATGGAATATGTCTTGTCGTTTTCCTGTATCTGGTGATGTGGTTTAGTTGACATATTCATGTTTTTAGTTTGGTTATAGATTTATTGGAGGTTGGACACCAAAATTTAATATAAAATGTCGGCTCAACTATATAAATTTTGCTGCTGCATATACCGTATTGTTTGTTTAAAGGAACCTCTGAAAAATCAACATAAGTAGGATATTCAGAAGATGTAATCTCATGGAATATTGTTGTTCGTATTAACCCATAACTCTCTTCACAATTCCGAAAGTTTTTGCAGATTTTGACTACCTTCAAAAGTTGGTACGAACGAGAATCACCAAACGTGATACACAAATGTTATGGCCTATGAACGGTTTTGTTTGGCATTGAGATTTTTAGTAATAGGTGAGGACATTATGAGCAAAATATAAGGTACCCAAACCAAATAAGGCCATATTGAGTATATAGTTCCTTAAAACTGTCTTTGTACCAGCTTCATATCTATCGAATTTCCTGAGCATGTTATTATGACAATAGCCCACTGAAATATGGTAAATTTTGAACCTGCACTACCTATGTTCCCTGTGTGTACGTAGCGAGCCGAGAGGGATGATAGTGAGCAACTGGAATTTTAGTCTTCGTCTTCCGTCTAACACTTAAAGGGCGTATAAATGTGTTCAAGGATGATAGAAATACCCGTTGGTCGCTTCTCTCTCTCGGCTCGCATTGCTGCCGCTTGAGTAGGTTCCAGTATAACTTACAATAATTCTATGTAATAGACTCCAACTGTAGGCTTCAGGGGTAGGTTAGACCCAATGAAAGTTTATTCATTCAATATTCATTATGTACTGCAAAACTATGACACCAATAAGGGCATAAACTAAAAAGCAATGAGTGGATCAAAACCAAGCACTGACATTTTTATTTGTTAATTATTGGAGCCGGTTCCAGGTGAATTTTCGTCATAAGCGGCACTACAGGTGCATGATAGTGGTCTGGGTGTTTTGGATATCACGGGGGCCGGATGCTCTACTAACTTTGTTCTCTCACCGGTTCCTCAATTAAGATGAATATTTGATGATGACTAACATGAAGAGAAAAGATAAAAAAATTTCTGATTTCAGAAAATTGCGAAGAACTCGAATATTTGATGCTACAGTATTCCTCAAAGGATATTGTTATCGTTCCTATTTTATTTCTTATCTTAACGCAAATTATCATAGCAAATGGTTGATGCTGTTGTAGTTAATTTATAACAAAAGGATTTAAAAATTACCCTTTTCCACATTCACGGCATCGTGAAATGAATAATCAATGACTAGCAAATGCTTGACATGCCATGTATATACATTTATGAAACCATAAAACATGTCCATTAAAATTTACTACACTTTAAGAACAGATTTCACAACTCTTCAACACTGTGTTTAATAAATTGATCGATAATGACTGCGGTATAAAATGAACAATAAACCGCTAGTAAGCAACATTCAACCTTAAATAGCTTGAGGGTATACTTATCCGTTACCTATTATTTCAATTCTGTCAGAAAAGTCTTAATGGAATTGCAAAGCATGATTTTCCTGCAACAACATAAAAGCGTGTGAGATGCTGACATATTTCAATGGATATTACTTTGATCTTCATAATATGTAGCACGAGAATATATGAAAGACATGTTTATTGGAATCAAATTCTCATTTTTTAGAGCCATTATATAACACTATATATCCTGAGATCGAACCTCACCAAAGACTCAATTTTAACCTTACACGCACACACCTTAGAAAAAGAAACGCATTTTTAATTTCCCCTTATTACCTTCCTCACTATATGCAGTATATAGTGTCAGAATAAAGAAGGTTAAAATAGTTTCGTAAAATAGCAAAAATACACTTTCGATTCCTCTGGATCATCGAAAAAAGTTTGGAAATTGTGTAACCTTAAAACTTTATTTTCATTTGTTGATAAATTAGAAATTATTTTGAAAAGGAAGTTGAGAATATGGTTTATTTAGCGTATAGGAGTGAATGGGGAGAGATTGAAGTGTCAGTCAGTAGTTACGAATCACCTTCATGATCCATAGAACATCATGCAGAAAATTTTTTTTCCGATACGACCGTTGAAGTCGGCCTATTTCCCTAGCTTATTGACTGGACTATAGTAGACTGATAGAATTACTAGAACTTTATGTTTTTGTAAGTGTAAAGAAGCAACGGCTTTGTTTTTATTAGATATATTATTAGAAATAATAATGGTCTCTACTCATTATTGATCTGGTTCATCAACCCCGATTTGATAAGCATCCTATAAATCAAATTATATATCATAGACTGAATCATTGAATTCCCAGTAATTTGTCTATCCCTGGTCGAATATGTAATTGTCGATAATTGTGTGATATAAACTCAAATGATATCTTTCCACGAGTAACGTTCATGACAATAGTTTAACTGTCGACGTTTGCATTTTGACCTTTCTGTTATATATGGTTTCGTCAACGATCTGAACTACCATCACGTTATATTTTTCTTATTATATATGAATTCTCGGGAAACAGGACGCACTAACACATATGCTTATTATTTTCGTCTTTGTCCTTTGATTTGTATTTAATGAAATTTCGAATACTTGCAGATTCCTACATCTTTCAGAAATATTCTGCGGTTCTCCTTTGTTGCAAGCATAGAGATGAAGAATATAGTTCTTGACTGCGATATTTTTTGATCCCATCTAAGTAATTTGAAGAGAGGCTATCTCTTTCTAATCGACGGACTTCTCTTTCTACTCACTAGCGACATGCTCCGCCCACTTATGTTCCGTTTTTTTATGACGAACGCATCATAGAGATCTCTATGGTAACGCATTCTGTATAGAATTCTCCAATCATCAAGTTTTATTTCCGCTATTTGTTTATTTTTATTTTCATAACCTAATCTCATGTATGTTCCGCCTACTTTCTTAAATATTTATTATTATTTAAAAACATTGTAAATAGTAAAAAACTAAAGGTGAAACTTTTTTTATTTGTGTTATATTGTACTTAAAATATGACTACTTTATTATTACACATTCTTTGCCGATTTTTATCAGTAACATCATTTATATTAGATACTAATGACAAGCGTATACAGGATGTCCCAGATTTTAGTAGCAGAACTTCCAACAGTCGATAGAAAATTTGATTTTGAGAAAAAAAGTTCTCATTAACATATATGCACAGACGCTTGCTTTTCGAGATACAGGGAGGGTGTTGAAATTGAAAAAAAAAATTAGTTTTTTGCAAATATCTTCGAAATCGTTCATCGTACAGAAAACAGCTTTCGCGAACATTTTTTGAACATAGTAAGCTATGTTCCGTGCGATGAATTTTTTTTTTTGTCATGATTGGTGAAGATTTTGAAGGGGTGGTGGGTGTTTTTCTTCCCAACTTCTACCCCACTGGAAAAAGTATGGTTTTTAGACAAATATTTGAACCGCCAATGTTTTCTACACAAGAAAGGTACTCTTTGTCATAAGCTCTAAAGTTGACCGTTTTCGAGAAAAATCAACTTTTATGTTGAAAAACATGGTAAATTCTTACTAATTAAACAAAATTTATTCAAACGTTAGAACAAGTAACACAACCAAAAAATTGACCATGTTTTTCAACATAAAAGTTAATTTTTCTCGAAAACGGTCAACTTTAGAGCTTATAACCAGTACCTTTATTGTATAGAAAACATTGGCAGTTCTAATGGTTGTCTCAAAACCGTATTTCTTCCAGTGGCGTAGAAGTTGGAGAGAAAAACACCTTCAAATCTTCACCAATTATGACTAAAAAAATTTTTTTATCTCACAGAACATACTCGTAGCTTGCTATGAGTAGAAAATGTTCGCAAAATATGTTTTCTGTACAATAAACGGTTCCGGAGATATTTGCAAAAAACGAAATTTTTGTTTCAACTTCAACACACCCAGTATCTCAAAAACTAAGCGTCTGAGCATATATGTGAATAGGAACTTTTTTCTTATTTTAGTGTCATCTATCGCCTGACACTATGCACGGTACTTTTTCTATGTCACCCTGTATATACGAAAAAATGTATAATATCCTCCATGATTACATACTTATGACATTCGTCATGTTCTATATTACCGTCTAAAAATGAATCGTAAGGAATATTTTGCACAATTTTATTAACAATTTTCTCAAATCGATGCTTGAAAGGTGAAAAGTCATAATCGAAAATTCAGTAACTTCACAGTAGAGGGGCTTAAAGTTTTCAAAAAGAGAAAAAAACATAACTTTTTGTACAATTGTTGTATTTAAATGAAACAAACACATTTCAAAAGTATTCCGTTTTATGTGTTCATTTGAAATTTTCTCTGTAACAATCGTTAATAATGAAAATAATCTCGGTTGAGCTATTTGCTACCAGAATAATAAACCAGTAAAAGAGTTTGAGTTAATTTTGGTCTCGAATTTTATACCGATAAAAAGCTAAATAGTTTTATGAACCAATAGTATTGACTGTTTTAAGTAGAAAAAAGAATTGTAATCCCTCTTGTATCACCCATTTGATCGACAAAAATTCAAAACCTCTATGGTTGCAAGACAGAAGAACCGCAGAATGGTTCTGGTAAGTTGTAGGAATCTGCAAGTGATACCAAATTTCATTATATCTGATTCAAAGGATAAATACCTAGATAATAAGCATATTTTATGTGTTAGTGTAACCTATTTCCCGAGAATTTATTTATAATTCATAACTGGGTCAAGAATCATTTATTTATTCAATATCCCTACAGTTCTTGTGATAAATAAAATATAAAAATTCTTAACTGGAATATGAAATAAAGGGAGACTGTAATGTCTTGTACGTATATCAGGTATTCTAAATTTAATTTGGGCTAGTATTGCCATATCATCTATTTTATCATTTAACAACTTATAAATAAACATTATTTGAGAATTATTTTGACGCTTTTCTAAAGTAGTATAGTCGAATTTTAGTCAATTCATTACTTGATTTTATAATTGGATAGGTTGGATAAACCCCATCCTGTTTATAGTGTAGGTATCTTAGAAATTTATTTTGACATTTTTCTAATAATTGAATATATTTGCCATAATGAGGACTCCAAATTATTGAACAGTATTCCAATTTGCTTCTTGGCAGAGAGTTATAGAGTATTTTAATAGCGTTGATATTGGTAAATGGTTTAATGCAAATTTTCTTTTTTCATCGGAGAAAGTAGCGACTCAAGAATCTGAGTAGGCAGCAAAAGCAACACAATTAATTTCCAATACTAGACATTATAGCCATACGTGACATCTGTTCTTTATATCCACGGAGGCTTTCAAAGAAAAATATCCCTTATGCATTGTTTCTCAGAATTGGTTATTGGCGCATAGTAAGAATCATTTGTTCACGCAATTCAAATTTATCTGAATAGGAGAAGTGTAAACTTCATTTGAATATTCTCACATTACATCTTAGGAGCGGTCATAATTTTTGCTTTTAGAACTACTTTAATTCTTATCTGAAGCTATAAAACTTTATACGAGCACCAGCGGCTACTTAAAATAGTAATAATGTAACTCTAATTAGTTTCAGAACGATTATTCTCTTATCTCTATGACTTATTTATGGTGTTTATGAGAAACTTGAAAAATTCAGTTAACGATATAATTCTCTATCCAATTTTCTTGTCTCTATGATTTATAACTACAAATCAACTAGCAAGCTACTGTCAATTGCAGTGGCGTGTTCTTCAAGAACTTCGCTTCGGTTTCATAAATAGAATTTACTCTCACCACCTACATGACAGCAATACAATTCGGGCGGGGAGACCAATACCCTCTATATAAGCAAGGCCTGAATGCTAGATCGTGACGTCACAATTCAGAGACTATAATGCAGCCCCTCACCCATGGACATTAATGTTTTGGAGGTACTAAATAGCCCTCAGGAAAACTTCACTAGGAATAGATTTTCACTACTTAGCCGTTCGATGACAAATTGATGTCTAGAAAGAGGTTCGGCTGGTCTCGAGCTCGACAATGAAGTAGTGAATACAGAGAACAGTGAATTCCCTTCTCTCTTTATAGATGGTTATTGTACCCACAGTCTCAGTGAACATTTGAATGGTTGTAGTCATAATATAGCATAAACGATGTTCCTTCAAGAAAGAAATGATGTCATGGCTCAAGGTCAGCCAATGTTGTCAGATTGAGCACAATTTCAATGTTTTTAAAACTAATCATAACTGCATTACAAACAATTTGGGGTTTCTCCACTTAATAATATATCAAATCCTAATCATTTATAATTTTAAATGTAATTCATATGCTGTTTTTGTGTTTATAAAATGTATGAAGTAAAATGAAATACATACTCACTGGTTCTGTTTGCATCGAATTCAAATTAAATAGTAATAAAAAATACATTTTTTGGTGTTGACTGGCGAAAAAACAGTGAATGACACAATGAAGTATTTCTGTATTACAAAATGCTTTCTGATAGTTTACATGATCGGTTATTAAAATAAAACTGAGCCTGCAATCAGAATGCTAAGATGAATATGTCTAAAATTACCTTTCAGCTCAAGCCAACATACTGATTCATATTGTAACGTTGAAGTAGGCATTATCATTCATGGAAGCAAACAATCAAAATACCCGATTATCAAAATCTTCAAATCTACTTTCAATAATCTCAGTAACACTATTTCTGTAGGATGAATATAATATTCCAACAAATATTTAAGTAGAATCCGTTTTTGAAGCCACAGAGGCTGGAAGATTATCTTTGATCATATGACCGTGTATTCCATTTGCTGCTGCATATTTATTTATTAAAAATATTGATATGTGTGAATTCCATTTCATTAAAGAATTATTTTCGGTTACACTTTGTATATATTTCACAAGAGGTTCATAAACAATATGAAGAATAAAACTGATAACTAAGTTCCAAATACAGGTATGAAAAATTATACTTCAGAAGAGGAATATATCTTTGAATATACATATTATTCATTTGTATAGAATTTGCAGCTGTGAGGATTGAAATTGCTGTAGTAACCTGAAGTTATTGCACAAGCACATCAAAATAATAAATATTCTTTCGATATAATGGAACAAAACACGTTTACTTTGTTTTTTGTCACAGATATTATAGAAACTAATCGTGACTATAGTTTCGACACTAGCGTGTCATCTTCCAATGATACATTAGTGAGAGTTTTTTATTTTAATATATGAATATGATAAATTATCAAAGTAACGGCTTCCACCAATAAATTTTTGAAATATTATTTCACTTCTTCAAACACCATAATTCCTCTACGGTGCAAATTAACAATAACAAAGAATTATTCACCTCATCAGTATGTCGAATTAGGTTTTGCTTTATATTTCTGGCTGAAGTTTTGTCAGCATCTTTCCCCATGGCCACTCAATTTCCCTCCGAACTGTGCCTACGTGATCTTTAAAGTGGTTTTCAGTTACACCCCAGATGTGTTTAATGGGGTTAAAATTGTAATGGTAAGAAAGAGGGAAGACGAAGTACATCGTTGGCCATATTTTCCAGCTATCTGCTACATATTCTGGTTGTTGGTAATTCATTTTTACCAATATCGACAACAATTGGTTTGAATGTTTTATCATGAAATGCCTAGGTATAATATGCCTGCTTAACCATTCTGGTATACCACATTCATTGGGGGGCATGTTGGCATTATTCATTATCCACAACTATGGTGGTGATTCTTCTGAATTCAAACTAATTAAGGAACTTGTTTTGATACAATTGACCATCCTTTGTTTTTCGGAAAAATATTAGTTCTGCACTAGGAATAAAACCTGCTGTACAACGAGCATGAAGTACATACACTATAATAAGTTGTGGGATATTTTGTTAAATAGCTCAAACGAAGAGTTATCATAAATTATCTAAATCCGCTGCGGATATTCCAGTAGCACGTATTCACCTAACTGCGCGTCCGACGGCATGCGAGATACTGAACTTATACTAAACTCCAAGCGGCAAGGTAATCACTGTTAAGTTTGTTGAATTTGGACCAGTTAGCTTTGGGTTTACATGCTTTATGTTCATGCCTTTATCGAATCTGTCCCTCGATTATCTCAAAGAAGGAAAATCTTAGAGAAGTATATACTTCGTCGAGCAATTGTTCCGTCTTTGAGAAAATCTAAGAACAAATGAAGTCGCGACCATGAATCGTGTTCAAAGGTTTGCGAACTTGGGAAAAGGTTAACAAACTAACCTGCGATGTCCTTGACGCTTGGAGTTCCGTATACGTACAGTATATACGCTCGCCTGCCGTCTGATCTATCACCAAGATTATATTGAAATTTTAATGAATGCCAGAGTGCCAGAAATAATCCAAGGATTCAACGGAATTCTCGTGGATTTAGTACGGCGCTGATATTTGATATCGTTTTCTACTTTTAACACGTTAGCGAGCGATTAGTTAGAAAGCAATAATGAAGACATTACAGAAGTAAAAGTCATTAAAACATGTTACTAACGATTTACTTATTATAAAATAACGTATGCGTAGTGAATTACTTACTATTTCTGTAGCTTATTTGGAAACGGGGCCATTAAATAGTTTCACGGAGATTAAAAATTCATTAGGAGAAAATCACTCTCATTGATGTATTTCCACACCGCGTAGTGAAGTGAAAAAGCTCGCAGTAGAATTCAACACGAGTAGGCGTGGGAAAGTCGAATCAATTCTCGTCAGTAGTTGAAGTTGCGAATTTTAATTACAAACTTACGTGTGATCAGCGTTACGACAAGCCTGATTTATATCTATTAATAAACCTTAAGTTATTTATTGCTTTACTTTTGAGATTGAGAACGAAATTAGCTTCAGATTGCAGGTATCTTGTAGGGTGTTCCTTTGATATTGCACACCGTTGAAGGAAAGCATGTTATTGGAATTGTGATAAATTATAATACATAGTACAATAAAATTGTTCACAACCTCTTCGAAAAAAAAGCAATGAATTCTGCCAAAACAATCCAGAATGATTTATGGGGTAGATTGATATTCTTTTTAAATTTAATAATTAGATTACTATTTGCTTTTATTGATTTGCCCTTACTGTATCTGTGAGATGAATATATTCATAACCTTACTACTTTGAGTTTTCCACTGAAATGTAACCTATAACTGCCAAACTAATTCTGGTATATACGCGAGGAACTTTTGGGCCAACTAAGCGAATGGAAATTACAGAATCTGCTTCCAAGCAGTAGAAGGAAATGTATAAAAAACATGTCTTTGACCAATACAATGAAATACAAATGATGAGGTACTTCCTCGATTAGACGAATTGAATGAGGAGCGACTCAGTATACTGACATATAGTGAGTTATATTCACTGAAGAGAAGACTGAGAAATTCTTCACCGGCTTTGCTTGGATTTCTGCCAGTCAAGGCCTATTTTCCCAGTAGGTCCGATAGGCCCGTGTCTAGTGTCCTTGAGTCAGGGGTCCACGCTCGACCCAACTATGACTGTTTAAAACAACAGTTTATTTTTTATATAACGATGAAAAATTATATTTACTATTTATTAAAGACGGCACTCCGGCATCACAAGAGGATCCTTTGATGTTCGGGGAGTGAGAGGTTTGAAAGGTGTCGACAACTCGCTCCGCCCCCGAAACACGTGGCAGTCGCGGCATGATTTTATTTTATTTTCGGTTATTCGGCTAATAGATCATGCAGTTTCATAGACATTGTGAGCGAACCTAAAAGTGTAAAGAGTGAATAATAATTTTTCAAATTTACAGAAGTGAATGTTTTTCTTTCAAATTGAAAAAAAAACTAATATCTATTTTTGTGGGTAAGTGAATGAAACTTTCCTTGAAGGATACCTTCTTAATTATTTTTCTGATTGAACTTGTATGCAATATTATACTAAATTTAAGAATAAAATTTTCTTTCAGGTTTCAACATTTGAGTGGCAGCGAAAAACGCAAGAAGAAAAGAATGAGAGAGAATGAACGAGAAGACTAAAACAGTGCAATGTTGTCTTTTCTTGAGAGAAGTTATAAATTATATCCTAAAAGAGTTGCTTGCCACAAAATACTTTTCTATAATTGTTGATTTGACTCTCGACATTTTTCTTATTGACCAACTTATTTTAATAGTTAGAAATGTTCGAACGAACGGAAAACCAGTAGAAAAATGTTTAGGCTTAGAGGGTAATTTTCTCATACTGCGGAGAATCTGGCAAATGTGATTTTTGGTAAATTATAAAATCTTGACATATATATTCATTATTGCCGGGGACAAAGTTATGATATAGCGTCAAAGATGTCTGGAAAATATATTGGCTTACAAACACTATTAAAACATTAAGCCTGAAGTGTCCATTTCGTACGATGTTCCAGCCGTTCATTAAACTTGATCGGCAACAGTGCTGTGGAAAATTGTTTGGAAGCAAGTACATATTTTAATAATGTCCAACATTTGTACAATTTTTTCTCAGCATCTGCGTATAGATGGACTATTCTACAAAGATGTTTGGGAAAAACCAAACCTAAGCCATTGGTTGGTAAAAAAATATGCGATACCAGATGGTCCTCTAGATCCGACGCTGTTAAATCTCTTGCAATCGGTTTTAATGAAATTGAAATTCCTTTAATACAATTGCATGAAGATACTAACAAAAATAATTTCACCAAGTCAGAGGCGAAAGACATTTTGAAGAAACTTTATTCATTTGAGTTTGCTCTTATGACTATTATTTGGAACAAATTATTAGGAAGGATCAATGCAACCAGCAAATCTTTGCTAAAAATTAAGAATAACGGCACTATAACTTGCGAACTTTACAAGAGTTTAACAATCTTCGTTACAAATTTCAGAAACAATTTGAAGAAATTGAAGAAGAGGCACAAAAATCCATCCTGAGAACACATTGTATAAAGATAAAACTACCAGAAGAAAATGTTGTGAAGAAAGTTCTTCTGAGGAAATGAGTTTTGTGGAAACTTTAAGATAAACACTTTTTTTCAATTTGCGACAAATTAATCATGGAGTTAAAAAGAAGACAAGTCTCTTACAAACCTGCTAATGATATTTTTAATATATTTCTTGTGGATAATTTCAAAGGGAAATTCAAAACAAGTCTTAAAAATATCGAACATTATTAGAATCGGGATATCGATGTAAATGACCTAGAGAATGAATTAATGCAATTTGAGGAAATGTGTAAATCTAAATCTAGCAACATTGTTCAAAATCCTGAAAAAATGTTTTTAATCGAAATTAACACTGTCTCAACATTTTCCAATGTTGAAATATCACTTCGGATTTAATCGTCAATGGCTAAAATTATATCTTAGAAACTCTTTGTACCAAGATAACTTAAAAAAATTTGGTCCTTCTCAACGTGGAAAACCAGAAAACGTAGATTCTAATGAAATTATAAGCCAATTTGCAGAAACAGAATAGGCAAATGTCTGACCAATGTATATCATGGGGCAAGACCATCATCAGCATTTTCTTAATCTGCCTCTGTTTTTTTAATACAGACTTTCGAGATATTTTCCATTCTACACTCATTGATTCATCACATGTGATGTCGATTACGCTACAGAACAGTTTCAGCACTCATCAAGGTATTGACCCTACATTGGAGAAAAATTAGTGAAATTGGACAACTTGATGCTTGAGGAGAATCAAAAGTTTTCATTTGAAACAGAAACAAGAAATTGAGGAAGCTATCTTGAATGATATACTTCCGCTAATCTCGAAAATTCTGTGCTTCGTCGGGCGACTAAATGCTGATGTTACGAAAAGTGACATCTTCAGGGCAGGCTTGAAGTTTCAAATGAAACTGATTCTTCTGGCTTCGGTATTTGTAGCTCCAAAATTTCACGCAACTTAGTTCACTCAGTTTGTGCCGGTGATTGCTGTTCTAGAACTAGACCTGTTTGATCATGAGCTAAGTAGAATTTTCAGGGTGGATTCCCAAATGTTGGGACGGTACTAGTATGAAAAATCCAAACCGTGACTAAATCAAGCAGACGGAGCAAATTTTCATATAACGGTTCAAGCATCAATTGGAGAAGCAAGTTCTGCTTCTACAAAAGAAGCGAATGGACTGACATACACGAACATTGAGAAGGTATTCAGCTGGCAGGTTTCTTATAACAATAAATAATGTAATAAACACACACTTTATTAACAGTAAAATATAGACGAGGTAACTTCTCAGTATAGACACGGAGTGTGGTATAGATTCTATTCTGTTTTCTGTACTAAATCCATGCCAAAACTTGTCTTGTCAATATAAAACTGACACGCGGGACTGTCACTGTTAATGTGAGGTTAGGTTTATTCGGTGTTTCTACAATTTATTATTCCATGTGCAAATTTAACTAGTGAGTAGAAGAAAAAAGTAATCAAACTTGTAGCACAGGAATAAAAAACTTTTACTGTTTATTAGTTTACTGAAACTCTGGAAACATACGTGTTACCTGAAAGTTGGGTTATTGAAGGACAGGTAATGTATCATTACATTTTTATTTGTGGCAGCTGCTTTGGCACATGTATGATTAAATAACTAAGGCACTAATACTATGGCTATGGATAATTTGGGTTGAATAAGTATTAAATCTTTACAAGATCAATAGACACCTAGTTACTCGGTTGTATTTATAATATATTTGAATTTTATTCCATACTTCACTAACACAGGTATGTATTGGAAGTTATACGAGTATTTGAATTTTATTTTTTGAAAGTAAAATATGATAGCAGAAAGTCTTTGGATTATGCGAAAAAAGAGTGGTAAATGGTCGATTTATTATTAATTGAAGTACGCTTCTTGAAGAGTCTTCCTGTCTGACCAATTTATATCATAGGGCAAGACCCACATGTCAGGATGCGAGCCCTGCATTTATCTTCATCGGATAATTCATCTCTATTATTTTTAATGAATTTGGCTAAATTAATCTACGTTTTATACGCTACGTGAATATCTAAATTTGAAATCGAACTTCCAATAGTCATTTTATTCAAGTTTATATGGAGACATAAGACGGTCAACTATATCTCGGGAACGAATTCCTGTTACTACATTATACATTTTTTCTGACTCCGTTTGAAGGGGAACAGAAATGCTGCATTTAAATTATACCTACCATAGATGATAAAACATACCCACTATCATACAAATAACCTACTAATCTAGAAACGAGGAAGCAAAATTCAATCAATGTTTGTAAACAGTGAACAGTTTAATTCTCTTTCAATTATTGTAACACACATATCAACAACAAGTTTGTGCTCGGAAAATGAACTTGAACTTATCGAATCCTATCCACTCTTCAACTGGATGGATTCCAGAAATTGGAAATTTATAATCGAAATGCTGTTGATGAGGGAGGACCCGAATAATTACAACTGCTGTTCAGTGAATCAATTCTTATTATGATTTATAATGTCTCAAAATAATCAATGATTGTTTATTATTTCAAATTCTACAATTACTTAATGTTTTTTCATGTTGACATAATACCGGGATATCAAAAATCTTGGTCAAGGGTGGTTGTGGAATCTAAAATCTGCGAAATTTCGCAATTTTATACGAATAATGTAACACTCAGAAGTCTTTAGTGCTTTGGACTCCGGGATTTTCACGTGGCCTATCGAAATTAGAAGGTTCGAATTATCTAAAAACATAATTGCGTATACACTATTGATTTCGTCGCAAATATTACACATTTCAGGGTCTTCCCTCTTCATGAGGTTTTGGTGAGTAAGCCTTGTGTGTCCGATTCTCAGAAATCTAGTGAGTAGAAGAAAAAAGTAATCACACTTGTAGCACAGGAATAAAAAATGGCAACTTTTACTGTTTATTAGTTTACTGAAACTCCGGAAACATACGTGTTACCTGAAAGTTGGGTTATTGAAGGACAGGTAATGTATCATTACATGTACTATTAAATAACTAAGGCACTAATACTATGGCTATAGATAATTTGGGTTGAATAAGTATTAAATCTTTACAAGATCAATAGACACCTAGTTACTCGGTTGTATTTATAATATATATGAATTTTATTTCATACTTCACTAACGCAGGTATGTATTGGAGGTTATACAAGTATTTGAATTTTATTTTTTGAAAGTAAAATATGATAGCAGAAAGGTTTTGGATTATGCGAAAAAAGAGTGGTAAATGGTCGATTTATTATTAATTGAAGTACGCTTCTTGAAGACTCATCCTGTCTGACCAATGTATATCATAGGACAAGACCCACATGTCAGGATGCGAGCCCTACATTTGTCTCCATCGGATAATTCATCTCTATTATTTTTAATGAATTTGGCTAAATTAATCTATGTTTCATACGCTACGTGAATATCTAAATTTGAAATCGAACTTTCAATAGTTATTTTATTCAAGTTTATCTGGAGACATAAGACGGTCGACTATATCTCGAGAACTAATTCCTGCTACTACATTATCCATTTTTTCTGACTACGTTTAGAGGGGAATGCTGCATTTGAATTATACCTACCATAGATGATAAAACATACCCACAATCATACAAATAACCTACTTATCTAGAAATGAGTAAGCAAAATTCAATCAATGTTTGTAAACAGTGTACAGTTTAATTCTCTTTCAATTCATGTTAACACACATATCAACAACAAGTTTGTGCTCGGAAAATGAACTTGAACGTATCGAATCCTATCCACTCTTCAACTGGATGAATTCCAGAAATTGGAAATTTATAATCGAAATGCTGTTGATAAGGGAGGACCCGATTAATTACAACTGCTGTTTAGTGAATCAATTCTTATTATGATTTATAATGTCTCAAAATAATCAATGATTGTTTATTATTTCAAATTCTGCAATTACTCAATGTTTTTTCATGTTGACATAAAACCGGGATATCAAAAATCTTGGTCAAGGGTGGTTGTGGAATCTAAAACGTGTGTCTTACTTTACGTTTGAAATAATTATGTTATAATTAATTTGAAGTTTCTAAATGTGCGAAATTTCGCAATTTTATACGAATATTGTAACACTCAGAAGTCTTTAGCGCTTTGGACTCCGGGATTTTCACGTGGCCTATCGGAATTAGAAGGTTCGAATTATCTGAAAACATAATTGCATGAACGCCAGACTTCCTATGTAATTAGCTACGAACGAAATCATTTTGACATATGCCTCGAGAACCTCGCTGCGCGTAAGTTACAGTTTATACATTTTACCTCGGTCTTGTTAATTTGGGGCCGTTTCTAGCCCCGTGCAACCGACGCCAGTTGTAATAAAGTGTTTTTTGCTATGGGTCGCTAGCTTTTACTCGCTTCGTGTATATTTTAGTCGCGAGAAAATTCTTTTTGGTACGTCGCACGTTAGACGCGCGTAGCTGAGATCTGAGAATAGCTTAAACTGTTTTAATTAAATTTTCCTATTCAATGGACATTTATCGAAAAAAGAAGGGCCGTCGGGCATGGTCCGATACTAAATCCAACTACATGGAGCGAAAATGGCACGCGAAAAGTCGTCGTAATGCCGTATTAGGTACAACCAGTTTCCACTTTTCTAACTCGCGTGCTACGGGCTTCTCACGTGAACGTAATTCGATTTACGGAAAATTAACTATTTCAAAACAGTTTTTGACCCGGATTGTGGCTATCACGACCTCTGAAAAGGTGCAAAGTTCACATAATTTTTTCATAACTTGTAGTTCATTATTGTTTTACAATTGAAATAAATAGGTATGAAATTTGTAGGTTATTGATGATGTCAGTGTGACAGTGACTTAATTATTTCGAACGTAAAGTAAGACACGTTTTAGATTCCACAATCACCCTTGACCAAGATAATTTTTGATACCCCGATACGTATCTTGAAGATTCTTCCTGTCTGACCAATGTTTATCATAGGGCAAGACTCACATGTCAGCATGCGAGCCCTACATTTGTCTTCATCGGATAATTTATCTCTATTATTTTTAATAAATTTGGCTAAATTAATCTACTTTTTATACGCTACGTGAATATCTTATTTTGAAATCGAACTTTCAATAGTTATTTTATTCAAGTTTATCTGGAGACATAAGACGGTCGACTATATCTCGAGAACTAATTCCTGCTACTACATTATCCATTTTCTCTGACTTCGTTTAAAGGGGAATGCTGCATACGAATTATACCTACCATAGATGATAAAACATACCCACAATCATACAAATAACCTACTAATCTAGAAATGAGTAAGCAAAATTCAATCAATGTTTGTAAACAGTGAACAGTTTAATTCTCTTTCAATTCATGTTAACACACATATCAACAACAAGTATGTGCTCGGAAAATGAACTTGAACATATCGAATCCTACCCACTCTCCAACTGGATAAATTTCAGAAATTGGAAATTTATAATCGAAATGCTGTTGATGAGGGAGGACCCGATTGATTACATTTGCTGTGCAGTGAATCAATTATTCTTATTATGATTTATAATGTCTCAAAATAATCAATGATTGATTATTATTTCAAATTCTACAATTACTCGAAGTTTTTTCATGTTGACATAATATAAATGTGTACAGTCGACATTACTGGAAATTCGTTACCTAGCAATATATTTACCTTATATATAAATTCTAAATAATAGGACGCACTAACACATATGCTTATTATTTTCGTTTTTACGTAAGTATCGGTCGTGAGAAAACAGTATCAATGTTCAAAACGGTATTTAATAAAACGAATTTAACGAGGGCAAGGTGAAAAGATCCTGAAAAATAAAGCAGATGGCGCCAGAATCACAAATTCCATGTGACTTTTGTGATGTACCATCTTCAACTAGAACCCATTGAAATTTTCAGACTGGTATGTCATTCAGTTCTGTTTTGACATCGAGAGCAAGCAACTTTGAAGAGTTTTGGAAACATGGAAAAAAGTGAATTTCGCGTCTTGATTAAACGTTGTTTCTTGCGTGGAAAAAACATTACGAAACTCAATGCATTGCTTGTTACACATTATGGGGACTACTGACCATTGATTCACAAGTGGTTTACTGACTTGCGTCGAACGTTCTGGTAGTCTAATTGAGGTTACAATTACAGAAATCGTCGACAAAATCCATAGTATGATATTGGACGATAGGCTAGTTAAAGTGCATGAGATTGCTCTGTCTATGGGCATCTCAACTGATGAGTGCCGTATTCGCTTTCTGTTGACAACAAGCGCGACCGTGTGACAACTTCAAAGGGGTATTTGGCGATGGAGCCATCACAACACACCAGAGATCAGAGAAACAGTGGACTTGTTCTAGTGAATAGAAGCCAAAAAAAAGGCCAAAGCGGGTTTATCGGCCAACAAAGTCATGGCGACAGTTTCTTGGGATGCACATGGTATCGTTCATATCGATTATCTAGAAAAGGGCAAAGCGATCACTGGCGTAAATTATGCAAAGCTGTTGGATGTATTTGACACCGATGTGAAGCAAAAGCGGCCGCATTTGGCAAAGAAAAAAGGTATCTTCCACCAGGACAACGTACCGGTGCACAGGTCCGCAGTTGCAGAGGAAAAATTGGATTTGGACTCCTGCGAGTATTATCATCTTCATTTCCAAACTTGAAGAAATGGCTCGACGGAAAGAGGTTTGGCCCAACGATGAGGTAATCGCTGAAACAAACGCCTATTTTGAATGATTGCCGAATTGTATCGAGCTACAAGGAGATTATGTTGAGAAATAAAAAAAAAATTCACTAAATAAATCATTTCTTGTTTCATTTTTCATGGACTTTCCACCTTGCTCCTTATCCCATCAATTTCAATGAGAAATACCCGCGTCCCTGAACTGACGAAGGCAGTAAATATTGCCTCATTGGCTTTGTTGCCAACAAATTCCAGAGAAAAATATAACTACGCATACAATCGTAAGAATACAAATGCAAGTTTTTTCTCATAAAATGTTGTAATGGCATACTTTTTGGAGCTTCATTCCAAGATGAACTCTTCAACTTTGTGAGCGAACTATCCAATGTTAATGAATAACTGTAGAGAAGTAATATTTCTTTACCTACTACCAATATGTAATGTCAAATATTACGACACTGATATGAGTTTCCTAATGAGGTACTTTACCGCACTAGTGCAACGCTTGCTTGTTACATGATTCTAATATCATTAATTTCAGGAATATTGACTAATTTTGAGTAAATAATTAACACTATTGGTAGTAGGTAAAATAATGTACTATTTTCGTATCGTAAATTCATATTACGATATTCAATCTCATTTCGTAATATGAATCTTTACGACACTTATATCGTAAATATCTATTACAGTACCAAAATATATATTTCCTAACAGTTACTTTCCGTTGCCTGGTGACGACTAGATGTAAGGGAATATCGCCTTTTTCTTTCGAAAATTTTATCGAAAATGTCAATATTTCTGAACGGTTTTCGGAAAACGAATTTTCTAGACTCATTACTGAAGCCAGTAGGTAACCGAGGTTCTAACCAAGATGAGGGTAATAAAACTGTATCATCAGCGAAAGTGAATTGCATTGATGTTCTTATATCAGCAAAGATGGAGCTCTAAGCACCGAAGGTGTCGTTCGAATATAAAAGAAACTCCCATCTTGAATATTCATTTGTATTAAGTTATAATGAAGTTGATAGTTTGATATATTTTAATAATACATTCGACATTCCTACTATATCTTAAAGGCATTCCTTAGCAATCTTTAAAGCACTTGATTTATAAAGATCTCATTGTACACGCTTTTAATTGAACAATTAGGGATTATGGTGCAGGTAAAATGAAAAACTGTATTGCTGTTCCTGAAGAGAAGAGGATATGTCATTATTTTGTTTTCTTTAAATCCAGAATGGGTGTCAGACTGTCACACGTCTGTCAGTTTCATATCTTATGAACGCTCCTGTCAGGGAGTAATGACGGCAGATGGCAATTGAATTATAAGCTTGTTACATCCTATTTCTGTTTATTCAAATAATATGTACGTACAAAAATAGATCGTAGGGAAGGGCGATCCATATCTTTCACAGCTGAAAGTAAAATCACAAGTGTACCTATATGCGATTGCTAGTATTATCCGTATTAAGTTGAACTGAAATCCATTGGCGTGATTAGAGACACTTGCCCACCCCAAAGAAAATTAGACCTTTTGGTTATTTTTCATGCTCATAAGTAAAAAATCTACTATTTTAGTTTACTGGCACATGTAGTATAATAGTTTAGTAAAATATAGTTATTATTATTTTACGGGAAACAGTCTATTGTGTATTTCCTGTACATACTTTGCCCCATACACACAGCAAGATTCTAAGAAAAGACAATGTATTTCAATTTTAGTAGCCATGATTCAATGTTTCTTGGCAACATGTATTAATAACAAGTAGGTACATTCATTCATTCCTATATACTTCTCCATTTCCGAATTTTCATTTTGAATAGATCAAAACTTATATAGGATTGTTTTTGAATCTATTAAACGGAGCCAATGTTGGAATCAGTTCCTCAATAACTCGTGGAAGTGGAATGGAATAATATAAAGCATCATCAACTATATCATTCATGAAGATGTGGAATGTTAAATGCCGACGTCTGGAAACTAGATATGATGCATTGAAAGTATGTTATTCGTAACCCCGAAATTTCACATTTCATCACAGATCTATGCCTCATGATTGATGAGTTTTTATATGTTCTGAATGTAGCATGTAAACAACCAGTTCCATAAGAAAATAGGAATAATACTGACAGATGAGGAATCACAGGATTGACTGGACATTCATTATCATTGACATCGCAGTTGCAATGAAATGCCCGCTATACCTACTTAATGAAACTCAATTTTGAGCAAACAATACAAAATATGTATTCGACTGTGTTATACGTAACACAGCATGTCTCACAGTAGAAATTGTCGCATCTGAGGGATTGGAAATTCAGATGATGTCGAAGAAAAATCAGAGCATCCATAAGAATACACTGTCTAATATGCAGTGCACTTTAATATGAAGGAAACATTGACTTGGCTTTTTGAGAATGAAGGTTTCAGCACACACATGCGACATTCCCAGCATCTCTTGAAACATTCATTCATTTGCCTTTAATGCTGATTTTTCACCAGCCACTAGAGATTTTTGTACATTCCAGTATCCATACCACCCATTATGTAACCCTGGTTCCTCGTAATTACTAGCCTGTACAGTTTATTCATCGGTTGACTGTTATATTCTTCACAAGATGGTCTAGGCTATTTGAATATTGCTTGTCTTCAACGATCCAATGCCCTGCATTTTGACAGTACGTGTTTTTCAGTTACTGTCTCTTTGCCGCATGGCTGCAGGAAATACCTTCATTTTACACCCCCATTTGGTGCAGTTCTCTTCTCGCTGAGCTGACCAGTGAGCATTACCGGTTATTATTCGGACGTGACTGCTACTCATGTTGAGTCGATCCCCAGTTCAGGAGGCTGATGAGACAATTCCGGCTAGTTATTCGGCTTTTTTGTTGCCCTCGATGCCATAGTGCCTTGAGACCCATATCGAAGTCATTATGTTGGAATCTTCTCAGCTACACCATGCAAGGCAAGTCTTCGTACATGTTCTATATCGATTACGACATTTTTAGACTAAGCCTCCATGTCTTTTCGTCTGCGCTTCTGACTAGCAACAATGTCGCCACAGCTTTGTTTTGACTATTGTCAGCTATATGTTCCAGGTTAGTTCAGAGTCGAGGATTCATCAGAGATATTTGACTTCTCACTATAGCTTGATATTAGTCTCTTGGAGGCTCAGACGATCTATTTTCTCTAGTTTCCTTAGTAGAGCAAAAGCTATAATGGTAGATTTGTAGGGATTAATGTTCAGGTGGCCCTCCTATCTCTTCATTCTTATCAGACTGGGGGTCATTTGCATTTACCAACCTCAAATGTCATCAGCATATTCAATTGTTGTAAAACCATTCCTTCTCAGTTTGATTACCAACACTACTACTACTAGGTTCAGGAGCAATGGGGAAAATAATGTCGCCTCTGACGACTTCAACCTACAGCGTTTCTCGCATTATATTTTACATGAAATGAAATTACCAGGTTGTGTTATCTCTGATAGGATTGATATAGGTTGACCAACGAGGTTATGTGATCTAACCCCATCCGACCCTTTGTTTGGGACTGTTCAAAGGAAAGCGTTTAGGTCAACTATTATACTACGATTCCAAACCTGAAACATGATGTCAGACCTATAATTACTAAAAAAGAACATTTATTCGATAGCATTATGAGAAATTTTGCTGAAATAATGGTATCATGTCAGCGGAGTTGTGGATGGCATTTGTCTGACTTTATACTCCATACCTAATTACAAAGTTTCTACTTCAAACTGATTGCAATAAAATTCATATCATCTCAATATTTTTTATTCAGAAAATTAATATTATATTGAAATTAAGTTTAATTTGTGAAATTGTAAAATACAGTGTCTTATCTGATAGAACTTCAAACTGGAATGAAATACATACAACTTGACTAATGAACGGTATTTTGGATTCAGTTAATAGAAAATCTTCTACCTTTGACTGTTTTTAGAATATTATTTCGGGCATCCAGGAGGACCCATTCCAACCTCCTTTTCATCCATTGGCAATGAGTCTCCAAATGTTCGAAGGATGCTAGTTTATCTGCATACCTACACAATAACAACATGATCTTGGTGTACGAAAGACATCTCCATTTCGCGAAATAACCTGAGCGGTGCAAATTTCTCTCAATAAATCCTTTGGAATGTTGTGGTATCCAAATTCGAGTCGGGGTGACCCAGCTACTTGAATGTTGTTGTCCCCCGTTTAGTATATTAAGTACGATTCAATGTAGGTTGAGTTTATTTGAATTAAAAAGGGAAATGTTACGAGAAGATGATTAAAAAATACACATGTGTTTACGATATATAAAATGTTGAATGAATAATTTGTTATTTTAAAATCTGTTACCAAATAAACTGAAACATGACACCTTAGAATTAAGATATAAAACTATTCACAATCACACATCTAAAATAACTCTGTAAGCACGCGACAAAGCAACGTCTCCTCCATATGCAAGCCACTCAATTGAAGAATGAAATAGTCTCATATTAAGCCTCTTAGCCTGAACCATTCGCTATTGAGTTGGAGAAGTCTTCCAGCCAAATAAGGATACCTAACAGAACTTTGATGAATTTTGAAAAACCCCTTTGTGTTATCTTCATTCCAAATGCAACAACTGTAATAACTTTGCGGAACAAGAATGTCTACTACTTGTATTTGATTTTCAGATCATTCGCCAAACATATGACGCAAACGATGGTTTCATTTCTGGTACGAGCTTGAATCAAGATCTTTTCGTAAAATTTTTCACACACAGAGGTCCGATTGTTGAGTACGTTGCCCGGTCAAGATGTTTGGATTTTCTAAATCTCAATACATTTTTCTTCATCTTCTTCTCGCTTCTTCGTTACCTTGCTCAACAGAAGCGACATTTTTTTCAGTAGGCACTCTTTTTCCCCATATGGTGATTTCATCAAGTAGTGCAAACGAAGTGCGAAATCGATCCAAGGTTTGTCAAATTATTTGTTTGGATTATATCGATTGCACATGGTCGCAGCAATGAAGGTTTCAAGAGCAGAACCACAATGTTCATGTGTCAATGAGTTTGCACTATTCGCAATGATTGTTCGAACGTTAATCTCTGCATGATAATATGGTAAATATTACTGAATGAAAATAAGCGGACAGCAGTTTCGGTCCAAGTACATATTCCGGGACAACGTATCAGGCTGACTGGTTATTCAGCTCTTTTGTTGCCCTCAATGTGCTGATGAATGATCGCCAGCAATATTAGTTTCGCGAGTAGAACCAGAAGGTTCATAATGAATTTGCACTATTTGCAATGCTTGTTTGAACGTTAGTAAAACACTGCATGATAAATGGTAGACATCACTGAATAAAAATAAACTCACAAATTTGGCAAATGTTGACTCGTTTCAGAGCTCTATCCATCAAAAATTCCATTTTGTCAGAAATAAAACACCCTGTACTATCAATTCACCTCTCTCTATTTCAATGATCCCAGAATTTGCTTTTTATGGTGCTCCTAGAATGATTCCAAATCCGATACACTTCATTTAAGAGATACTAAGGAAATAGTCATCATGGCGGATAATCAAGCAGTCATGAACGCGCTGTATGTAGGAATATCTTAGAGAGGCATTGACATTTTGGTATTATTACTTCTTACATTCAGGTGGTGTTTGATGAATTAGTATTACTGGAAACAGTATCACACATTCCTACAATAGTATGAGGAAATAATCGAGTAGTCAAAAATTTACAATTTGAATTGATTCGAAGTATTTTGATGAATTGAACACATCATACCATGAGCAGAGTCATCAGCAATTATTTAATCATTCAAGTTTTACACTTATACAGTTAATACATTTCTAGATGTCGGTTAGCATTACACACTGGGGATATGTAAGTCTATAAATTTAGCACAGACATTTTCACGCTTACAACACTTGGATATGTGGTGCGAGCCACAACATCTAGAAACATCAATTCGGTTATAAACTTAGTAACTCTTCTCCGCCAATTGTGTCACTAAGTTAGACAGAATAGGAATATGTCTGCGGTGGTACTAACTAGACTGACTTAACACAACCTGATGGATAGAAATAAGTATGTTAAAGTTGGTATTCTTATTAGCTTTTATGAACAATTTTCATACAAAGCAAGCACATTTTGAACGTAAAAGTTTTTACAACCTGGAATTCTTTTCTCTAGTTCAAATGTACTCCTCGAACCTCACTTGCAAAGTTTAAAACGTTGTCTTGAAGCTTCTGCGGATTTTTTATAGAAAGGCTCGTTTTATTAGGATGACTCGACTTTTATAACATACAAGAGCTAGTAAATAAACTTTCATGAACTTGTTTTTATGCAAGTTGTTCATTGGGTATATATGTCTAATTCTGATTTACAAGAAATAGAAGAGAAAGCAAACACAACTTGTATACACTCTATATATAGATGTCTATACATATTCAATGAGAGAAATATCAGGAAAAAAATACGGTCAGTCACCGAGCACTGCTGACAGGAGTGAAAACTGACATTATGAAGTAACCAATTTATTTTGGGAATTTCATCCAAATTCGTATGATTTCACCAGTATCATCCCTTTCTACATGACAATTTTCCGACAGTGCCATTGGACAATCCATCCCCAACATCTATGATATAAGTTATCATTTATGGTCGGTTAAGAAATAGAATTGAGTCGTATGGTAATCCATTCGCATCATCGGCTCTCATTATATGCAGCTCCTGCCTGACGAAATTTTGTTGCTCAGCATTTTGACAACCAACGAAGACATCCGATGCCGCAGATACTATTGTCTACGGAGTTTAGTATGGAGTTCTTGTACTCGTTGTAGCATCTGAAATTACAATTTTATTATTTCTAAATGAAAATTAATATAATTGGTTTTTCTTTATTTTCCAGAACTGTCAGCATTTCCATCAACAATTACTTATATACATTTTTATATTTAATAATAAAAAACGTATAACGGGCGGTACAATCCCTGTGAAGAGTATGAATCAGTCCTCGTGCAGACGAAAGTTATATTTTCATTGAATTTATCAATTGTACATTGTGTACTTAGTATTGTATCTACGTGCAAGGTTTTAAATATTGTGAATATAATTCTTGCCATAAGAATATAACATTAGTGATTTGTATAAGTGATACTACTAATACGAAAGTACAAAACTTTATTTCAAATAATTATTTGTGGTGTAATTTACGATCATACTGACATTTAACGGAAATGTTTATATGTTTACATTTTGCGTTTCTTTTTAGATTATTTGTTCATTGGTCCGAATTGTAGATGTTTTCTTTTACCACCATCCGTCGACATCTTCAATTCGGACCAATGCTGTTCAACATTACTTTCATTTACATCGATGTAAATATCAATAAATAATATGTTTTGAATAATTTGTATTCATTATAATGACTATCGGGTTACATTCATACTTTTTACAGGGATTGTACCGCCCATTATACGTTTTTCATTATTAAATATAAAAATGTGTATACTTGTTGTTTGAAATGCTGACAGTTTTGAAATATACACATTACTAATGCTATATTCTTATGACAAGAATTATATTCACAATATTTAAAACCTTGCACATAGATACGATACTAAGTACACAATACACTATTAATAAATTCAATGAAAATATAACTTTCGTCTGCACGAGTATCCGACTCAGATATGCACACGTGTGTAAGCGTATAGAGAGACTGCCTGATGCCTGACCGGAGTAGTTGAGCACGCAGCAATATACATAATACCTAATACCTACTTATAGCTACAGCGTGACAGTACTTGACGGACTCATGGTTTTACCCCCCATCTGAAATAGCTAGACGCGCCTAAAGAAGTTTTCACTACAAAAATATTATGCATAGATAATAACTATATACACCCTGATATGGAAAGCACATATTTTGCATACTTTGCATATTAAACGCATTTTTTTGAATATTTGCATATATCCTTAATAAATAGCATATTGTGCAAAATTGGAAAAATTTTGAGATGTATTTCATTATTTTATTTGCATTTCTCGAGAATTCTCAGTATAGTACCCGCGGTCTTCATAAGAGATACAAGAGTATGAAGTATTAACAGTCTTAAATTACGAGAATTCAAAACAGCTCGTTTTAAATCCCTAACAAGGATTTTACAATTCCTATATTTGCATAAGTAGGTAAATGAAATGATTGGAAAAAAATTGTGGAGTTCGGTTTCTTAGCCAAGTAGCTAATATTTTAGTATTTACTGAATCCATTGATTTGGTTCCTTTAATATTAAACAATGTTAACGCCCCTATTACATCGGTTGATATCGGAAAGAGTTTTTCCATTTATAGTTTTTTATATCCTGATGAGAGACAAAATTCATTAATTGGGAACTTCGAGTAACATTTAGTGGATTACTGTTTTCACAACTAACGACAACCTGCTTTGTGTAATTAGTGCATATTAAGGTTTAGTGTAAGTATGTTGAAAAATTAAAATGTGTGTTTATTTTTAAGTGAATTAATTAATTTATGTTTTTTAAGTATTTTCTATTCGCATATTTTCAACATTTTGGTGCACATTTAGACTAAATAATTTGCATATTTATGGGCATATTTTTGGTTTTCCATTTGCTTATTTGGGTTTTCTAATAATAAATTGAAAAATGAAAGGCCAGTTGATGTATTCCTTATAATTTAAATAAATTTACTTCTGCGATAAAATTCGATATAATGTTTACAAACTACATAATTATTCCATTCAATGTTGTATAAAACATGCATTTATTTCTTTATTATTTGTTGTGGTTCTTGCTTTCAAAGTAAGATTATTATTCAAGGCGCAACTCCATACGATGAGTTCATAGATTTCCTGGGTAATATCGAGAAAGGCATGAGGCTAATGCGGTCTGATATCTATACAGACTTTTGTACTCTCTAATGTTGAAATGATGGTCAGAGAATATTTAAAGAGACAATTTAGAAGATCCTGAGAAGAAAATTTACTTGGATTTGAAAAAGCTTAAGCTGTCCTAAGTACTTCTTAGTGGAATATCTCTTAATATCTGATATTGCGCTATACATTTTGGAAAAAGCGTCTCATCTTTTTCGTCGTCCCAAATTATAGGACAAATTGCGACCAATATCTCAGTTTGAGAGGAAACGACTTTCGCAACATTACTTGCTTGTTCATAGAAGTGAAGATTTTTGTGCTCAAAATGAATCGATATAACAACATTCAGCTAGCTGCGAGAATTTTGTTTTATGTGGTGACGAAGTTTAAGTTGTTGAATGAAACTTATGCTTCCGGAATTTGCAACCAGAGCTCCAGGGCGGGGAACATTGCTGAGATACTTTTCAATTTCAAAACTCTCAAACGTCTTCTTATTGGACGCTTGAAATATAGTATAACGAGAAAGGTTTTTGAAGACAAGTCATTGAACAATTTTAGGTTAAAGATTGTTTCATTGTCATTCAGAATCCTAACATACCTAGGAACTAACTTTATGATATTATTCGGTTTTATTTATTCAGTCTATCTGAATCTATCATTTTGTTAATGGTACTCTTTGGCTATTGGTACGTGCCATTGAGGTAAATACTATTCTAGTTTTAGTTTATATTCAACCTACGATCTCTGCCGACGGTGATCTTGTGTTCTTGTTGTTGTTTAGGATCGTATTATTCCTGAAGGTATTATATGCAAACTTCTCTATCTTACATTAACTATTTCACATGAGTGTTTTGTGTACGAAGGCGCCCCCATATCATATGGTCCACTAGGTAAACTATGGCAATGAGGAATTTGGCGAGCTTAACAGGGCGGCTCAACGAATGTCAACATATGCTTTACACATACACAACATACAAACTGTATGCTCAATCTCCATAATTCATGTACGTAATTAAATTTTCGACGAAATGAGTCTCGTTTGTTCCATACCTACGTGTTGTAATCGTAAGTCATAACATAACAGATTTTATTATACAATCGGGACTGCTCAGAACTGACAATTCAATTGTAAATATTTTGAGGTGCTTTGCGGTATATACTCACTTAGTCCAGTCAAAAATGTGAATAACATCTGAAATTTGAGATGCAAAACCGAATTGGAAAATTGTCTTTGTTATATGTTGGGTTTGGCATTCAGATCATTTGTGAATTGATGAAAAAGCGCGCTGATGACTTTTCCTATCAATAAACAAGGAAAAGCAATTTTCATTTGACAATGTATATAACAAATGGAATATCTCATAATGTCTTAACCCAATGTTCCTAAAATTTGATGTCATGGGGTTTTTAGGTACGTTGAACTCGAATCTGTAGTCAAAATATGGAAAATCCGGCCCGTTTGCTGGAAAACCCCGAAAATATTACCAAATCTTAGCAACAAACAAATTTTGTTTCTCGGACTTGTGGTATTGAAATAATAAGATGCCGTGATGTGTCTTGGTACGAATTTCACTGAAAGAAGGAAAATTCTGGATGATTGGTGGAAAATTGCGTTGTTTTTCCTCCATATTCCTACCTCGGTTCTCGTCTAACGTGTCTGATTATATGTTTTCGTGGTCGCTGAGTATTATTTCATGATCATAGAATCAAAACCGACGATAGTTTTCCGGAAGACTCCGGAAAAAGAAAATATACCATTTCTACACAACAAACATTAATTATTTTATTTTTCAAAAAATGTCAGCCAGTGTTATTGGAATAATAAGGTACCGTGATGGTTTTCGGTACAAATTTCACTAAAAGGAGGAAAATTCTGGATAATTGGTCGTAAATTGCTTTTGTCGTCTCAATAAATACCTACACATCATAGACACTTTAGAAGATTCTGTATGTAGGAAATGCCTAGAGGTGGAGAAGAAACTGCCTCTCACATCCTTATGGAAAGTCCAGATATCTTTTGCACCCTTCCTTTTTTGTTACTCTAGTGAAGCAGAACGGTTTCCGGGAGGAGTTATGGAAGTCAGCGTTTGCAACATTCTAGGTCGCTATACACCAAAAACCTAAATAAAATAGGCCACTGATCATGGGGCACACAATGGACACAATCGGCCTACCTAAGTGCTGACAAGGGTTGACTCCCCTGCACTGTTTTGATGATGATGATTATGATGAGGGTGTGGTTAGAGATGCCAGAACTTTAGCGTTTAAAACTCATAGCTGATTCTGATTATTAGGTTAGCTAACACTCCCTAAGACCTAGCTGGAGTATTACTAATACCATGGCAAATAAAATAAGTGAGTGAACACGAAGGAATACAAATAAACTTAGGAGGTACCATGGAGAATGACCCAGAAATTATTGCTTCATCTTCCAACAAATATTTTCTGGATGACCCTTATACTGTCATTGATCAGTTACCAAAATGTAATAGTGAGAATAAGTTCTCGTTCATACATAAAGAAAGCTTGTTTTGGGTATCATTTACATCAGTATAACTATACAATCTGTTAAGCAATAAACTAAAAAACAAAAAATCATCAGAATCGGATGGAGTACCAAATTTTATAATAAACAAATGTTTGAGTACTATTATCGAACCAATCACTTATTCAGTTAACACATCTTTTGAAAATGGACAATTTCCAGAGGTATTAAATTAAAGAAAATTAAAATAATACCACTTCATAAAAAGAATGATGATAAAAAATTGGAAAACTACAGGCCAGTGGCGCTATCTCCTATATTTTCAAAGATTTTTGGATATGTCTTCCTGAATAGACTAGACAGTTTGATTGAAAAATTTGAT
Organism: Endomychus coccineus; assembly: GCA_958510875.1. Lineage (NCBI taxonomy): Eukaryota > Metazoa > Arthropoda > Insecta > Coleoptera > Endomychidae > Endomychus > Endomychus coccineus. Next base: position 39,449,483 of record OY294069.1, read on the forward strand.
ATCATCTCCAAGAATCAACATGGATTCCGCACGAATCACTCAACTATGACAGCAGCACATCAATTATATGACAATATCATAACCTCGCTAGATAAAGGTGAAAATCCGGCAGGGATTTTCTGTGACCTCAGCAGGGCGTTTGACTGCGTTAACCATGAAAATCTGTTACTTAAATTCTAGAAATATGGAATCAGAGGTAACTCTCTAAATTGGATATCATCTTTTCTTGCCAACAGACAACTATATGTGTCGATAAATTGTGTAACAGGGAATGTAAGAACATCCGTGAATTCCACTTGTTCGGAAACAGATATAGGAATACCACAGTACACAATTATGGGGCCTAAACTATTCTTACTCTACATAAACGATCTAGAAAAACATCTACCATCTACAGCATCTCAATCTATATATGCTGATGACACATCCGTGATAATCACGGATGAGGAATCAGAAATACGAAATAATTGTAAGGAAGCTATTCTGGCGCTTTCCAATTGGTTTATCCAAAATGTATTGCACCCACACGTATCTAAGACACACCACATCCAATTTCATTTTTACCAGAATAAAAATGACTCAATATTGAACTAAAGCATTGATAATGATATATTACACTGCACGGATAATATAAAATTTCTAGGGCTAACCATAGATACGAATTTAAACTGGAAATTGCACTGCCAGGATCTAATGACTAAATTGAACTCAATTAATTACATGTTTAGAAATATTAAACATGTTTTAAATTTAAATCATCTGCTAGCTATATATTTTGGACATGTTGCTGCCAGATTAGCATATGGAATTTGCCTTTGGGGAATGTCTGCTCTAGCCTCTGATGTATTCGTTCATCAGAAGAAAATAATCAGGTGCATTGCAGGCGTACCACGAAATTATTCATGAAGATCATTATTCAAAATATATAAAATTTTAACCCTAAATTCTAATTTCGGAAATGTGTTTATACTATTTTTAAATAAAGAAAACTTGACTACAAACAGAGAAATACATTACTATGACACAAGACAAAGTAGCAAATTCCAGCCCACATATAGGAGGCTTAAAGTAGGACAAAATTCATTGAGCCATATGGGTGTCAAATCATATAATAACCTCCCAGATCATATTAAGAACTGTGATTCTATCTCCTCTTTCAAGATTGGTCTGAAATCCTTCCTACTGGAAATGTTTTTTATGCATTGAGTGAATATAATGAACATGCTAAATCCTAGTATTACTTTTATATCATGTTGAACTTCATATAGAATTTTATTATTTTAGATTTAAATGTACGCGCTCTGCTTTTTACTTATTTAATTAGTAACTGTGTATGTAACTGTGACTATTCCTATACATTCCATGTAATGTCAACAGGAAAATGAAGATTATTATCATTATTATTATTATTATCAGTTTATTTCTATATGTTCCTCAAATTAAGTTCAGTACGAAAAAGAAGTTTTGATTTCACAAAGGGAATTTAATTCTACCTGCTTCGAAAAAGGCACTGACGCTCTTTAAAATTCACCTGCTTCGAAAAAGACACTTACGTTTCAGAACAAACTCTAATTTCTTTAGATGAATGAATATGGACGCTTGAATATCCTCCAATTTTTTTAATACATTGTCCACAATGTTCAGAAGAACAAAATCAATATCAAAGTTTTATCACAAATTCGTACAGCGCTGTATATTCAGATGCTATAACCGTTACGATGTAAAAATTAAGAGACTTATAATTTCCGATTTTCCCACAGTTATCCGGATAACTATAGGTGGCTTTAATTTTATGACTATAAAATAATACTCAGCGACAACAATAACATATAATTTGTAACGTTGGACGAGCACCTCATAGGAATATGAAGGAAAGGCGACGCAATTTTCAAACAATTTTCCAAAATTTTCCATTCTTTCGAGTTAAATTCGTATCTACAATCATTACTGTACCTTGCTATTTCATAACCGTTTCAATGTCACGAAAATATCGTTTGTGGCTAAGATTTGGTCGAATTCACTGACAAATGGGTGAATTTGGATTTTTCGGAGTTTTCCGGAAAACTACGGTCGCTTTTGCTCTCGGGACCAAAATGTTAGACAGTGATACGTCTTCTGATGATGGCCGTGAGATCGAAACTTACGTGAAGGCGAAAATACTAAACATATATGTTGGTGTGACCTATTTCCCGAGCATGTATATGAGTTTATTCTTTTAAATGAGAGATTGAAGGGCCATTTTCAAATCACTTTTTTTTTCTCTCGAAAATTGTTCATCTGGATGAATTTCTAAGAATACCTACCTCTCCGTAGCAAGATCAAAATAGGTAATATAATTATAGTTGAAATAACAAATTGATTCGATTGAAAAAAAACTGAAAATGTATTGCAGTGCCCCGTCGCGCCGCCACTGGAAGAAATTTCGTTGCATCAATATGAGTTAAACTACGGAGTTTGGAAGATTGACTTATTATGGTTCCTGAGATATCTATAAACCGAAACCCATCCTTTAGCCCCATCTTGAAAGCACCGTAGCTCTTTATTGAAGCATTTCAGGACATATGTTGATAAGAAAATTTTCTGTTATTTTTCTGTATATAATCATCTGTTGAAGTTCGAAATTTCCGGACACTCTGTAAATATTATATATAAAGAGGTAAAATGGGGTGTGATCAAATTTATCTTATACAAGCTAAGAATTGAATGGAACAAACATGTGCTCTGGGGATGACTTGTTCACTGCTTCGCTTTTATGCTTTAACAACTTCCTCTGAACGGTTAAAACATTTCCATTTACCCTGTGCTAAAACTCTATTTCTACTTCAGATTTAAATTATTATTATGGCCTCATTCAATGGCTTGTGCATATAAAGCGTTGACTGTAATGAAATCTCGTTCTATTTTTACACTAATTCTGATTGTGCATCGATATTTATGGCAAAGGGTGAATTCGCTTTCATAGCGCCATATTTCGCTGCTTTTATTTATGCTTTAATGGCATTGTTCACTCAAATACTGTTTAGATGATAGGCATTATAAATAAAATGTTCATCGATATCTATGTAGTCAGCTTCAAATCCAGATGATGGGAAGGGTTCAATTTAATTTAGCCAGTTGGAATGGTTGGGGAAATATATATTTTTCAGGTGGATAAATCTGTTAACAAATGATCAGATCTGCATCCCTCATTCCGATTCATCCGAACATCGACTGTGGTTTTTTACTGTCAATACAGCTCCAAGATTGATTTGATCTTATACGAGGGGTTCAAATCGATTATTCAATTCGGTTACGTTTTTCTGAGGGTCCCCAGTGGACGTAATTTTTAGTTTTCAAAAGTCATATTTTGTAATATTAATTGTAAATGCACAACAATCATAAATTATTAGTTATCAGCTAAGTAGCATGATGACATCATGCAAATTGAATAGTTAAAAGTGAATAATATACAAATTTAGAGTTTATAATCACTGTAACATGGCTCTCTCTTGATGAAACTCTATGAAACTTCACTTAATGTATTCAGATTATTCCTAATCCTCAATTGATTCATTTATCGATAGTACGGCCATTTAATTTAGAGAAACATGACAAGTTGGAATTTGATCCCAATCATTGAATAGTCAGAACAAACTTGAAAAATATTGTTGACACTTACTCTTTTATTTCACAAGATACTTTAAGACTCAACACACTAGGAGGTGAGTGAAAGGATAAACACTGATATCAATCACATAAACTCGTACTCAATAGCAACAATAAAATTTAATAACAAAAATAACAATTAAATTAATAATAAAATAATGATTATGACAATTATTGATAATGAGAGAATATCATAATTAACTGTATTACTGATAAGAATGAAAAAGTGAGATCAAAATATGAACTCGACTAAGACAAACCTAGAGAACCTAAATTAACTAAAAGACAGAAATAAAACAGAGAGTATTAAATTGATTCCCCAACTAGGATGAACCTAGGGCATCGAACAACAAGCTTTGATTGAGAATCTGGAACAACTCTGATTCAGTGCAACCCACTCTTCTTACCAAAAATACTATGAAGAAACTATTAAGTTGAATTAATTGAAATTGACAAAGTGTCACGTGATTTCTCAAGAGGATAGTTCAAGTTGGAAAATATAACTGAAAGTTTTTGGCATTTCTCCTGGTATTTATAATGTATCCCTTTCCTGAAAAATCAATCTATAATTTGGGGAAGGATCCACGAATTGTTCAACCAATGAGCAGTGAAATTGCCTCGAATTCAAAATGTTTTCGGTGAGGATTTCTCAACCTGTTTTGTTTCTAAATATCACTAACTGATTTGAATGTACATATTATTCCAACTATATTCAATGACAATGTTGATGGTTAGACATTACGTTACGTCCCGATTTATGTGTGATACACTTCGATTAACTATGTAACTTATGAAAGAAAGACGTTTGAAACTTTCATAATAAGATCACAACGGGTCTGGAAAAAACCCGACAGCCAAGCATCTCCAGATGGTTAACATTAACATTCATCATAGCTCAGCATTCGTTCTACATCCTAGATTGCTTATTCATCTTGACATGTTTATGATTTGCTCTAGAACAAGAAACTTGTGGAAAATTATTGAGACCCTTTTGACCATGCCACCTATGGTATCATATCACCCTTCTTAGAGTGGGTGTGAATTGTCTTATATTTATTCTAGAAACTCATTTAGTTTTCTCATGCTAAATTTGTTATTGAAACTAAACAGATAACATCTGGCAACCCCTAGATGTTCTTACTACTTTGGTTTAATATTTTTGTAAATTTACATGAATTTTTAATTTTCTAAAAATGATTTCGTCTTGAATATTGGGAATGACCTGTACTAAACCCTTATGTCATCACCATTCAGATTGAGTTTCACCAATATACAGGGTGTCCTCGAACTGCGTGGCCAAAATGGAACCGAAGATTCTTTGACTCGAAAAAAATTTGATGAGCTTTTTTACTTTTGCCTCAAGTCTCTTGTTTAGCCGGTAGAGGGCTTCAAAGTTGCAAAAATAGTTTTGTTTTTTCGCTATAACTTGAGAACGTGATGGAGGACTTTTACAATATTTGGCAAGTGAGTTACTCTCAATAATAGTCGTTTTTGACAGAGGAGCACAGAGCCTTAGAGACCATAGAAATGGCTCAAACTTGAGGATGTAACGGGAAAAGTGTCCAGAACTTTTTTGTGGTCTATGTAATTCACCCGATATTTTTTATGTAGATAGCTTATTTCATTTGAAAACTTTTTTTACTCTTAGAAAATTTCGATAAAATCAACGGATTAGCTTGAAAAAACTAATTTTCGAGTCTCTGCAATTTTGGCTTACTAATTTTACTTGATTAAAATACCTTAGTTGCCTCTGCTTTTCTAATGTCATTTTGGCTTTGGAGAATTTATTCTCAAAACTGTCAGTTTTTACTTGGCTTTCCGTAAAAATTTTATGAAATTATGGCTCAAAATTTCACTAAGACTGAAATGGTTAATATCTCGGTAAAACACGAATAATAAAAACAATAGAAATGGGGAAACGATGTGATTATTTAGGAAAAACAAATGCTAAATTAAAAGAAACAACAAAAACTTTTTGGGAAATCGCTAAGGCATCAATTGTTCGAAATGTTGCCCATTATCCTGAATACACTAGTTAATTCGTTTCAAGAAATTGAATTGAACTCTGGCTAGTACTTCAGGATCATTCTTCAATAAATCCGCTTCATGATTAATTCGTTGCAACAATTTCTCTCGTGGGTTCACTGGAGCTGCATAAACTTTCGCCCCATAGAAAGAAGTCGCAGGGCGTCAAATCAGGGGAGCGGGTCTGCCACTTCACTGGTGCATCGTGTCCTCTACCTATCCAGCGATCTGGATATTCCGCATTCAAATGTCGCCTCACAGATAATGTGAATTGAGGAGGTGCACCATCATGCATAAACCAAAGGTCACGACGAATGTGTAAGGGCAAGTCTTCCAACAGTTCAGGTAGCCTTTGTTCCAAAAAGTTCAAGTAGTTCTCCCCGTTCAATCGATCGGGTATAACGGTAGGACCAATAATAAAGTTATCCACAATTCCAACCCAAACATTGATTTTGGTTTGATTCTGAAAATGTGTAACTTCCGTTTCATGAGGATTTTCATCAGCATAGAAATGTTCATTATGGAGGTTAAAAAGACCACATCTCGTGAAAGTAGCTTCGTCCGTGAACAGAATTCTTCTACAAAAAATTGGGGTTTGCGTTTTGACTTTAGACAATAAACCGACAGAAATCTAGCCGATGACCTGGATCCATGGGCAATAAGTATTGAACTGTTTTAACATGATAGGGATACAACAGTTCTTCTTCCAGTACATTATGAACTAATGGTGTTGAGGCTCCAATACGAAGTCCCAAACGTCGTGTGCTTATCCTAGGTTCAGTTTCAACCGCTTCCAGTATCTCTTCTTCGAGCTCTAACGTCCTTCTTGTCCGTCTGCGTTCAGTTTCTCTGCGATTTGCTTCAAATCTGCCAGTTTCGCGAAGTAGCCTCTCGATATTAGCAAAGATTTGCCGATTTGGAATTCTGCGGTGCGGATATCTTTCCCTATGAGCTTGTACACTTCTCCGGCCATTGCAACGACAAAGTCCATAAATCAATAACATATCAACCATTTCAGTGTTAGTGAAATTTTGAGCAATAATTTTATAAAATTTTTACGGAAAGCAAATTTAAAAACTGACAGTTTTGAGAATAAATTCTCCAAATGCCGAAATGACATTAGAAAAGCAAAGGCAACTAAGGTAATTTAATCAAGTAAAATTAGAAGCCAAAATTGCAGAGACTCAAAAATTAATTTTTTCAAGCTAATCCGTTGATTTTATCAAAATTTTCTAAGAGTAAAAAAAGTTTTCAAATAACATAAGCTATCAACGTAAAAAATATAGAGTGAATTACATCGACCACAAAAAAGTTCTGGACACTTTTCCCGTTACATCCTCAGGTTTGTGCCATTTCTATGGTCTCTAAGGCTCTGTGCTCCACTGTCAAAAACGGCTATTATTAACAGTAACTCACCTGCCAAATATTGTGAAAGTCCTTCATCACGTTCTCAAGTTATACCGAAAAAACAAAATTATTTTTGCAACTTTGAAGCCCTCTACCGGCTAAACAAGACACTTAAGGCAAAAGTAAAAAGGCTCATCAAATTTTTTTCGAATCAAAGAATCTTCATTTCCATTTTGGCCACGCAGTTCGAGGACACCCTGTATATATTTTATATATATTTTTGATATTCAATAAGTGCGAAAATATTCTATACAGATGAATCTTTGTCGAATTTTTTCCCTATGGGCATATTATGAGCGTGATTCATTATTATATTTGGGCAACGCATTCACAACTACGACATTTCTCACTAACGCTCCTCAAATTTATATTTGGGTTTATCGACCAGGTCGATTACCTTGAAAAGGACATAACGATCACCAGGTAATATAATGCAGAGCTGTTGGATCGATTCGACGCCGATTTGAAGCGAAAGCATCCGCATTTGGCAAAGAAATAAGTGGTGTTCTACCAGGATAACGCAGCGGTGCACAAGTCCGCAGTCGCAATGTCAAAATTGCATGAATTGCGCTACGAATTGATTCGTCATCCACCATATTCTCCAGATTTGGGCCCCCTGCAGCTTACATCTATTTTCAAACTTGAAGAAATGGCTCGGCGGAAGAAGATTTGGCTCCAACGATGACGAAATCGTATCATTTGGAAGGGATCGAAAAATTAGAAAAACTCTTCAACTTGCCCTCCTATATGTGTGTTGAGTAATCGGATGTAACAGTGATCATAATATCATTTCATTGCAGAATATCTACACCTTCCCTTGCAAGTTGTCCGTAGTGTAATCTGTTAGAATAGTAAGAGAAGGAAATTTAAAATTTTTATCACCAGCCTAAGCATTCACTTGGGGAGTCATTTTTCAATGCATTTTATTCAGTCATAAAACTCTTATTCTCACATAGTTACAGGTAAAAACACGTTCAAATCATACTAGGACACCCAAGGAACATGTGTGCTACATATAATTTTTCACAACAAACAGGTGGAACTATGGAAAGTTCTAATATGTATCACCTGTGAAACTGAATACTGTTCATGCGCCATTGGTGGACTAAACGGTACTGTAAGCTACCTATCACTCCAGGCCTTTTGTTGAAGACGTTACACGCCACACGTTTGTAGACCACCAGCCAAAAGTTATTTGCTCATTATTGCTCATTATTGTAGATTATTCACAATTTCTTGACATGCATTTTCACTACTCTATTACTTTCATCTTATCTTCTAGTTCTAGCATATTTAGAGGATTATTCATGCTCATATCACAAATAGTCTAGGAGCCAGAGCGATATTGATGGTCTGAACATCAACCCGATGGCACTAATGGTTTATCGTTAGAGGACGGTTCAATGATTGATTCATCTCACAGACCGAATTTCCGCCGGGTGCTAGATCTCGAGATACAGCATCCGTATTTTTTTAAATATTTTGACTGGAGGTTGATCCTTTCCAAGTTGCGGTTACTTGAAAAGCATGCCATTCTTATACACTTCCATCATGTGCCATCATTTTTTATCGTGTCCGTTTATCAGGCCGATCAGTTAAAATAGGTTGAAATAGGCAAGGAGTGATGGCAATAATTTTAAATCTTTATTTGACCTCCAATGCAGTTATTTAACAAGGTTTCATCATGTTACCTTGTAACTCGCAAGTTTTATCCACAAAATGAAAAAAAGAAACATTTTTGGTCCAAATAATGGCCAATTACTCGGAAATGGACCGATAACTTTTGATGACATAGGGTATGTTAACAACTGCCAACACCAATGAACATTTTCCACCAGGTTTGGGGGGGTTAACTTGCAGTCCATTTTCGGTTCAATTTGAACTGGTCGGCTTGATGAACGGACACGATAAATGATGATGGCACATGGTGGATGTGTAGAAGAATGGGATGCTTTTCAAGTAACCGCAACTTGGAAAGGGTTAACCTCCAGTCAAAAAAAATGCGGATGCTGTATCTCGAGATCTAGCAGCCGGGGAAAATTTGGTCTGTGAGAAGAATTGATCATTGAACCGTCCTCTAACGATAAACTATAGTGCCATCGGGTTAATGTTCAGACCATCAATATCGCTCTGGCTCCTAGACTAAAACGGTTCAGGTGAAATTAATCAATCGAATCGAGCTCATCTTCCAGCTATCGTCAGATAAGGTACTGCCAACTGCCGCGTTATAAATATGGATGATCACGCTCATCCTATGCCCATCTCGGTCGGGTCTTTATCGCACTTATTAAACCTCATTACACCGGTCATATATAAAAGCTTACACTGGGCATAACATCATAACACTATACATAAGAAACAATCTCCCTTATTCACTAATAATACCGTTGAAGTGAACTAAATTACTTATCAAAATATGCCTGTTTAAATATAATTTGCGGATAATGTAAACAAGGGGTTTCCCTCAGCTGGAGATGAATTGAAATTCAATGAATTGCTTTTTCTCTTACATTTCCATCTCTTGTAAATTACCTAGATATTTGTCCCTACTGTATTTTAAAAGTAATAATCTTGCTTGAGAAATGGTATGACTTGTATTTAAAATACGTTCGGCCACGCTGATCGTTTGCCACTATTTTGCTACATATGGGCAACATGTTCTTCATACCGAGTTAAAACGTTTCTTCCAGTTTGACCCACATAACATTTCGAACACAACTCACAATCGATTTTGTAAATCTGGAAACTTCATCAAAGATGTTGCACGATTGTTTTTTTGGCTTGTTCTTACATCTTCAAACTGGTTCTATTGCAAATTTACGAAATAAATTATGGAATTTATTAGTAACTAATACAAAATTCTAGGGAAATAGGTCACATTAACACATATATTTTTATTTTTACCCTCGTCTTTACGTACGTTTCGGTCTCACGACCATCATCAGAAGACTTATTAATACAATAACCTGATTACTTAGAAATACTGTAATAACACGAAGCGTCCTTATCGCACAAATTTCGTTTAAATGCCAACGTCGTCGAAACGAATGACAAAATTCAGTATGTGATTAATAAATTTAACAATTTCCACTGTAAACTTCAATTTACCTGTGAAATAGAAGTGAACAAAAACATAAATTTCTCAGATATGAGCATTAGGCATGATGCAGATGGAGAAATAAAAACTTCGTGGTTAACTAAAGAAGTTTGGTCTCAACGCTATCTTCACTTCAATTCCGTTGCACCAACTTGTTATAAAAAAAGTGTCATAAACAGTCTTACAGACCGCGCGGTTAAATTGTCCCACCCAGAGAACCTTCCCAAAAATCTAAAAATTGTTCGTAATACACTGGAATTGAATGGCTACCCAAAAACTTTTTTCAATCCTATTATTAAAGAGAGAATAAACAAAATTTATAATGGATCGTCATATAAAAATAACGTAAAAGGTAATACAGACAATTATATAACTTTACCATACATTCCGGAGACCTCAGATTAAATTAAGAAATGTTTGAAAAAGTATGATATAAATGTAGCGCATAAACCTACTAACTGTGTTGGGAAATATTTCTCAAACCTAAAACCTGTAATTCCTAAAGATAAAGAAACCCACACAGTATACAAATTAAATTGTTCAGATTGTGATGGGACCTATACTGGTATCTCTAAACAATATTTTGAAAAAAGAATGTATGGCCATAAGTATAGCACAAGAAACAAAAACTTAGAAAATTCCACCGCGCTTGCTAAACATTGCTTTGATTATAACCATCAATTTGATTACAAGAATGTTAATATTTTAACTAAGGAAATCAATTATTATGAAAGATCTATTCTGGAGATGATTCACATAAAACGTGACTCCAAGTCTGTGAATCATAGGAGTGACGTTCAAACACTAAGTCATATTTATACTAATTCAATTAATTAATATTCTTGCAAATTCATACTTACGTCCTTATAATGTAAAAGTTTACTTTAGGTAGAATTGTCTAAAGTATTTCTCAGAGGCCAGAGACCTTCTTTTATCACCTAATAAATTATGATATCTGGCGCTTAAATGAACACTTGAGATGGTCTCGTCTGTTAGCAAAGAGGATAGAACTCTTTGTCTGTTAGTCTCTCGCAGACATTTATGGAATGTGTTCGTATTTGTTGATGATTCTACTTAATAGTGAATTTTTAATTTTTACGCTGCATTATTGCTGTGCTATAGTTCCGATTTCATGTTTCCGTTCGTTTCGGCGACGTTGGCATTTAAACGAAATTTGTGCGATAAGGACGCCTTGTGTTATTACAGTATTTCTAAGTAATCAGGTTATTGTATTAATAGGTCTCATGATGTACGTAAAGACGAGGGTAAAAATAAAAATATGTGTGTTAATGTGACCTATTTCCCGAGAATTTTGTATTAATTCATACGTGGGTCAAGAATCTCTATTATTATTTATTAGTAACTGAACGATAGTAAGTGAAACTTTTGCATTTTGTTGAAGTAGCTGAAGGTAACGGCTCTAATATGGTTGGTTGTGTTCCCATTTTATTTTGCTTGGAAATAAAATTATTGATCAAAGATCGGTCTTATCCATTGTTCAACATCGTTGTTATGATTTTCCTGGCTCAAAGAGACGTTCAATAATCTATGACCAAGATATTAAATGGAGATATTTTATAATTGAATGATCTACGAGGGCAAGGTGAAAAGTCCCAGAAAAATAAAACATATGGTGCCACAATCGAAAATCTCATGTGACATTTGTGATGTACCATCTTCAACTATGAAGCACTATAATTTTCAGAATGATATGTCATTCCGATCTGTTTTGACACCCATCGAAAGCAATCAACCTTGAAGATTTTTGTGAACATGGAAAAAAGTGACTCTCGTCGTATCTACACCAAATTTCCGAAAACTGATTCAATTTTGATTCTAAGGACGTTTCAAGTTTGCTTGAAAAAATATTGGTCCAAAAAAGGAGACAGTGAATTGCTCATTACATATTCGCTTGTATATTAATAGTGTTGTTTGTTGAAAGTGGAATAATTTTGCCCCATACATAAAGGCTTAAGATTATATTAGGGTTTATATTTGCAAATTTGTTTGACCTCCTTATTTTGAAATTCGATTCTGACAGTTATGGAATTTCATTATTATGATTTATCTTATTGATTCAGATTACACCTTGTATTTTGTATTTTAAATTTAATAAAGATCATATGCACTTCAATTTGATATATCTCTTGTTTGAATTGGTTAAGTCTTAGACTTGTTTGAAATTCCATGTCCGAAATATGAACATTTCTTTGAATTGCTTTTTCATTGCAATGTAATGACTTATTTCTAATAAATTTCATTGACAAAATTATATAATCATATATTTCACATTTAGTATACGTTACACACTGTAGAACTGATAACAATTTCAAGAGTTTAATCCGAAACGTGTAAACCTTTGGCATAGGTATGTTTGATCACATCAATAATGTTGTTCCCCTCATTTTTAACTTTCACTGATTAAAATTGGTTACATTAATTTTACTGTTGATAATACATATTTCACATAATTAAATTTCCACATTGTTTTATATTTAACTTGGTATTTCTTGGTTGGACGCATCTTCCGATGAAGAAACATTACACCTTGGTTCTATCCAGCGAAACTTAGCAGAATTTGGTTAATCATAGCAGCATATTTATAAGCAATGTTAACTAGTAATATCTGTGAATGCGAAAGTGTTGTAACGATTGAAATTTCCATTTTTATATTTTCAGGAAGTAGTTTCAATGTTTGTTATTGCACCTAATATATTCGTCGGCGTCATCGAGGCAAATTGGATTTTTATTAGTGATTCAATTTTACTATAGTCATAAATATAGTTCATGATCCGAACACGCAAATACCTCGCATGTCTTGATACGTTTATCTACTTCAGCTATCCCCGGGTCTAGTTTACATGAGTAAGTATATTATGTATAATGCTAGGAGTACGCTACCAGTATAATAATTATATTATTGCCCATATATTCGAGTTCTGCGATAATGCACGTTTGATGAGTCTACGAAAGTTGTAAGAATATTAATGAATCATTTCAATTTTGCGATCAATACAGAACAACTCACTGTTGTTGGATGTTAAATCTATCAAACATAAAATAAAAACCAAAAATGTAGTACTCACGAAAGCCGATTAATCTAATGCAACTGTCATCCTAGATGAAATATAGACGATACAATAAATACATTTGTTTCATCAGATTTGACTCGAATCAAGAAAGATCCAACAAACAAATTCTAGTTAAAAACTAAACCCTTTGCAGAAAATATCTACGTGTTACTTGATAGTAAATTTGGAAAGAGTAGGTTAATTAACTGTAATTCATCTTCTCCTAAACTTTAGGGCCTCATAAAAATCACAGACAAAATGCTATCTGCCCCGTAGTATCCTATGTTAATCGCCTTACACATATTCTATCATTAAAATTATATTCAATTTTCAAAAATATGAGTAACTTCAAACATAAGTATGTAGTAAAAGACTTGTTGGAACTTTCAAAGTCGATAAATAGATTAACTTTCCCTAAAAATGGAGCATTGGTTTCTTTCGATGTTTCAAATATGTTTTCAAATAATTCCCCCCAATGAATGTAAAATTTGAATATCAAAAATTCTGGAAAAATCACATAGAAATCCAGTATAAAAATCCGAAATAGAACAAGCTTTTGATCTTTGCCTTAGCCAAAATTATTGTAGATTCAATAGCATGTGTTTCATACAAAAATAATGAATTACCTATGGGATCCCCATTAACATTTCTATTGGCAGATATTTTCATATCTTACACTGAAGAAACTAGAGTTCTCCTCTAGCTAAAAAACATATTCATTGCTGGTTCAGATATGTAGATGATGTTTTATACTTCTTCGAAGGTAAATCACGACAATCGAATTTTTCTTATCTTTCATTAATGATATCCGTCCTAACATTAAGTTCACTCTAGAAACTGAGAAAGATAACAAAATAAATTTCCTAGACCTTACCCTAAGGCACCATAATAATATCATCGCTTTTAAAATTTATAGAAAACCTTCATTCACAAATATAACTATAGCCAATTCATATGTTAGTCCCCGTAGTCACAAATTAGCAGCATACAATTCAACGATACCCTTTTCACTTGCTCTTTATCCTGAAAACCTGAATGAAGAATTGAATATAATCAAGGTTATAGCCATTAACAATGGTTTTCAACTTACATCCAAATTGATCGACAGAAAAAAGCAGAAATTAACTTACTCCAAGTATCTAACCTTTTACAAAAAATTCTGATTCTTCACCAAAACACGTTTCCCTCACATATTTAGGTACCGTAACTGAAAGGATTGCAGACATTTCATCGAAACATAATCTTAAAGTTATAATAGCTTCTAACATCAAAATGAATATTTTTTTTTCCGTTCAATACTAAAGATAAAACAAATAAGTTCAATGAACCTGGAGTATATGAATAAACCTATTCAGAGTGTGATACTTTTACATCGGTAGATCTAGTCGTGATAAAGAAATTACATATAAGGAACAGTTTCGATCTTTCAGAATTAATGAAACAGCTTCATCTTTCTCTAACCATATTTTAAAAACAGGGCACATTATTCCAAATTTAAATGAAGTTAAAATTTTACATAACGGGAGTTATGTAAAGCTCTACTTTAAAATAGAATCAATAGAAATTTTCAAAGGTATTAAAAATAAAATTCCAATAAAATTCCAAATGAGCAATTAGATGTGTACTACAACATCCTGTTTAATGATTTGAAAACGTAAAATTGTCCATAATTCTCTTGTGCTTCCTAGTATACCTCATCACAACATTAACTCTACCTCATTATCCAATTTCAATTATACTACTCTAGAAATGTATTTCCCCAACTGCAACCCCATTTGTTACCTGTGTGTTATATTGTAGCATAAATAGTTAGAATTATTCATATTTTCATACATTAGTATAGTTTGAAGATGACACGCTAGTGTCGAAACTATAGTCACGATTTGTTTCTATGATATATGTGATGAAAAAAAATAAAGTGTTTTATTTCATTTATCAATAAGTTAAGGTATCACCCAGTTACGGCTTCCACCATTGAAAGTGTTGGATGATGTTTCCAGCGAACCAGTCTGTAAAGGTGTATATACAGAATGTTCCGAACTTTCGGAAGTTGGAGAATTCAACTCAAATTTACGCAAAACATTTAATTTAGAATCAATACTGACAAACTGTTTCACCATATTGTGGCATTCTCAGAGCTAGAATTTATAAACTAAATCTAAATCTAACATTATGTCCTTAAATATTTCGACTCAATCCGAATGTGATACAAATTGGAAGATGGAGGTGGATGAAGCTTTGAATGAGAGTTCATTTACGAAATAATTGTTGACAAGTAGTGAATCATAATTATAATAAAACGGTGATCCCTTCCAAATAATACAATTTCGGCAATCCTTCAAAATAGGCATTTGTTCCAGCGATGACCTCATCTCATAGAATCCTAGCAAAAAAATGTACTTCATAGTTAGAGGTTTGAGTGATATAAATGACTACTCAAGTTCAGGCAAGCATTGTAATTATTAATGTAAATTTTCAATAGCATCCTTCACGCTGCGATTATTCCTATGGCTTGTGTTTTTATGTAGAATCAAATTTGGGATTGATTATTACCAACAGTAAGCCAACATTTTTTTAAATTGTTCAAAATTTGAAAAGAGCTCTCTACAGTTACTAATTTTTCTTCTTCCGACTATTCTACAAAATCGCTGGAACTTTATTCAATATTGCATGTTTCTGTGAAATTTCCCTGATACGACCCCAAACAAGGATACAAATATCAAATGAAACGTACTTCACTATTTCTCACAGATTTTCAATTTCATAACAGTTTGTATTAAGCTGTGCACTAGCTCATCGTACACAATTTAATATCGACAATTCAAATAAATTCATAGCAACTCGAATATTTAGGGCTACTTTGACGAATTAATTTTTTTTAAATTCATCTTATTCATAAACTAGCATTTAATATGGTTCAAAACCTGATATGCCTTTTATGTTGGCGTGATAGAAATGTTGATCGTAATGTCGTAATGTTCAAATGAAACGTAAATTTATTATGAAAATCATAGTTCTGTTCGGGAACTTACAGATCGCTAGAACCATTTTACAATCTACATAATCATCCATACAAAAGAATGACTTGGCTCACCAAGGATTCATTTCTCACTTCGTTTACGCTGTTTGATGTAGGTCAACCAGTGTAACGGGAAAAAATAGTGCTTACAGAAGAAAATATCGAGCGATTCCTTCAAGTTTGGAAATGGATAAAAATAGCAGGGGGCCAAATCTGGACAATATGACGAATGACGAACCGATTCGTAGTGCAATTCATGCAATTTTGACATTTCGATTGCGTACCTGTACGTGCGTTGTCCTGGTGGAAGATCACTTTTTTTGCCAAATGCGACGGCTTTCGCTCCAAATCGGTGTCCAATCAATCCAATAGCTCTGCATAATATACCCCGGTGGTCGTTTTACCCTTTCCAAGGTAATCGATATAAACGATGGCGTGTGCATTCCAAAAAACTGTCGCCATGACTATGTTGGTCGATAAACCCACTTTGGCTTCGATTCGCCTGGACAAGTCCACTGTTCCGACTATTCTTCGGTCTATGGTTGTTGTGGTGCTTCCATGTTTCTTCTACGAATACGAAACGGTGCAAAAAGTCCTTCTTGAACATCGCCAAATACTCCATTGAAGCTGTCACACAGTTGCGCTTGTTTTTAACAGAGAGCAAATGCGGCATCCGTCTGGCAGATAGCTTCCTCATTTTGAATAATATATGCAAAATTTTTCGTTCTCGCTATGGCGTTGTAACCTCAATTGGACGACCAGAACGTTCGGCGTCCTTTATGGTCATACTACAACAACGAAAATCAGTACACCTCTTGTGAATCGATCCAATCGATGGTGAAGAGTTCCCATAATGTTTAACAAGCGATGCTTTGGTTTGCGTAATGTTTAAAGTAAGGAGTTAGAGTTGGTACATCACAAATGTCACATAGGGTTTTCGATTATGGTGCCATCTGTTTTATTTCTCAGAGACATTTCACCTTGTCCTCGTCTGTATATTTAACGACTTTCATCCATAATTTGAACGCACATAATTTATTAAAAATCTTTTCTTCGAAATAAAGTGACTTAATGAAATATTAAGTGTCAACCAATGAACTAATAACGGATGGTAGTTTACAAATTTATAATTCAGGATTGGCAACATTAACATATTAATTAAGGCATCCGAGTGTGTGAATTGTTCGTTTAGAAACTACATTTCATTCTGCACATTCATCAACTTAAATTCCATTACTACATTCACGATATGTGAATTCACAGTTCCCTGATACAGTCCAGTATCCCCAATTCGTTTGTCTTTGCTTTTACATTATGCAAGATATATTACACTAAACATTTATTACACTTCATATAGACAGTTCTTGTTTCATGTTTTCCAGCTCGAGGCGTTTAGATTATTAATTAAATTTCACATTTAATAATAACCCATAAATATAACATCAGCTGAGTCGAAATGCACATTGAAGTTGTTGTCATTAGAATATGTAAATTTATGCGGTCGTATGATATTCGATACCGGTATAATTAAATTACCATTTATTTATAGGAATAAATCATCACAATTAAAAACAGAAAATTTCATAATATAGCACAATTCATACTACTTAATTATCAATATCTTAATAATTCACAGTAATTATGATCTGCCGTTTGGAACTTTACTTTTTAAAAAATTTATTAAGTAAAATACAGCAGGAATTATAGCTACTACACAAGGCAAAGTAACAACTAATAATTAAAGTCTCTTTAAGTCGAGCGAGAATATATAACATTATGAACGTGCTGTTTATTAATAACAAAGCACGTTGGCAATAGTATGATAAATTCTTAGTAAGTTAATAAAGTTCATTTGACCATATATAGTCATATAGTACATCTTAACACCTCCCTGCCGAAGTTGAAAAATTACGGGATTATTAATTTTTCATATTGATGGCTTCTAACGGCACTTCGATGATTGTTGGATTTTCTTTCACTTTCCGTTTGCAAATGTTTCTCTTCTTGTAGATTACGGTTATAATGGTTACACATAGTATGATATATAATATGATTGTCCATACACTTGTTGACGTGTGAAATTGCGGAATTTCAATAGTTTTTAATTCATTTCTGGTATGTTCTAACTGATGCATCAAAGGGCGAAGTTCATCTAAATTTGTTGAATCCAATTGAATGGGTGGTATTTCTTCATAGTTGTGATGGGATATCGTTGTTGGTATCACGATTTCTGGAAGTTGGATGTTTTCAATTGTTTTGATAGAATTCCGATAAGTCTTGAGGATTTTTCCTTTTATTTGAATTTGGCAACTTTCGGGAATTTTCAGTATATAATTTCCAGTTAATGCTGTAATATCTTTTTGTTCGTTACATTGACTATTAATAATAGTTTCTTCCGGGAATATTGCGAGCCATTGGTCGGTGTCCACCTTTTGGATTTTTTCTTGGTGCATCTGGATTTTCACTGATTTGCAAGATTGATATTTCTTCGTGAATCTGGCTAATTGGATTTCACAAGGACTTTCTTCATTGATTATATTGGTATCTTGAGCTTGACATAGGAATTCGGATGGAGTGACTTCTTTGCATTGTTTATCGGATAAACTGTAGTATTTCTCATTAAGGGATAGGAATTTATTGTGAGGAATAATTGCTTGGTATTCGGATGAATGATTTTGGGTTGGAAGTGCATATAAGTGATAATAATTATAAGGAGCGGACTCTACAATCGGAATCTCTATAATGAACACTAATTGTCCCTCTTTATAATAACATTTGATTATTGCAACATTTTCATATAATTGAACAGTTTTTGAATTGATTTCAAAAGGCAATTGAACCTTTGGTTTTATTTGTGAAATTTGATATAATTCTTGAAGTAAATCTTCCGATTCTAATATGGAAGGATGTAAAGTCTCTAGTTTTGCAAAAGTAATTGCAGTTACTAATGTTTCTAATATATTTTTATTAGTATTTGCTGTCGTTATCATTTGAATAAGTAGCATTTGAAAGACTAGTGCATCTTCAAGCTTATTTTGTTCTAGTTGAGTTTGTTTCAGTTTTTCTGCTATGAATTTAAATTGTTTATCTAATTTTAATTGATTGTTTATCAACCTACTCGTGGTCTCATTGAATTTTATCACTGCTGATTTTGTCAATGTTATTTGTTCATCGAGTAAAGTTTTCATGTTATTTTGAGAATTTGTTAATTGAGTTAAAGCTAAGTCGTATCTCTCAGCGTCACTTTGATCAAGATTTCCGGTAATGGCTTTGAATACTGAACCTATTCCATTAATTAATCCTCTTTTTCTTCGTTGCATTGGTGGTATGATTTGTTTTAATATTTTTTCAGTTTCGCTTAATTCATGATCTAAAAGATTCTGATAATTTACCAATTCTGAACGATATGTATCGCCATTTTCTGTTTGATTGAGATAACTTTCAATTTTGATTGATTGTTCATAAAGATAGTTATAATTGTTATTAATTGAGGTTTTAATTCGAAAGTACGTATAAGATTCCAATAATCGATTGTATTTTGCATATTTCCTATTTTGAGGGTCAGGAGGCCAGGATTGTTTATTATTTTTGTAATTTTAATTTCTGGGTTTGCGATCGAGTTGTCGGTCGTGATGATGAACAATCTGCAACAATAACAGGGCGTCTTAACTGTCGTAAATGTGATTGTTTTGCAGTTTTATCTTTTTTTATTTTTGCGATATTCTTTTCTTTATCTACGTTAATTACTTCGAAAGGACCATCGAACTTAGGTGCTGTTTTAGTGCGGCTATCCACCTTGGTATATACTTGTTTTACATTTTCAAATAGGATATTAGATGTATCTTTATTTCGCTTTTCAAATGTTTGTAATTTATGTTTTTCAATTTTCTCTTTAACTTTATCGTAAGTGATTGCTAACTTTCTTTTGTGATTATTTAGATATCTACGTCAAAAATATCTCTATTTTGTGCATGTCCTAAAGTTAATTCAAAAGGCGTGAAATTTGTATTAGAATGTATACTGTTATTATATGCTATGATTGCATACTTTATTAAGGATTGGATGGTAGTTTGTGTGAATTCTTGTTTCATAAGTCTTATGTGTTCAAGTAGTGTAGAATGGAAACGTTCTACAATACCATTCGATGCCGGATTTCTCGGTGTTGTAAAATGTGGTTTAATTTTATGTAACTGTAATAATTGTTTGACAGTTTCATTATTGAATTCATTATCAGTTGTAATGGTTTCGGGGGTTCCGTAAAATTGGAAATGAGTTATCAAAGCGTCAGTCATATCAATTGAGCATTTTGATGTCATTGGTATTGCTTGTCCTAATTTACTGAAGGCGTCTACAATAGTCAAATATATCTGATTTTCTACAGGGAATATATCTATGTGAATTACTTGAAAAGGCTTACTGGGTGTTTCAGTAAAAGCAATAGAAATTTTAGGTGGGTCTCTGTCGTACTTTGCGCGTCTACACTTTTCGCATTCGTTTATATAATTAGTTACATGTTCTTTTATGTTAGGCATAAAATATTTATTTGATAGTTGTTTTATAGTTTCGTTAATTCCTCTATGATTAGTTTTTCCTTCATGATATTTTTGAATTATTTCATGTATATCTTCTGGATGAATTATAGGTATTCTATGTTGATTGCAACTAATTATTTTTGGACCTTTATTGTTAAATAATTTAGTGTATACAAAACAAAAGTCTTTGTACATTTGCTCTTTGTCGAAATTGAAATAGTATGTTTGTTCAGGGGTAGTATATTCTTTCAAAAAATTTGTTATTTCATGTTCATTGTTATGTGCTGAAATTTGTACAACATATTTACGTTGTTTGTCATAATTGATTTTCTTTACTGGTCTTGGATAGTTTGCGACTGTCATTATGTAGTATTGGTTAGGTTTTGATTCAATAACATCTTCTGATATAGGAATGACAGTTTTTGTTTCGGTATTTACATTAGAATGGATGCTGTCTATTAAATCGTCCAAAACAGTAGTGAAGTCAGGATTTTGTAAAATTTGGTCGAGATCTCGTGTTATGTCGTTTAAATTTTCTTGGGTATCGTTTACATTAGGTATCATTGATTCATTTTCTAGCGGTTCTGTTAATGTATTTATCTGAACTCTTGACAAGGCGTCTGCATTTGTATTATACTTTCCTTTTTTATAAATTATCTCGTAATCAAATTCTTCTAATTTAAGGCGCCATCGAACAAGTTTTGAATTTGGTTCTTTTAATTTCATTAGCCAGACTAAAGGTCTGTGATCGGTATAAATGAAAAATTTACGTCCGAAAAGATATGGTCTAAAATATTTTACTGCCCAGATTATTGCTAACAGTTCCTTTTCTATTGTTGAATATTTTTGCTCACTCTCGTTAAGTGTTCGTGAAGCGAAACTAATTGGCTTATCTCTTCCGAGAGTACCTTGTGATAAAATGCCCCCTATGGCTACGTTTGAAGCGTCTGTGGTTAGTATGAAAGGTTTTTCAAAGTCTGGGTATTGGAGTATTGGGTCGTTCGTGAGTATATGTTTACATTTTTCGAATGTGTTTATGAATTCTGTCGTGTGTTCTATCTTTGCGTCCTTTTTTAAGCATTTAGTCATGGGCTTTGTTATTTTCGCAAAGTCCTTTATAAATTTGCGATAATAACCTATGAGTCCTAGGAAACTTTTGATTTCTTTCCTGGTTTTGGGTATTGGGTATTTCAAGATAGCATTGATTTTTTCAGGATTCGGCTTCACTCCGTTTGCTGTAATAATATGTCCGAGATAGGTGACTTCTTTCCTAAGAAATTCACTCTTATCTAATTGTATTTTGAAGTTGGCCTGCCTTAGACGTTCGAATACGGACTTTAAACGTTCTAGATGTTCTTGTAGTGAGGTGGAGAATATTATAATGTCGTCCAAATAGACAAAACATTTTTCATTCTGTACCCCTCTCAATATGTTATCCATGATCCGTTGAAATGTAGCCGGTGCGCTTTTAAGACCGAAAGGCATTCTTTTATATTCGTAATGCCCTCCATCAGTGCTGAAAGCAGTTTTTTCTATATCATCCGGAGACATTTCTACCTGGTGATAACCTGATGCTAAGTCCAGTGTTGTGAAATATTGGCTTTTGCCCAATTTATCCAAAATATCTGAAATGTTAGGTAACGGATATTTATCTTCGATTGTATGGTCGTTTAGACGTCTGTAGTCAATTACCATACGCCACTTTCGTTTTCCACTTGCATCCATTTTCTTTGGTACTATTAGTACAGGACTACTCCAAGGTGATGCTGATGGCTGTATAATGTCTTGGTCAAGTAATTGATTAATTTGTTTCTTAACTTCTTGTTGATGTATATGTGGTAGTCTGTATGATTTAGTGAAAATAGGATTGTCATCTGAAAGTCTTATTTTATGTTTCACTTGGTTGGTAAAGGTCAAAGGTAAACCTTCACAAAAAAATATATCTTTGTATTCCTTGCATAGTTTGCGAATGGCGTGTTTTTCTTCTTCATTCATATGATCTAATCTTATGTTCGATAAATTGTTATTTAATGTGGAATTAAGGTCTGAATTTGTTTCAATTTGATTATTATTAATTTCTAACTTATTACAAGAAGCATTGTATTTATCTATTTCGAAGTCGTCAATGTCCAAAGGTTTATTAATAGTTATTTTAACGGGGTTTGTTCTTGAATTAATAACTGTAGTAGTGGCTATACCATCAGTTATTTTTACTAATGCAACTGGTGATTCTACTCCTTCAAAGAAAGTTGTTTTGTTTAATATTCCGTAACTTTGATTGGAATTCACGGGTAATTTAATTATCTGTTCCATGCGAGGTTGAATAATTAGTTTATAATTCATAAATGTTTTTACGCGTTTATTGTCAGGCAAATAGATTGGAATTTTAGCTTTTTCAGTAACTAAGAGATTATTCTCGAAATCAATTTTGGCTTTCAATGTTCTTAATAAATCTAGGCCAATCAATCCTTGGTATTGTGAATTTACATCGAAAACATAGAATTTGTTGTTATCATTATTAACATTGAATATTTTTGGTAATGGTATTCTAACAATTTCATCGTGGTAACTAACATGATGTACAGATTGAATTTTGAAAGGTTCATGTTCTACAAATTGTTTGTAATATTTATCAACTGTATCCTTACTAATTAATGATTTCATAGAGCCAGTATCGATCATTAATTTTATGTCAAGTTCGGGAATTATAATATACGGTAGTTTAGGATTATTGTCATTATTTAATTGAACTATGGTGGATTGTTGAAGGTTTGGTCCAACTGAAAATTTTCATCTTCGCTTTGTTCTTCAAAATAATAATTATTATCATGAAAATAAGACTCTGAATATTCGATTTCTGAATATTCAGGCTCTATTTCCTGTTCTGTTTCGTCTGTTTCTATCTCTTGGTGAAATAGTTCTTCGGCAGCCCAATTTACGGGTGCAGGTCTTTGATATTGTGGACGTACGTTTTGGGTATTCTTCGACATGTTAACCGTGGAAGTTTCCATCGGAGTTGATTTATAATTATTATTTGCATAGCGTTTGAATGTATTATGTGCATTTACTGTTTGTTGTGGTTGTTTGTATGAATTAAATTGTTGTTGGGGTGGTTTGTAGTAATTCGTTGATTGTTGTGGATGTCTGAATGTATTAAATGATTGTTGTGGCTTAAAATTATTCTGAGAATGATTATTACTATTTCTGAATTGTGTATTATGTGCTCTATTAAAGTGTGAAACTTGAGGTGCGTGACTTGAAGTGAATTTAGGAATAAACATATTAGATGACGGTGATGATACCGTATAATTATAAGTACTACTCATTCTAGCTGGAATTTTATTATAGCTTTGCATATGTTTATTATTTGGATTATAATGTCTATCTGCGTACATGAAGTTTTCTTCATCTAGAACTAAACTCATCGCATGTTCTAAATGAGGCGGTTTCTGTATACGAATAGCTAAACCTAATTGTGACGGTAAACCATGCAAAAATGTTTGTAACGCTAAATTGTCGTATATGTTCGTTTTAACTGTACGTATGTTATCATCATTAATAGTTAATCTTAATTTTGTTTGCAATAAACTTCTTACATCTTGAATTCTCATACCGAATTGATATGAAGATTCTCTAGGCTCGGGTTTCAATGACATGAGATCCCTGACTAAACAATCCTCGTTTCTCTGATCTGAGAAATATTGTAATAATAATTCTTTGATTCTTGGCCAATTTGTGGCATCTTCACGAGTGCCAATCAATATTCTAGCCCTACCTTCTAGTTTTGAAATTATTGATCTAAGTAACCATTCATTTTTTGGATTATTAGAATTTACTCGATCAGCAAATGTATTAATTAAATTTTCACAAGCAGTAATAAAAATAGCAAGAGTTGCTTTGTCTCCATCATATGTGGGGATTGCGTTTAAATGATATTGTTGCAATTGTAATTCTGTCATATCTGTATTAATATGTTCTTTATTTGAATATAAGTTATTACGTGAGATTGGACTTCTACTTCTATTATTATTAATAGGAGAATAAAATTCTTGATCAGAATCGCTCATCAAAATTATAAATCACTTGAAAAATTGGATAATGGAATAAGGAATTGAGAATGCTTACAGTACTGTTACGTATGCTGTCTTCATATCTTTGATTCTTCCTTCTTTCTTAAGTATAGGAGCTTCGGCGATGCTGTCCTCTGCTTCCTGCGGCTTGAAGAGGTTATTCAGGCCCTGGTGACAATATTCACTTGTCGTTGGTTCTTGTAGTTGAATCACGGTCCAGCGAACGATGTTTGGTACCCTTTGCGTGTCAACCACTGAATTTACTTCCAAATAAATTATTGAAATAAACCAAAATTTGCGATAAACTTTGTTTTGGAATCCTACCGACTGCGCCAATTATGATCTGCCGTTTGGAACTTTACTTTTTAAAAAATTTATTAAGTAAAATACAGCAGGAATTATAGCTACTACACAAGGCAAAGTAACAACTAATAATTAAAGTCTCTTTAAGTCGAGCGAGAATATATAACATTATGAACGTGCTGTTTATTAATAACAAAGCACGTTGGCAATAGTATGATAAATTCTTAGTAAGTTAATAAAGTTCATTTGACCATATATAGTCATATAGTACATCTTAACACAGTGCTACCTATTCATTTTCAATAAACATTGTCCAGCTCACATTCATTTATTACTTAAATTATTGATTACCTTTTTCCAAACTAATATAAAGACATCGAGCAATCATTTTGGCAATAATTATAACTCTTCATAATAAAACAGGCCTCAACGGATAGCGATCCCAAATAGACCGACCGTTTAATTTTCTTGTTCAAAGGAATTTCATAATACAGGGTGTTTCAGAAAGACCTCCTGTAAATGCAAGAGACAGATTCTTCACATAAACTATGGTCCTATCTTCTTTCATTTCGGAGATACAGGGCGATGAATAAAATTTGTTGAAACGAAATTTTGCTGTAGCTCCTTTGCAGTTACAGATATCGTTGAAATCTGGTATTTGGTGGTTTCAGAGGACGTCAAATAAGATGGTTTAGGGGCGCTGGGTGCGTGACTTTTCGTCGTCTCTTCTAGCCTTAACTTTTTTGAGAATAATTTTTTTAATTTCTTTGCACCTTTTTCTGGTTAACAATTTTATTGCGAACAAATAAAGTATCCCTGTAAGGTTCTTAAAATTTCACCGTTTTCTAGAAAAACGCGTTCAAATGAACATACGCGATTCCGGTAGAAAGTAAATTTGTTAATGAGTTTTTGTTATGTTCATTTAAACGCGTTTTTCTTGAAAACGGTGAAATCTTAAGAACCTCAACAAGAGTACATTATTCGTTTGGAATAAAATTGTAAGCCAGAAAAATGTGCAACGAAAACAAAAAAATTATTCTCAAAAAAGTCAATGCTAAAAGAAATGCCGAAAAGTCTTGCATCCAGCGCCCTCTACCGTATAATCTAAAACTACCTGAACTTTCTCATTTGAAGTCCTCTGAAACCCCCGGATACCAGATTTCAACGAAATATTTGAAACTGCACAGGAGCTACAGCAAAATACCGCTTAAAAAAAATTGAAATCAACGCGCCCTGTATCTCGGAAACGAAAGAAGATAGGACCATAGTTTATATGGAAAATCTACCGTCTCCTGCATTTAAGGGAGGTCTTTCTGAAACACCCCGTATAAGACAATTCATACTACTTAATTATCAATCTTAATGACTCACAGCGCTACCTATTGCTTTTAAATAAACATTATTCAGTTCACATTCATTTATTACTTAAATTGTTGATTGTCTTTTTCCAAACTAATATAAAGACATCGAGCAATCATTTTGGTAATAATTATAACTCTTCGTAGTAAAACAGGCCTCAACGGAAAGCGATCCCAAGTAGACCGACCATTTAATTCTCCTGTTCCGTGTGCAAATTATAATTTAAATCTGAGTGTTGTCATCGAATATTTATGTGGAACATTCGAGATCATTATTTTTTAGTCAAAATTCAAAAATTCAAGAAGGCAGCTAAGATGGTGAACAAGGTTTGAGTCAGTTTGGCTTTTAATACTCTTTTTGTATATGTTGTTGCATATATACTCAAAGGTACATCTGAGTAAAAGGGCATAGAGGAGGAGGCAAGACATCGAGGAGAACAAAAAAGGAGGTGGTGCAAACGCAACATAAAAGCACAACTATGAACCTAGAAAGTTATAATTAACAAACATATATGAGAAGAAAGCGTGGTTTCTTAATGAAGATACTACATGGTGTCTAGTTAAAAATCAGATAAGATGATAGGAGGATCGTTCAAACCGCCCGAAGAGTTAGTATTTGCAGGCCAGACTGCGAACTGGAAAAAACTTGAGCAACAGTTCGATAACTGCATGAAAGCCACGGGTATAGAGAATAAAGAGGATGAAACGAAAATAGCGATTTTCTTAAGCGTCGCAGATGAAAAAGCAATGAAAGTTTTAAGTTTTTTAGAAGAATGCAGATGAGAGTTTTGATCAGTTTCTTACGGATCAAAAGTTCAAGCAAAACATTGTGCATTTGGAAATGAAGAGGAAAGGCTAATCCGGGACAGAATAGTGGTAGGATTAAGGGATCAGTCACTATAGGAAAGATTATTGTGAAAATCTAAGCTAACACTAGAGGATGCTATAATGTTCTGTAGAGCTGCAGAAGTAGGAACAGCTCAGGCTAGAGCACTGACGGAGCGAACAACTGAAATATCGGAATTTAAGAAGAACATGGGCCTAGATTTGCGAAAGAATATGAATCTTTCAAGTGTGCTGAGTGTAAAAAAAATCTTAGTTTATGGCTGATAGAAGTTCGGGGCACAGGCGAGGATTTTAGTGTTTGCAAACCTTGCGGAATTTGGTGATTAGTGTCCAACTTATTTTCCGCAAGTGCAGATCCATTGGTGTCAAGAAGCCTCGTACAGTGATCATGTTTTGTCACACAGATGGCTACTGTAACACCTGTTTCACCTATGTAGACTTTATCCCAAAAACATGGAATGCTATAAACGCCTCCCTCCTGAATGAATTGGAGGAAAGAGAGTTTGTAAAACTGAGATAGTTTTGGAAGTGTGGAAAAACGATTAGAAATATTAGTCTTCTTGAGGATTTTGGAAATTCGATCTGTTATATTTTCAATATATGGAAGATAGGCAGTGAGGAGGGGGGGTGGTTCTTGGCTCAGGTTGTTCCGAAATTTTAGGTGAAATGTATTTCTTCATGGCTTTTTGAATGTTATAATGAGAGAACTCATTTGATAATAAGACTAGATGAAAGGTGTTTCATTTCTGATTTTGAGGATTCGGATTGTGATTAGTTAACAGCTCTGTGGACCGAGGAGTTGATGACAGATTGCTTGTGGGCAGGGTAGTAGGAAAGACCATCGATGTACCAATCGGTGTGAGTGGGTTTTCAGTACACAGAATGTCCCAGAGTACCATCAGTCTGTCGACTAACTAATACATCTAGGAAGAGAACCAAACTTTTGATTCAACTTCCATGGGGAAACAGATATTGGGATGTGCTGACTGAAAATTGGTCTCAGGGGAACTGAGGGTATACGAATTTCAGGAAAACCACATAATCGTGGCCTAAACCTTTACTCCAATCTCCTAATTCCCTCAAATCAAATCCTGATTTTGCTATTTTGAAAGCTGATAAAGGAAACTACACTGTTGTCATGAATCGTTCAGATTGTAATAACAAAATCCTGCAACATCTCCAAGATAATTCCTATAAACTCCTGCCAAAAGATCTCTATATAATTTTCAGTTTCACAAATCATCCGTCATTCTTCCACTCCTGAACCAGATAAGAGATGTCTTATCCCTCAATGTTCACGACATCCCCGATTATATGGTTTGCTAAGAATTCATAAACCCTCAGTTTCCCTGAGACCAATCTCACTCGATATTTGTTACCTATTCTCAAACCTGTTCAAGTTCCGTTGGAAAACCCCAAACTCTGAAAGTTGGACCAGGCAATTTGCTCGTCAGCCTCGACGTCGAATCATTATTTGCCAATGTTCCTGTTCTAGACACCTTTTCAATAATTTCCTCAACTCAAATTAGAGTCGCTATCTTCAAACAGCTTAATGAAATTCGAAAGTTCCATCATGCTTCAGTAATTGATAAATTCCATAGTTTGTTTTCCGAATTTGCAATACAAAAAGCTTATAGATGTAAAAAAAACCATTTAGGTGATACCTTTAATAAACTTTCCGACTCCGACAATCCGGAATTTACAAAATTCATTGTGAATCGTGTTCAGAATGCTGTGTAGGCCGAACTAGAAGGAATATGGACGACATTTTGTCCATATAAATAAAAATAATGGTGGAAAATCAGCGTAAGCCGAACATATTCTAAATACATTTCTCCAAAAAGCTTATCACTTTTGAAACACAATAATGACAAATATCTAGATAATTTAGAAGGGATGGAAACAAATAAGCGAAAAAGCAATTCAACGAATTCAGATTTATCTCCAGATGAGGGTAATTCCTTATAAACACTACTAATTACAAATAGTATTTAAACAGACACATTTCGTTGTCTAATTTAGTTTATCTTGATGATGACTGCTTGATAGCTGAAAGGTTCTCAATAAATTAACAGTATTATCCGTGAATAAGAGTGATTGTTTCTTATTTATATAGTTAAATTATAGTTTTATATTCGTGATGTAGATGGTTTTTGCTATAAATATAAAAGTTCCATTTTCCACTGTTTCAGGAGCAACATGGAACATTGTTTCCGATTTCAATGCTGATAGCAAAATGTAAGTTATGTTTAAACAGGCCAAGATCAATCTGATGTATATGCTAGTGTTATGGTCGATTTTGAACGGATATTACTTGAATCGACCGAAGGTTGAACTGGAAGAGCCGGCGATCTGCATGAATTTGCATGTTGATATCGATAGTCCTGTTAGATGTAACACGGGTTAGGAAATTGAAATTTTGACAAGTGTATTTATCTTGTCGCGGTGGACCGTTAGTGGAGATACCTACATTCGTCATGATATTTGTGATATATTGAAATGTTCACATGCGCGAGAACATAACTTTTTATACTTTTTGTAGATTTAGAGTCGCATCCAGAGGCCAATAGATAGTTTAATCCTGATCAGTAAGGTGAATGTCCCTATCGATTGCAGCATATAGTGATTGTATTCTTCTCATTTATTCTATCCAAAACTAACAGAGGCTAAAATACAAATTATTTAGAGAATATTTTTCATTAACGGATTTTTAGATGAGACGACGTTGTTGAAGTGGAATATACGAAATTATGAATCATAAAATTTCGGTAATATTATATTATATCTTAATATATTACAAACACTCAACATATCGATGTATTCATTAATCAAATACCGCTGCATTTTTCTGGAAACTTTCTCTCATCTCTCTCTTGTTCGTCGGCATGACATATGACGATCTTGACACCAAACAGTTGTGCCCCCCCCCCCCAGCCACCCTCCCACCTTAGGTCTTTTTATGGAATTCCCAAATGTATTTGGATTCCGATTATTCGTGTGAAAGGTGGGTCGTAGGTTTATATATAACTAGACATCAAATTATTAGGGTCACTGTCGATAATAAACCTTCAATATATTCAATTAATAAAAGATAAAGGAATGAAAATGATTCGACTCACCGCATGTATGGTCCAACACAAGATGAGCCCTCTCAAATTCTGTTTTGTCCCTTCTTATCACGTGTCACGAGACCTCTCTCGCAAGATTCGCATTATCAAAATAGTCGATTTGCGTCATTAAATCACAGATGTCAGTCATAGTTTGTTAATTTATCCACCTCCTAGTACGGGAAATTGTTATTTTTTTGGTTAAAGCATTTGGCGCTCTGGGTTGTCTGATCAATCAAGAATCTAAGAACACGTATCATTACGAGCCCTGATTGTGAAATATCCTGGTGAGCTGGTTAGGATCATCAGTCACAAAAGTTTTATCAAAATCTTACAGTGGCCCCACGTAGGGCAACATTAATGCTGGATCAGATTCACCGTGCTTTGACATTGCAAAGTACTTCACTGCCAATCCTCAGAAAGGCATGATGAAATTTTTCAAGCTCGATGTGTGGTTGGTTTTCCACTACCGCAGATATTAATGGAGATAATCCTACAAGGACATCCAATTTGGTTCACCTTGTACATCCACTGCAGGGTACTAGGATTAAGTCTTCAGTTGTTTCCCGCAAAGCTGCACACAATTAGGAACTCTCGTAACATGTATCTATAAATAATTATCTGTTTGAAGTGACCCTTCAAATATTTCGAGTTGTTTGGTAATCTCAGCTTCAAATTGAGCTGGAATGTGTTTTAGATATGTCAAGATGTGAGTGGAAAGAAGTTAATGGTCCAAACTAAATTATATTATACTACATTCTGCAGTCCTACTTCATAAATATATTACTCATACTTCATAATGGTAATATTAAACCAAACTAGTTATAATAACTTCGAAATGATGACAGAACTAAGAAGTACACTCTAAGAATGCCGATAATCGTCTCGCTATTAATAATAGCCAACGTCTAGCATTACAGGCTTCAACCGGGTTTCCTCTTCCTCGTTTTCGTGAAAATATGATACAAATGCGGCTATATCCTAAAACTAGCGGCTAGATCCTAACACTTTTGTTTCAAATGTTTTGTAAATTCCAATATGTATGGATACGACATAATTCACTTGGAATGTACTGATCTCTCTCATCATAATTGTGAATGATGCTCACTTCGCTAGCTAATTCCCGTACAGATTCGGGAAGAATATAATTGTATGAATGGCAAATGTTACAAATATTCATCGAGTAAAGCGCAAATCATATATAGCTACATTTATGTGAACAGTATCTTAATCAACACCAGCCCAAAAGAGAAAAATTCTATTCTGGAAGTTTTAATTAATTGAAATCGCTGATTCCTCCCTGAAAATCGTATCTCCTTCATCAACCGATTTCTCAGAGTTGATTTATTACTGAATGCTTTAATTCTACAAAGAGCACTTCTCTGGAAATAAGCAGCTCATTAATGTTTTATTAAAAAAAACAAAAGAACGGCTTTGATGCTTCTGTGATAATACACATATAAATTATTGAACATCTTATAAAATGTAGCCGAGTAAGCTGTACTCAAAAGAATTTCAGAGTAAAGGATTAATATTGCTTCAAAATAAATACTTTAACGTTCAGGCTCCAACTTCAAACTGAGACGAATATTAAATGTAGTTTTCAATAGTCTTAATTGCTCTCTAATGAAGGGATTCCGACCCCTTCAAACACTAAGAAATATATTTCATGAGAGATTAACGTTGAAAGCTTAGCTCGGTAGGACGAATAAAAAACAAATAGGTTGTTCACACGTATGTTGGTAGAAGACACATGTGACACTGATATCTCTACGGCAAGTGGGAAAAAACGTCACATTTCTCATATGTTACTTAACGTTTGTGTTGTGTTTTTATAGGGATTAGTAACTATTTATATCCATTCCTCGACTGCTAAAGCCGTTCCAAACGATATTCTAATTCACTTTTATTAATACTTGTATATTGATTCTCGCTTTAATCGAATGAAAATACTGAATATGTATGGGCATAATATATCAGCATTTAGTCAATTGTCCGATTTTGGAGATATTCTAATATATGCAATGTGCTTAGGGAAGTAATCTATTATCAGATTAGATAATACAATAGACGATTCCAAGTCTAAATTCGGAATTTGTGACATAATCTCTTCACACAGATTTTTAATGAAATTATTATGATTTTTGATAAGCAAAAGAGCTCAACTTTCGTTTAGCTGAAATTAGTTATGTAAGAAATATTTGTTTATTTAGTATTCGGATACCTTTCCAAACAGAAAGTCACGAAAAGTTTTCTGCGGAAATTCATCATTATCATTTTTCCGACTTTAGAATAGGTAGCTGAAACTAGTTATATGAAAATACGTTTCTGTTTCACATTCTAGACTTTTTTCAAAATATGAACAGTTGAAAATTTTTTTATTTATTGATAAAATATTGTATAATTTAGAATGATTTGAACTGTATTCGGCAATTGGATCTCGTAAACAGGCGCGTACAAGAACGTTTGACAGGTTCTTAAGTGTCGGTAATATACTAGCTCTCTTATTGTTAGTATAGGCTTTGTAAAACAGATAGTGCGGATTAGTGGTAATTGTTTGATTATCTCTAGCCCTTGTACGCATGCGCAGGAAAGTCCAAGCTGCAACGTTATCGCCGGTTGGTTTGTTAAATTTTTATATATTTTTGGGGAACAGTAGGTTAGGCTAGTACTGGTAGGTTGTTTGAAGGTAGATTTTTGTGGTTCTAAAACACATGTGCAGGAAAGTCCAAGCGGCAACGTTATCACAGGTTAGTTTGTTAGATTTTCATATATTTTTGGGAAACAGTAAGTAAGGTTAGTACTCGTAGGTTATTTGAAGGTAGGTTTTTGTAATCGTTAGATTTTCCTGGCCCTTATACACATGTGCAGGAAATTCCAGGCGGCACCGTTATCGAAGGTTAGTTTGTTAAATTTTCATATATTTTTGGGAAACACTAGATTAGGTTATCTGAAGGTAGGTTTTTGTAATTGTTTGATTATCCCTAGCCTTCATACATACGCGCAGGAAATTATTATATATTTTTGGAACACTAGGTTATCCAATGGTTGAACTATCAAATTCCATTAGAATGGAGTACGGTGGTTTTAGAGTTGTACTCAAGAGAGATATTTTCGCTAGGCAAAATAAGTATTGTAGAGATTTAGCTTATTTATTTCATAGAGGTATGTTAGTTTTTTTTTCACGGTTACGTTTTCCTAATTGTTTACAGTTCTTAATTTAGAAATTTAGATAAGTTTGAGTTAGTTTTGGATGTGTTTCCGCAAACTTATTTTCGAATAATGTATATTTAGAATAGTATTTAAGATATAAAGAGAATTCAAATTTCTGTACAATTAATTCCTGTTATTTTAAAGTTTACAATATTTTATCAAAAAATTAAAATGACATATTTCTGCAAAAAGTCTTTTGCGTGTTTATGTTTAGAAAAGTGTCTAGAATGTAAAGCAGGAACATCATGTTTTCATGTGACTTGTTTCAGTGATTCTGAAGTCTGGAAAATGAAAATTATGGATTTCCGCAGATTTTTTCTTGTAATTTTGTATTTGGGAAGGCTTCTGTATACTGAAAAAAAATTTTCATATATAAGTGGTATCAGCCACATAATATTCCACCCAACAACAGTCTCTTAATTCAATGCATAGTTAAATACAAACACATTTTGAGTTGGTAATAATCTTATGAGCTCGTCAGTTGAATGAGGCAGACGTCAAGTCATTGATCAACAATCTCCTAATCGACGGAAAACAGTTGGAAATACTCAGGTATTTTCATTTCCCGTCCATATCTCGTCACAATCCGGGGTTTGCTCTTGCTATCAATCTTAACAATTGAGTCTTCTGATTTGTAGTATCTCTTCATATTCAATAATAATTCAGATCTAACGGATAAATCTCCATCGGTCTCAATTTCAAGTGGATACAACCTTTGAACAAGCCTTATAATAGGAGTAGACGATGTTCGAAGTTTAACCAAAGGAATTTTCCCATCGTTACCAAGAAAAATCTCCTCAACAACACCCAAAGGCCAATCTATCCTTTTCGAATTCACATTTTCTATAAGAACGATTTCTCCCATCTTGATTTCTCTGCATGAATGTCCATGTGAAGAACCAACTGACTCAATTCTTCTTCTCTAAACGTTTTTCTCAAATTAAATCTATTTTTTAAAAGGTATTTCAAGTGTCGCTCTAATGATGTGTCATCAATTTCGTCTGAACAAGGTTCAGTCTCTTAAATATCATGAAGAAACATATATGGACTAAGATCAACTAAGTCTTCTTGAGTGTTCGAAATATAAGTCGGAATAGAGTCGAGAATTTAACACAGCATCACATTCACATTTAATACTGAAGAAATCTCCTCGCAAGTTGAACAAGCTCTCCCCAACCACCCAAAGTTATCCTAGAGGGTTGAACTTCCATTTTATTCTTTATCCTGTGCTATCCTGTTCTACTTCCTTCCAATTGACATTACTCATCAGATTGTCATGTATGGTCTTCCTCTTCTGGGAATAAAACGTTGAAAATATAGTAAAAACATATCAGTGGACAAATTGGAAACGAGTTCAAGATAAACAGCTCATATACAGCACAAGTGAATATGAATATCCAAAACTTTTTCTTGGATTTCAATAAAAGTGGACCGGCTGGTTCGACTCCCACAATTTCGAATACAGCAGCATCTCTCACTCAATCGTTTTGGAAAAATTTCCGAATCAACGAAAATTTGTTTACTATCATGTCGACGACAAATTACACATTTTACAATTATACTTCTCAATGTTGAACAAATGTCTGTCAAGTTCGATCATGATTACAGATGTAACATACAAATCATCTAACCAGTATATTGATATGAATCAAGGATTCGAAGAAGATTAATTAGGTTGAAATATATGAATAAGAATGATTTGAATAATTAATAACTTTTTACTTTTCTGAAATATATATTGACAATTCAATATTTTTTATGACAAATCACTATTTTTTAAATCGTACAATTACCATTCTACCTGAATAAACTATACTTTTTTTTCAACACGTAACAAAAAACACAATCCTACTCATTAAGAAACAGAAATAAAATAGACATAAATAAATACAATTTATCGAAATATGACAAATCACCTCAGTGACAGTTATGTATATAATAATGCTGAGGAAATCAGCTGTTTCTTCATCCCATAGATTTCAAATTGAAATTAATCATTTCTTCCACCTTCCACATTTGGAACTTTTCTTTTGGTTTCCCCTTAGATGTTACCTATGTCTTCAAAGTTTTGCCGCCACTGACGCTCCAGTTTTTGGATCACATTACTCTTGCGCCGCTGGGGTCACTTTGAAGAGGGTTCATTTCGCCTTCAAACCAAAAGAACCGTGATGTAAAAGTCCTGTAAACTTGCTTGTCGAATGATGCACCTGAAATTGTTATAGATTCTCTTGACACCAAGTGCCCAACCCAGACCTACTGTCAATATAGTTTTCCAGCAAATAGTCTACAACTTCTACCAGAAGAGTTCCACGACTTGATTCCAGCGATATAACGATGTAATGTTGGCAAAGATAACACTTTAGACTTTCCAAACTCTGGGACATTGTGTAGAAACCCGAAATAGTCCCCAAGAAAGAAAATGCGAAAACGTCGTTAAAGCATCTTGCCCCGATGGTACATTTTTGTGGTGGTTATTGTTAGCTTGGATCCTCCTGTCATGGTATTACAAATTTATTACACCAATGTATCCTGTGTTATTTAGTAATAAACATTTCTATTCCTCTACTTGGATTAAGGAAGATAACATATTGAATTTTTGTTTGGCTTCGCAAATATTTTAAATTGTCCTTTTGTCAAGTGCTTAGGGATGGAATCATCCTACTTCTAATCTATTAGCATTATCAATTATCACCATCTATGAAGCATTTTTTTAAATAATTCACCCAGCCGGCGAATTCCATTTTATTTGTCTTGAGCAACGTCTCTATTCGAAACATGAGGGTACAATGAACAACTTTTGTTTTAATATATGATTATCTACACTGAAATAAAACAAGTAAGCATGTAAATTTGTTAATTAAAAACTGCTATTTTTGTTTCAATTCTTTTTACGACGTGTACTGTAAATTTCGTTTTGTCATGCGTAACTCGGTTGACGGCACTAGAATGTATGTTTTCTTTTTTCTCCTTGATGTATAATTAAAGTTAACTTTATTTTCGTTTAAGATGCTCACCATGTTTCCAATTTGCATAACTCAGTATAACGTAGAAATTATAATACTCTGTCGATAAACCTTTATGTACCACTAAAATGAATATGATATTATTCTTAGAAAGGCCAGTATTTGTTTAACTTTATCACCACTGACGGTTGAATGTTAATGCACCGCATAACTGCACTTTACCGTTGTTAATTAATCTTAACCCAGTTCGTGAATATTAACTAATATATGGAATCGTTCAGTCTTCGCCAAATGTACCTTTGATATTCAAATATAACAAGTTATATGATATACACAGGGCGATAATTTAAAAATGAGCAATCTATAACTCCAGAAACAGAGGATATATTTTAAAATGTAGAAACCGGAATTGCGAGGAGCACGTAACTTGCTGTACTTTTCGAAGGGGTTGAATCATCCCCTAGACCCCATAGCCATCCCACAGAAATTTCAAATGAAAAGGTGAGTTGAGTGATAACTTGGGAAGGTCATTCAATTACCTACATTTTAGCGCGTCATTTTTTCAAACTCATGCACGCATTTCAAAGGGGTACAGGTCAATTGCGCCCCTCAAAGGTACCTGATAGTTTTATTGTAGCAATGTGCCCGATTAAGCAATAGGTCAATTAGGCCCCGAATTTAGTTTAGGTACCTACTTAGGAATTCCCAACACCCACCCCTGTTTTGCCACCCTTTCATGATATTCAATAATTATTCATTTGTCGGCTGTTTGTGCTTACGAACGTTTTAAATTTATAGTTTTACTTGCATTAAAATGGAGTCAATGATCAGTGAATGTGGAAAAAAATTACTTATCGTTGATAAGTATACTTTTCGAAAAAATAAGGAAACGGCGTTAGGAGTTACCTATAGGTGTACGAAAAACGGCTGTCCGTCTTCGATTTCTCTCGATAAGACAGAAGAAGTGGTTTAAAAGAGAAACGG
Source organism: Endomychus coccineus (assembly GCA_958510875.1). Classification (NCBI taxonomy): domain Eukaryota; kingdom Metazoa; phylum Arthropoda; class Insecta; order Coleoptera; family Endomychidae; genus Endomychus; species Endomychus coccineus. The sequence continues at coordinate 39,487,123 of OY294069.1, forward strand.
GGAACATAATCATCCCATCAATTAAAAATTAGAAGTAAAGGTGAGTCAAGTTTTTTAATACATTTAGCTCTCTGGAAAATATCGAAATCGATTTGTGGGCTAGCGCTGATAGATTTCCTTTGAGTTTGCAGAAGCTTCAAAACTTACTTAAAAGAAAGGCAGTCGAAGATATTTCTCAACGCCCCTCAAAAATTATCAATAGTGGTATACGGTGTGCAGGAGATATAAATGTGACGGTGACTGATATAAGCAATGAACGAAAAAGTATATACAGATCAAGAAGAAACATTTTGGTTTGTCTGCCTCGATCTGTAGAAGATGTTCACACCTCACTTATATCATACAACTGTAAAACCAACAAAGGCGAGAACTTCTTACTGGTAAATTCTCTTAGCCAAAATATTATTATATTTTCTTGTGTATCAAACTCAAGTTACTTATGCTCGAGGCCGAAATTCTTTGTAGATGGGACGTTCGAGTATTGTCCAAAGTTTTTTAAGCAATTGTTCACCATTCATACCATAGAAAATGAACACTACATACCACTAGTATTTATTTCACTTCTTAATAAACACACGGAAACTTATAATAAAGCTTTTCAGTTATTAATTGATTTTTCAAAATATGTAAATTTAGAGTTGAATCCCATAGAAATAGTGTGCGAATTTGAAAAAGCGATACACAGTAGTATCGAACAAAATTGGCCTAATGTTACCATCATATGCTGTAGTTTCCACTTAACCCAATCCTGGTTTAGGAAGATACAAAATCTAGGACTAGTTTCTGAATATCGGAGTTCAGAATCGCCAATAGGTGAATTGTTACGATGGACATTTGGGCTATTGTTTTTGGACCCCGCCGATATAGGGAAGGTGTTTGCCGAAGATTTGTATTCTATTATCCCTGAAAATGCCCGAGTTATCGAATATGCCGATTATCTTGTTGATAACTATATATCCGATGATTGTGATAACTCCACTGAACGAACCACTAACGCTTGTGAGTCTTTTCATAGTCACTTAAATTCCAGCTTTTATTTTTCACATCCCGACATATTTAGGTTCATAGCTGTTTTATCCGTAATTCAGTTAAACTCCTATATCAAAATAAATAGCGTACATATACCAGCGCCTTCTGGAAACAGTTAATATGAGAAGCGACAAGAATATGTTACTAATTTAATTAGTTTATATAAAAATAATGAGCTAACTCCATTTGAGTTTGTGAAAAGTATTTCATACAAATTTGTAAAATAGTAGTTAGATACCTATAAGTAAAAATAACCTATTTTAGCTTAAGTGCATTTCAGTAATTTGATAAATATTTTGTTAAACACGGTTTTAAATTTTTTACTAATTTAATAAATATATGTATAACATTTATCATAATGTTTCATTCCCAATTTTAAGCAAGATTTTTAAGTTATACTATTTTATTGGAGTGCCGTAAAACAGGTGGTTGGGCCTCAATCGTCCTTCATTGTAGGAAGGACCTGGGGCGCAATTGTCCCATATTACCTTATTACATGCACAATTTTTTCTGACCGCGGGGCTCAATCGTCCATTGCCCTTTCAAAGATGTGCCTATATCAATCTATAAATTTTGGGCCGATTTATTAGTGATGAGTGTATTAAAAGTATTTTAGTGTAATATGACATTGACTAAAGTGAACAGAATATTGTTTTTAGAGTATATAACTCGAATTCTGCATGAGCTAGTGCTGCATTTACACTGTTTGTAGTATACGTTAACTTAGGTGAACAAAATATCTTTTTTCAGTGTAAATGTTAACTCTGGTTCTGCACCACTTAGGGTTTAGTGAACAAATAACACATACTACTTGTTAACATAAAAGGTTCATTTGAATGAAAATTGATGAAATCATAATAGGTGAAACTAAGTGTTCAACGATCTCTAATCTGAATACTATTCAGTTTATGATGAAGGAAACTTGAACAGGATAATGCTTGTGATAAAAATATCTTAGGAGTGCTACTGGTAGAGAGGCAAATTTAACTTTAAGTGTGTCTCAAACATTTTTAGTTAGTTTAGTTTGAAACCAAAAGTGTAACATTTAGCTTTGAGTAATTGTTGCAAATTTTAAGGTATTTAATAAAACTTACAAGCAACAAGATTCAGTAATATAATTTCAGTTGCTACGCCTTATCGTACCCTTAAGAATTATTTCTAAAAAAAATTCATAATTTATTATTTTTATACGTTATGCACCAATCTTTCCCATTGGCATTAATGATATATTTGTCAAAACAAAACAATTTCCAAACTTGTAATGAACCGTTGCAACTGAGAATATATCAATCAAATTTATATGCCCTTTGGTTTCCAAATTTAGAAAGCCTTCAATAACTTCTCGAGATACACTTAAATATTGGCAAATTCGCTTTTCTGGTCAACTGTTAGAATATTAATATTTCATATAGAAGTCTAAGTATCAGGTCGGAAATAACGTCCAAGTGACTTATTAACTAGGACCCTGGCATTTTCGGATAAAAGGCTTCATTGAGTACGTCTTGACGGTTAAATTTTCTTCGGTAAAATGCAATCCTAAAGGTCCAGGAGATATTGATGAGAACAGTTACAACAATTCTGTTGTTTTCAGTTATGTATCATAAGAAATGTTCTGTAGTAGAGTGAAAGCACATTAAATATGAGAAATCGGAATAAAAGGACCTTCAGTCTCGAATAGGTTCTGATTAGGTAATGTATCGATAATATTAAATAATGTTTCTTACTTCATAACGAATAAAGCAGCACAGATCAGAGGAGTAGGAGTCACAACACGGGCACGAGCGACTACTTGAACGGTTGAAGCAAGAAAGACAAAGAATACCAACGCATTTAGACCTGTGTTGGCAGCTTCCATTACAGAACAGCTATGAAGGCTTGCACCTACTGGTATTTAGCGATCGACAGTGACACAATACTCAAGCTAGTGAAGAAAGTCACTCTACTTCTATGCATTCGAAAGTCTAGTGAACACCTAGAGCATTTGACAGTAAAACAATTCAATTGTAATATGTAGTATGAATAATGTATAGGATGGGCAAATTTTGATATTTCTATAGGATAACACGGCTCCTATAGGTGATACAGTAAAATTCAAATTTGCTCTCGTCTTTTGTTGTCAAGCTATGAACAAAACTTCGATTTTTGACTTTTAGACAGATGTGAATATAAAGGTAGTTTGTGAAGTTAGGAGAAATTAACTTTTACATTTTTGAGGCACTCTTTTCTTTATAATCCAGGGGCGTCGAGAATTGAAGAAAGGTGCATGGTTATGCAGGTTATGACCTGAGGTTGTATTTTTTTTCAAATAGAAATCATAGCAGGCTATGGTTTAGTTAAAAGATAAAACGGATTTTTTTTCCTTCCTCTAACTATACCAAGTAGACGGGTATCATCTATACTTTTTTGCGTTTTTCTCCATTTAGGCGGCTGTGTTTATCCGTTTGTCAGTAAATTGCATATTAACAATGTTGTTCCCATTATAATTACAATTAACTCATCAATGGGAAGATTACGAGAAATATGATATCTTAGAAGGCTTTATTCAAAATAATAACAATTCCATCACTATCCAGAGATAAGACAACCTAATAAAGCTGTTTTCGAGAGGTTGAAAGAAAATCTTATTTATTGTCGATCCTTCAACACGCCAAGACCAAAAACTTACAACATTTAAGACACTGAAGAAACTAGTATATCTGTAATTGAAATAACAGTAGCAAATCATTCAATTTGAAGTCGTCCGATTGGAGCCAAATCTGAAATTTCTAAAAGTTGAGCTCTGGGTATTTATACATACAAATACCCTATACAATGAAGAAATAGCATCACCTGCAACCAACTGATTTCCAACGAAGATTATAGAGTTTTACATATGGACTCGTCAAAAATGTCAACAAGATCCATTATCCTCAAAAACGTTGCTTGGACAAATGAAGCCTACATTAGCAGTGCTGAAATTAACAACATTCATAACGAGCACTATTATTGATCTGATATGAACCATCACCGTTCCGTCGACGTTCGGTCGCTTAACATATATATATATATATATATATATATATATATATATATATATATATATATATATATATATATATATATATATATATATATATATATATATATCCTACTACTTTCCGAGCGTCCGTACATTGACTGATTGCTATCTTCCAAGCGTCCGGTTCCTACAGAGCGTCCATATACGGACGCTTGGAAGTTTCCCCGTAGTAAATCATTCATACTTGTTCGCTGAACCCGTTGGCAAAAATTTGTCTGGACGCTCAGCTGCTAGTGCAACCTGTCGTTTTGTGTATTAAAAGTATACTGATAGTACAACGTGACTGCCGTTAGAGGCGTTCGCTACCGTCCCTGTGTATTAGTCAGGTGTATGCAGTACTTTCAGCCTGTCGATTTGTAGGCGTCCTCGACGTCGAGGAGAAATGACAACGCCGTATTCTGATAGTTATTCCGCATTATTCTCATTTTTCTTGCATTTCAAACTGAGCGTAAGCAGTTCACCACATGATTTTCATTATTTGTAACGAATTGGCGAGTCGGCGCGCGGCTTGTTGGGTAAGATCAGGGTATACGTAGGGGTCAATAAACTTTGAGGTAATATCAATTCATCGTTATTCCCAACGACATTAATTCTGTGTCGTCTCATCATCGCAATCAAGAGATAATTTTACATAATATATTTTCGTGTATTGCTGAAAAACCAAATGATAAATTCCGTAAAAGTAAACTTCTCTGCAACTTGAAGGTGTTCGATGATCGGCGAGTCCGTAAATATAGGTTCAGATGAATGATAATTGGATCATTTGGTTGAGATTATAAGTTTTGATAACCTTAGCAGCGTAATTTTTCTTTAGAGTTTTAATCGAAAAAAAGAGTTGCGACATCTATATGGTGAATCCATCTAATTAAACTTTTGTTGTAGAGTCTATTGAATCAAATTCGATCCGCAAAATTTTTTAGTTTAAGCCGGTGAGAGCTAGGTTGATTTCTATTTTCATATGATTAATATTATTGCATTTTACTATGAAAGAACAGAATATAAGATTGTTCAAAATTATATATAAAAATTCTCGGGAAATAGGTCACATTACACTCTGTTTTAAATTTTCGTCTCAAAAACAGGGTGGTAAAACAGAGTTTAATGTGACATATTTCCCGAGAATTTTCATATATAATTCATACTGGGTCAAGAATCTTTATTATTATTGGTCAAAATGTATAGATGGAGTAATATGTTATTATGTCCGATTCGCATAGTAGATTTAGAATCTGTAAGTGAATTTATCTATAAATGATATTTAAAGGTTTAATTTCAATATTAATTTCTAGATTGATTTTAATTCCATATTAAGCTAGTTAAATAGTTTATTATATTTCTTCAGTTATTGATTAATTTTTTAATATTCCTTTATATATTGCCATCACCCTTATTTATACATTCCAACCGATTCCTACGACAAATCTACTGTATGCCCTTCTCCATTTTATTGAAACTGTTGTGAATCAGAACAGCAGCTGTAATTCTGGAAAACAAAGATGTCCCGAGTAGGAAATTTCCCAGTTATCCAAAAAACGGTTATTCGGGGAGCTTATCGTGTGCCCGTTTCCTTTCCTTCATCCAGATAATAATAATGAGGCCCATAGGACTCAAATCATTACTGATTATGTTTTCTCTCATACGAAAAGTGATCCATATTTAGATGTCTATATAGCATATCCTGAATTTCATATATCAAACTATAAAATAACAAAAATTCGTATCAAATCAAGTCCGGAAATGTTTCAATAAAGAGCTACATAGCTTTACAGATGAAGACTGAAAGATGATTTTCGTTTTATGACTCAGGAACCATAACATGCCAAGCTTTCAATTTTGGTAATTTGGCTTTAGTAATTATCGATGCAAATTTTTTTATATGGTAGGTACCTGTTGACGAAGCTTCTTAACAGAAGCGACGGTACGGGGAACTTACAATACATTTTCTGCTTTATTTTGGATCGCATCATTTTATTTTATTTCAAAACTAATTATAGGTTCGTAAAAGTATTCTTACATTTTTCTTCAGAAAAAACATTTTCATGGAAAATGTATTTGAAAATGGTCGAAACGGACCTTTTATAATTCCTCCTCACTTAAATGGTGAAACATATTTCAATTTATTGGAGAACGATCTTACAGATTTAATGATTAATATACCATACGCAAATAGATCAGTAAGTTGGTTTATGCATGATGGAGCACCTACTCATTTCAGATAGATTCACCCTCAGAAGAGGATAATACCGTACAGTTGCGTGGCCTCCTCGTTTACCTGACTGACAATCCTCAGATTCTGTTCCATGGGGTCATTTAAATGTACTAGGTGCAAATTGAAAATGAGAGAAATTTTGAACAAATAGTAATAGAGCAATACGGAATAATTCGGAATAAGGAAGGCTTATTTGAGAGAGATCATCCATGAGGAATCGACTAGAAAGACGGACATTTCCAGCACATGCTATATTTATAAATTTTTGCCATTTAATCTTGAATCGAGTTAAATGGCTAAAGTATGTTCTCGTGTAGCAGCCAAATGATAAATGCAATCCACTTAAAATTTGGACACTATAAACAAGGAACCATCATATCTCATTGAAATACTGTCTGTCGAGTACTTAGGACATTTCAGCTACCAAGTAGCCATCATCAGAGTAAACAAAACAGTATTGTTAGTGGATAAGAGCGATTGTTTCTCATTTATAGTGTTATAGTGAGTTTCCTTCCCTTCATCCAGATAATGATGATGAGGCCCATAGGAAATAAATCATTACTGATTTTGTTTTCTTTTATGCGGAAGGTGATCCATATCTAGATGTCTATATAGCATATCCGGAATTTCATATGCCAAACTAAAGAGGATAATGCCGTACAGTTGCGTGGCCTCCTCGTTTACCTGACTAACAATCATCAGATTCTGTTCCATGGAGTTATTTAAATGTACTAGGTGCAAATTGAAAATGAGAGAAATCTTGAACAAATAGTAATAGAGCAATACGAGATAATTCGAAATAAGGAAGGCTTATTTGAGAGAGATCATCCATGAGGAATCGACTAGAAAGACGGACATTGTCAACACATGTTATATTTGTTAATTTTTGCCATTTAATCTTGAATCGAGTTATATGGCATGAAGTATGTTCTCGTGTAGCGGCCAAATGATAAATGCAATCCACTCAAAATTTGGACACTATGAATAAGGAACTATCATACTTATAAAATTGAAATACTGTCAAGTACTTGGGACCTTTCAGCTACCAAGTAGCCATCATCAGAGTAAACAGAACAGTATTGTTAGTGGATAAGAGCGATTGTTTCTCATTTATAGTGGTAAAGTGTGAACTCTTCCATTGCTTATCAGAAATCTTAGCACAAATTATGGAATGAGTCTCGAAACTTACTGGCTTGAAAGTTCAAAAGAGGTACGACCGTTTTTGAGATATTGAGTAGTAGGGATTGTCGAAATACTCGACACTATTCGCTTTGTTTCGCGCGTCATTTGAAGCGCTAATCATCTGGCCGATTGCCGATTGTAGAGAGAAATATTATGACAACACGTTCACTGCCGATCACACCAGCAGGTGCGGCACCGAATAAAGGGATAGCCCGTTCTGTCAATAGTCCAGGCATTTAAGGAGGAAAATCGACGATTTTTGTCCTAATTTCCGCGAGGTCTAATTGCGGTCTATTCTAAGTATTTTGACATGCTGAAAACGATGGGGTAGTTTAAATTTGCATTAACCCTGTGCTCAAAAAGACATGGCCATATTTTGGAAGCAAAAATGGCCTTTTCTCAATTTTTTGCATTTTGAGACAAAGCTATGAGTTGTATGGAGAAACGTTTGAACAAAAGTTTTCGGAAAAATTAATACGCCATTTTTGGCTCTGGTCCGAAATCGATTAGAGGGTGTGGGCCAAGATAGGGTCCATTTACTCTGTTTTTTAGCACATTGAAAAATGGAGTATATGTCAAAGAGTTTTTGTTTATTTCATATTCTGTTTCGGTGGAAACATAGTATTTATTTCTATTCTTTCGGTTCCTGGTATTTTGACCTACCTCATTTTTTTGGGCCAAAAAAGGCCATTTTGAAAAATCTGTATTTTACGAATTCCAGACGAAATACTTAAGTTCTCGATCTAAAACCAAATTGATTCGAAATATTCTACTATTCTGCACTCAATGTTCGAAATTCAATTATTTTGGTTTGAAGACATAACTTTGGCGCTATTTTGAAAATTTTAGACAGCTTAAAAATTCAAATCTTTTGGGGTTAGGAATTTTTCACGGAATTCAAATTCTACGTTCTTTAAGAGATTTTCATAGCGACTATTTTAAATCCAAGCAGATCGATTTGAGTCGAGTAGAAATGAAGCTATCCTAATAAATGTGTTTGGACCTCTGAAGGGCCCAATTTTGAGTCTATCAACAAAGTCTTGGAGCAAACTACAGAGAAATACATCGGCTATTTAGATATGAAACAGCGTACGGGAATTCGTTCACAATTTCAAGTTATAACGAATTTCATCATGAAAACTAGCGCGGAATTTCATTTAGCGGCAATAAGCGAGGGCCGGTACAATAGATTCCTCACGCGAAATAATACTTTTTAAATGTTTTAAAATGCACCTGAATGCTTATAATCATTTTGTGTGAATGTGTGAGTGTATATGAACGTGTGAACGTGTATATGTGACCGTGACATGATGTCATTATAGGGTGTTACACAACAAATTTCAATATTTAAACAAAAAAAAACTAAGATCAATAAATAATTTTTCTTTTTTCACATTTCTATTTTTTTTTCTTTTACATTTCATATTCATTGGAAAATTATCTATATGTCTAATTATTCACAAATAACCCAAGTTTTCGTTATCACTGTCAGCATATATTGCTAATGATGTAATATGATCATTACTGATATATGGATCATCGTGATCCGCTTCATCATCTAAGTTTGATAAAATTTGATCGTCGCAATTGTCATTGATAACATCATTGTAATCGTCATCATCTTCATCATCGTGTTTATTTTCATCCATACACTTATCAAAATCATCATCATCTAATATAGTGATTTCTGGCTCGGGGCAATTAGAACATTCTTTACCTTCACAATGCTTACATAATGAGCTACAAGGTGGTCCTATTTTTAAGCACGAACATTTACCAGTACAATTTTTTATACAACCACAAGAGATTATTTTGATCAACTCATTGGAATGTAAATTTTTACTGTTTGTAAGTCCATTCGGACTATTCTCCAACCCCATTCCGTTGGATCAATGGTTTTATTACCGATCCAAACCTGAACTTGGTAATAATCCTAAAAATTTGTTGCTTTGCAGCATCATCTTATTTTCATATGGTTACCTTGTGATGCCTTGGCATAATGTAATCGTTCGCTGGCATGAAAAATTGGGAGCTCTTTGTTTAACACATTTATCAGCAAATTACAATTCCCGATCTTCCATACTCTACATAAGATTTCAACAAGGTAACCATATGAACATACGATAATGCTGCAAAGCAACATATTGTTAGCGTGTTCGGTAATCAAACCATTGATCCGAAGAAATGGGGTTGGAGGAATAGTCCGAACGAACTTACTCCTATACAAACAATAAAAATGCACGTCCCGATGAATTGTTTAAAATAATCCCTTGTGATTGTGAATAAAATTGTACGGGTGAATGTTTGTGAAAAATTTAGGATTACCTTGTAGCTCATATGTAAGCATTGTGAAGGTGAAAAATGTTCCAATTTCCCCGAGTCAGAAATCAGTATATCAGATGATGATGATTTTGATATGTAACACCCTATAACGACATCATGTCACGGTCACAGATACACCACACGTTTACATACACTCACGTATACATACACTGACATTCACACAAAACGATTATAAGCATTCAGGTGCATTTTAAAACATTTAAAAAAGTATAGTTTCTCGCGCGGAATCCATTTATTGTCGCTAAATGAAATTCCGCGCTAGTTTTTTATGATGAATTCCGTTATAACTTGGAATAGTGAACGAATTTCCGTACGTTGTTTCAAATCTGAATAGCCGATGTATTTCTCTGTTTGCTCTATGACTTTGTCCATAGGCCAAAATTGGGCCTTCTAGAGGCCCAAACACATTTATTAGGAGACACTTATCGTCATCTCCCCATCATACAGATAATGATAGTGAACCCTACAAGTATGAAATCATTACTGATTATGTTTCCGTTCTCGCAAGAGGTGATCTTCGACATATCTATATGTCTGTAAAAACAATATCAGCGCATTCAACAGCTGGTATGAGAGCAATCTTTTCAATCATTTCCAGGAATATTATTAGTTTTGCTGAATTAAACACAGCCGATTATTCAGAGAATATCTTTGCAAAGCATTATTGAAATTTCTATCCAATTCGAAGATAAAGTTATCGACTCATCTTGAGCGTCTATTTCTGGATATAAAAAATTAAAATTATTTCCGATCTTCAATCTGGATATTGAATATTTTCAAATGTTATTGTGTCTGCATCAGACTTTGATGATTTTGTGAAGACTATGTTGTCATCTATGGGTGAAAGTCATCTATCTTGTGGAACTGGACATTGAGACCAACTAAGCGAAGATACCATTCCATGTTCCCAGCTTGTTAGAAAAGAATATTTTCAATCATAGTTGAAAATCATGTCATTGCGAAAAAATCCTCTGTTGTAGACCTTAATATTGCTTGTTGACTAATAAACTATAAAAGAGTTACTGTGGATAGCACTATAAATAAGAAATAATTATAGTGAATAAGGGTGATTATTTTAACGAAATAATAAATATAACTACTTTGTTACATTATCACTGATATTTATTATAGTCGTTACTATAGTTTCAACACTAAACGTGTCATCTTCCGACGAAAACGAAAGTATGAATTTACAAGTACTATATCTACTATATACAGGTTGAAGAAGGAATACAAACAAATTAAATCAAAAATTATACCTAACTACGGTATCTTGGTATCCTTTGATGTTTCTAATATGTTTTCAAATATCCCTCCCAATGTATGTCGGAATTTAGTGACAAATATCTTTGAAAAGTCACATATTAATCCTTCGATAAAATCAGAGAAAGAACAGACATTCGATATATGCCTCAGTCAAAAGTACTGTCAGTTTAATAACAAATTTTATACTCAAAATAACAGATTAGCTATCGGTTCTCCATTAAGTCCACTTCTCGCAGATATTTTTATTTCTCACATAGAAAATACTATAATGAGTTCTGCCATAACAAAAAATATATTCAATTTTGGTACAGATACCTAGACAATATCTTAGCCCTATTTAAAGGTACATCTAGACAGTTAGATGCTTTCTTATCATTCATCAATAATATTTATCCCAACATAAAATTCACATTAGAGACAGAAAAGGATCACAAAATAAATTTCTTAGACTTAACATTATTACTTCATAATAATAGCATCTCATTCGACATTTACAGAAAACCTATTTTCACAGATACAGTAATTTGTACCTCTTTACATAGCCCCTATAGTCATAAACTAGCTGCTTTTCATTCAGTGATACATAGAGCCTTTTCCCTTCCCTTATCTCAAGAAAATCTTAGTAAAGAATTAGATACTATTAAAGTTATTGCTACAAATAACGGTTTCGTTCCTGAAGTAATTTCTGAGTAATAGAGAAATACAAAAATTAATTTACAATAGCACTTACCCCTTTATGAAAGACAAAGATAACTCATTAAAATAAGTTTCTTTAACTTATTTTGGTCCTATAAGCGAAAAAATTGCAAACAAGTTATCCCATCATAACCTGACCATCAGCTTTAAACCCCCAAACAATTTATCTCATATTATGTTCAATGCGAAATATAAAACTGACAAAGTCCCGGAGTTTATAAACTAACTTGTTCAGAGTGTGATAGGTTTTACATCATACATAGGTTATCTTGCCGTAACATAGCAGTTAGATATATAGAACATTTTCGTTCCTTTAAAATCAATAAGACCGATTCTTCATTTGCAAATCATATTTTAGAAACAGGCCATATCTTTCCTATTTTGAATAATTTCCAAATGTTACATAGTCAGGATAAAATTTCAAAACTAATTATATTAGAGTCAATGGGAATTTTCAAAGCAATGAAGATGTTTGATAATAAGATCCTAAGCGATCAACTAGATTCATATTACAGTAATCTTTTCAATGTATTAATAACCTGATATTCGTATTTAAAGTCCGTTAGTAAATATACCCTCTCCACTAAGTTTCTCACGGAACTACCTGATCACTTTACCCCTCTGGTTTTTCCTAGAACTATTTCCTATAGCCATAAAATTTGTTTGTATTCCTTCTTTAACCTATATATAGTAGATATAATACTTGTCAAATGCATACCTTCGTTCCGTCTGAAGATGACATGTTTGGTGTTGAAACTATAGTAACGACTATATTAAATATCAGTGATAGTATAACAAAGTAGTTTCATTTATTATTTCCTTAAAATGATAAACTATCACAAAGTAATGGCTTCCACAATTGAATTTTTGAAGGGTGATTATTTCTTATTCATATTGCTTAGTCCAAAACAACAAAGTTGAGAAAATTCTCAATCAACCAGATATTCCAATTCTACAACATGAGGTCAGTTAATCACAACATATCTTATGTGAAACTTGCTCCTCTAATCAACTGTACTGTAGAATTCTGTTTCGGACTTTTAATCGCCGATTATGAAAGTCTTCATGAATTAAAAACAGAATATCGTGAGGTATTTTTTCATCTTCCATTGCTTTTGACTCGTAAAATCTTTCCTATGAATTGAGCTACCTCAAATAAGATTGCTGGGCGCCCAGAAATGTGCAGAATGAAAGCCACTATACGCGTACTTTTCGATATTTAGACATTTAGAAATATGTTTTGGATGCTTTGAAATCGGTAGATTGCGAAAATTATTCAGCTTTAGCGGTAGAAACATGTGGTGAACGCTCAGAGGAGATGGGAAAGGTGTTTGTATATAGTACTTTCAGGCCGTCGATTTGTGAGCGTCCCAAAACGCCGGTTCTCGAAAATTCTTCGGTATTTTTTACATTTCGCGTTACACTACCAGTTACAGTTATTCAGTCAATCGTAGACAGATGCTTTGAATGTTGTAAGTAACCACAGACTGGTTGTTGAGTTCAATAGAAAAAATTGATTTATTCATTCACATATTCCTTGACCCAACTCCTGTATATAACAAGGAAAAGTTATTATTTCACTTGTTTAAATTTGTCATTACCTGTAGATTGAATAAATGTATTCAGTATCCTCTTTCAAGCTAAAAAATGTTTGCAATCGTTTTATAAATGTATAATCGAAATTCCTTTTAACGCTAAAAGATGATCTTGGATACGCATTTTCAAAACTGCTCTTCAAATCAATTTCAAAAAAGATTTCATAGCTCAAGAGAGGTTGTTAAGAAGTTAATACCTTTTACCTATGTGGACAATTTTTTACTTATGTGGACAATTACTGCCGTTGGGTTATAGAAAGACTATTATTTAGTTATATATTTTTCTGTCTATTTCTTATATAGTTATTTATTTTTCTGTCTATATAGAATAAGAGAAGGTATGGTTTGTTTTTTAAGTTCGATTATATTGAATAAAGTGCGTTTTTTAGTTAAGGAATTTTTCACTCTCATTGCCTTCAAATTTTATTAAAAATTTATGTATGATCACCTCAATTCCCACAGAAAATTTCGTTTGGTTAGAAAAATACGCAATTTCAAGTTAAGTAATAAAATTATCTATACATTTTCTTATTAAAAATACATTACATATTGGATATTTTCTATTTTGAACTTTAAATATAACTGAAATGTTCATCAGTTATTCAAGAAAGAATATGATACGCAATGTAAATTTTGGGACTGTTATAGAGGACCAACAAAACAGTTTTATTCAACAACGGTCCGAAAGGATTAGCATTATCTTTTGATTTGTAAAATCCTTCATATCGATTATAAGCCTTCTGAACTGGCAACACCGCTGGACGCTCAGAAATGTGGTGTATGAAAGCAAACTATACTGCGGGGACGCTGAGTACCCGAAATTCGAAAGCTTTACTGTATATTTTGGACGCTCAGGAGCGGCTTTATGAACGGACGCTTTGAAATCAGTAGAATGCAAATTTTAAAAATTGTTCCCTATAATATGAAGGCTATGAACTTATTACGACCTCTACTGTTCAAATACAGTACGCACTGGACGCTCAGAGTAGGAATAGTGAAAGGACGCCCTGGAGATAGCGGGATGTAAATATATATATATATATATATATATATATATATATATATATATATATATATATATATATATATATATATATATATATATATATATATATATATATATATAAATTAACTTCCGAACTACCGAAAAATAGTTTTTAAAAAATGAATTATTTTTATTAGAGCTTTATTACAAAGTTGTTCAATCTTTCGAGTCTAATTCTCAACTAACTACATTATAATATATTAGTCGCATGGATATTTTGTGTTGTCTCCATTATTGTCTTGTCACTTGTTGTCGTATGTTGCTGATGTAGGAATATATATATATATATATATATATATATATATATATATATATATATATATATATATATATATATATATATCAAGAAAATCTTATTTGTCAACGGTGCTACAAAATCTTAATCCAGGAAATTATTGAGGAATTTATGGACAATCTACCCTTAATTGAGGCAAGTAATCAGTTCTTCCAACCTCATAAGATCAGCACCGTTTCAGAATTTTTGGATACCAATTTTGGAAATAACTGGATGAGATTTAACTGACCAGTGAGGTGGCCATCACGATCATCTGAATTAACGCCACTGAATTTTTCCTTCTGGGGCTACACTAAAGAGAGTTATTGAAGAAAACCAGTAACGACAACAATTTATAGACTCTGTGAATTCCGTTCCAAATCTTCATGTTTATAATGCAGTTCAAACTACTGTTTTTAAGAGGTGTAATTTTTGTATCAAACATAACGAACATCAGATCTAACATTTTACTTCAATTTGTATTTCTGTTTTATAGTTGTAATATATTTTAAGATAAGATGAGAATATCTGATTTCTTGGTCTTGGCTTGTTTAACGATCCAAAATTGATAAGATTTATTTTAATTGTTATTAAACGGAAACACAGCGTTAATATACAATTTACTGACAAACGGAAAAACACTGTCTCAGCTGACACTTGACTGAATATAAAAAAAAACATAAGAAGTAATATAGTAGACTGATATTTTCACTATTAAAGACTTACACATCAAAAGCGACCCGACAAACTGATACATAGTTAGAATGAGAAATAAAAATTCGTTTTAATCAAACATAGCCAACTTATGATTCCCCCTTGAAAAAATACAACTTTAGGCCCTAACTTGAGAATACAACTTTTAAAAAAAATTTTGTCGTCATTTAATTATATAGGAAACGAGAACGAGAAACCACGATATTCACATGTGTCTTAAAATCGAAAATCGAACTTTTGTTTATAACTAGAAAATAAAAGACGATTGCTATCGTATTTTGTTGTTTTAATCGACACATTGTGTTTGTGTTTTGTTTGTCACATGGTATTTTGTTGTCACATTGCTATGTGACTTTCATTTTTTGTATCTGTTATAGTTACCGAGTTACCCCATACAAACATCGAAATTTAACCACCCTGTACCTACCTTAAAAAGTAGCACAACTCTACTACAGTAATTCAGTGTCAAAACCATCGCTTATCAATTCCAATGTTACAAAAAAATAGTAATTTAACACTTAAAATTCACTCTACAATTTTCACCTATTACACTAATTATTTTACAAGGACCTATTTTTTACTGTGTAGGAAAGGCGCAATCATCTTCCATCTTCACAATGGGTTACATAGGTACATACGCACGCACACACAGACGTGTTCTCAGAAAAGTCTAGATGGATTCCAAAACGCTCTAAGCGAATATTTCAGCGAAAGTCACGAAAAAAATTCAGGCCGATTACAATACTTAAAATTTTTGATGTGTTATCACATCAAAATGTATTAATTCTTACCGATAATCTACATATCATCTTTACTAGGCTACTTGGGATATGTTTCAAAAATTTTTTCGTATTTTTATTCCCACATACAAGCAAACTGGTTTCATAGATAATTTATTCTTCATATAAAATTATGGTAATACTATTGAAAAACTTCTTAAATGAGTATATCTTTTCACATAATAAACCATTCCATTCTCTGCTATTCTGAAATCATCATATTGGAATATTGAACTAATACTGTCCGTTATCAAGATATTTATTAAACTGAGGTTCGATGAACTTATTTCGTGAATTGATGATAACGAAAATAAATATTGACTACGATATCTTTACATGTCACTCAATGATATTAACCAAATATCATCTATCTGACGTACATGTTATAATATATTGGATGGAGCTTTAGTATTAACAAATTATATTAACACGTGGAGATAAGTGATTCCTGCGTATCTAATAATATCACACAATAATTATATTATCATTCTTTAACAAAGTCTGTACTGTAGTGAATTCTGCTTCTATATGATGGTATCTGAGACAATATCCGTGAAATGATTATCTCATAAAGTAGGTACTTTTTCATTATGAAATCTTGATATATCCTGATCCGAAAGCTTAAAGGTATTCATTATTGCAAATTGTTGTTTACTTTGTCATATCCTGTTCGAAACACATTCAATCACAATTGCATCAGGATGTCATTATGTTTGACTAATGGCTGCAAACTCAAACTTCGTAGTCTTAAAACGAACGAAAATCCACTTGAGCCATAAAACGACGTTGTTATATTTAATCGTTCAAATTGCAAAAGCTACAAAATTTGTCGTTGCAGAACACGTTCAATAAGGTTGAAAAAAGAAAGAGATACGATTCTAGTTGCAAAATTTGCTAAGTCGCAGGTCTACATTTGTTAGAATTTGAAGCTGTGAGTACATTGTCAGTAATTTGGGCTGCTTGTTTAGTGAATTTTTTAATTCTAATTCTATCAGGTGTTATACAAAAAACAATTTATATATTTTTTTCAATAGTTTGTCCAATAAAGTATTCATATCAAACTCTAACCAACCCATTATGGCTAGTTTCTAAATCCAACAAAATGACTAGTTAATTTCAAAAAGTCAGATATTTTTTTGATGTTTAATAACTTTCGAATTAGTTTTTCTAGCTTAATATCTACGAATTGAGTTACAAATTTTGTCCTAAATTTTTAGCCAATAGGAACCTTTCATCATTAGAATGCTACGTGTAGAAAGAATTCGATGTAGAAATAGAGAGTGTAGGAAGTAATGTGTAGTAGCGGCACATCTCAATGAACTTGCTCTCGCTTTAATGTTTAGAGCTCATTTATTCCTCTGTTTACTGATTTCAATATCAGGCCCAAATAATAGATATATGTAGGTTTGGTTTTGTTCAAATAATAATATAATCTTAGGTAGATCAATACATAAAACTATGTTTCAGCGACGTGACTAAGACTATCGTTGTCGAGATCATGACTCAGTACAGGGTTTTACCAATGAGGTCTAGACCGAGTCGTGATCAAGACTGAAACTAGGTTCCAGCGAAAGACTGAGACTATCACTGTAGAGATCATGACGTACACTATGTTCTAGCTACGAGACCGAAATGAGCGATCTTGAAATCATCACCGAGACTAAGTTTGAGCGAGTGACTGAGACTATAAGTATCGAGATCAATACTCAAAACTATGTTTCAGCGTTTCAACTGAGATTATAGCATTTGAGATCAATACCAAGTATAGGGTTTTACCGATGAGACTTGGATCGGTAACGAGATCAAGACAGAACCTAGGTTTCGGAGGGATAATAAGACTATTACTGTAGAGATCATGACCGAGACTATGTTCTAGAACTGAAACAAGGTTTCAGGTTGATAATAAGACTATCACTGTTAAGATGATGACCGAGACTAAGTTCTAGCAATAAGACCGAAATTAACGATATCAAAATCAACACCGCAACTACGTTTCAGAGAGAAATCAATATCCAAAACTATGTTACAGAGATGGAACGGACACTATAGCTATCGATATGATGACCGAAACCAATTCCTGGTGACAAGACGGGAATTAACGATCTTGAGATCAACTCCAAAATAGTTTCAGCGGGTGATTGAGATTATAATTATCGGAATCAATACCCAAAACTATGTTTTACCGAAGGAAATGAGATTATCGCTGTCGAGATCATCGATCATTACCAAGTATGAAGTTTTAAAGATAAGACTCAGATCGGTTCCGAGATCAGGACTGAAGCTAGGTTTTAATGAGATAATAAAATCACTGTCGAGATCTTGTCCGAGACTACGTTCTAGCGACAAGATAGAAATTAACGATATCGAGATCACCACCAAGACTACCTTTCACCGAGAACTTAGATTATAAGTGTCAAGATCAATACCCAGAACTATGTTTCATCGATATGGCTAAAATTATCACTGTCGAAATCATGTTCAGAAATTCACCGATGAGACCTACATTGGTTTCAAGATCATGATTGGAACTGAGTATTAGCGACACACTATCACTAGAGGGGGCTTAAATCAAAATCCACATGTTTCAAAAAGTAGACTTTTGGGAATTGAGCAAATACCTGGTTCGATGATCCTGTCAAGAACGTATTTTGATAATAATTTGTAATTAATATTTCAGAATATCTTCGTGTTTTATTTAAATTTGACGTTTGGAGCATGTTAATTCTAACCCTTATATCCGGAACATGTGAGTTTGAATGATAGCTGCATAGGAACATGTTAATTTTGGCCATAATATCATGATCGTAGTATCAACAATAAACAGCACGTTTAGGTTTACGCTGTCAAAACTCTAATAGGAGTTGGATTTTAGAGAAAAAATGTGAGAAATGTATTGTGAGTATTGTTTATTATAGAAAATGATATCAACCAAATTTCATACTAATTTAGTAGCATCAACAACTTCTTCTTTAGTAGGGATGCACTTAAATAAATCATCTTCGATAGCAATTTTATCGCTTATTAGGAATAAATATGAGCTTGCGATTCTTCCATCACATGTCTTCTAGAAACATGTGACTTTTGATTCCATGTGTCAACTTCAGGGTGTAAAGTATATCCCACCAAAAACATTCTGTAAAAAACTAGCCAAGTCTCGATGGAGCTGCTTGTTTATCTCTAAAAAGTAATGAAATCTAGACAAAGTCGTACCAAGTCTAAGGTTCCTTACTGCGATTTCTTTATTATTATAGTTAACGTTGTGTGACTTGGCCGTTGAACATTCTTTATACGTTAGTGGGTACAAGTCAATTTTGTTTACACGTAATGTTATCTGTTGTAACTAACTATGTTTGTTAAGCGAGATAATAGTCCATACTGGTATTGGTAATTGGACGCTAGTGTCTCATTTTAGGCTGTTGTTGATTGTACAACACATGCATTCAGCATTGACAATGCTGACTTCTGCTCTCTTCTTTTTGGAGCGTCAAATCGACCACCAATCTAACATAAAATAGACGTACAGACAGACTTCTATCAATGATTAGAAGTCCGTCTGTACTGGAAATAATTTTTTGTATTGTTTGTTTCAGGCTCGCCTACACATAAATATTATTGAAATACGCAGCTTTATCAAGTCTACAATTGACTGGTTATTGAACCAACGTTTTCCAAGTAGCAATTTTCCATCGTCAATGGGTAGCGGTTCTGACGATAGATTGGTGCAATGGTGTCATGGAGCACCTGGTTTTGTACCCTTGTGTACCCTCCAAAGGCCAAGTCACACAACATTAATAATAAAGAAATCGCAGTAAGGAACCTTAGACTTGGTACGACTTTGTCTAGATTTCATTACTTTTTAGAGATAAACAAGCAGCTCCATCGAGACTTGGTTAGTTTTTTACAGAATGTTTTTGGTGGGATTTCACTTCTTTTTGTAGAAACGTGGGCATATTGATTTATTTCACCATCAGCATTACACGTGTACACTTGCATTTCGTCCCAATGTTCAGCAACGTATGCAACTATAGCAGATCTGATACTGCAAGTTAAGTCAGTTTTACCATACACCAAGAAAGATATTGAATGGGAGAGACAAGACCCGTCTTTGGGCATACCAACTACTTGGTAGCCACTAAGTTTATCGTCGTCTTTTAATATTATCGACATTTTTTACGATATTATCTTGCGAAATCAAACACATAACGTTTATGTTTATATAACAGACAGCTGATACATTGATAGACACATATACGACCGTGGTCACATATAATGTCCGTGGCAGACCATTTCATATCATAGATATTATTAAGGATACAAATGGGCTCTTGTGTTTTCAAATAAGGGTCACCAGGTACTCCAGATCTTCGATTATCCTAGTTTTTATAGTTTTCCCTTTATGTGGCCATTAAACCCTAACTCTGTACCAAATTTCAGCTCTCTGAGTTTATGGGAAGTACTAGTTCTATTATGATGATCATGAGTGAGTGAGTGAATGAGTGAGTGTCATAAATGCGAAACTTTGCTTTCGCTTAACTTCGGAACTAAATGACCTACAGACTTGAAATTTTTTATTTTAATTATGTGATTTTATAGCTTACTGGATGACGAATTTCTGCGTTCTGGTCTTATCCAGAGGTTCCCAAATAGGGGCCTGAAAATGCGGGGGAATGGTTCCAGTAAGGGATGGTACGGCAGTGTTTGCTTCGCGCTCGACTTGGCGGGGATATGATCTAGTTTGATTTGACACTTATACAATTCTGAGAATCATTGTAGCTCAAGCAATATTAAAATAAGATAATGCTAGCCCGATTTCATTTTGGGACATGTGAGCTTAGATTTCAACTCCCTCAAAAAATAGAACGTGAGAGAGAACATTTATATAACATCTGGTCTATTTCAATACTATTATCCATTTATTGGATTAAATTTTTTGAATTATTTATCAAGTCTGTAATGATGCAACCGATTAATGAAGAACAGAGAAATACAGCCGTAATGACCATTTATGAGAAAGCATTAGAGAAGAATTGACGTTTTTATGGAATCTCATTAAGAAATAAAGCTGATATCTACATGCAGAACGACTTCATTCAGTACCTTCAGAATCATTTGTATTAATAATTTATTAATTAGCATATGAATATTTTAATTCAAGTAGGCAATTATATTCCAAATGGATTAATGATATTGCTAATGTTACTGCTATAAGAACGTGCTTCATGAACATTAATGAGGCTTTCTTTGTTCTAGATTCTATCTGATATTAGAGAAATCGGTAAGATGTTGATTTGCAAGAGAATGAGCAAATTTAATTTGGCTATAGGATGGTGCTCCCTATCACAAAAGTGAAGAAATTACCTATTACCTATTTGGATGCACAATATAGAGCGTAGAAAAAATGGAAATTACGCCTGGTCTCCGAGAAGCCCCGAGTTAACACTCCTAGAGTTTTTGCTATCAACTGCACAGGAACTTTAACATCGAATTCGAGAAGATATTCCATACCTAAATGAAACTGAATGAGTTAGAAATGAACCTGTAGGAAGTGGACGCATCTACACTTTCATATACCGGGATATCAAAAATTATCTTGGTCAAGGGTGGTTGTGGTATCTAAAACGTGTGTCTTACTTTACGTTTGAAATAATTATGTCACTGTCACACTGACATCATCAATAACCTACAAATTTCATACCTTTTTATTTCAGTTGTAAAACAATAATGAAGTACAAATTATGAAATAATTATGTGAACTTTGAACCTTTTCAGAGGTCGTGATAGCCACAATCTGGGTCAAAAACTGTTTTGAAATAGTTAATTTTCCGTAAATCGAATGACGTTCACGTGAGAAGCCCGTAGCACGCGAGTTAGAAAAGTGCAAACTGCTTGTACCTAATACAGCTTTACGACGGCTTTTCGCATGCCGTTTTCGCTCCATGTAGTTAGATTTAGTATCGGACCGTGCCCGACGACCTTTATTTTTTCGATAAATGTCCATTAAATAGGAAAATTCAATTAAAACAGTTTGAGCTATCCTCAGATCTCAGCTACGCGCATCTAACGTGCGACGTACCAAAGGAAATTCTCTCGCGACTAAAATATACACGAAGCGGGTAAAAGCTAACGGCCCATAGCCAAAAACACTTTATTACAACTGGCGCCGGTCGCACGGGGCAAGAAACGGCCCCAAATTAACAAGACCGAGGTAAAATGTATAAACTCTAACTTACGCGCAGCGAGCTCCTCGAGGCATATGGCAAAATGATTTCGTTCGTAGCTAATTATATAGGACGTCTGTCGTTCATGCAATTATGTTTTTAGATAATTCGAACCTTCTAATTTCGCACTTTTAGAAACTTCAAATTAATCATGACATAATTATTCCAAACGTAAAGTAAGACACACGTTTCAGATTCCACAACCACCCTTGAGCAAGATAATTTTTGATATCCCGGTACAAAGATAGATCACTAGAAAGCTTGCTCATTTGGTCATATTTGTCAATCAAACTTCAATGAAATCCATTGTCATGTTAAAATGGAGAAGAAACCTTCAGCTGATTCGAATTTTGGTTAACGATTATTGTCAAAATTGATTCAAGCAGGAAATTAATGAATTTTGGTGTAATCAAAGCGGACCATTTTATGTTTTGTTTCCCAGAAATGATATGGTGAATTTGATGAATTCTTCAATATAATAACTAGGCTTCATTCATTGAATGAATCAATATAACTAATTTATATCCAAAAATTGAATTCAAAGCCTACTGTGGGCTTTCAACACGGAATTTGAATCTGACCTACAGTTTTTTTTTAGTACAAATTGTTAAATATCTAAAACATTATTCTGATTATTCGAAGGTGCTATAACGGTTAAATAAAAATTAAATTCTCAGTTGCCCTCGCAACAATTTACATTCTTCGTAATAACAGAAGCCCGAAGGCTTATACTTATTTACGAGAGAGACAGTGAACAGTGATTAACATTCACAAGATATGTGGGATCTCCCAAGGGCGTAAGACAGTGACCCTCCACTCATCCAATCATTTTAAGTAGATGTCTGAAATCATCGGTCCTTCTGGCCTTTCTAAGATACGTCAAATTTAATCACAAAAATGCTTGACATCATCCTTTGAGCTTCTTGTTGCGGCAAGAAACAATAAAGTGAAACACCACTATTTCCTGAAGATTTCATTAAGATGTAGCAAATACTGGCATGGATGTACGTACTCCTTGTTTACGATAACATGATATTCTAGATTTGGCAGTTTCTTGTTATATATTTAGTAAAATTCAAGTGGAGATAATAATGAGATACTTGGTTGACATTCAATAAATATATTCATACACCTATTCGATATTTTTGGTGGCTCAAATCCAAGCCCCATCTTTAGGATCTCGGAAATGGTGAGAGAAACAGGGTCGGTTGAATCATGACCAAGTTACACAATTTGACGCTCAACAATATGGCGTATTGGGATATTAAAAATATCGAATACTCTCCGAGATATTCGGAAAAAACAGATATTTTGTTATTTCCTTCTGACGTTATTGGAACAGATTTTATTCCAAGATTTTATGATTGCCATTTTTTATGGCCTACAAAATGGCTCTATCAAATTGTGAATGTGATGTTTCTTACGGAAATCATCATCAATTTTTTCTTTTCAAATACGGACCTGGACTTTTAATTTTATTTTTTGTTACTTTCGGGCTCCCTAAAAGCTATGACTCATGACTACTCCTGATTTCCAAATGCTTAAATGTCGAAAATGATGGAACCTTGAATACTGGACGTTACCTTAATTAAGTTCCTTCTTATCCACATGGAAATCATTTACTATGAACTGAAATAGACACATCTGTTTTCATCAAAGTGAGAGTCCTTAAGTCGTCACATTCTTAGCGGAGAATACAGATCCACATTTGGTTAAAATTGGAGGCAGTGTTCACACTGAGGGCTTACTCTTGCCCGCTCCGAAAATATGTTGACCGCCAACAGTGCTTCAGTAACGTATAACCGATACTGGTTTCTGCTACCTTTGCTTTCATGTTCAAACAGTTCAGGTGAAATTTCTGTCCTATTTTTTCGTAATGTACTATCTGTATGGATTCTGGGATGAACTAGTTTTCAATTGTGACGGTTCAGCCTGTATGGAGGACCGGAGCGGCTGCTATTTTATCCAAATCATTCTGGCCCAGCAGGCTGCTTCTCTATCCCTACATATATTTCCAAATTTGAGATGTGGAGAGTTGTGGCATCAACTAAAGCTCCATATATTGATGCCTTATTATACTGGTTTATTAGCAAAGTATCGAAATCCTCATCGCCCTCTGAATGCTTCAAGCATCTCGTCGACTGTGACATATTCTCCAATTTGGTAATTTGTTTTAAAACTGTCAACATGAGCATCAACTTGTGTCTTTATTGGAACTGCAGGAACTGTTTTTTTTCAATTTTAGACAAGAAATTGCGAAATAGTTCAATAGAAAATAGAAAAGACAATAACAACTCAGGAGAAAACACTGTTTAATATTTCATGATATCTCTATTATAATACATTGATATGTCCGTCAATCCTAGATGAAAGACGGATCTATGTGTTGTTGATGTCCAATTTCAAGAAACAATTTGATTACTTTACAAGTGGAATATTCGATATGATTGAGCAAACGAACACTCCTTACATGCCCTTAGAATTAAGCCCTTTCATACCGTGCTTCAAACACTAAGCCCTCAGCACTGATTCAAAGTGGTCAGAGTGCATACACAAACACTGCGCATAGTGCTCAGCACACCTCCGATAAGACCTGAATGCGGGGTTCCTGGATTCTTGGGGTTGGTATCTAGTTTTGGTTGGAAACATACCATCGTAGGGTTGAGTGGTTTATTGAGAGACACTTACATATTCAATTAACAGCGTTGTAGATATTAGTCACAGGACTAACGTATCCTAATACTGATACTAACATGATGAATGTTCTAGAGATTTACTTATATCTTTTCTCAAGGAAAAGCCTTGTCATCATACGATGTTCTGAACGTCGTTTAGTCATTGCGAAGGTTGACCCGGTCGCTCGACTCACATTGTCACGATTCAACCTTGTTGACCTAAGCATCACTCACACTGTTATCCATAATATTTTTGAATTACTAGACTACAACATCGAATAGTATTAGGAAAAATAGACTTATATTGGATTTACATGATCTAGGAATTATGGAAGATAACTCCTTCATCATTCCATTACATTAGGAATACTTCCATTTTGCCAGAGATATTCATTGATCAAACTCAGTTCACAAAAGAATGTGATCTTCATAGCTATTTTTTCTTCCTTCTTGAATATTGGACAAACCAGTAGAATACAAAATTTATTAGTGTCTTGATTTTCCCAGCTTTATCTACTTCTATATTATGATTCTCTCATATGTTAAAAATCAAAATATTCGTTATGCTGTAATCAGCAATTCTATATTTCAAAATTGAGCTGTGAAAATTTGACAATAACAACATATATCTAATAATTATTATTCTTCGTGCAACTTCATCGATTCTGCATTTGTGATGCTCATCTTGTAGGATTTCTTATAATGCTATCACAGAATCCTCTTCCTATGGTTTCCGAAACAGCTACTGGGAACAATAAAACTAACATTTACATTGGAGTTTCACAAAGTAAATACTTTAGAAGCATTAATTAGCGACCGCGACTTTTTAAGCTTTCACTCATTCAATTAGTTAGTTTAAAATCTTCACGAAGGAAGAACCACCCAAAACAATATTCCAGAATATTCCAATTTCACTTCTCAATAATTCATAATGTTAATTATTAGGGTCAAGAAACATAATAAAAGCAGTAAATTCCATTTAAGCTTATTGCGTTTAATTCCGCCATATTTAATGAATTTCTCACATCCACCCTATTCTTTTTTTAAATTGTCGGTACGTGCAAAGCCTAAACAAGACTCAGTCTGGCATAAAAACGCAGAAAATAAGAAGTAATTTAGAGCAGTCTACTGCTATTCACGCCGTGAGACATTTTAATATGAAATGACATTTTTGAATTTCTTGATCTGGGCGGATTATATTCACTATACTGTGAAAAATAAAGTGGACATCAGTCTCATCGATAATTCCTCTCACAACGTGTCAAAAGTGGGTAAGGGATGTTCGAGATAGGAAGGAAATATGAGCCACCGCAAATATATCATTAAAATTTGGCGCTTCTCGAACCACAGTTGAATGACAACGTGCATTACCGTGCCACAAAAATTCACCAACTTGGCAACACTATGTTCCGCAATGATTTTGATTGGAATCACTGGAAATAAGGAAATACTTCACTCTACCTTTTGGTTCCCCTCCTTCACGTCTTACGCCTTTCGGTAGATCATTTGTCATATCAATATTTGGAGTGTCATGCATATGTCAAAACTATAACGCCATCTGTCTGTCATTTGAGATCTTCTGTATTAGCTGTGACCACGGTCGTATATATAGGTCTGGGAACTCGAGGCTGTTTCCTATGTGAGAAGTGAGTTCGCTAAGCGTCATCTGTTGCGTAGTACCAAAAGGGTAGCACACGAGTCGAGGGATGTTATACGATCGTGTTTGAACGATATGGCGCCTAATCCTGACATCCTGACAACATACTTCGATATGCGCCAGCTGGTGGCTGAGCGAGGGACTACGAGTTTAAGCGACATGTAAGAGACTCAAGTCAAACATAGAGATCCCAGATCTGTATATACGACCGTGGCTGTGATTACGGACCACGGTCGTACATACAGGTCTGGAAACTCGGGGCTGTTTCCTATGTGAGAAGTGAGTCCACTAAGCGTCGACTGTCGCGTAGTACCAAAAGACGTCACGTAAGAGTATCATAAAAGGCGTCACGTAAGAGTATCATCTTGATCTCTATGAAGAGTATTCTGTGACAACTGTCAGTTGACTTGTAAACACTACGGTCGTGGTAGTAAACAAGGAATACCTGTGTTTTTAGACACAAATTACGAAAACGTGCATTGTGCCGAAATGCAAAACGGGGTAGAAAAGTGTAAAGCAAGAAACTTCTGTTTTTAAATTGCCGAAAAATGCGGAAATGCGAAAAAAGTGGATGCTTGCGATTCCGGATAGAAATTGTTTCAACGAGGTCTTTTATGAAGTTATTTTTAAGGTGAGTTTGACAAGAGTAACAGTTCTATTCCTCTCTCAAATCAGAATAGTAAATAGTGCGTTACGAGAAAAATTGGCAGTGTCAACATAGCCGAGGTATCCGGACCCGTCGAGTGTACAGTACCGGAGGTTTTAGTGTATAATGTATATATTGTAAACATAATGAAAGACAACATACTAAACTAGTATACATGTATTTTGATTGTAATCCTAATTTAATTAAAAAAAAATTTATATGCGATCGTTTATTTTCAAAAATTTCCTTTTTAAATTACTACCAAAAAAAGCCTTAGATAATAGGTACATAATCCGGAAAGAATGTGTTTTAACGAGGTCTTTTATGTGTGCGAAAAAGGGGAAGTTATTTTTAAGGTGGGTAATACATTTTAGCAAGAGTAACAGTTCTATTCCTCTCTCAACTCAGAATACTTAGTAACACTGCTTGCGATTCGGGAAAGAAATCCTTTTACCACTTCGTGATCCAAGCGCTAGCTAGTGGCTGAGCGAGGGACTACGAGTTTGGCGGCGCATAAGAGACTCATGTCAACCATACAGTTTCCAGACCTGTATGTACGACCGTGGCTGTGACTCATCAATCTATGAATTGTCATAAGGGGTATCAATGAGCTGACAATCAATGAACTATGAACTATTCTAATTGTGAATTATTTTTATAGTTCTGGTGCCAAGGAAATGTTACACGAATGAAAATAGAACTCAAATAATAAATTGAAGAGCGGTGTAAATATGGAATTGGCGTCAACTAGCCAAGAAGAATGCGATCAGCCGAGTTATGTAATAAATTGAATATAGTGTTGTCTGTTGAGTTTTCAATAACTGAACCCGCTCTAGTAATCTTTGTAACGGAAATAAGTTGTACTTGAAACTTTGATAAATATAGATCCCATATCGTGCATTCATAATATTATTAACAGGAGCGAAGGCCTTTATCAATTCAATTGTGAAGTTCGTCACGAAGTTGAACGCTAATCTGTTATTACTACCCCGGTATAAACATGTACGATCATGTTCATGTCTACGTTTTCAACAATACCTAATAAGCTACAACCTTCTGACGTTAAAGACGTTGGAATATA
This sequence comes from Endomychus coccineus, assembly GCA_958510875.1. NCBI lineage: Eukaryota > Metazoa > Arthropoda > Insecta > Coleoptera > Endomychidae > Endomychus > Endomychus coccineus. Next base: position 39,515,590 of record OY294069.1, read on the forward strand.
ATCTTAGTCCAGATATTTTGCATATTTGCATATGCAATGAAAAGGACGTGAATTGGTTAAACCGGAAATGGTATTATAAATATAGGAAGTATATTTTCAAACATGCAGATGGGGTGATTAAGCTTGGTAAATTCATTTTTTGTATCTGAATTAGCCTCCGAGAAAACTGAACTCGATATACTGCATCGCACTGGATTAACCAAGAAAATTTTATCAGAAACATTTGATTAAAAATATTTATAACATGAAGTTTTGGAAAGAATGAGAAAATTGATAGTGGAATTTTGATACATCATGAAATCATATTACAGAAAAGTTATCAGCTTATCCTCCCCATGTACGTAATGTTATCACCATGTGTTCACACTTTAGATAAAATTAAACGCCTAGGCATGACAGTTGTAAATAACAAATATTTCAAACAGTGTTTATTGATTATCCCCGAACCTAAATAGACGTTCTGACGGGAGATTATCTTTATAAACACAAACGTTGAAGTCAATGTTTGATAATATTGTTTGAATAATAAAAGATTCTACCTAAATAAACAGCCTAACAATATTATTTGCTTTAACTTGTAGATATTGCCGATTTTAGAATAGGAGGGTGAAGCGCTTATTGATAACTTTCCTCTGAAGTCATACTCATAACAAAATGTATTCATATGAACCAAGTTACAAAATTTTATTCTATTGCTATTTCATTGGAATTTGTATCTTTGATGAAGACTACCCTTTGAATACTCCTGAATATTTTCCATAAAATGATACATTTAAAATTTTAATAAGCAAATTCGTAATCAGCGATCAAAGAAACCCCTATAGTGACCTATCACACGATAAATTCGATGACGTGGAAAGGTTTTTTTTCCGGTTTATCACAGTTTGCCGCAAATATTCCTGGTTCTTTGCTATTTTGCATCGGAATACGCGACTGTCAACTTATTACGAAGAGAACGCTGATCATGGCCAAATTTCACCTAGTTTCCGTCCATTGAATGAATTTTCCGTGAAAATGTCCTCAAATTCGTGTTCAGCGACCCGAAAAACCTCCTAGAACCCGATTAATTTTATTTTTTTGACAAGTAAAAAATTATCTCAACAATGAGGTAAAACAGGGTTCATTTAGCATATATGGGTGAATTGGAGGAGATTACAGAGTCGCTCAGTTGTCACCACGGTCGTATAAACAGGTCTGGATACTCGAGGTTGTTTCCTATGTGAGCAGTGAGTCCCTTACGCGTCGAATTTCGCGTAGTATCAAAAGACGCCACGTAGGGGGATCATAAAAGGCGTCACGTAAGAGTATCATCTTGATCTCTATGAAGAGTATTCTGTGACAAGTGTCAGTTGACTTTTAAACACAATTTTATACGAAAGTTCCAACGTTCAGATCTCGATAGCGCTTCCGGCTTCGGGATTTTCACGTGGCCTATCGAAATTAGAAGGTACGAATTGTATAAAAACACAATTGCATGAACGAAAGACGTCCTATGTAATTAGCTACGAATGTAATCATTTTGACATATGCCTCGAGGAGCTTGCTACGCGTCAGTTAGAGTTTATACTTTTTACGTCGATCTTGTTAATTCGGGGCCGTTTTATGCCCCGTGCGGCCGGATCCAGTTGTAATGTGTTTTCGGCTATAGGCCGCTAGCTTTTACCCGCTTTGAGTATATTTCAGTAGCCAGAAAAATTCCCTTTGGTACATCGCACGTCAGACGCTAGTAGCTGACAGCTGAGAACACCTCAAACGGTTTTAATTGAATTTTCCCATTTAATCGACATTTTGGGCTCGAGACTGTGCTATTTAGTTGGCCCCGTCCATAAACTAACGACATGGAGCGAAAACCGCATGCGAAAAGTCCTCGTTAAGACGTTCTATGTACCGTAAATTTACACTTTCCTAACTCGCGAGCTACGCACTCCTCACGTGAACGTCATTCGATTTATCGAAAATTAACCGATTCAAAACAGTTTTCGACCCAGTTTGGGGCCATCACGACCTTTTAAAAGGTTCGAAGTTAACATTTCGACAATTTTAAGCTATGCTTAAACGGTGCAAATGGGCATTGGTAACACTGCTTGCGATTCCGGAAAGAAATCGTTTTACCCCCTCTTGATCCAAGCGCCAGCTGGTGGCTGAGCGAGGGACTACGAGTTTCACGACGAGTAAGCGACTCAAGTCAATCATAGAGTTTCCAGACCCGTGTTTATGACCGTGGTTGTCACGAATGACCTTCATGGTCCATAGAACATCATGCAAAAAGACTTTCAGATTCGTTAACCTGCAACGAAGTTAGTTAGTCGGCCTAATTCCCCACCTAACAGCCCGGACTATGAACTCAAATTAACGGAAAAATTATAATATTTAAATTAGAAGCAATGCTGACAAATTGTTTAACCACACTGTGGCATTCTCACAGGTGGGTGTTATGAAGCAAAGCTGAAGGTAAAATTATATCCTTAAATATTAGTAATCAATCTGGATGTGGATACAACTTGAGGGATGAGGGATGGCTTGGGGGGGAGACCTGTTTTTGAGCTTCTCAATATTCGTGGAAACATACACTGAAAGTGGAAACTGCGCTGAGTTTGTTCTATATACAAGGCATTACAGTCTTCACACCTCAGCCTGTAAACTTCAGATTTCTTCAATTTATCTTTTATTCAGTACTTGAATAATTCGTATATGAGTATAGATTATTTGTTGTTTTTGGGGCGACGTTTTTATTCTGGTTTTGAGGAGCGTGAGTGTTTACATAAATTATAGATTTTAGACATTCGAAAATTGATTTGGTATTATGTTTAATCTGCGTATAAGGAGCGAAGTAGTAACGTATTATTCTCTGTATCTAATATAACTCACCTAAATCACCTTTTCAATTCTCAACCCGAATGAAAATAAATAATGTCGAGAATAGATAAACGACATATAAAACAATTCATGAAGTAAATTTTTATCGTGCAGTTTTAAAGTCACACACATGTGGAGAATTACGACATATATTTATCAGACGACACTTTCCACATATTGTGCTGGAACATTTCCACTAAGTTATTCAAGTAAAGAAGCTGACAATTTATTCTATTTTATGCATGACGTGCGGATATTTAAAGTGTAAAGCGAACAAAGAGGTCGCAATAAAAAAACACACGTCAAGTTTGGCGGCCAACTGCTAAACGGGCTATTAAAGACACAATTGACGACTTTTGTAAATAAATAACAACAATCTTATCTTTAAACGTGAATGACTTGGTTTGCATACAGAAGACGAGAACATTTTATGAGCTCCACGCTACTTTTGATATTGAAAGCGCAATAGTTCAGGTTTAAACAACATTTCATCTCGAGAATACTGCCACCAAATAGCGCGATAATCTGAATTACGACAAAGAATGTTAATACTCTAAAATGAACGTACGCCATTCTATGAATATACTTACATTCAACAATTCGGTATCCTGCAAATGTTTTTGGATCTGGAAATACAAACCTGCAAAACCCACCTCTAAAGAAATCACCGACTATTTATTACTACTCCCCTCTATCAAAATTGTTTTGAAGCATATTTCAGATTCGTTATTAGCTTATAGGTAGTATTAATAGCGTATTTTGTCTAGTTTTAGAAACACTTCTGACGATGTTAATGTCCAATGAAACATGTTATGGTCCACCGGAATTAGACATAAAAATCGTCTGAAACGTGAAAATTTTTAGCAACATACAGACCTGGTTCTTTGAGAAGCTTTCGACTTCTAGAACACAAATTCCACAACCTGCAGATGAACGGTGTTTTTCATGATATATATATTTTTAGGCGTTCTTGGCCATTTTATTTTTTTCTCACTTACAAGAAAATTGTGGATTCTATGAACAAAATACAGGAATCGACTTTTGGAGATCAAACATTTCCACATCTTTCTTGTCTTATAATTTATTTTCCTCTGGTGCGCTATTTTCTCACTAGGGTCCGCCGTAAAAACAAATTATTATTCTTCCGACAACTTTTTGCATTTGACGTGAAAAATATGAATTTTGGTGAAGATTATCTTGAGAGCAAAGTTGTAGAGCGGAGAATTTCCAATTTTATGTTCTAAGACTTTTTTTAAATTGCGTATTTTCACCGCTAGAACTCGCCATAGAAGGTGCGCGGATATAGATAATCAGCTTTTTAAGAGATTTTTCACATTCACATTTACGAAAGGAATTATCCTGTTCACATTATCAAGGGAAAATCATTACTAGCCAATATAATCCAGAACTTTCGGGCCTATTGAAATCAGCTAATCAGCGATCGCGGGGATTTTTCATCGATCTGAGTGAATCTTTTGACTCAGTCGACCACGTGATATTGCTCACTAAATTGCAAACTTTGGAAAAACATGGAATTCCACTAAATTGGATGAGATCTTATTTATACAAAAGACCTCAATACGTTCAAATAAAAAATTGCAAATCAACTATATTGAATAAGCGTAGAGGGATGCCACAGGGTTACATTCTGGGTCCATTGCTATATCTCATTCATGTCTCGGACTTTGATATTAACAACTCTTCAATTTTTGTTCATGACACAACGGTTGAAGTGCACGAACCCACTGAAAAAGCTTTAATCGAATCTGCAAATAATTGCACTCTAGACTCAAAGTTGAAATGGTCACAACACATAAATATCCTGTGTGAAATATTGACTACTGGTACTCATATTATTGGAAGGTTAAGAGAAGCGATACTCTCATAATATACTATTTTGCGCACAAACCGTCTCACTCGTCATATGGCATAGCTGCATGGGGAGTATCCTCGGATTTACAAAGAGTTCTTATTTTGCAAAAAGAACTGTTCAAAGAATGTTTCATCTGAGCTCTCAGACCACTTGTAAACCTATATTTATAGAACATAAGATTCTGACTGTACCATCAATCCTCATATTTCAACTGCTATTATATGCTCATAAGAACATTCATAAATTTAACAAACTCAGCGACCATGGAAACTACAAAACAAGAAATAGTAGAACTCTAACTCTAACCTCTACAGAAAACTGAATTATTTGAAAAGAGCCCACAATATTAATCTATACAACTTTATAATAAGTCAGTAAAATCACAAAGAAGAAAGCTTATTATTCTAAAATGGAATATTTAAATGACACATTTTAATTCATTTATTAGAAATAATGATATATAATAATTATTTTCTTTTCTTTTCTTCCTATATGTTTATTGTGAAATATTGTATTGCAAATGAATTTCAGTATGTAATTGATTGTGTTATTAATAACTTTAGGACGAAGTTCAATGTACTTATGTATCTAATGAATTGAAGAATAAACCAAACTTAACTAAACTAAATAGTTTTCTTGATCTCGCTAAGCCAAGATTGGCAAAACTGAGGTTTGAAATGCCATGGCATCTATTTTTGCTTCATCTGATTTCCTGGGATTGTGATCTGTTCCGAAACTCCAAGATCCCTGGCAGCTAGGAATTCGTGGTCCGATGAGGGAGTGATAGCCTCAAATGTAAACTTTCAAGAGCTGAAAGACACTCACTCCAGGAAGAAGTCAATAAACTGTAGAAATTATGTGAAAAGTGCGATTGAAATCAATCAATTTCATCAATATGAACTATAAAATATTTATATCATCAATACTAACAAAATGTCAGTGCCAAATAATATAACAATCTACGGTGTTTTTATTTTTTACTGAAAGACAACATTCAAGATCATGTCAAGACAGTATGGACCTAATGTGAAAGATTCTCATAATATCAGTTCTTGATAACAGGTTAACAAACTATTTCATTATCATTTGGCACCGGTGTAATGAATATCTTCTCGAATAAACCGATTTATAAAAAAGAGAAATAGGCTTCGAAAAATTTCCCCCCTGAAAACAACACCCAACATGTCTGCTTTTTTCCAATTCGTTTCTATATTTCAAAAAAGAATCAGAAACTTAATTCAACGATGAACTATTTATTTTTCCGCGGACGATTTCGTTAAAAAAATAATTTCAAATTTGAAATGTGGGTATAAAGCATTTTGTTTTTAGTACGTTATAAATAAAAATTCCTCTATCTAATAATTTAAATTTCCAAAAGCTACTCATTGTACTTGTATTCATATTCATCATAATAATATTTACAATCCTCTGAAGATATATAATGTCTCAATTGAATGAGACAGGTTTTTAATTAAATGGGGACGATTTTTTCGAATATTCTTGTCCCGGGTATGAATTATATATACATTCTCGGGAAATAGATCACACTAACACATATGTTTATTATTATCGTCTTTGAGCACGTTTCGGTCTCACAACCATCATCAGAAAGATTATTATGTCTAAAACAGGAGTTTTTAAAAATAAGCGTTCTTATCGCATCAATTTCAATTAAAAATGCCCGCGTCTCCGAAACGAACAGAAACACGAATAATCGAAATTGTAACACATAAATGTTATAAGTATAATAAATCAAGAATCCACTGTTTAGTAGTACACTTATAGAATACGAACTCATGTCCACGAAGTCTATGAGCGACAAAAGAAGTCATAAATTCAAAAAGATGAATAATTCAATGAATATCAATAAACAATTGTTGAAGAACCTAGTTGAAACAAAAATTCCGAGTGAGATGCAACACACGTTGAGCTTAGGTTCGAAATGTACATTCTGTGTTCCATCTCAGACGAGCCACCCCGTATATTTCTTATCCCGTAGTGAGTGGAAAAATCTCTCGAAACACGTCGAATGATTTTGTTTGGGGGACATCTTTTGACAGATATTTGAAACTTGAATGAGCAACCCCCTAATAGATGGCGCTTCAACCGCTCAAAATTGAATAGGGGAAAGGGGTTGAGTGATACGTTATTTGAAAGGTCTTGGAAGCCTCTTCACAACGGTGTATGAGAAACGTAAATTTGAAGGACCGTTTTCGTCAAAAATTAATTTTGTTGCTCGAATGCGCCACCTTGAATATTTTGGTTATTTATACAATGTACAAGCTCATTTTTATCAAGTCTTTTTTACAAACTTAAACAATCTTCAAAAAAATCACATTCGTAAGAAAATGGATTTGTGTTGTCATGCTTACAATGGAAAAAATTAAATCTGCGTGTTTGAATCAAATGTTCAAATTGTCCTTCATTGACTTCCATACAATGATACATTCTCTCAAACTAATAAATAAAAAAACAGCAAAACATTTCCTTATGTTGCCTTCATTTTTTGTTCTTATAAGGTGTTTAGGCATGACAGTAGAATTTGGAGCGAAACAAATCCTCATGTATTTCGAGAAGCTCACACATCGGGAGAAGCTAAACGTTTGGGTAGGAATTTTGGGAGACCACCTAATTGGACCTCTGTTTATTCCTGTTAATTTAAATGGCGAAATTTATCTTGAAATATTGGAAAATGCGATTGATCCGTTAATAACTGAACAATTAGAAAACGATCCTCTACTACTTGAACAACAATTGCATTTCCAACAAGACGGAGCTCCTCCTCACTACGCCGCACCAGTTTGCCAATACCTCAATTTGCAATACCCCGGTCGTTGGATTGGAAGGAGAGATCCTATGGAGTGGCCTGCCGAACTCCTGACCTGAACCCTCTGGACTTCTTCTTGTGGGGACATCTTAAGTTCAAAATTTTTGTGACTCAGCCTGAAATTTTGGACAAACTACGCCAACGAATTGTAAATGAGTGTCGTCAAATAACTCCAATTATGCTGAACCATGTTAGAGACGGTTTTCAGTCAAGATTGTATTATTGTATGGAAGTCAATGGAGGACAATTTGAACATTTGATTTAAACACGCAGATTTAATTTTTTTCATTGTAAGCATGACAACACAATTCAATTTTTTTAAGAATGTGATTTTTTGAAGATTGTTTAAGTTTGTAAAAAAGGCTTAATAAAAATGAGCTTGTACATTGTACAAATAACCAAAATATTTAAGGTGGCGCATTCGAGCAACAAAATTAATTTTTGGCGAAAACGGTTCATCAAATTTACGTTTCTCATACACCGTTGTAAAGAAGCTTCCAAGACCTTCCAAATGACGTATCACTCAACCCCTCTCCTCTATTCAATTTTGAAGGGTTGAAGCGCCCCCTATTAGGGGGTTGCTCGTTCAAGCCTCAAATATACGTCAACAGATGTCCCCCAAACAATATCATTCGATGTGTTTCGGGAGATTTTTCCACTCACTATGGGATAAGAAATATACGGGGTGGCTAGTCTGAGATGGAAGATCCTGTATATAAATAATATAGGGACGAAGCAAACTTCAAATACCTCATAATTATCCCAATCTTTGAAATTAAACTTAAAATCAATAAAATCCTTGCAAATATTCTTCCCACGTTTTCAATCAAAATTAATACTTTCAATATGAGTAATTTGAGACAGAGTGAACGATTTGATTTTCGACAGCTTGGAGTGATTGGATTCCTTATTCTTTTATTCAAATCAATACAGTATGAAACAGATAACATACAGTGTGCAATTTATCTATTATCGCATTTTCTCAGATTGCAGATTAATTCAAAAGTTATTATGCTCAACTGGTAGGTACCATGCGGAAGATACGCTTCTGTATTGGTACCGGGGCTCAATAAGTTCGAACACATGCTGACGACGCCTGCGGTCACCAGACCCTTCTGTGTCATTATGTAATTACGGAACATTATTTCAGTCGAATCAAGAGACTACATCAGGAATATTCCAAATAATTTGAATTCATTATTTAGCATATGTTACAATCACGCATCTTGGCTTGCCTACTAAGTGTTACATTGATCGATACATGTAATTTATGTTGAATTCCAGTAGGTTTTATGATACCGGAAAAATTATGATACATTTGCCACATTATAATTATAAATTTAGAGCCGTGTAGAGGGAGAAACATGAATATATAATTCATGAAACGATCGATTTGTTATTATTTCAACCGTAGCTCCTAGGCTCAATTTCCACATTTTTCGATCGTCAGTTATTATTGATATTAAATTTATGAAGCCATTAAACCATATGTCTAACCTAAGGTTGAGATAGACTCACGAACGTGTTATTCTTTAGCTAGACAGAATAGTTTTTGAACTATTGCATAGAGAAATACATGGCTCACATAACCACAATTGTAGTCAGTTCACCACAATCGATATAAAAGAGATTATTACAGTAATTTCCAGGAAAAGCAAATTTGAACCCAACATTCTGTAGCTCGAATAAACTGAGAATTCACTAGTTATTATTAGAGCTTGGGGAATATGCACCTAAAAAAACCTAAGATATGCATACATATATGTGCACAAGTTGAAACATGCACTAAAATATGCTTTCATGCATTTAAATATGCATTTATGAAAAACGCAGTAATCTTCGCATTGAAGGTATTTTATTTATTATATGCTAAAGTCACAAAAAATATTTATTGAAATCACTATTGAGAGCTAGGTACCTTCTTTTTTTTTTTTTAAGTTTAATAAGTTTATTTACCACTCAAATAAGAGTAAATAATCAATAACTCACGTAAGTATGCAAATACTTGTGTGAGTGAAAATAAATATAAATAGAATAATTATAAATATCAATTTCTTACATAAGATAAATTCAACATTTTGAGTTATATAATCTTGTACTGTTCCTTAACTACTTATTTATAAGCTAATAATATCAACAATACTTAAATATAAAAAAGAAAAGAAAAAATACTCATATATATGCATAAATCAACACATATATACACATATACACATACACATACATATATATGTTACTGTGAATGTTCGAAGCGGAGTGTATCTTAAGATACACTGGTGTATGTTAACAACCACCAAGCTAGCTGGTGATTGTTTATTATTTATTGTGTTCTTTATGTTTTCGGTCATTCACCAGTGCATGTTATCATACACCACGACGACTTGGTTAATCTTCATTCTCTTCATGATGAGTTAAATTATGATGATTCAGCAAAGATATCTGCAAAACAGAAGTTCGGGCCTGAATTAAAATGAACTCACAAATTGTTACAATAAATAAAATCGTAGAACTATAATAAATAAAACAAATAGAATTTGTTTATTAATTAGAATCTTAAATCAGTAATACAAATAGCATTACCTGCCAAGTAAGGTAAACAATAACGTACACTTATCATTAATGCTATTGCCCTATTGGTTATAGAATTTAAAAAATACTCATTCGTTACAACGTACCTACTCATGGGTAATAAGGTATTACAGCATTTCTCGCTATAAGAATTAAAAAAAAACTTATTTATTAGTACATGGCAAACTGTTATGGCACTTAGAAATACAAATAACTCCACGAACTTCACAGTTACATTTCTTGGGGTTGCATTTTTGTGCACAATTGCAACGCTTGTATCCTTGTCCTCCAAATATTGATTCCAAAGCAACAATTTCATGCATTGATATTTTTGTAGAAGAAGTTTCAGATATATTGATAAAATTTTCCTTACTGATGGAAAACTGATTTCTAGTATACATCTGTGATTACGTCCCATGTTTTGTAGCCAATTGATAATAGTCACCATCCACATTTGAAACATATGTAAGGATATTTCTGGAATCTGTACGACCTCTATCAACATCAGGAACACGCAACCACTGCCGGATTTAGGGGAGGGCAACCAGGGACTACAGCCCCGGGGCCTCCACAAAAGAGGGGCCTCCACAAAAGAGGGGCCCCCACAATAGACTTCGGAAAAAAAATCTTTTAAATTCCGACTAGTAAACACTAGTAAACAACTTTTCCTTTGATATTTTTTTTCGCTAATTCTTGTTTCCGATTATAGTTATATATGTTTGTTAAATACTAAAAGAATTTACTTGGTTTCACAATAAATTATTTATTGAAAAACTCGACTGAAAAAATTGTTCATTTTATTTGGAAAATAATTTGGGGCCAGGAGGCCTCCACTCCTTTGTTGCCCCGAGGCATCCAGACTCTCTAGATCCTGCCCTGCACGCAATCTTACAGTATCTCCATATTTTGCAGGAGGAAAATTTGCCTGCGATACTTTAAGCATTTTTTTCCTTGATCTTGAAGTCCAAGTTTCGCTAATTCTATGTTTCTTTTAGATGTCTCTTTTCTATTGCACAGTAAACATATTTCGGATTCTGATATTCTGCCCTATTAGCGGTGCGGCGACGGGTGGCCTGCGTGGAAAAAAGAGAGAACAATAGCACTCTAACTTTCTCACCTCATTTCGAACAAACACTGGCGTGTGTTAACATTCATGTAATTAGTGAATTGCAGTATCTGAGACACACAAAATCGCCTTGGAGTATGTTAACATTCACCGGTGTATGTCCAAAACAAACAAAATATTGAAATAATTTCGGACTTACACCATTAATATTGGTGATTGTTGACATACACTGGTGCATCTTAACATTCACTAATATCGGACATCCACAGTAACATATACACACATATACACCATACACATATATAAAAAACGAAGCATCTAAACAAAATATGTTGACTAAACTTACAATATCTATTTGGGTGAGCGATATTTTTTATTCCTGAACAGACAACAAAGAAAGGAAAAATATAATAAAATAATAAATTTAGACAAATGTTTGGTATCGTATATTGGCACTGTTTTACAGATTTCAATAGCTAGGATCCATCAACCTACTTATTACTTATTATTGCTTATTCTCTATTACTATTTATAGTCCAGGCAACGAACCGGAAAATGAATAAAAAAAATATAGTAAGCAAAATTTTTGCATTTTGTTCCTAATACCCCATAGATCATTCATGACTATCAAGACCGCGAAGGTCGACCTTACTACTCCCCCAAAACAAGGTTTCAACTAGAGATGCCACGAATATTTGGCTACTATTCGGTATTCGGCCTTTCGGCCACTTTTTTATTATTCGGTATTCGGCCGAATACCCATTCAATACCGAATACCAAAGTACGGAAAAAAAACTCATAATAAATATTACTCAGAACAGTTTTTAATTTAATAAAAAATTTAAATAATATTTAATACATAAAATCTATCAGTGGTAAGTTATGATGAATGAAAACAATTTTTTTAGCATTTGTTGATAGCAAACGATTGCGCTTTCCCTCATAAATTATTCCTGCTTCCGAAAATAACCGCTCACTGTATACACTGCTACTGGGAGATGATTAATAAATCTTATCAAATTCTGCTAGGCTTGGATACTGTTTTGCGTTTGCTGACCACCACTTGTATGGGTCTGCTGTCCGATCTAGGCGAACTAGGCAAACAGTTAAGTAATTTAATTTGATGTAACAATCAACAAATAATGCGCGTTGTGACAAGACCTACTTGCAAATGAAACAAATACGCCCACGGCGTAGTTATCGAAAGTACTTCAATGATGCAGGTAGGAACCTGTCGCTCGCGAAATGTAGTAAGGGTCGCCGAATACTCGGCCGACGAATATTCGGCGCTTCGGCCGAGATCCTTGCCGAAGATTCGGTATTCGGTATTCGGCAAAATCACTATTCGTGGCATCTCTAGTTTCAACCCCTCAGAGGGGCATTCTCATGAAAAAAATCCGAAAGTTTAGAAAATTAATGAATTAAGAGCCAAAAATGACTCCTAGTATTTTTAATGATGGTCATAATAGAATTTTAGAAATTGAATTTGATGACGATTAAAATAACTATGAACCGAAAATTTCATATTTTCAAAATTATGTAAATGGATGAAAAAATTTATGATAATAATAATAATAAAAATATATACATAATCATGCAAACAAATATATAGAATAATAAATTTCAAAAATGTAGATCATTAATAAAAATAGAAAAGTAGTAAAGTTCATTTTATTCCCCGACACTGGAAAGGAAATTACAATTTCCAGGATTTTTCACTATGGAGAAGGTTTTCGGGGAAAACCAATAGCGAAATCGTGATCAGCGACCCAAAAAACTTACTAGGGGTCATGACTTTTGTAACAAAATTATATTTTATTATTCCCAAACCCCAGGAATATCCCAAATTTTTTATCTGGAGGGAGTTTTCCGAGAAAACTAACAGCAGATTCGTGATCAGCGACCCAAAAAACCTACTAGAGCTCATTTTTGCAACAAAATTATTCTTTATCATTCATAACCGTCTCAGGAAAATCTCAAATTTCCCGAATTTTCCATCTGGAGAGAGTTTTTTGGGAATAATAACAGCGGAATCGTGATCAGCGACCCAAAAAATCAACTAGAGGTCATGTTTACAACAACATTATGTTTTATCATTCACAACCCCCAGGAAAATCCCAAATTTTCCATCTGGAGGCAGTTTTCCGGGAAAACTAACTGCGGAATCGAGATCAGTTACACAAAGAACATAATAGGGGTCATTTTCGGCTTTTAATTCATTACTTTTCCAATTTTTTGGATTGTTTTATAACAATGCTCCTAGGAGGGATTGAAACTCCGTTTTGGGGTGGTAGAAAGGTCGACCCCCGCGGTCTTGATAGTCATGAATGATCTATGGGGTATTAGGAACAAAATGCAAGAGGAAATTCGAAATTCTACCTTACTATATATTTTTTTTATTATGTCCTTTTTCCCGGCCTATTGCCTGGACTATTAGCACAACTTATACTACGTAGATTTATTTTATTCATTCATCATCAACATTATCATCAATCATCATCATTTTCTGTATGGTCGTAGCAGCTTGGAAGCTGACACATCGTATGAATTTATTTTTATATCTGACACTCATAGAGGGCAACCTGAACATCTTTACAGTACTTGATTAAACATTTTTGAAATAATGGATTATCCAATTTTGCAATCGAGATTTTGCAACCGACCAGCAAACTGCATAGATCCTTATTTTGTTGGTACGAAACTTTCGTTTGATTTGTAGTGACAAGCTGCTGAGCCGAATCTTGAGGCTTTTGTGCACGAGATTTATGCGTTACAGTGCCCAAGTGTTGATCAACTTGAAACTTTTTTCACATACGATCTGGAAATTGGAAATATAAAAGTTAACCAATAAACTTGTACTACTTCGTCAGCTTAAGACTAATTTGATTGGTTGTCACCTCTACTAAAATCTTATATACAGGATGTAAAAACAAAGGGCGGTTTCCTCAGTCAATTTTGATCTTGGGAACAGCGTTAACCAAACACATTGCATATTAGAATTTTATAGAATTTGTGCCCCGAAGTGTCTCCCATAAACTATTTTCTGAATTTTGATCGTAGAGTTTTTCTTGAAAAAGATCAGAGGTTTTGATGAAACGTCACATTTTCATCATAAAATAAGAAATAACGTATCAATTTATGACGAACAAAACAATGTCTGCAAGTCAGTGTCAAGATCATGTTTACCCCTTTGATAAAAATAATTTTAACACCAGTGCCTTAAAATAAATAAATTTTAATTTTAGACACTGACCTATTCTAAAACTTATATTTTAAGTTCTAAGTAAAGTTACATTTGGCTTATATTTTCAGAAAAATGTTTGAAAATTAAAAGAATAATTACTTCGACATAATAATACTTACCGGTTTGTTGCAAACTGTGCAGAATATATGGTTGTCATCAATGATTGTAAGATTTTTTTCATTATTAATCCATTTCTTCAGAAGAATTGATTTACTAGCACTTTATTTTGGCATTATCACAGACTTCTGATAAACACTTAAGCAAACAAGACTTCACTGAACTACCTAGAGACAGGACAGAACTAAATACTAGGTTCTTTCCAAACTTCAAATTTTAAAGGAGGTGTGATTTCATTGGCTCAATGTCAATAGTTTCCTCCAGTTAATCTAAAGACGATTGCAATTAGGGTATTTTGGTAACACAAATTCTGAAAATTTGTTGAGCTTGTATGGGCCTGATGGTCGGAAACGGGTAATTCCAGTAGATCTGACATTTCTCGTTTCCGACAACGGACTCAATATCTCCAGGCATGTAAGGCAGCACCGGCTCTTTGTCTATTCCGTACGAGTACCTTAGATGGTAATACAACACCCGTAGGGCTGCATTATGGCGATGGGTGTACGCCTAGGCCGCTTTTGCCAAATATGCCGACAGAAGGTGAAAAAGCGTCTCAGGCGCCTTTCGACAGTCCCTGCAGCTGATATCAGCAACCTGCACACCCATCACGTTGCGGCGATAGACCAAGGTGTTGATTACGCCATCTTGGCAAGCTGCTGTGAATCCCTTGGTCTCGAATGTAAGCTTGGCCGACCTTAGGTAGCCGAAGGTCAACCTGGTTGACAAGCCGTGCGTTTCGATGTTTCGGTAGAAAACACCGTGTATCGGCTTGTCAACATGCCGCCTGAGCATAAGATCTTGCTCCGCGGCATTTATCTGAGCATAGCGGCTTATTAATACACATAGATTATAAAACCATCTTTACTAGTTTTAGGATTTAGATCCCATCATCAGAAGATATTCTCTCTATAAAAACCTTTACACCATCAATCAACCTAACCTACTCATACACAAATCAGTTCAACTATCTCTGTTAACTTTTATAATTCGAATTATAAAAGTTAACAGAGATAGTTCCTGGAAAATGTACTTTAATCGTCGCCTTCAAGGGGAGTTTTTACATTCATTATTTTCCACAAGGTTAATATAATATAATATTTATAAACTAGGCTGTCGAATTGTAATGCTTCATATTTAATGTATAACACATTTTCCATATTTGTAAGATGAAGCGTTTTCAGATTCATAGAAGGTCCACTATCGATTTATTCTAGGAGATATTCAGATTCAGTTACCACTTTGCTCAACGTAATGAAAATAAAGTAATTACCTCAACTATGCTTTCGCTACTTACACTATTTTATTATCCAGATATTAAGTTAATTTTGTATCGTGGCGACATGCACTCAAGGGTCATATTATCGCAGGATACGTTAGAATTAATTTCGATCTTCCATACAACCAAGTGCACTCTGCATATTTCAATTCAATCATCACATATATGTAGCGGTTGGTGTCCTATTTGACAGGAGTATTCCAGATTGCTTTTTCTCAAATCCATACTTTCATCCATGTAACTAACACTTTCCAGTGGATGATATTAAAATACTCCAATTTCACGTTATAATTCGTTGCACGGGATTTCGTTTCAATAAAAATCGGAACTGACTAAAACCGGTGAAATGAACCCAAACGGTTATTGGGTTACAAATACGTCTTGCCGGGATAAATACTTCGGTCTGAACCAGCTTACATGCTTTTAAATTATCTACCTCATCCAACTACTTAGTGAATCAATATTTTTCCATTGGATTCTCCACAGGAAGCTCAAGTGAATAATGAGCAATAGTTCAGAAGCTTCCTTGTATGAAGATAAGGTGATTTATACCAACTCACCTCTGCACAATTTTTTCCTGAATAAGGGATAGGCCTGAAATTTCACCTTTTTTACGATCATTCATATATTTACTGGATAATTTTACTCAAAATACAAGAAACCTGATGTTTGTAAGTAATAAATACTAATATCTACTCGTTCTTGCACCGTTCTGAGTGCCTATGAGAAGTAAGTGAGGCTATATGGTACACACTGCTGTATAAAGTGTATATCGGGTGGACCAATCAAAACGAAACATGGCCGATATCTCATATACCGTTCGTTTAATAACAATCGCTTGAACCAGTCGATTTTTATTTCCCGGGTGAAAGATTTAGCCCACATCATCAACTTTGTAACTTTCACCCCCCGCGAGGGTGAGGGTGAGCATCAACCCCAAAATCTTAAATAGGAATAGGGAACGAGTGGTATATTATGTTAAAAGTAATCAAATCCTCTGTTCAACGCATCTTAGTTTTACAAATTTGATACAGCCTTTTTGAGAAAATGAGGGAACAACAATGAAAACAAAACGATTTCTCAATAATTATTGCTCAATGAAACAATGTTAAGACCCCTTGATTTTTATCCCAGTCTTTTGTGCATTCTTTTCAACTGTGTTACTTCAACCCCCCGCAGAGGTGAGTTCCAACCATCAAATCAGAATGGAATTAAAATTCGTGTGATACCATATTTTAATAGTCAAGAGTATCGCTGATTGAACTGTATCATGAAAATGGTAGATGTGTTAATATTGCAGCACAGGTATTCAATGAAATGAATCCAGATAAACATGTTAACGGAAAATACGTAATTGAGCTGGTAGCAAAATTTAGGAAGACAGGATCAGTGACAAACCGAAAACCAATTCCTCCAAATCGAAAGATAGTGGGAAACCAATAAGTGGAAGCTGCTGTTTTGGGTCACGTCAATATGGACCCTACATTGAGCACCAGGCAACTACCTGTAGTGTGTGACATATCTAGTACGAGTATTCGCAGAATTTTAGAGACACATATATTTAACCCCTACAAAATTCATCTTGTACAACTATTGAATGAAGATGACTTTGACAGACGTTTGAAATTTTACGAGACTATGAACTAATAAAGAATAATCCGAATTTAGTGTTCAACATTTGTTTTTCCGGTGAGTGTTCGTTTTTTCTAAATGGAACTGTTAATCGTCACAATTTTCGCTATTGGTCTGACGAATATTCACATCTATTCCATGAGGTTCACATTCAACTTCCTGAGGAATTAAATGTTTGGGTTGGAATTTATGGCGATTGTTTAATTGGTCCTTTTTTCCTCTTAGGAAATCTAAATGCAGAAATGTATCTTTAATTATTATCGCTATCGATCTTGCATAGACCGAAACTCTTGACAATAATAACAATTACAATGCCGAAGAGTTGACATTTCAACAATAAACCCTTGCTGGTAAATGGATCGGCCAAAGAGGACCAACAGAGTGAACTGCAAGATCACCTGACTTGACCACCTTAGATTTTTTTCTATAGGGTCACTTGAAATGTAAGATTTATAAAACTCACAGTCATTGAATGAATTACATCAGCGGATCATTGATAAATGGCAGGCCATTACACCAGAAATGCTTCATAATGTCAAGAACAGTTTTGAACAATATCTGTATTATTGTATGGAAGCAGGAGGGCAATACTTCCAGCAGTTATTATCATGAACAATGAATAAACTAAATTTACATTTTGTGTCTCATCTTTGTTTGTAAACCTGAGCCATACCGTAAAGCTAAGCTCGAAAAGATTAATTTTTTCCACAAAAACAATATTATTACTTAAAATTAACGTAAAAATCGATACAAATGTCTTATCAGTGTTTACTTATCAACTAACTTAACTACCTACTTAATTCTTAAAAATTGTTAGGCCGTGAAAAGACATTTTGTTGACCTTTTAATTGTGGTATCATTTGACTTTTAATCCCATTTTAATTTAAGGGTTGAAGCTTACCTCTGCGGGAGGTTGGAGAGGGGCGGAGTTGAAAATAAGCGAAAAAACTTTTTTCTCGCTATAAAAATCAATCTCAACGTTTTTTCACCGAGCAATAATTTTTTTTTAACCTCGCGAGGGGGTGGAATTCACAAGGTTGATGATATAGGCAACATCTTTCTCCCGAGAAATAAAAATCGACGGGTCCGAGCAATTTTATCGTCCTCATTTATGTGAAGTGACCATCGCTCCCATTTATATCAAATCGCAAATATGGTAGCATCGAGTTAAGGCTTCCTTCATCAACCTCTTAGTTTTACAGCCACAATTACCTCTCTCTCTCCAACTTTTCTCGGTTGGTGGTACCTTGCAGTATATTTAATATATGTTCACAAATGCGCATGCGTGAGATCTGAACTTATCCAAAACGCTTATCATTTGTGAGATCTATATAGTTAGAGTGTGCAATGACTGTAGATATCGGATCTTCCAATTGGAGTAGACATATAAAAACGAAAAACATGATACAAAAAAAAACTGCTGATAATGCTTCTGGTAAACGTTGTGTGAGTTGTAATATTGATGTTGAAATCGTGATCTGAGCCAGACATGTCAAATCCGAAAAACACATAAATAACATAATGAATGAATAGTAGGAAACTGTATGTTTGTGGAATGAAAAGTGTTGAATTTGAAACAGTTCCTCGAGGAAACAATAAATAGAATTATTTGCCGATTCTTCGTCAAGCCCAGACTCATAAGAGACGACAGCAATACCTCAACCCAAAGTATTAAAATCGATCAAACGGTGAGAAAATTGATATGTTCAGTTCAAAAACCATATCGTGCTCAAAAGCCAACTCCTGAACCTGTACCAAAACCTGTTGCTCCTGTAGATGAACTGACACAAATGAGGAAACATATTTTCCCATCAATAATAATCCTAGATTCTTCAAAACGTTAGATTATTCACACAACACCATATTCAAGGGAAATCTAACCGGCAATGAATTCATTTTCTCCTACCTACAGAAAAATGCAAAATACATGCTAATAAAAATTTATAATAAAATTCCAATTCCTATGAAAAAATTAGCCATTGAAAACTTTTCAAAAGGAATTAATCAATATTTTGAATGAAAGGCCTTTTACTCGGTGAAAGAATTTTTAACTCATGATGGTTTCAATAGTATGGTCTAATTTGTTTTCGTTTTTATATGTAAAGAATGCTAGAAAATAAGTTTTCAATTTTTAACTCTTATTCATTCTACTATGTTTTAAGTCTAAGACCTGTTAGAAAATAAGTTTTATGGTGCGATTTTGATTAATATCTTACCTTTTTCTATTTTAGTTTTGATATGATTTTAATTACACATTGACTATTAATTCAATTATATGTATTGACAAGTTCTACACCTAACAGTATTTTGTATTTCATACAGTTGAAACAAATAAATGGAATCTATCTATCTATCTATCTATCTATCTATCAAAATCATTCACATCGGCTCATCAAATAGACATACGAAGGCAAGGTGAAAAGCTATAGTGTATAGGTTGAAGGTTGAAGGGCCTAGGCCACTGGAACAAAACTTACCACTCTCGTGGACACTCATCGATTCTAAGTGAGGCAATCTCTGAATGCCCCATAACAGAAATGAAGCAAGAAAGCATGATTCCTGTTATATGTCTCACTTCTCTCAAAATCCTCATCCCGGATAGAAAAGATTGGAACAACGATACCCTCACCCTACTGCCACCAGACGGACTCGTATGGTTCACGGATGGGTCCAAGGTAGGTCAAGCTTCTGGAGTGGGAGTGTACCTAAAAAGGCCAAGGATCACTATCTCAGTGACTCTAGGCGCTTACTGCACTGTTTTGCAGGTGGAGGTCTACGCAATACTGACTTGTGCCATGGAAAATCTGCGAAGAAACTATGTAAATAGGCGCATATATATTTGCACAGACAGCTGGTCGGCTCTGGGAGCTCCCAAATCACCCAGAGTCACATCAAGGCTCGTCAAAGAATGCAGGTATACACGGGCTTAACTAGCTAGGAGAAATAAAGTTCAACTCATCTGGGTCCCCATACACAGCGGAGTTGTGGGGAACGAAATGACCGACTCTCTGGCCCAGCGAGGGTCGTCTAGCGCCCCTACTGGGCCGGAGCCAATGGTGGCTTTATCAAACTGCGTAGATGGTCTCGCCCTTTTGGGCCAACTGAATAAAGAGTGGTCTAACCTGTGGCGAGAATCACCACGCATGAGGCAGGCCAAGCTCTTCATCGCAGAACCTGATGTGCCTAGGCTCTCAAAGAAACTCCTTTCTCTGAACAGAAGGGACATCCGAGAGATGACTGGAATCCTAACCGGTCACTGTCGTCTTAACAAACATCTCCACACTATCGCATCGCAGATGACCCAATATGTAGAAAATGCAGAGAAGTGGAAGAAATTGCCTCTCACATCCTGTTCGAATGCCCAGCATTAGCATTCTTCAGGCACCGACACTTCGGAGAATTAAAACTGCTCCCAGAAGAACTTATGGAAGTCAGCACTGGCAATATTCTGGGTTTCTGGCGGGCCACAAACCTGCTGGAATAGAATAGGCTTCTGACTAAGGGGCGCACAATGGGCTCAACTAAGTGGCCTAAGTGCATCAGGGGGCTCAGACTCCTCCCCCATTATGATGATGATGATGAAGGTGAAAAGCCCCTGGAGAATGAAATAGATGGCGCAACTATCGAAAATCTCATGTGGAATTTGTGATGTACCATTTTTAACTAGAACGCATCAAAATTTTCTGACTGATATGCCATTCAGTTCTGTTTTGACACCCATCGGAAGCAAGCAGCCTTGAAGAATTTCGTATACATGGAGAGAAGTCAATTTCGCGTCTTCATTAAACATTGCTTGACTGGAAAAACATTACCCAAACTATAGCATCGTTTGCTAAGAATTCTGAAGACTCTTCACCATTGATTAAAATTATCCATAAGTGGTTTACTGAATTGGGGTAGTATGATTACAAAGGACGCTGAACGTTCTCGTCGTCCAATTAAGGCTACAACGCCAGACATTGTCGATAAAATCCATGGTATGAGTGAAAGTGCTCAAGATTACTGAGGCTATGCGCATCGCAACTGAATGGATACGGAACATTTTAAATACATTTTTAAATATGAGATAGCTATCTGCCAGATGGGTGCCGCATTTGCTCTCTGTTGATAACAAATTCTGTTTCAACAGTATGATTCTCAAATTGCATTGATATAGGTACCATATGAAAGTATTTATATTAATTCAAAGTCACAATTATACATAAAATGTTTTTTGTATTTCGTTTGTGAAATTCGTGTATCAATGACACATTAGTGTGAATTGCCACTCTCATATGCCATTAAAAACATCCATTTACGCACTTGATACTAAAAGAACTATTGACAGAAATGCAGAATGAAATTATTTGCCAACAAGATCTCACAAATATATTCATTTAACCCTTTGATCCCGGATTTAATTCAAATGAAAAAATTAATATTTTTTTTGCAAAAACTGCACTCAATAGACCTAAATAATAATGAAACACAACATTGTATCAACGTTTTATTATTAAAAGTATACAAAAAATGGTGGTCCACGTGGGGTACCACCAGGCCAGATGAGTCTTAATTTTTTGAATGAAACAGGGAAAAACAATTTCGGTTCTCTTGCAAACATAAAGCTACCTTACAAGTTGCACAACTCCACGTTGTTCGTTTTGGGTCACTTTTAGTGCTGCTCTCAATCTCTTTGAATGGTCTTCATCTTTTGGGGGTAGATCCTGGCTTAGCCCCTATGAAGCCAACTGCAACGGCAATTTTAAAATCTTTCAGGCTCATAGTCGTCCCTGGTAGCCTATTTTTGAATATTATGAACGCATTGACTATGGTCAAATCCAAAAAGTAAAAAAAAATCCGATGCCACCATTTTTTACTCTTCCGATCCAGTTCATAAATGGATTTGAGCATATCAGCTTTATCTACTCCGCCCATATATTGGTTGTAATCCTTTATGATTTTGGGACATGTCACTTGGGTGACAATGACACCATTTGGCCCTTTATCCTTTCTCTAATAAAATTCATCAAAGGAACTTATCAGAGTCCACCGGACATGCATCATCATTTGAAGAGTCTGGGTCTAAATTATTTACAGGAGGAAGTAACTCATCATTTAGATGTGAAAGTTCTATTTCTTGACTTTCTTCAGGAATATTCGCTGGTATCCGAATACTTACACAATCCTGAATATTCTCCACGTCAGAATCTGTATAGTCTCCCAAATCAGATTCAATATCCGAAGGTATTTCCTCAATGAGATTATCAAATTCATCAACAGTCATATTCTCAAGTTGATTGAAAGTCCATCTAGTTTGCTTGATATATTGCTTGACTTTTGGTTTATTATCTGAAAATAAATCACTACATTCAATTATCCGTCATTACCCGATAGAAATGAAATATCTCAAAAATTTGACAATAGTGGCCTAGTGGTCCCTAGAAGTACCACCCACTTATTTAGATTTTTCATGAAAACTTCACATAGAAAGTAGGTAACGAACATTATAAGAAGATAATATATTATATTTCTTCAATTATTTTCAACTTACCTGTCATTATTCCCAGAATTCAGAGAACTATTGAAATAACTTGTTAGAATTTGACACAACGATACGCTCGCTAGATATTTCGAACGATAATGGCGACAAAATGTTATTTACTGCTGTATTTCGGTATCTGAGCAACAGATGGCATTGATTATCAACACTAATCGAGTTTTGTGATGATCTACAAGTTCTATGAAGAACGCATGTGCAAGTTTGATAGGTGGTCCTTGAGAGGTACCACTAGGACGCAAAGGGTTTTAAAGCTTGAATCTCTATCATGGTGAATGTAGTTTCTCACAGCTGACGTGAGATACATTCCATGAAATATGACGAATGCGCCTGTCAAGTCTAGTTGGCGCGGTCTGATTTTTCATAAATAATTCCTTTTTTCCACACTTCAAGAGAATGTTTCTATCCAATAAGGGATATTTGATATAATGAGTTGTTTGATACGTTCTGAATGTTCTATGTTCGAAGAAGTTCAAGTACATGGCGGAACGACCGAAACACTTACAAACTGTTGATGATTATAATTCTTTGTGGTTTCAATATTTCTGATGTTTGATTGTTCAACGGAATGGCTTTATATGTAACTTGGTCACAAATCGATATAAGCTGTCGTTCTATAGTTGCAAATAAGTAACAAAGTTTATTGTAACAGTGGACAGGCCAAAGCAGTAACACTTCAGCATTATATTCCCTCCTGTGTGTCTGAAACAATTTTCGATACTGTCGTCAATAGATAGTTCCAAAAGTCTTATAAATAACAGCTGAACGCAAACAAGATATTATAAGACATTAGATCACTTTGAACTTTTCGTAGGGAATAACAAAATATAGTGCCCAAACGAACTGTCAACAAGGGATGTATCATTTTTCTATATAATCGAGAGTGGCAAATATTTCATAAGAAAATTCTCAAAAGAATTTATGATTTATGCGGGTTGATACGGGAATAAAGCAACAAACGGCTTCACAATAACTGATAGTTACCTACCACTCTATCTCACAGAAATTTTCAATAATACACACTCGGGACAAAAATGACTATTGGAAAGAGAAAAACTTTGATAACGATAACCTACGCGCGATAAAAATTGTTTCATCATTCTCATCCAGAAAGAAGTAATCATCGTACTAACGTACTTCATCCAGACACTCTTTCTTCTCTCACGAGTGAAGGACTTTGAGTGGAGTTTAGTTTCTTACTTGCGTCTCTCATATATTCTTTCATTTCTTCCTATTTTCAACCATATTCCTTATCTTCGTTCATCTATTTCCAGCTCTACTCCTTCTTGGCATCTCATTTTGGGTCTATCTGTTGGTACATTTCTCGCCCTTCTCGCTACATATGTCTTTCCTGTTAGTCTCGAGATGTCTATCCGTTTCATCAGTCCACACCACCTCAACTGTGCTTCTTCTAGGTTATTATTTAGTGCCCCCACTCTTAGGTCTTATTATATCTAATTTGGTTTTGTACTTAATTTTTCCTAAAAATCTTATTACTTTTAAAAGGGTTAATTTGCATCTAGGGGGGCATTGGGGCAGATTGGATAGTCGCTCAGTAATCACGAATGACCTGGATCGTCCATAGAACTTCATGAAAAATAAATTTTTCGGATTCGAGTTACTGTAAAAAAATCAGAAATTCCCCCAGCTTACAGACTGGACTATAACATGAGCTTAGAAATATATTTGGCTACACGTTAGTGAGTGTCTGAGTGAATTGATGGAGAGAATTCAGTGGAACTCGTACATCAGTCCGTGATACTGGTCTAGGATTTCATTTGTTTCGAATATTTTGTGGGCCAACACGTTCTGGTTGTCCATGTATCTTCAGGAGACAATTACAGACGATATACACAATTATTACGAGAATCCTGCACCCAAGAGCTCGAATAGGTGTCACATAAGGAAAGAACAGGGCATGGCTGAATCATAGTACGGAGAGTAGTGATCATCGCGTAGATTAAAAATAATCGAAAAGCAGTTACTTTACAATAAGGTCACGTAGATGATGAGCAACTTATTCCACATGACATAAGTGATTATCATAAATTTTAATGACGTGAAAATATAGAATGCCTATATAGAATTTGATGATCATCAGCAGGCATTTGCACATTATAACTTTATAGTTAATTAGAAGAAGAAGATTAATGTTCGAAAGTAATTACTAATTTCACAATTATACTCTCACATCTTTAATATCAGTTTTTTGTGTATAATAGTTGTATAAATTTTTAAACAAATAAATATGCAACACGCTCACAGTTATCACCTTCATATACATATTAATGCTTTAATGGTTAATAATAATCCAGAAGTGTTAAGAATAATTTAATACATTCTCTTCTTCCATGATTATATTGCTAATAGTCATACCAATCTTGGTTCACCATGTCTTTAACAATATTAAAACATTAGATAGTAAATTTCCAGCAAACATGACGGTCTCCGAAGTATGTAATAATGGTTACTATTAGTCAATTTTGGATTTTGTACAAAAATCGTCTTCCAATAATTTCGAAAATAATTCATATCTACAGGATGCTCCGTTTTGTTCACATTCTAATATTTTGTGAAGATACAATCCAGTTGGTCGCGAATGTAGTCTCACCGCGGAACAAATTTTTTTTTCACACTCAGGGATTTCTAGGTATAGTTATATATCTTACAGTCATGAACAGAATTTCATTCTTCCTTCAGCATCTTCAGCTTGAGCGTATGGAGAAATTTTGACTTGAAGGGTTTCTTACCACTTTTCTTCAACTATTCCCAGATTTGGCTTTTAGAAATATTTTCATTTCTACTAGCATCCCTAAGACTTGAATGTGGATTATCATTAAAATAATTGAGAATCATTTGGTTTTCTCTTCGCTCCCGATCGCGATGCTGGTTTTGGAACACTCTCAACTGTTCCATGTTGGTCAAAAAAATGGTTAATATTTATAACGGTCACATCATTAATACTTCGTTATAGATGTCGTTGACTAAACTCAATAGCTTCTTCATGAAAAGAACGTGTTCCGTTACCAAGTGATCTCACTATTTCCACTTTTTCTCGTGAAGAATATGACAGTCTTAATGCCTTTTGCTTATTTCGATCTGTAATAACAATTCAACTGAGATAACATTGTTTGTTTTCATAGCACAGCGAGAAAAGTGGAAATAATTCGATTGGTCAACGTTTTATTTGTTTTAATGATGCTTTAAGTCATAATAAGTGTAATAAAAAAATGGTATTTCATATTCAAGCCTTAGAGATGCTGGGAAGAGTTTTCATCACGTATTTTCAAAATCCAAATAATACCTACATTCTGTTTTCTTGGACACCCTGTATTTTAGAACACTGGAAATCAGTACAGGTGAGCTCCATGTTATCTTGAATAAGAATACATAATTTATTTTTCTCTAAACAAATCCCTAATAACACTTTCTGAAATTTAAGCCAATAAAACTGGTCATAGCTGGCCATGATCACAGCCGAAACCTGAAATCATCCACAAATTTAATTCACATTTTGCATACCAACCTAAGAAAAAAAAGTTCATTGAAATCTGTCAAAAAATACAAGAGTTACAAGGGTGGTAAGTGCTTAAGGTGGACACACTGTATATATTTGCTACATACCTGTAATTTTTGTATATTTATTCTGGAATAACAATCTTTGTTATATTTATTATTACGCCACTACTTACAACACATATTATATTTGGTATTCCCAGATAGCGACAGTTTTCGTCCTAACTAGGTTGAAAGTTCTGAAAAGTGCGTCAATTCAAATTGAATTGATACGTTTCTGGATTGTTTGGAGTAACATCATATTCCCTTGTTTCAGTTTCAGACTGTTTATAATCCACAGGTTTACACACGATGATGAGTCGCTGATACGACAATTGCATATTTTTTTGCTTAACATGTAATCAGAAAATGCAAATTCCATTTATCCATAAATTTTAATTCAATTGAGCGGCAGACGTGTTAGCGAAATTACGTGATCTAAAAACCAATAAATTTGATGAAGATCGGAAAAGATTTATTCAAAATCCGCGGATCTATCTAACGAAGTGCGGAAATTCGATTCCACGACGATATGGATCTCGCCGTTGGTGAAGTTTAGCGATGCAAATCTATTTGACATAGTTTATTGCGTGCAGCGATTAATAAGTTAAAACATTCTATTTTATAGCTTCATTGTTTTCATTGACAATATACGAACTGGAAATGGACTAAATGAAATATTTCCAATTTGCTCTAATGGTATTTTACTTTGCACGAGAATGTCTGTATGATCATTGTTTGTAGTGGCTCTATTGTGAAATCCATTATTTGTCAAACGTTTAAATATAACATGCTACACTGCTGGTTATCTCTAACGAGTAGTATGAAATGGTTAATCGACCGGTATTCTACTCGAGTAAGATACCTTGTTGAAAATAATTGGAACGCAAGAGACTTCCACAGTAATTACCAGAATTCTTCAACAGTCATTTGGAAGCATACTGTTTTCCACACAAATTACCATCAATTATTCCTATTATTGATATAATTCAATAATTGTAATTGAATTAGTCTACAATCAGAAAAACGTATTGGTATTGAAATGATTCTTTTATCAATACATTGACTACACAGAGAAAAACCTGTAATGTTCGAAGAACATTGTATCAGCCAGGGGTGTGAAATGTTGGTAGAGGTAGAACAGTGGAATGAAGGCATTCGAATTTTTGATCAAGGTTTGGAGGGTATAGGTATAAGCACCAGGCAAAGAGTTCCAGAACTCCGCCGTTCGATAAAAAAATGAAGTCTTGTAGGAAGAAGTTCGTCAGGTGTCGAGCTTGACAATGAAGGAGTGACCAGCTTGAGCTCGTCTAATCCGCATACCTGGAATGTCTCGTGTTGGAATAACCGACGACATTTCTTATGAACACTGACCATGATGAAAATAGCATGACATCATCAATCATATGAATAGCTCCCTTCTGGATATAATCCGCTGAAGCGTATGTTTGAGAGCCGAACTCAAACATGTGTATAGTACTCCAAGTCAGGTCGAATATGTGATTTGTAGATCATAAGGAGCTGCTGGAATGTAAATTAGCTCTTGGCGCGGAATAGGAAACCAAGTTCTTGTGAAGCGGTTTTCGCGATGGACCTCATGATCTTATCATGGGAGGTTGCGTTATTGGTGATCCCGAACATGGATATAGAAGACTTCATGGGAATAATTGTACCTGACAACCTGACCTAGAGATTTTGGGATCCGCCTTCCTGGAGAAGATGGAACCAACTATTCAAACTGTTTGTGAACGGTACATCTTATATAGTAGCAATGGGATAATCTACATATGAAAATCGATCAAGTAGTTTATTCAGATATCCTCATACCAGGAATGTTTTTGAAATATTTAATATTTCCCAGAATAACTGACAAATTCAGGTTATAGAACATAGGTGATTTTAACGTATTCTTGTTCACCAATTTTAGTGATATGCTGTGTCTGACTTATCAAGACGAAGTAAGCCTAAAGTACGAAGTCGTATCTTGAATCGGGTTGTATGGCACTATGAATGTTCTCGTATAGAGGTCGAATAGTTAATGCAATGCACTTGAAGTTTTGATATGATGCCCTAAATTTACTGGCATAAAAATGCAATGTCGTATCTTGAGCAGTTTTCGTATTATTGAGCAGAGCGTTCTGTCAAAATACCCGACGCCATTCGCTTTGTTTCGAACAATGTTCGGTGCGCTAACTATCTGGCCGAATGTAGAGGAAGTAATCGTGCTAGACATACTGCTTCTCGCGGTATTTAGCGGCTCATGCGGAAGATAGCGAT
Source organism: Endomychus coccineus (assembly GCA_958510875.1). Lineage (NCBI taxonomy): Eukaryota > Metazoa > Arthropoda > Insecta > Coleoptera > Endomychidae > Endomychus > Endomychus coccineus. The sequence goes on from OY294069.1 coordinate 39,544,417, forward strand.
TCAATTCGATTAATTAAAAATTGAAATTTTAAATGTATTTCATTCATTTCTTGAACGACATTTTTGAGCAGCCTGTAGATGATTAAGTGGATTTGATAATGACGAATGATTCATTCAACTTTCAATATTTATGATCCAGTCACTGAGCTATAGTCTTAGTTAATAGTCATAAGCGCTTGATGATTTGACATTTTATTGTACCGGGATATCAAAAATTATCTTGGTCAAGGGTGGTTGTGGAATCAAAAACGTGTGTCTTACTTTACGTTTGAAATAATTATGTCACTATCACACTGACATCATCAATAACCTACAAATTTAATACCTATTTATTTCAGTTGTAAAACAATAATGAACTACAAATTCAAAATTATCCTGGTCAAGGGTGGTTGTGGAATGTAAAACGTGTGTCTTTAAATTTTTGAATATGTTTTGTTGTGTCAAAATCTGTTAAGTCATTGTGCTGAAATTTTCTAATCCAGTTTTTGAATCAGGCTTCTTACCACACAGCACAAAATTTTCATGATTGAAGCCTATTTTCGAACGGGTGCGCCAGTTAATGAAAATTGGCAATACAGTCAACGTTTGTGTTTGAGCAATTTTCGAGAGCACTTCCCAAACGTGGCTATATTACCGGACAATTTTTATGCGTGCCTTACAAATTGTTTCGAAGTGTTTCGCGAAACTGGTTGTGTGACTCATAAAAAGGTGCTGGTAGACCAAGAGTTCGTACAGAAGAAGTTTTCAATGATGTTCGTCAACGTATGGAAGAGGAGCCTACAAAATCTTTGAAACGTCTTTCTCGGAAAATTGGACTTTCTTATGGAACATGTCAGAAGATTTTAAAGAAAGACTTGGACATGCATCCATATAAGATGCAAGCACATCAAGCTCTTCTGCCTGCAGACCACCCCAGACGCCTTGCTTACTGCCATTGGTTTGTCAATAATTTAATGAATGACGATCTTTTGGACTTAACATTTTTTTTGTGACTAAGCGTGGTTCCACCTGTCGGGATACATCAATTCTCAAAATATGCGAATGTGGAGCAATTATCATTGCTCATGTTCTTACTGAATCGCCACTACATGTTCAAAAAATCGGTGTTTAGATGGCAGTTTCTCGCAGGAAAATAATTGGGCCAATTTTTTTCGATACAACTTTTTGGCTGAATTTGCGCAACAGTTGAACGATGATGAACTTCGGTACGGTTATTTCCAGCATGACGGTACAACAGCACATACTACACGAGAAAATATCGCTTTTCTCCGCGAGTTTTTTGTTGACCAGCTGATAAGTTTGCATACAGAAGATGAGTTTCCTCCGAGATCACCTTGTTTGACAATTATGGACTATTTTATATCTCCTTACTTAAAAAACAAGATTTTCGCAACTCCGTTGAATAATTTGCAAGAACTTCAACAAAGAATAGTTTAGCAATGTGCAACCATAACGCCAGAAATGCTGCAAAACGGTTTTCACAGCATGAGGATGCGCGTCAACTTGGGCATCGAACAACACGGGGGACATTTCCAACAATTACTGTAATTTAGTTTTTCTTGTTACTAAAACCGTTATTTCATAGTTTGTAGTTCATTATTGTTTACAGCTAAAATAAATAGGTATGAAATTTGTAGGTTATTGATGATGTCAGTGTGACATCATCCAAACGTAATTATTCCAAACGTAAAGTAAGACACACGTTTTAGATTCCACAACCACCCTTGACCAAGATAATTTTCGATATCCCGGTATTACTACTTACTGTTACTATTTCGATTCAGATTATTCTTTCAATCATACACGTCACGACACAACTAGTGGTGGGAATAATCGATTCTAGATTGAAATATGTGATACATTGATATATTGAACAACTATTGAAACTGAACGATATTGGTATAGGAAAGAAACAGGTACTCAAATCTTCAAAATTGAATCATAAATCATAAACTATGTCTAAATTCAAAGGAAATCCAAACCTCAAAATCATCGAATAGAATGGGAGAGTTATTGAGTGGAAATAAGATGTGGAATATCTGGGAACTGTACTAGATGAAAACTCTTCTGGAGTAAACATGAAAAAGAGGTACATACCAAAGCTAAAAAATCGCTTATGGGGTGCAGAAACTTTGCGTGAAAAAACTGGGAATGTAACCCTAGCACCCTGCGGTGAATGTACACACCAATAGTTAGACAAATCGTCACATATGGGTCAGTGGTCTGTGGAGGAGTAGAACTAGCCGGGGTAGTTCAAGGATATCGGAAATAGAAAGACTTGATTGTGTATGGTTAACAGGTATCATGAGAACATGCCCAATGGTTGCTATTGAAATAATCCTCAACCTCACACTTCTCCATATAGTAGTGGAGACTATGTCGATAAGGACAACCTATGGAATGACTGAAGAGGGAATCACCAAACGTTAATATGGACCCCTGTAAATATGCTGTAAATCAGAAAACCTGGGATATACCTCAAGATGATATGGAAAAATGGCTTCGTAAAAGAATTTGAAACGAAACTAAAAAGTGAATGGTACGAAAACTTAACCCTAGACTCAGTAGAAAGGCCCCTAAATGTTACTCTGACCGCTCTCAAACTACAGAAGGAACTGACATAGGAGTACATGGGCCTGGTATCAAATACCCTTCTGCGGGATAAGCGCCAGCACAATACTGAAAGAACGTGAAAAAGAAGTAGACAACAACTGGATAGATCTACAAGGACTGAGGCAAGCAAAAATACTTCTGGGAAACTACTAATAAAAAAGATATAATGACTGTCAACTCAAGTGAGAATAGACTCAAAATACTAGCGGGAATCTTAACAGGGCACTGCTGGTTGAAAAGACACCTCAAGCGGATCGGATTAGTGAAAGCAGAAGAGGAAGGCCGTATTTAGGGGAGGGCAACCGGAGCTACAGCCCCGGGCGTCCACAAAAGAGGGGCCCCACAATAACTTCGGAAAAAATCTTTTAAATTCCGTCTAGTAAACACTAGTGAACAACTTTTCCTTTGATATTTTTTTTTTCGCTAATTTTTGTTTCTGATTATATTTATATATGTCTGTTAAATACTAAAAGAATTCACTTTGGGGCCAGGAAGCCTCCACTCCATTGTTGCCCTGAGGCCTCCAGACCTCTAAATCCGGCCCTGCAGAAGGGAGTAGACTCTCCGTGGAGAAGGACGAAACTTCCCTCCACATCCTCGCAGAATACACTCTCTTGCAAAACCCAAGGGCACGATCCTTCGGGGCATACCAAATAGAAGAGGGATACCTAGCTAACGCGAAGCCGTCTGAAATACTGAGCTGTCTTAAAGCCACAGGGTTGGAGGAGCTGCTATAGTCGCTGATATATCTTGAAGGACGCAGCAGGAGAAGGGGAAGCAATTGATCTTGTAGGTTGCAGTAAGCTAACATCCCCAACAAAATACATATATACAAACATGATAGGTGAATCTGAATAATGAAGTTGAAGCTTTGACGATAGGTGGGAGACGCCAAAATCGAGACAACAAGCCATAAATCACGACGCGACAAAAGACAAAATGTAGACCCACAATAAAATTTGAATACTCATTCCTTTCCTTGTGTGTGCTAGATGTATAGCCGATGAATCACCTGTATTGGAGGAATAGTTGAAATAGTGTCTATCATTTACGTGGTAAATGCTGAATACTTATGTAGTGATAATTTTAACGAAATTGAGTTATTATTGAAACTACAAAGTAGAATATCCTCAACAACACTCGCTAAGTAGAGCCAACGAAGATAATTATTTCGTCTCATTCAAGAGATCTCTCGCATACAAGAATCTATTCATTAAAAGGGATGCGATATTTCAGTGGCTTCTCAAACTATATCACAAGTATGTTTTATTCATAATCGATATTGTATTCTCATCATAACCTAAACATTCCCAAAGTGTGATTAAACGATGTGCGAGTAAGAAATTCGCCCTATCCACACTTTCTCCATGAAGTCATCAATTATTGGTGTCAATCACCGGTTGATATCTTCATACAACACAAAACAGTTGAGCCACCCTTTATTTAGCTAATATGATTGAATATCGATTTTATACGTTAACGTTCATTCTTAATTCACCTCCTTGAAAAGCCTATGAATTTTCAATGAAAATCAGAATCAACTTACATAGACATGCTTTGTGAAACAAAGAAAAGAAGTAATTGAATGAAATTCCTATAATTTGAGAGCTATGGAGAATTAAATTCATGTTAAACTGTCTACCAGTATCAGAATAGACATTCTTTATTTTCACGTACATAAATCTTTGAAGAGATATATGATGATTGAATTTGTGTGATTTGAAGTCTCGTCATGCAACAACTTTCACGTAGAACAATTTTTTGTGCTATATACAACCAAATTGTTGTTATGAGCTCACTCGTTTTTGAGTGATTTTGAAAATTTGCCATTTTTGGGCAACTCTCCTATATCTGTTATGGGCAATTCCATTTTCAAGGATCCCAGTTCAGGGGGGGGGGGGGTGTCAGCTCATGGCCCGGCTTCTGTTTTTTTCGATTCTACTACTAAAATGATGGCTTCCTGCCAAATTTCAGCTGAAATGGTAAGAACAAGAAAAAACGGCGCCTATTTTTCGTTTTTCTGTCATTTTTCAATATTAATTTTTGAAACATCGTCTTGAGAGCCGTTCGCGCCAGTTTGAGTCTAGAAATTTTTTTGAAAACCCATAGGAAATCGGAAATTTCCCGTAGAATTCGAATGTTTTATTAGTTTGAGCCCAGCGGCCATATTTTTTTTGTAAAATCAAAAAAACCGATTTTTCGTCTTTTTTTTATTTTCGAAGCCGCACTTTTCAAAACGTTGTGAAAAAATATCAAGGAAAATTCAATCAGTACCATTTTTTCTTCAAACGCTCTTTGTATATTGGCTGTTTTTTATTAAAAACCTCTCAAAAACTCAAAAAATGATATAGGCCAGTCACCTGAGGAAAAATTGAGGAAAAACAATTGAAGGTGTGGATTTGCAGTGTTTTTATATGTATTTCGGTGTGCTGAAAACGGGAAAAATAATCAAAAAATTCCTAGAAGTTAGCTTCAAAAGTTACGGCCATTTTTTGGCGCGAAAAAATACGATTTCCGTATTTTTTGCGTTTTAAAAGAAAACGGTGGCCCAAATGGAAAAACATGTCGAGAGACAAATTGTACAAAAAGTGAAAACGCATCGTTCGAGCAGAAATATAAGTCATTTCGATGTTACAGTCTTGAGATATGAGGAAATAGTGTTTTTTAGGGGAATACAAATGTTTTTTTTTCTCTTTCGAATATTGACCAAAAAAATATTCTATTCAAATTGAAATATATTTTTTTATAAAGTTTCTGCGGTGTTTTTTTTTTAATCTTTCATTTTGGCTCCACAATCGGCCATTTCCAAAAATCCCTAAAACTGTGCAGTCGAAAAATGGACTTATCGACAAGAAAAAGAAATTCTCTTGTAGATCTCAACAAATGTGATACAAAACATCCTTCAATACTGTTTTTGGGGCTTAAAAAAAATGTAGGACAACTTTGAAAATTTCGGACCTCGGAAAATGTGCAAATTTTTTAGGTTAGAAATTGTTTAGGATGATCAAATCTCAGGTTCTGTTATAGTATTTCACGACGGGTATTAACGCTGAAGAAAACTTCTCTAGGTTGAGTAGAAGTTGACATATTGATATAAATGTGTTTGAGCCTTCCCAGAACCCAATTTTGGGTCTATAGAAAAAAATTGGAGATCGTTGGAAAGTAGACAAATTTTCTGATCTAAATCCAAAAATAAGACCTCGTAGCTATCATCATCTAGAACTTAGAGCGCGTTGACATAAAAAAATCACGTGTAAAATAATGCAGCGGCTTAAATTTCTATACCACTTATCTGCCGTAATAGTAGATTTCAACTAGTAAATTGAAATTTAAAAAAATTTTGATTACTTAAAACTTGATTATTATCAAAATAACTATAAAATGATCACTTCAATGTAAAATATTATTATTGCACATTGTTATATTCAATTTAAATTATTTTTCTTGTCAAGAGTCATATCTAACAAATGTGCATTTTCATGTGACCACCATAAACTTCAAATTAATAGTATATTCAAAAGAATCGGAAAACTAATCGATGACTCATCATACTTACGTATATTAATTTATTGGCTAGAAATTTCTTATTTTTTCTGAACCTGTAATGGTTATTATATTTTTGTATAAACTTATAATGACTCAAAGTATAATGTTTTAAGGCGTTGGAAGGAAAGGTTAAAACAAATTATTCATTGTTCAATGTGCAATAATAATATTTTAGATTGATGTGATAATTTTTTAGTTATTTTGATTCTAATCAAGTTGTGAAAATTCGAAAAAAAAATTTAATTTCAATTTACTAGTTGAAATCTACTATTACGGCAGATAAGCGGTAAAGAAATTTAAGCCGCTGCACTATTTTACACATGATTTTTTGTATGTCAACGCGCTCTAAATTCGAGATGATGATAGCTACGACGTCTTATTTTTGGATATAGATCAGAACAGTTGTCTACTTTCCAAAGACTTCCGAATTTTTCCTATAGGCCCAAAATTGGGTTCTGTGGAGGCCCAAACACATTTATATCAATATCTCAACTTCTACATAACCTAGAAAAGTTTTCTTCAGCGTTAAATACGCATCGTGAAATACCATAACAGAACCTGAGATTTGATCATCCTAAAAAATTTCTAACCTAAAAAATTTGCACATTTTCCGAGGTCCGAAATTTTCAAAAATGTCCTAAATTTTTTTTAAGCCACAAAAACAGTATCGAAGGATGTTTTGCATCACATTTGTTGAGATCTACAAGAGAATTTCTTTTTCTTGTCGATAAGTCCATTTTTCGACTGCTCAGTCTTAGGGATTTTTGGAAATGGCCGATTGTGGAGCCAAAATGGAAGATAAAAAAAAACACCGTAGAAAGTTTATAAAAAAATATATTTCAATTTGAATAGAATATTTTTTTGGTCAATATTCGAATGAGAAAAAAAAACATTTGTATTTCCCTAAAAAAACACTATTTTGCTCATATCTCAAGACTGTAACATCGAAATGACTTATATTTCTGCTCAAACGATGCGTTTTCACTTTTTGTACAATTTGTCTCTCGACATGTTTTTCCATTTGGGCCACCGTTTTTTTTTAAAACGCAAAAAATATGGAAATCGTATTTTTTCGCGCCAAAAAATGGCCGTAACTTTTGAAGCTAACTCGTAGGAATTTTTTGATTATTTTTCCCGTTTTCAGCATACCAAATTATGTTTAAAAATATACCAAATCTACACCTTCATTTTTTAAGTGATATGCGCTGATATCTCAAGACCATAACCTCAAAATATATTTTACTTCATTTCAAACGATGGGTTTCTACTTTTTCTACGATTTGTCTCCTAACATGTTATTCTTTTTAGGCCACCGTTTTATTTTGAAACGCAAAAAACATGAAAATCGTATTTTTTCGCGCCAAAAATGCCCGTTACTTTTGAAGCTAACTTGTATGAATTTTTTGATTATTTTTCCCGTTTTCAGCACACCGAAATACATATAAAAACACTGCAAATTCACACCTTCAATTGTTTTTCCTAAATTATTCCTCAGGTGACTGGCCTATATCATTTTTTGAGTTTTTGAGAGGTTTTAAAAAAAAACAGCCAATATACAAAGAGCGTTTGAAGAAAAAATAGTACTGATTGAATTTTCCTTGATACTTTTTCACGAGAACGTTTTGAAAAATGCGGCTTCGAAAATAAAAAAAAAAGACGAAAAATCGGTTTTTTTGATTTTACAAAAAAAATATGGCCGCTGGGCTCAAACTAATAAAAAATTCGAATTCTACGGGAAATTTCCGTTTTCAAAAAAATTTCTAGACTCAAACTGGCGCGAACGGCTCTCAAGACGATGTTTCAAAAATTAATATCAAAAAATGACAGAAAAACGAAAAATAGGCGCCGTTTTTTCTTGTTCTCACCATTTCAGCTGAAATTTCGCAGGAAGCCATCATTTTAGTAGTAGAATCGAAAAAAACAGAAGCCGGGCCATGAGCTGACACCCCCCCCCCCCTGAACTGGGCTCCTTGAAAATTGAATTGCCCTTATATGGAAACTTATTGGAATAGTAAAAATTGATTCCTATAGATTATTTTTACGTAACATTCAGAGTACACAGATTTTTTCTAGGAAGCAGGAATTCCAAAATATAAAAACTTAGGTTTTCAAAATGGAACAGCCTGAATGTCTCTCTTTTGTTTGATGGCACGTCTTCAAGCTTTCCGAAGATGCATGATAGTTGGTAATATATATTTGATAAAAACCATAAGAACTTTCTTAATTTAAATAAAATCATGGTATTTTTCAAGTAGGCTATATATAAAATGAAAAAGTTAATTCTTATAGCTGTCAGTGCGATCGTTTGTAAATATTTTATTCAGAGTATTTAGCTTGTGTCTTACAATCCTCTCTTAATTATTGGGGATTTTGTGTTTGCCGGTAAATTATGGCTGATATTTAGAGCTTATCCGCACTTCGGAAAGTGCGACCTGTTAGTTTGCTGAATACAGTCAAATGAAAGCATTCATGAAGCGGTATAAAACTAAAATGCTGTATGTTAGAAAGGCAGGGAATGTTTGGTTGAGGTGTTGTTTGCTTTATTTTAGGCAGGAAAACAACATATATAATTTATGAAGGGAGTCATGCAGGAAATCGCTATTTAAATATTCTGAATGGAATTATACCTGAAATATTAGAAAACATTTCCCTTGCTCAGCTTATATTTCTAAATGAACGGGTTGTCTGCCCATAATGCTCAAATATTATTTTCTTTTTTTGGAACATTATTTCCCTGGGGAATGGATAGGAACCAATGGACCTGTAAGGTAGCCACCTTGCTAAACCGACCTAACAATACTTGATTTTTTCCTGTGGGGTTATCTCAAAAATATTATATATAAAACCAGCCAATGACGGAAAATCTACAGGAAGCCACCGTGTATGCTTTGCAACATTTGAATAGGCGTTCAATATTAGTTTTAAATGCTCTACAGAAACAAATTATGTCAACTTTGTATAAGAGAAAATGGAAAATATTTTGAACAATTTCGTTTATGTTCAATATTAGAAAAAAAATACTTTCAGGTTTTGTTAAACATATTCGTTAGAAAACGTTTTGTTAAAGCAATCTTACTTGAATTACAATGACGAATTGTTTAATACGAGTTTATTGAGTTAAGTTTAGTTAACATTCACCTGCGTTGATCATGATCCACAACATATTTGAAGAATACCGTGATTTTATTTAAATTGGAAGTTTTTATGGTTATTATCAAATATATATGCCAACTATACATCGTTGATGAGCTTGAAAAATGTGCCATCAAACAAAAGAGAAATATACAGGGTTTCATTTGAAATTCGTGCACGCCTTGATATATATATATATATATATATATATATATATATATATATATATATATATATATATATATATATATATATCAAAAACTTTGTCAACTATTTCATGTTGATTATTCACTGTGAGAATGGTTTCTTTCCAAAATTGAAGCCAGTTGATCTGAAATTTCATTTCTTCGTTCCTGTACACCTACTAATTTATTAATTGTGTCATCAAGACTTATGAGAATTGACTTTCAATATATTCTTTTGAAAGTTTAGTTTTCTTTAAACATGTCTCAACATTATTAATTTCTCCTTTCTGGATATCTTTGTCAACTTTTGTTAAGGCCTCCACTCCTGCAGAGATTGTTGTAACTGGGTTATAAGAAGAATCTTCAGCTACTATTTCCTGAACTTTGCCATAGTATTCCCAGTTGATTGCTCCACTGCCAGAAGCATTTTCTGTACCCAACATTTTTGTATACATTGTCAGTAATCCTCTCCATTTTCTGTCACAAATTTCGCAGGTAACTGTATATCCCTGTGATTGCACTACTCTGACTACTTGGGAAAATAATATTCTGCGTTTATGTGGTTGCAGTAATTGCTGTTTTTTTCTTAGTAATTTCTCGAGGAGAGATAATACTCCATTTCGTGGCCAAATGAACCGATTAGTGTTGATATTCAAAATGCCAGTATACGCACATTTGTGCACAATTTTTCTCTTAGAGGTACCTACCATTAGAACAAAGTTCTTCATCAAGTACAGAAGTCTTTTCCATACTTTCATCCGATATTATGTTGCGTCCATCACAATTTTCTTCATCAGATGAATCATTATTATGTGCTGTCACTAAACCTCTTTTATGAAAAGATTAATATTTGTTGGTGATATCTTCCAAAAATTTTGGATCTGGAAATATAATATCAATACTGTGAACATCAAAAGTAGATCTCATTAGTTTTATGATTTCCACCTTTTATGGCCCTCCAATGAGTACCTACTTTTAGTTCATAATTTCTACAAACTTTTATTAGCCGTGTCAATCTCATAATCTGATAAATATACAACAAATTTATTGCCACTATTATGTTTCAGTATCACTTCGTGTAATTCCTTCATATTATTGTCTGCCATAATAATTCGTCTGAAGTGAAGCACTGTAATATTTTACGACTTTGTTTTGTAGGTTATAATTTCCAACTAATTTTGATCATTTCGTCCTACTTGACTCTGCCTGACCATTCCAAAAACTTCGAGGGCAGGTTTGAAATCTGAACAATATACCCGATTAGCTGATCGGTCCGACCCTTGGTCATACTCCATACTCAACGGGTGTGCCTTGTCAGACCGTTGACTTGACACAACCTTATTGTGCTTCCCCAGTTTCTTGTCTCCATCAACCAGTCTCGTTCTCTGCGTCTTCTCAAAGGGTATGCCAAATGTAGATTCGGGCCCAACAAAGGCGCCCTGTACCCCTTTTTCCGACGGTTCATTTGCCTTCATGTTACTCTCTTTACGTTGAAAAATCTTGGCTTCCGGATGGATTCCGCGTCACAATAGCTCGACTTGATGCCGACGTTTCGCTAACCATTACAGGTGGCATCTTCAGACCGGGCCTGAGGCTTAAACAGTTTCAGTTCAAGCCTCAAGCATGCTCTGGAGATGCCACCTATAATGGTTGGCGAAACGTCGGCATCAAGTCGAGCTATTGTGACGCGGAATTCATCCGGTCAAGATTTTTCAAGATTATCTATCCGCGGAAGTCTACTATCCAAGATATCTCT